>CAOKZL010000361.1:600000-1189347 GCA_948472985.1 Iguana delicatissima | reverse complement strand
CTGGAAGTCATTCCTACACTGCTGCCTTTACTGGGCACATGGAACTTTGGGATATTTGCATATGTCCTGTGTCAAGTTAAGGAATATATTGCTGGCTTTTTAAAAAATCTTTTAAGACATTGCAATTGTGTTTGCAATGTTCATTTATAATGTAGTCACCTAGAATCCAAAAGAGTGGAACATTGGCACAGCAAAATCAGAACTTAACAGCACAATTGGCTATTATATTACCCTGGTTCTCATTAAATTCCTGGGAAAGAGTTTGTCCATGTTCAGTGCCAGTTTGTTTCTGTTCCACAGTAGGAAAATGACACAATGGTAATCAAAACTGCCTCTGCTCCTTTTGCTTGGGGAATTGTCTTGATAGCCAAAATGGATATCAAAGTTCAGCACAGTTGCACAAGAAATGCTACAGATCACTGCTTCTGCTGGGTTCTTAATAGAATAAAAACCAGCCAGCAAATCAACTCTGGGATTGTTTTAGCTACTGAGAAACAAGCTCTTGCCTCCTGAAATTAATTGGTAATGCGTCTGGAGGGTCTAGTCCAAGACCATTAAGAATCATCTGGATGGAGGGTGGAGAGATCGTTTTACTTAGAAAAGATGCTGTTGCTTTATGAAATACGAAATGAAAAAAAGTGCTATCTTACCTGTACCTAGGGTTTTCTCCATTTCAGAGGACACAAGCTTACATCTTGCACAGGAATCTGCACCCAGCAGAACAGAGAGAACGTGCAGTCCCATGTATATTTAGATCAATGTTGGTTACTATCAGGACCACCAAGTTTCCAGAGCAGAGGGGGATGACAGCTCCAGTATCAGTATTGTGTTCAATCCAATCTAGATTTTAATCTGAATTTCAGATGAGCTATACAAGGTCCTGAACCCTACCTTCAAATAGGTTCCACAACCTGGATAGCTCCTTTAAAGCTGGGACTAAAATCAAGAATGGATTTACCACCCCATTGACATCATAACCACTGCCACCACTGTTCCAGAACCTGTTTCAGATGAGTGTTTCTATGAGTCAGAAGAGGAGAATTTTCCCTGGCTGTGTTTTCCAGCAGAAGGGAATAGATATTAGGAAAAGCTGGTGGGGCTGACTAATAAAATAAACCAGCTGAAATCTGTAACATAGATGTTCTCACTATACTTAATGGGACATTTAATGGGAAGAGGGAGAATGTTGGCACACATGCACAACCCAAATAATTCTTTATTAGAGCTCGTTTACAGTCAAATATAATTACAGATACAGTCAGTAACAGCGCTTATGTTTTATTCCATCTGTTGGTCATTAAGCAATCCCAGCTGCTTAATCACATCCTGCAGACCTTACTTTCACATGGGCTTGTTAGTATAACTCTGGTCAAGCTTCCTTGGAGAGTGTTTATTCATTCTATATTATAACTTCTGGAAGTTGTACCCTTGATTGGGCTGGTTCTTGCTTTTCACATACTGTATTGTTTTCACATACTGTACTGTACAGTTTTCTTTCTTTGCCTTGAATTTCACAATCTAAGGCTGCAAGCTGAACCATGCATATCAGAGAGAAAGACTCACTGAATACAGCACTGAATACAGCATGGTAAACATGCATAGATTGCGTTTCTTAAACCCAAATACTTACCTCAAGTTCCATTAACTAATTATACTCTTATACTCCTGTTCATTCTCTACATTAGTTACTATTTATCTGAGAGCTAAAGCTACCTAAATACCCCAAAGGCATCAGATCCCTTCTGGTCTTCAAAGCTAAGCAGGGTCAGCTCTGGTTAGTACTTGGATGGGAGACCATCAGCAAATACCAGGTGTTGTAGGCTGTTTCAGAGGAAGGAACTGGCAAAACCACTTCTGAGTATTCCTTGCTTAAGGAAACCCTATGAAATTAATGGGGTCACAATAAGTCAACAGGCTGGGAGGAAGATCATAAAGTCTGGATTGCATAGCCTGAAAATGAAAATTGGAATGCATATGGCCAAGCAACATCAGAATACGATCAAAATGGCAAAAGCTGCTAATGAGAAAGAACACAAAAACCAGCAAAGGTTGCGGCAGTTTGCTACTGCCAGAGCCTACTGGGATGAGCAAGATTTGACCATCTCCTCTCCTCTCCGTCACAGCTGAGTTCATGGAGTACAAACTACTTTTGCACTTTGAATTCAGTTTTCAACAAGTGAAGTAAGCTGTGGACAAAAGAGGGGGGGAGGGGGAGGAGAGAGAAACTGGAACATTTTAGAAGTAGCTGAAAAAGTGGGATGACAGAGCATTCGCTGGGACTGCCAAATCGGTACAGCTGGAATGTACGGAGCTGTGGCTCACATCTGCATGTCATCTTCCCAGGCTATTGATTTGGCACTGTAGCACTTCAACCAGAAGCATTTCAAGAACAGACATGTATGGAGGTTCTGGAACAAAACCAATTGTTCAACAGGCCACTGTGCACAAGCAGTAAAATCCTCAGAGGATAAAATACATCTCATGATCTGCAGCTCTCTGTAGAGAAAACATGCTTTCCCTTCTGCAAAGAATCACTCTCTCTCTCTTTGTGTCATTTAGGAAAGGAGATCATGAGAAGTCTGCCGATAGGGGGGAAACAGAATGAACTATTTATGACAAAAGTCATGACTTCCAGGTTTCCTTGACAACCATTCCTTTGGGACCTAACCTCAAAATACAACAGCAGAAAATAGGTTCGAGAGAGAGATTGATTATGAACACCCTTAAAGACTTGATTGCATGAGATTTACAACCTGATTTTGTCTATGCTTTACTCACATGTAAACCTATAGAATTTGCCGAGATTTACTCTGAAATGAAGGGTATGTAGTCTTGTATCTATGAGACTCAGCAGACAGTAGTGATTTGAGCATTAGGCTACAACCCTGGAGACCAGGATTCAATTCCTCGCTCAGCCATGGAAACCCACTGGATGACCTTGGGCATGTCACACACTCAGCCTCAGAAAACCCCATGTTAGGTTCACCGTAGGGTTGCCCTAAGTTAGAGCAATAGCATGTGTATTTCTATACTGCTTATCAGCTATGTGCTGTCTAATTGGTTTACAATGTGTAGTTAATTGCCCCCAACAAGCTGGGTACTCATTTTACCAATCTGCAGAAGGATGGAAGGCTGAGTCAACCTGGAGCCCAGCAGGATCGAACTCACAAGCTTGTGGCTGCAGTACCTGCATTTAACCACTGTGCCACCAGGGGCCCCTGGAGATGACTTGAAAGCACACAACAAAAACAACAAAGTCTTATATCTTAAGCTTATATCTTATATCTTGTTAACATTCTGGCCACCCAGGTTTTTATTCACTATATAAGTAATATTCTTCTTCTTTAAAAAAGCAGGACGATATGGAATTTTTTTAAAAAAAGCGTCTATTGAATCTTCTCATAATTTTTAGTGTAATATGCAAGAATCTAATGCAACTTTCATGATCGTATAAGTAAGGATTAAAGTTTATAGATGAGTTAATGCTCTATCAGGTCGTAAACAATTTAATCATAGCTTGCAAACATTTCTTATTCAATAATATCAGGTCTGTTTGCATGAGGCCAAAGGAAGGTTGGGGACACAAGAGAGTTGAAGTCTGTGTGTGTATGTGTGTGTGTTTGGGTAAGGGGTGGCCTCAAGAGTGAAAAGATGCCAGTTTTCCTACAGTGCTTAAGAAGGGGTGAAGAAATTGCACCATGGGGGCTGCATGTAGCCTCTAACTCTTTTTTACATCCCACTTGTACAGTCCAAAATATTTTTTTTAAAAATTAAGAAGTGAAAAACAGACCCTCAAACTGTCTCATTGTGGCAGGGACACATATGATCCCTGGTGGTGCAGTGATTAAATGCTGGTACTGCAGCCACAAGCTTGTAAGTTCGATCTTGCTGGGCTCCAGGTTGACTCAGCCTTCCATTCTTCCATAGCTCAGTAAAATGAGTACCCAGCTTGTTGCGGGGAATGAGCTAATAAATTGTAAGCTGCTTAGAGAGCACTTAGCTGACAAGCGGTATAGAAAGACACATGCTGTTGCTATTGTTATTGCTAGGGCCAGCCCCCATAATTCTCTGTTAGTTTTTCAACTGATTCTAGAATGATCCAATTTCTTTTTCCTCCTCCCACTTTCCTCTTCATCCTCAATTCCATTTGTTGCAGACTGAAACCCATGTTTCTCCAGTGAATCTTACTGAGGGAGAGGGAAACAATGTCCACAGTGTACAAGCTGAAAATTAAAAATATTAAGCTGGGTCCATATTTTGTATTGGTTTCCATGTAAGTCATTTATATCACTGGTTTAAGTTCTGTGGTGTAGGCTCTAGTTTTAACTCTTGATCCACAAAACAAATATTTGCCTGATTCTAAATGCTGCATTGCTGATAGAAGTTTAATGGGTTATTTCTTTCTAATTTTGGTCTAAACTCCTGAAACCCGAAGCAGAGAAGGGACTGAAGGTTTGCAATAACATTTCTACTACTTAAGCAAAGCATGTTTGGCCCTGTACAGCCTGGACAGGAGCCCATCAGTGAGGTACCGGATATAAGTTATTCTGATTGAACTTCTTGAAAGAAGAAATGAGGACGTGCACAGAGTGTAATAATAAAAATAACGAGCTATGGAGCTAGCAGTGGTTCTGCTGCCTGCTTAGTTTTTGTAAGTATACAGAGTTTTACGAAAGCAAATCTCTGAGGCATTTTTCCTCCAATAAAAATTGACTGCACAGTACCCACCCTCAAATTTCCCACATTTCTTGTGAAGAAAAAGTTGTGAAACACATAAGCTAAACTATCAACTGAGTTCAAGAATGCAGAAGAATAGTTCTCTTTCCTCTCGCTCTTACCCTGATGCATGCCCCTCTTTTCCAGATCTTGGAAAGTTCCTTTTAGACTTCTCCCTCCAGTACAACAAAATCCAAAATCCACAAAAAACTGATACCTTTTTTGAGCCACCTAAAAAAAAGCACAAAATACAGCATGCAAGCTTTCAGAGCTTCACTGTGTTCTTAATCAGGCAAAGATGTTAAAGATCATACACGACAGCGAAAGTGACAATGTTGGAGTCACAGGCCATTACCCACCTAACCCACCTAAAAACTATGTCCTGAGGGTCCTAATTATTTTATATCAAACATAGTGAGCCATAGAGATCGACTGGAAGGACACGTAGGCAGTGGAGCTATGGAGATAGATCAAAAGAGTAGCCTGTTTTCTGTCACGCGTCCTAGGTGAATCTTGCAAATGGTTCACAGGCCATTTGAATGGATTTTCAGCAACACCAACACCAACAGGAGACAATAGGTCTCTGGGATCAAATTACCATGTCAAACAGCCAGGGATGTGACACTTTGTAGGTATGCATCCCCGGATGAGAAACTCGTCTTGCAGGAAACTACAAGGATGTTTGGCTGTATTTTCTTTGAACTACAAAGCTGAAATCCATCTTCATAAAACTGCAGCCATCTGTTCACCAGGACATTTTTTTCAGCTCTGTTTACAACTATAACTAGCCCCCTTTTTCTCCTTTTTTCCCAGAGTTCTCCCAGACCTGCAAACCATGCTGCTGGTAAGCTCCCCTCGGCCTCAAAAGGCATGGCTGAGATCGGCTTTTCACTCGTTCTCTCCCAGCTGAAGACTTCTGGATTGGTACAGTATTACCCCAAAACCCTTATGTCTCTCTCTCTCTCTCTCTCTCTCTTAATTTTCACCTCTTCCTAAATTTCTATAGTCTTGTATGCTTGTTGGAGTGAGTGCAGCTGAGTGATTGTATGGATTTTAACATCTATGTCAATAAAATACTTCAATTTGAACAGTTAGCCTGATTCTCTGTGATCCAGCTCCCTAAACACTGGGCAAAAGATCTTTAATTACCCTGCCCTCTTTGCATTGCTAAAGCAGTGTTCATAGCTAATTTTCCCCACAAGTGATAATTTTGACAGGCATTGGGAATCCCCCTAAGTGAGAATACCTCCAGCAAGCAGGGTAACACTATATTTTTTTTCTCAGATGTTATTTCTGTTGTCAATTAAGACAGTCTGGAAGGATATCAATATTTCCATTCTTGGCCACAGGGGTACCTGGGACAAATGACAGTAAAAGACAGGCAATAACATTTCAAATCCATTAGCCCCAGCACAGCAGCTTCCAGAAGATGGGGGCAAAAGACTTTCTACAGTGTTCTCATTTGGTGAGTTAGTTATTCTCATCTTGCCAATTTATTATTACTATCTTCCCTAGTTATTTATCTTGCATAGTTAGCACTAATAGCAGAATTAATGTACGGTTATCGTTAACAATTTTAAGAAAAAGTTCTCATTTTCTCAGTTTTCAAAAATAACTACAGACTTAAGCCATTTCCACACTAGACTGTTATAGCGCTATGATTCCACTTTCAACATCCTATGGCTGGCCCCTCCCGAAACTGCAAACCCCAGGATTCCATAGGATGTTGAAAGTGGAATCATAGCACGATAACAGTCTAGTGCAGAAATAGAGTTACTTTTTTGTTCTTAACTACAGACAGCAACCCTATGGATGAGAGTTTCTCATGTCACCCTGTCATCAACAGCACTTGTCAGACCTTGCAGATTCAGGGCCCAAGCTTCCTTGATTGAATCTGTCCATCTGTAATGTGGTCTGCCTCTTTTCCTCCTGCCTTCCATCTTACCAGGCATGATTGTCTTTTCTAGCAAGTGAGACCTTCTCGTGATACATCCAAAGTGCGACACTCTCAGTTTAGTCATCTTGGCTTCCTGGCTTGATTTGCTCTAGGACTCATTCATTTGTCTTTTTTTAGCAGTCCAGGGTATCCACAGAACTCTTCTCCAGCACCAAATTTCAAATGAGTTGATTTTTTTCCTATCAACTTTCTTCAGTGCCCAGCTTTCCCAACTGGACATAGAAACTGGAAATATGATGGCACGGAGAATACCAACATTAGTATTCAGCTATATATCTTTACACTTCAGGATCTTGTCTAACGTCTTCATAATTTCAAATGAGTTGATGTTCTTTCTGTTAGCCTTCTTCATTGTCCAGGTTTCACAACCAAGCAGAGAAACTGCAGTAAAGGGGTTTACCATGATTCCTTCTGCACAGTACTAACAAGGGTTAGCTATGGTGCCACTGCTGTTTTCTCTGAGAGATCCTCCACTAGTGTCACCCCCCCACTACTGTTGCTGCCCAGTAGCTGTAGTCCATTTCCGCACTAGACTGTTATAGTCCTATTATTCCACTTTCAACATCCTATGGAATCCTGGGGTTTACAGTTTGAGGAGGGGCCTTTGATTCCATAGGGTGTTGAAAGTGGAATAATAGCACTATAATAGTCTAGTGTGGAAAAGTCCTTAGCCTGGCTCCTTAGCAAAAGCCTGTCGAACAAACGAAACCATACAAGCAGCACTGCTACCGTCAGCATAGCCTCTTGCCTCACAGGAGCATGGAACTAGAGCCTGCACCACAGAACTTAAACCAATGACATAAATGACCTGAATAGAAACCAATAGAAACAGAATAGAAACCAATCTGTGGATCTAGTTTAATGCCTTTTACTTTGCATTTTGTACGATGTGACATTGTTTCCCTCTCTCTCGGTAAGATTCACTGGACAGACATGGCTTTCAGTCTGCAGCAATTTGAAGTAAGTTGAAGAAGAAGAGCAAAGTAGGACGAGGAGAAAGAAATTTCACGCTGTTGATCCAATTTCTATGTATGAGTGTTCAACAGTGAAGAATGCCGACAGGAAGAAAATCAACTCATTTGAAACTGGGCACTGGAGAAGAGTTCTATGGACGCTGTGGGCAAATGAATGGGTCCTGGAACAAATCAGGCCTGAACTTTTACTGGAAGCAAAGATGATTGAACTGAGGCTGTTGTACTTTGGACATATCATGAGATAAGGTGACTCACTGGAAAAGATGACAATGCTTGGTAAAGTGGAAGCACTTACACTTTGAACTTGGTTTTCAGCAACTGAAGTAAGCTGAGGATGATGGGGGAAAGTGGGTAGAGGAGAGAGAAACCAGGACATTTTAAAAGCTGCTGAAAGGGTGGGATGACAGAGGATTAATTGGGACATTTGGAAGGTATGTTACTGTTGACAGGCAGCTTCAAATCTCCACCCCCTGAATTGTCATGAAACGGGACTTGGGCTGAACAGGTTTTTTAATAGAGGATGCCTTTGAACAGAGGACTATTCTCTATCAGCTGTTAAAGCAGAGGATTGTTCTTTATAAAGTAGGACATTTGGCCACCCTAGAATGTGTGCGAGAAGTTGAAAATGCGAATGATTCTCCTGTATTTCAGAGACTGAGAAAATCCAAATCCCTATGGAGAAAGAGATTCCATTACTGAGTAAATCTGGGGGAAAACAGAGAACTACAATTGCGTCATAAAATTCTGGCTTTGCTTAAAGGGGATGGAAAAGCCATTAGGTGAAAAAAATAGCTTTTACTGCAGCCTGTTCTTTAGCTAATAGCTGAAGATGTTTCCTCAGTGGGTAACTAGGGGTCTCCCGAAAGTGCTTGTCCCGTGACTTTGTGACTGAGTGCTCTTCATTACAGAACCCCCCAGCTGGGCTTGGGTATAAGTGAGACCAATATGCTGTCTCCGTGACTAGAGATAAACAGTTTGGAGTTTGAAATGTAGCCTGCGAAGGATAAGGCAGAAGGCAGAGAGTTTGCAGCTGTCTTGTATATTGCAAGAAGATGCTACTGCATATGCAGGGGGTGGGAGAAAGGATGCTGCATTAAAGACCCTTGTGGCCTGTCTGTTTGGGTATTTGTCTCAGCAAGTACCTATTTGCAATTAAACAGATCTCTGTCTCTCACTCTCTCCTTGGCACACATGGGGGCCATTTCTGCACTAGCCTGTTACAGCGCTGTGATTCCACTTTCAGCTGGCCCCTCTCGAAACTGCAAATCCCAGGATTCCATCTGGTGTTGAAAGTGGAATCACAGCACTATAGCAGGCTAGTGCAGAAATGGCCAGAATCACACTCACTTGCTTATGTTCTCATAGTCACTCTCTGCCTCTCTCACACACAGTTTCACCCACATGCGCACTCTCTCTCTCTCTCTCTCTCTCTCTCTCACACACACACACACACACACAAATCAGGGGTGTAGCTACAGGCCGGTCAAACGAGAGCATCGTCCCCTGAAATAAGAATTCTTCCCTTTCCAAACAGAATTTTCATCCTGTTCCCAAATTTCTAGCATTATCGTAACTTAAAACTTCAGTCAAGCATTTAGATATAGAGTTGAGGCATGCAAAGAAAAAGCGTAGGTAAGATTATCAAGGGAATGTGAACACTGCAAATCTAAGAGTTCCAGGTGTGAATCATTTTTACTGTCTCACTTTCTGCAATGCTGGAAATTTGAGAAGTGAAGAAAAAATCAAGGGGGGGCAGAATACTTATTTGGAGGGGCAATGGCTTCATTTTGCGTCCTTGTAGCTACGGTACATGTACACTCACTCTCTCTCTCTCGCTCACACACACACACACACAAACACACATGAACTCTCTCTGTCCCCTTACACACACAGAGACAAACACAGATGAACACACATACTTTCTCTTTCTCATATGCATGCACACATTCTCTCTCTCTCTCTCTCTCTCTCTCTCTCTCTCTCACACACACACACACACACACACACACACAGATGCTCTTAGTTTCTCTCCTGCCACGCACAAACTCTTTCACTGCTTCCTCCTCACAAGCAGGATGATCATTTAGGCCATTTCCGCACTAGACAGTTATAGAGCTATTATTCCACTTTCAACATCATACGGAATCCTGGCGTTTGCAGTTTCGAGAGGGGCTGGGCTGCCCCTCCTGAAACTGCAAACCCCAGGATTCCGTAGGATGTTGAAAGTGGAATAATAGTGCTATAACAGTCTCATTCGGAAATGGCTACAGTCATCTCTTGAAAATAAAAAAGAGAAGAAAAGAATCGCCCCCACCAATGGGGGAAAAAAGGGAGGCAGGTGTATGTACAATTTATATTTGTGAATTTATATGTATAGATGCTAATTTTAAATGGATTACTTACAGATAGAAATATACAGGGGACCTGTATACCTCTTCCTCAGTGTGCAGGACAACTGGTGAATGCTGACAGGTAACTACATGGCCCTTGCTACTCTCCCATTTATAGTTCTTTATATTAAAACAGGACTTAGACCAGATAGCCTTTGCACCAGAGGAGGAGCAAAAAATAGATGGACTTCCAGATGTTGTTGGACTCTAAGACCCATAAGTCTTAGGCAGCATGGGAATTGTAGTCCAACGACTCCTGACACAGCATAGGTTCTCCATCCCGGAAGATGCCTTCAAACAGAGGTCTGTTCTATATGCAGTAAGATAAATGGCTATCTTTTGCAGAATTAAGATTTCAGTTTTTCTTGTGCAGTAAATTGGAAAGTGGGGGAGCTGTAGTCCTTCAGATGTTACGTATAGATGTAAATGTTAAAAATAATTGCCATAAACAGAAATGTAAACCATCTCAGCATGGTGTTTATATGAGTCTGCATAAGCTCTCAAGATCTTTAGGGGAGGCTCTTCTCTCAGTCTCACTGTCTTCCCAGCCACATTTGGTGAGTACATGGGAGAGAGCCTTCTTGTTGGGGAGCTTGGGGTAGGTCCCTCCTTGCTCGCTTGCTGAGAAGTGAAAGCTTTCCTATCCTAGCAAGCTTTCAGGAACAGACTCTAATAGTCTTTTAAGGACTGTGTTGTTTTGTTTTAAAAAACATTCAGTCTTTTAATGAATTTAATTGATTTTAATTCTACACACCATTATTTTACATCAACTACTTAGTTACAAATGCTCAACTGATGAATGTCTCTTGGTCCAGTCCCCCAAGCGCACGTTAATAACTCGCAGATGCATCTAGTGAAGGAGTTCTGCTCAGCCACTGATCGGGGTGCAAGGGGAAAGATGCTTTGAGCACTGTAACGCATATCCATGCACAATGTGCCTCTATGCATAGTGGCACTGTGTGTGTCACTTTTCTTCTGCAACCTTGAACTGAATGTGGCTATTCCACATTGGACGAAATGTGGAATAGACACATTCAAAACATTGTCCCCCTGCTTCTGTAGTGCATTCACAAGCATAGCCCATCAGCAGAACTCTGACCATAAAGATATATGCCTAATCCTAGAAGCTGTGCTGGAAAAATTGAGGGAGAGCTTTGGAAAATGATTTTAGAGAAGTAATTAGTTGCATTAATAGCTTCAAAGGAGCTTCTAGTGACACAGCCGCAATTTTTAAAGTCACTGTGATAGAAGCCCTTGGGCTCCTGCAACTCACCTTGCTCTTTCCCCCCAAAGATCCCTCCTTGGATCTGCTATTTGGGCCTCAAGGTGACTGCTATTCTGGACAAGGGGCTGTTGATCAGCAGGTTCAGTGTGGTAAAGTGTGACCAGTTCTTCCTGGCCAGCAGCCAGACACAGTTATAGAAAATAAAACCAATAAAGATTTATTATATAACAACGGAAGGCAACAGGAAACCCCCTCTGAACAAATATTGTGAAAAAAACCTTGTGACAGGTTCATAAGGGCTGTCATAAGTCAGAAACGACTCCAAGGCACACGACAACAACACAGATAAACAAGAACTCCCTGAATTCTTTCCAAATTACCAGCTCCTAAATCCCTATTCAAATCTTATCAATTCCTCTCTTCCTTACTGGTCTTCACTTTGGCTCTGACTGCTTCAACTCAGGCCATTTCCGCATTACATTGTTACGATGCTATTATTCCACTTTCAACATCCTGTGGAATTCTGGGCATTGTAGTTTACTGTGGCCCAAGAGCTCTCTGGCTGAAAATTCGAAAAGCCCCTCCCTAAACTGCAAACCCCAGGATTCCAGGATCCCCAGGACTGTGGAAAGTGAAATAATAGCACTATAACAGTGTAGTGCGGAAACGGCCTCATTTTTTTACAGACAAACCTCTGCTTTTCCCTTGTTCCAAAGGCTGTGATAGTCTGGCTCTAAGCAAGCTTGCCTGACTTCTTACTTTACAGTGACCCCTCATTGTTTAGTTTTTTAGAAAAATATTTTATTAAAAGTTTTAAACAAATGTTAAAGTACATAACAACAAAACTAAACAGAAAAGATCATCAAATTGTAACATCTACTTCAGTTCAAAAAACAGACAGAGATAAAAAAATATACATAAAAAAATACTGAACACTATGTAAGAAGAAGAAAACAGTCAAGAAACATTGCAGTGATTTTAAAAGACACTTTCCAGGTTTTCCAGCTCAGGCTCTAAATCACCCATAAGGAAAAACTTCTCTAAATACAGATATCAGTCCAGTACTTCCACTGCTACTCTTCCCAAAATATTAATTGCTGAATCTTACAGTCAACATGCTATACTCTTTTTCTTGCAAAAAGCATATTAATGCATCCCAGGCCATTTCTGCACTAGACTGTTACAGTGCTATTCTTCCACTTTCGACATCCTATGGAATTCAACCCCAGGATTCCATAGGATGTTGAAAGTGGAATAATAGCACTACAACAGTCCAGTGCAGAAATGCCCCCAGTCTTCCACAAAAGTCTCCATAGTTTTTTCTCTGATCAGTGTCGTTAATTTCTCCATTTCAGCTAAGCCCAATAATTTAACTAACCAGACCTCTTTTGATGGAATGTCAATGTTCTTCCGTTTCCAAGCATATAATGGTTTTTTGCTGGGGTTGCCACATATCACAGTATCTCACCATATTTCTTCACAGTAACCCTTTTTCATGTTATTTTTCTGGACTACAGATCCCAGAATCTCTTAACCAAGATGGCTACTCACTATGCTAGCTGAGAACTATCGGAGTTGAAGTCCAAAGTATCATTCCCATCCTCATTTGCCTCTTTTGCAAAATGTAAGTACAGTAGAGTCTTGATTATCCGTCCTTCGGTCATCCAACATTCCGGATTATCCGACGTTGCGGCTGCTTGGGGGCGTGGCTGTAGGCATTTCCACACCCCCCAGACACGCCCCAGACACGCCCCCAAACATGGCGGCCGCTACGGGCCTCCGGATTATCCGACATTTTTGGCTTTCCCAACTATCAGCCCACCCGTTTATGTCGGATAATCAAGACTCTACTGTAGTTACTTTGTTATTTTTAAACACAGCTGAACAAAGGAGCACAGGTTGCAGTATGACCTAGACCTAGACTTTAAACCACATGTTATTCCTCCCTCACCCTTTAATGAAACCCTACCACATAACTACAGAATTAAGTAATAACTACAGTTACACTAAAAGAAGGAGTGAAGTTATTTCTTATTACGTGATGATCATCACATAATATAGTTCAACCCTGCTTACTGGAAACATGGAATTGATTACAAGCAAGTTTCTGTTTGCACCTAGTTACTTGAAAGCTTCAGCCAGAGAAAATATGCAACCTGAGGAAAAGTGCAAGACAAGGCTAAGTGGATACTATGGTCATTTCCTTTTTTTTTTTTTAGTAGTCTTATGGTCATTTCTGCACTACATTGTTATAATGCTATTATTCCACTTTCAAAATCCAGTGGAATTCTGGGATTTGTAGTTTACTGGAGTCAAAGAGCTCTCTGGCTGAAAATTCTAAATGGCCCTTCCTAAACTGCAAACCCTAGGATTCCATAGGATCTTGAAAGTGGAATAATAGTACTATAACAGTGTAATGCAGAAATGACCTATGTTAGTGGAAGAGCACTTTCATTTAAATTAATCAGAATATCAACAAAACTTAAATTAGAAACAGATGAGCACAAGGTCACTGATGAGTAATTTGGATAATAAAACCATGGCCTAGTTTAAATTAAAAACTTCTGTTACTGTGTTAGCTTTTGAATTAGTCAGCAGTGTTGTTATGTTATTGAAGCTCATATTTGCTCAGTGGGTGCTTCTTCTTTTGAAAGGCTTATTTGAAGAATGACTGCAATCACCTAGCTAAGTTTTTTCCCCATTTTTCCTTGGTGTCCTTATGCTTGATTTATGTGGGAAGGGGGATATTTATGGTGAGAGGAACGTGAGCTCAGTGTGAACGTCTGTTGATTTATGGATCAAAGTTGGTAAGGTGGAGAACAGCTCAACATCTAATGCACCTTACCGTAATTTGCAGCCTCTCAAATGTTTCCAGCTGTAAGGAATGCAGTTATCTCTCATCATTTGCTGCTGTAGTTGTGTATCTTCAAGTCATTTCCAGCTTTTGCTGATCCTATCCCAGAGTTTTCTTGGTCTTGGCTGAGTGTAACATGCCCAAGATCATACAGCGGTTTTCCATGGCTAGGTGGGGATTTGAACCTAGGTTCCTGTTTTCCATACTCATCAACTGTCTCATTTGGCAGTGACAATCCCAGTTTGTCTGCTGTGGCCCCACTTTTTCATCTGGTTGTAAAAGGTCCTAGGTTTTTTTCTTCTTTCTCCCTTTGTCTTCAGCTTAGTTCAGGCCCTTTCCATACCCTACCTTATCCTGGCAGCAGGGGAGCGTGACGGGAGCACTTCCCTCCGCACTGGCTGCCTCCACAATCCAGGAAGTGTGATGTCCCTGCCTTTTCCTGCTGCAGTGCAGCCAGTACTTTCCCATGCTGCACTGTGTGGGATGCTCACACACTCACACACATTCTGTTTGTGTGTGTATGTACCTTCAAAGTCACCTGTTGACTTACGGTGACCCCATGAATCTCATAGATTTCTCTTAGGCAAGGAATACTCACAAATATCTCATGATGTCCCAGCAGTTCAGCCAGGTGTACAAAAATATGCTTCATTCTTCAGATTTCCGTGACACCACAGCAATGCAGCAGAGACCATTTCCATACTAGACTGTTATAGCGCTGTTATTCCACTTGCAACATCCTATGGAATCCTGGGGTTTGCAGTTTCGGGAGGGGCCACCTGGCCCCTCCCGAAACTGCAAACCCCAGGATTCCATAGGATGTTGCAAGTGGAATAATAGCTCTATAACAGTCTAGTGCAGAAGTGGCCCAAGACGACGGAATTCTCAAGACCACCTTCTATGCCAACCTCAATTTTGGTGATATGTTTCTGCTGTTGTTAACATATTACAGGCTAACTGGGAAAACACTCACTGTTTCCAAGGAGCTAAATACTGTATAGTTCAAACTGTCTGGTCAACATACATCTTCATATTGTTGTTGAGTACCTACAAGTCATTTCTGACTTAAGCAATCCTATGGTGAACCTGTTATGAAGGTTTCTCTTCAAGATTTGTTCAGAGGGGGTTTGCCATTGCCTTCCTGTTAGGCTGAGAGAGTATGACTTTCCTAAGGATAACCAGTGTGTCTCCATGGCAGATTGGAGATTTGAACTTTGGCCTCCGAGAGTCATAATCCAAGACTGAAATCACAATACCACACTTCCAGACATCTTCATACACATTTATATAATATTTTGTGAAGTGTGAGGTTTTGGAAACATGTTCCCAAAATTAACATCAGCTAGGGCCATTTCTGCACTAGACTGTCATAGTGCTACCATTCCACTTTCAACATCCTGTGGAATCCTGGGGTTTGCAGTTTAGGAAGGGCTTTATCCTAGTATTCCATAGGGTGTTGAAAGTGGAATAATACCACTATAACAGTCTAGTGTGGAAATGGCCTAGAGTATCTTCTTTCCTGGAATGTAGCTGAAGATTTGTATAGCTGGATGTAGTTCTACGTTGCTGTTTTGTCAATTTTGGAAACACAATTAAAGAAAATTGTGCCAGTTTGAAGAGGCCTGAATCTCCCCACTTCGGCTTGCCACACTACCCCCCCAAATTAAGTTGATTCAGTGACTTGTGGTACCACGCACACCATCTGCTTTCCTTTCAGATTCCCCTTGCTTCCTCCTTCCTTGTTCCTAGCTAAGGGCAGCTGAATGTGCTGACATTAGAATTTAATGCCGTTGTATTTTTGCTTTTAAAAAAAGAAAGAAGTAAAGATCTCATGGAGGCGATTTCACAACCCAACAGCTGGGTTTAATTGAAATAATCAGGCTGGCATCTTGTGCTTCAGTCCCAAGAATGTCTCCCTGAGGCATATAAATACAAGAAAAGGATGTGAAATAGCTTTGGCCTTCCATGTCACCCTGTGTTCCTCCATCTGTACTGCCTGGGGCAGGGACCAATGTGAAAGAGGCCATTGACCACAGAAAGGGCTCACTCTGTACAGGGTCCAAGTACTGCCCCACTGCAGTACTGCATGAACACATGGATGTATAATGGAATAAGAAAAAACCACAAATCAACATTATTATGGAGGCTAATATGAGTTTGAGTCAAAGTGCATACATGCAGGGGACTCAAATACTGGAGTACAATTTGCGAAAAGAAACCCAGGATGGAATCTTATTTTCTCAAATGTGTAGCCCATTTCATGACACCTAGAAACCAATAACAAATGCCCTGAACAACAGCAAACCAATCTCCTACCTTCCAATTATCCTGATTCCTCAGGTACAGTCCCGATTACTGTAATTCCCCATCATTCCAGTTTTTCAGTTGCTTTGAAAAAGTGCCAGTTTTCTCCCCTCCTCCCGTGTTCACCCTTTGTCTTCAACTTATTTCCATTCCTATAAACTGAGTTCAAGGCACAAAAATAGTTTGTGCTCAATTAGTTTAGCAGAGGGGAGAGAAGAGAAAGGGTGGAATCCTGCCCTTCCCAGGTGGCTCAGGCAAAAGCAAACTGCTGCAGCTTCTCCTAGCTTGTCTCTTTTTCCTTATGAATAAATTTTGCCATCTTGACCAGACTCTGATATTGCTTGGCTTCATGTGCCCCAATTTTCATTGTGAAATGTTGGAGAGTATGCAGTCTGTTGAAACATAATGTTTAAAAAGATTATGGTCAAGGATCTCAAAGTCCATTAACCCTAACTTCCAACTCTACCTCCTAAACCAATTAAAGAAATAGTTCTCACCATGTTTACAAAATATTTGGTCTTAATACACTATTATGAGGAACAGGTTTTGCTTAAGTATTGTGATTCTACATCTGTCTTTTCCATGCTGCCATGTCAATGTACATGTCTGATGCTATATACTCAGGACAGCCTTCAAAGGCAGGCTAGGTAGAATGTTCTAATCTTTCCCGAAGTCATCTAGTATCATCTATGGGTGGAAGGTAATCTAAGGCCATTTCCGCACTACACTGTTACAGTGCTATTATTCCACTTCCAACATCCTGTGGAATTCTGGGATTTGTAGTTCACTGAGGCCAAATAGCTCTCTGGCTGAGAATTCTAAGTGCCCCTCCCTAAACTGCAAACTGCAGAATTCCATCGGATGTTGAAAGTGGAACAATAGCTAACAGTGTAGGGCAGAAATGGCCTGAAACCAATTCTTCTCAGTTCATTGCTACATTGGCTCTCATTCTAAAGAATCTTAACTGAACCATGCCAACGTAACAGCAATCTCCATGTCAGTACTATTTGAATCCAGTAAAAACACAGCAATAGCTCTAAAGGGGAATTCCAGGCTGGTCTTGGGAACTGCAAAAGAACAATGTGCAGTCTCTTTTTAGCACTGCAAGAACAAGTTACTTTTTTGTTACCCAAAGAAAGCCAGATTTTTTTAGGACTTATGACTGCTTGAGCAAATAGGACATGTGCAAATATTGTTTTGAGAATCAGAAACTTTAAAAGTCTTCTTTTAAAAGAAAGAAAAATGGTGGTGGGGCTTCCTAATGATTACAAGTTCCTTGTTCTTTCCTAGACAGGAATCTCCCTTCTTTTCTTCAATTACTTTCACTTCTGATAATGAAAAAATTTAACACTTTCTCTTCGTTTCTGTTTCTTTTCTCTGTTGGGTTTAAGAATAGATAATCACCTTCCTGGAACTGACAAACACTCTTTCATGCCAACCATGATACACTGCTGTTGAATCTGGGTGTTCAATTTTTGCCACTGTCATTCAGGGCAAAGAGCAATAGCTCGCCATCTAAGCTTATTTAAAATAATCTAAGATGGCCGATAGCACATCTCATGGCCAAAAAAACTGTGAAAATCCCCCAATTCCCATTTACTGGGCAGCGGCTGCTGTGAAAAATGAGAGTCTGTTCCCCTGTCGATTTGGAACAAGCTGACTGACATTCCCATCTCACCCCTTCTCACAGGAGTAATCTCTGGTGTGAGGGGCAATTGCAACAAGGAACCTGCCTCTGGCTGTCACAGTGGAGATGACTCATGGGAGAGGATGGAAACATCACTCAGATGTTTCCTGATCAACAAGGGAGCAAACCTCCCTCTATTACAGTAACTGCTGCATGGGGAATTGTGGGGATTGAGTCAAGCCAGGAGACACTATAGAGCTATGGAACTGAAGCAGTTATACACTCATAATTGCCTTAGTCAAATCCAGCCACAAATTTGCTACAAATATAAAATAAACACAAATATAAATTAGAGTTCCAGAGCAATACTTCTAATGCCACCTGATGTGGAGTAGTTATTTTTTTCTTAAAGTGCCAGGGACAAGTACCATATCTGTGCCCATAAGTGGTCTTCCTTCCTTCCTTCCTTCCTTCCTTCCTTCCTTCCTTCCTTCCTTCCTTCCTTCCTTCTTGTAAGCTCACCAGGGACCTACAGCCAATAGCTCATAGAGTGGCACTGGTTCAAGGACCACCAATTTGAGTAGCACTCTTCTAGAGCACTTGAAAATCTGGCACATCGTGCAGGGTCTTATTTTTCCACTGTTTCTTTTAAGCACTCAAGCAGTTCAATAGCCCCTCTCTTCATAATAATCATAGTATTTGAGATGGTTTAATATCTTGCATGTTAATCTTTATGGTTATATTTTTCTATCAAACCAATGTTAGCGTTCCAAAATTCACCTTGTAAACAGCACATTCACCTCATCCCCAGCACATGGTCATTTCTATGTTGTTGGAGAACAGGAGGATAAGCAAGGATGCTTCCAGCTGGATGCACTATGGCAGGTATCTGCAGACTTTCAGGAGTCCTTGGGATGCCCCTTCAGATTATGTCCTTGTAGCATATCCAACTGTAGAAAAATAGGTGGATGAATCCCTGCCCATCATCCTGATCTCCAGCAACATGGAACTCACTGTGTTAGGGGGCTGCACTGCTGACAAGGTGGATTGGGGGGCGGATTGTGGATAACAGGAACAGACTTCTGACCTCCACAGTCACCAAAACAAGTTAGTTGTGATGGTCTGTCTTACGGCATCATAACTGATCAACAGGCTGCCAGCTGTTACTTTTGAATGACCACTCATCGTCCCCAGTAAGCATGGCCATGTTGATTAGGAGCTATAGTGCCAAAAGATTACTATTCTGAGCCCTGCCTCTTGCCCTGCCTAACCTACCTAGTGCTCTATGCAGCAGCAAGTGAAACCTGGGAGATGCAAAGACACTGTTGCAGTGGTTTATCAAGATCCCATGGCTCTCACCAAGGCCCATTCGCACTACACTGACCATTTCCGCACTAGCCTGTTGTAGTGCGATGATTTCACTTTCAACATCCTCTGGAATCCTGGGGTTTGCAGTTTTGGGAGGGGCTGACCGGAACTCCCGAAACTGCAAACCCCAGGATTCCAGAGGATGTTGAAAGTGGAATCATCACGCTATAACAGGCTAGTACGGAAATGGCCACTGTTATAGTGCTATATTCCACTTTAACTGCCACGACATCATCCCATGGAGTCCTGGGATTGGCAGTTTAGAGAGGGACATTCAGAATTCTTGGCCAGAGAGCTGCTGTGTCTCACCAAACTACAAGCCCCAAGAGTCCACAGAATCTCTTGTTCCACAGTCTGCTAGGTTTATGTATTTGAAGGCAGAAAGCCAGCATGGTTTGAGCATTGGACGATGACTCTGGAAACTAGGGTTTGATTCCCCGCTCAGCCATGGAAACCCACAGGGTGATCTTGGGCACATCACACACTCTCAGCCCCTAGAAAATTCTGTGATAGGTTAGCCGCAGGGTCACCATAGATCAGAAACAGCTTGAAAGCACAGAACAACAATTTGAAGACAGGTGGTCAAGACAGAATACAGGGCCTTTCCGCATTTCACTGTTATAGTGCTATGATTCAGCTTTCAACATCCTGTGGAATTCTGGGGTTTGTAGTTTACTGAGGCCAAAGAGCTCTTTGGCTGAGAATTCCAAAGGCCCTTTCCTAAACGGCAAGTCCCAGGATTCCATAGGATGTTGAAAGTGGAATAATAGCACTATAACAATGTAGTGTGGAAAGGCCCACAGATTTTGTTGGTGCACTGCCCACCTTGCTGCTCAGGTTTCCTCTCCTGTGTTACCCTGCTTGCTTGGGGCTCCCTTAAGGGGATTCCCCAAATCTGTCAAAATTGTGGGGAAAATCAGCTCAGAGCACTGCTTTAACTTTACAAGAGGCAGGGTAACTTTTGCAGGACCTTGTGACCCAAAGTTGACAGAGTCAGACCACTCCAAGAACTAGGCAAGTTGTTCAGTTTAAAGATTTTATTAAACTCTCAGTAATTAAAGCAAAGAACAACACACACCCTCACACATTCATTCAAGAGCTAATGAAGAAGAAAGTAAGGAAAATTAATAGGGATTTTGTTCTGGGGTGTTCTGGACAATACTCTACCTTGATCTGAAGGCCAGAAAGCCAAAGTTGAAAACTGGAGATTGAGAGCGATGAAACTCAGAATGGGGGAAGGCGGGGGGGGGCTGAGGCAAGACAGACTGACAGAGATTCAGGAGGAAAATGTCAGTGAACCCCGAACAGATAAAAACATGGGGTTTTTATAGAAAAAATATACCTGGAGGGCTAGTTCTCTCCCTGGGAAAACAATAGCATGGGAGGCTAGATCAAAAGGCTTCAACAACAGACATCTCTGGGTGAATGTTTCTCGGTGCCTTGTGAATGACTCTGCCCACGTGAGACAAAAGGCACAGGTAGAGTGAAAATTGACCACATTTGGCAGGCTGATTGTGATTCTATTGAGCTGCCATACCAGTGCAAAAGGCCCTTTGTCTGTTTGATGGTCAGGATGTCTTCCAGGGATCCCTGGCAACGTGACAGATTGAGTCACTTTGGCTTGACCAAAGTTTTCCTAACTTCCACCTTTCAGCCTTCCTGCCTGAGTGCACTTTCAGTGACCCTTGTCAGACACATGGAATGATTTTTAATATTAGCCACATGGAGATATCAATTTGATGTGGTAAATTAATAAATTGTAGACCCTGGAAGAGAGCTGTTAGCCATACTTACACCTGAACTAGTCAAACTGTTCCCAAGAATGGTTTTGGAGTCCCTGTTACCCTGCTTGCAAGGGGCTCCCTTAAGGGATTCTCAAAATCTGTCAAAATTGTGGGGAAAATCAGCTCAGAGCACTGTTTTAGCTATACGAGAGGCAGGGTAACTTTGCAGGACCTTGTAACCCAGATTTTACAGAGTCAGACCACGCCAAGAACTAGGCAGGTTGTTCAGTTTAAAGATTTTATTAAACCCTCAGTAATTAAAGCAACCAACAACAAACACCCTCACACATTCATTCAAGAGCTAAAGAAAAAGAAAGTAAGGAAAATTGATAGGGATTTTGTTTGGAGTGTTCAGAGGCAATACTTTACCTTGATTTAATGCCCAAGGGAGCCAATGTTGAAAAACTGGAGATTCAAAGCGATGAAACTCAAAAATGGGGGAAGGGGGGGTGAGGCAAGACAAACTGACAGGGATTCAGGAGGAAAATGTGAATGAACCCACGAACAGATAAAAACATGGGGTTTTTATAGAAAAAATATACCTGGAGGGCTAGTTCTCTCCCTGGGAGAACAATAGTACAGGAGGCTAGATCAAAAGCCTTTAATGACCATCATCTCCGGCTGAATGTTTTCTCAGTCCTTTGTGAATGACACTGACCAAATGCGACAAAAGGCCCAGGTAGAGTGAAATTGCCTACATTCAGCAGGCTGATTGTGATTCTATTGAGCTGCCATATCAGTGCAAAAGGGCCCTTTTGTCTGTTTGATGGTCCAAATGTCTTCCAGGAATCCCTGGCCCACGTGACAGATTGAGTCTGAGTCACCTTGGCTTGACCAAAGTTTTAACTTCCTGCCTGCGTGCACTTTCAGTGACCCTGTCAGACACATGGAATGATTTCTAATATTAGCCATGTGGAGATATCAATTTGATGTGATAAATTAATAAATTGTAGACCCTGGGAGAGAGCTGCTGGCTGTACTTACATCCCCTTGGGCTGACTCAGGACTTCATGTCCTCTGTGACAACCAAGGATCTGTGTCAAGTAACACCTAGCCCCGCTCATACTGTAGCAATAGCAATAGCAATTATTTCTATGCCGCCTATCAACTAATTGTTATCTAAGCGGTTTACAATGTATTTTTAGCTAATTGCCCCCAACAAGCTGGGTATTCATTTTACCGACCTACGAAAGGATGGAAGGCTGAGTCAACCTTGGAGCCTGACAGGATCGAACTCACAACCTTGTGGTTGCAGTATTGGCATTTAACCACTGCACCACCAGGACTCCTAGAACACACTCTAAACCTGATCTTTTGCTCTGGAAGGCATGATTATGAAATTAATATGGAGGACCTCTCTCTAGTGCCATTCTCATGCAAAACCAAGAGTAAAAGATGTACCTAACCCCTGGGGTAGAATTAGCCTTTTGGCACCAAGATTTAGAAGGTCTCTTTCTCTTCAGATTTGTTGTCTTTTAAATACTGTTTAAAGTTGAAGGCTTGTTTGGTCTCCTGTATGTATGTATGTATGTACGTATTTATTTATTTATTTAGAGAAATAGAACAATGTTTGGAGAAACATAACAACACTTTGTGGGAATGCCTCCAGCTTGTGATTATCATATCCAAAGACATGTGAGTTATCACAGGCAGAAGGCAATTTATGGCTACGAAGTAGATGTTAATTATGTGCCATCAAGTTGAATCTGACTTATGGTGACCCTCTCCCAGCATTTTCTTAGTAAGATTTATTCCAAGAAAGTTGCCTTCCCCTTAGGCATGTCATACTTTCTCAGCATGTCATACTTTCTCAGCTAAAGTTCACTCAGAGCATTTCCATGGCTGAGTAAGGATTCAAACCCAGGCTTCCTGGAATTCTAGTCCTCCACTCAAAAGCACTACAGCATAGTGACTCACAAAATAGATGCTTTCTTTTTTAAAATGGATGTTTAAAGTCTGAAAACAAAGAAGAAAAAAGGAAAGAAGAAATACATGGGATGCTAAATGAGTATATTAAAATATGCTAGCCATATTCCAAAAATATACTTTCCCCCTCAAGTTATCCTCTATAAAATAAATATTCATGTATAAAATAGGTGCTAAAGTGGTAAGATCTTCTGACCACTGAATGATAGATGGTGAGTCTTTTATATTTCAAACTCTGCTATGCTAGATAATTACTGACAAATTCTGGGAGAACATCCTGTGGTAAGCTTTCAGCTCCAAGGGTTCCTAGAGATTTATTGTCTCTATTCCTTTGGAACTGGCTTCAGACTTCCATTACAGGGCTAAGAGTTCTTCCATGCTAGAGTAGTACGACTTTTCATGATATAGCTTATGGATTTTGCCAAGTTTCATTGGGTGTTCCATTTGCTCCATTCTTTCTAATGTTCTTCAGGTTTTTTTAAAACCAGGACATAGTTTGATGATGTTGTCCTAATGTTGGAAGGCCAAACTTTGTTCTGATTTTTTAAATTTCTTTCTTTCTTATTTTAATATGTACAGTGCTATGGTGCAAAAATACCATTTCTCTAATCCACTATAGCTCTTTAAAAAAATTAAAAAGAGAAAGGCATGAAAAATACTTTTGTTGTTGTTGTTGTTTTGGCACATCTCAAAATTAAAAAGAAATCTGCTTAAGCGGGAATAAAATGTTGCATCTGATGCTGGGAATTGCCAGAAAATAGTTTAGAGCAACAGAAGCTTCATTTGGATATTAATAATTAAAAAAAAAAGATACCTGAGAACTACAGCAAATGATACCACAACCTCCTGATAACTATCTGGTCTGCAGGAGCCCAAAGACAGTTTTGGTTGCCCTGGTGGACAACATAGGAGAAGTACTGGATAGCAGAAGGATGTCTACCTCAGTTCCGCTGGATCTCTCAGTGATTTTAGACACCACTGTCCATGAGGGCTGCCTTTCTGGGAGGGAATTTGAAGGCCAGGTTTAGGAAGTAGTGTTGGGGGATTCTCTTTGGTACCTTAGAGACTGGGATCCCTTAGGGCTCTGCCCATTTCTGCACTAGCCTGTTCTAGCACTACAATTCCACTTTCAACATCCTATGGAATCTTAGGTTTTGCAGCTGCAAACCCCAGGATTCCATAGGATATAGAAAGTGGAATCACAGTGCTAGAACAGGCTAGTGCAGAAATGGGCTCTGTTTTGTCCCCCTGGTAGTGAATCTTGACAGAAAATCAGTGGAAAGCACTGTCTGGATATTTGGGGGTTTTTGCACCAATATGCAGAGCCAGCATGGTGTGGTGATTTGAGCGTTGGATGACAACGCTGGAGACCAGGGTTCGATTTCCTCCTTGGTCATGGAAACCCACCGGGTGACCTTGGGTACATCACACACTCTCAGCCCCAGAAAACCCTGTAATAGATTCACCCTAGGGGTCATAGTAAGTCAGAAATGACTTGAAGACACACTACAACAAGTGCTAATGACACTCATCTCTATTTCTCCTTTCCATCTAAGTCTGTGGATGCTCTGCTAGCTCTAAACCAGTGTTTCATATCAGTTATGGACTGGATGAAGATGAAAAAATTGAATTTTGTTCCAGGCAACACAAAGATGCTCCAGACAAGTAAAAAGAGAGATCAGACTCAACCTGTGCTGGATACGGTTACATTGCACTTGATGATGCACATTTGTAGTACAGGTGCTCTCCTGAATTAACCCTGAATATGGCTATCTAGGTTTTCAGAGCTTTCACATCCTGTACCTCATGGATGTCCAACTAGTATGGGAACCTGTAACAGTGTGTTGTTACTGGTAACCTCTACCACTGTACATGTTTAAACCCAAAACAGAAGGTCATATCTTTGTTTTATATCTTTGTTTTATATACTAGTTAAACTGGAAAGATGCCTGCTTCTATATGCACAAGCATAAACCTGCTATTCCGTCCATAAACATGCACTGAAAAACTGAACAAAACTCATGCTTCTTAGCCAGTTTATGCCCAGATTCACACATATAGGTACATCTCTTTATTACTCTTCACTCTTTTTGTTGGCTGAGAAGGACTGAACAGATTCTGTTGGAAAACCCTTCTGTCTCAGGTGATGTGATTGAAGTGTTATGAATTTTCCCTGATGTATGAGATCTGTGAGGATGGCTGATACACATGATGAAATCCTCTTCTGACAAAACTCTTGACATGCTCCAGCTGTCCTTAGTTTTTGAAAACATGACCAACCTGTCCAATTTAGTACAACACCAAAATCTACTTCTTGGCCCTCAAAAAGAATCTGTATGTTGTGCTCTGTGTGTTTGTTCATAGTGTATATTTGACATTTTATTGTTGCACAGGGCTTTGAAATGTTTGGATATAAATGGTACATAAATATTTGCAAATAAGTAAATAAATATGCAAGACATTGCTTGATATTGCTGCATGTGATGCAGACAAACACATGCATACATATATCTATGTAGGAGGCTGCATTCTAAAAATGCTTCTGACCCTTATAACACCTAGCATGTGTAACTGATATTAATGCAGTTGTATAAAAGTATAAGAATAAAATTTAATAAATACTGTTATTAATGGATGCTTTACTTTTGGGGAGTTTTTACTCTTTGGACTACAATTCTCAGAATTCTATGTCTGCCCTAGCCGGGGAGGATCTTGAGTTATAGTCCAAGACAACACCATTTCCAAACTCTAGTTTAGAGTCACCCAATTTTCAGATCAATCTGTGTATGACCCCCTTTGCTATTGTCCTGCTATAATTGTGATTTACCTGCTTGGGAGCTGTAACTTTGACAGCCTTTGACTAAGGGCAATCTAATTTTCAGAGCTAGGAAAATTATCCTTTAAAATCACAGTTCCCAGAATTTCCCAACCGTGCTGGCTTGGAATTTTTGGAAGTTTAATCCAAAACGTAATTTTTCCAGCCCCCGCAATCTCGCGTGATTGATTTGCCTTTATTACTGGATATTGTGTGGAAGGCGTCCCTATGCGAAACCGAAAAGCGCTCAGCAGCATTAACAAAAACCCAGGCCAGCAAAATCCCGCCCCCCATCACGAATGTGAGTCTTGCAAACACGTACACGAAAACCTAAATCAATCATCTCTCTTTTACACACACACACACACACACACACACACACATACAAGTACTGTATAGCTAACGGGGGGATTTATTCACTTTAGTTTTATAGCATTCCCTTTCTCCCGGTATGGGACCCATAGGGGATGATGGGAGCTGTAGTCCAGTCCATCCAGAGGGCACACGTGGGTGATGCGTTGATCGCTGCACGGAGCTGCTCGGCGCACCGCTCGCTTTGCTGATCTAGGGCAGCTTTCCTCTATCTCTATCTGGTGCCTTCCAGATGTGGACCACCCAACCCTTTGTACCTGGAGGTGGCATGGTGGGAGCTGTGATCCAGACTGGCGGCTTTGGGGATGGACATCGAGTCGGGAAAAACTGTCCCAGAGGAGATAAGCGAACTACACTGACAGCTCCGCGGGCGACCCTCCCCTCGTGCGCGCCTCCCGAGGGCGCTGTGACTTTAGCTGCGCCCCTGCGCGCCCGTCCGCACCGGATCCGCAGCTGCGGGGACCCAATCGGCCCAACTTCCCTGTTGGCCGAGAGAGGAGGGAGAAACCGGGAATCGACCTGGCATGAGCAAGTCCCCTCTGTCCAAAAAAAAAAAATGTGAGGGGAGAGGGGAAGTGCTTACGAGAGCCCTCTCTTTTATGGCCATTTCCGCACTAGCCTCTTATAGTGCTATTATTCCACTTTCAACATCCTATGGTGCTGAAGGGCCTGAGGCCCCTCCCTAAACAGCCAACCCCAGGATTCCATAGGATGTTGAAAGTGGAATAATAGCACTATAAGAGGCCAGTGCGGAAATGGCCTCCGTCCCTGCCGCGGATGGGAGTGGGAGGCTTTGTTGCCCGCCTCCCCCCTTTTCTTTCTAGAGCGAGGATCCGCAGGATGTCCCCACCCACCGACCCCCCACCTCTTCCTATCACGATCCCTCCACCCCACCCGCACCCTCCCCTTTTCAGGGAGTGTTTCTGTGCTCTCTCTCCCCCCTCTCCTCTTTTCGTTGCCCGCGCTGGCTTGGAAGGGAGAAGCGAGCGCAGGAGAAGCTGAGGCGCGCCTGGGACTCCCGCGGCGACAGAGCGGCGGGCGGCAGGCACAAACGCCGCCTTTTCCTCCTCCTCCTCCGCCTCCCCCTCCTCCGTGGCCCTCTCTAAGAGAGTCTTCCTGCTGCCGGCCCGCCCGCCCGCCCGCCGCCTGCCTGCCTGCCTGCCTGCCTGCCGGCGCCGCCTCCCCGTGCTGCGGGCGCAAGAGCGCCGGGGCCCGCGGGCTGGACCTCGCCTTCCTTCGCGCCTTCCTGGCCGTCTCCGCCGCGCTCTCCCCTCCCCTGTGCCCCAGCAGCAGCCGGTCGGTAGGTGGGTATATTTGCGATCGCCTTTTTTGGCCGGGGGAGAGGCTCTTTCCTGCCTGCTGCGCTTCTCCTCTTCCTCTGCCCCCCATCTCTGCAGTCCCTCACCCCCTCCTGCCCGCGCCCCTTTCAGCCCGCCCGTATAAGGCGTAGTCCCTGGGGAAGGGAATCTGTCTCATCCCCTTTTAGCACCATGGTTTGTGAGCAGCTCTAATACTAGAAATATCTCTGTGTTGCACAATGTGTGCCTCCCGCCACTACTGCCTTCCAGGAATCTCCTGGATCTGTCCGATCTCCCCATCTCCCCAAAAATCTTTATTTGCCGCCCAGGCGTTCCCTACGTTGCAGACACACCGCTCCTTTCAGGTTAATGATGGTGATCTTTGGTTATTACGAGACTGCGCTTTGTGCTTTTGCTGTATTTTTTTTTCTGCACTGCCTACCTCCATGGCAGCCTTATCTGTTTTGGAAAATGCCTAGACTCTTACTCCTTCCTGCTTTTATCTAAGAACTCTCCACCCTGTCACCTCACCCCCCCCCAAAAACAAACACCCAGCCTTTCAAACAGGTGCAATCCATAATCCAGTCAGCATGTGGACTGAAGGTGTGTTTAAGCTGCAGTCCTTTATGCCGCATCTTTGAAGTCACTGCCGCTTCACATACAGGATTGCTTTGCCATGGTTTAGGATATCTATAGGATTGTACTTGGGGAGGGGTCCTTCCAATTCTTCCTGCCTCCTGGCCCCAGCCTTTCCCTCTTTGCACCAACATTCCTATAACAGTACAGCAAGGGATGCTGCTTACACAGCATCATTCAGCCATATTCAGAGGGGGGCACTTGCCAACCAGCATTCCTAGCTTTTGCCAAATGCCCTTAAGAGAAGTCTTAACTGTGTGTGTGTGTTTTTCTTCCTTGTAGTCATCTCTCTCTCAGCCATGGAGTTGTCGCTTTTATCACAGACCCTAAACCCTCCCAGATAGCTCTGCTGTGCCCTTCATTTTAAATTTGGGAGGGCTTGCTTTGAAAGGCAGTATAAAAATGTGTTAAATAATTTTTTTTGGACCCAATGATGGTAATTATGTTAGGAGAACTTTCATGCTCATGAGAATAATGTGATTTTTCCCTCCATTTGTTTTTAGGGGCTGGGTGGGCAGGCTTGTGACTAGACGAAGCCATGTGGCTGTTATTTGTTTCACACTGGCAAAATGTCTGTGGCGCTGACAGCTGGTGTGTGCGTGCACAAGCACGTGTAGTTGGAGGGCGGGCTTGTATTGTAAGGGAAGCACAAAGGACACAAACACACGCATGCGTGTGCGCACCCACACACAGAGGATTTTTTTTCAGGATGTCTGGGGGCCCTCTGGTGATGGAAAGGGAAGAGAGTTTTGCCTTTCCCTAGAACACTGTCTCCCTATTTAAGGGTTAACATTTGCCCATGAATAGCAGCCACTTGCATTATACAATAGAAAGGAAAAGAGTCCCTTTCACAGTACAATTGGAGTGGAGGGGGGAGGGTAAATGTCTTTTTGGCCCATGTCTGCCAAGCTGTCTGATGTGGGGGACCAGCAATTATTTTGTCTTATTGTGCCACAGACTAGTACTATTATTCTGCCTATTAGCTGCAGTTTCTTTCTTTCCTGGTGGAGATCTGCAGGCAGTGGCGCAAGTACCAGCACTAGTCCATGGTAGGAGTGTAGTTGTTGGTGAGGGGTTGGGCAGAATCATGGCATTATAAAATAATAGAGTTGAAATGGGTCTCATGAGCCATTGAGTCCAACCCCCTGTTCAGTGCAGGGTCTCCACCGAAAAATCTCCGGCAAGTAGCTGTCTAGCCTCTTTTTGAAGATTTCTAAAGGAGGAAACTTCACTAGGCAATTGGTTCCATTGCTGAACTGCTCTTCTAATATTAAATCAAAATCTACTGTAGCTTCAGACCATCAGACCTGGTCCTACTCTCTGAAGCAGCAGAGAGCAGACCTGCCTCCTCATCTCTGTGATAACCATTGAGATGTTTAAAGAGTGCGATTGTGTCACCCCTTCAGTATTCTCTTCACTAAACTGAACAAGTGCAGCTCCTTCTACGTTTCCCCATATGTTTTGTTCTCCATATTTCTTGTCATTCTTATTGCCCTTCTCTTACCTGCCTCATCTTGTCTATGTCCTTCTTAAAATGAGGTGCCTAGAACTGAATGTCATGCTTCAGATGAGGCCTGAGCAGCTTGGCATATAGTGGGACTGTTACTTCTCTCTGCTTGGAAACTGCTTCTCTTAATGCAGGCTAAAATAGTATTCCCCTTCTTTTCTGTGGTATCAAACTGCTGGCTCATGTTCAATTTATGATCAACAATAATCTCAAGGTCCGTTTTGTGTGTAGCCATCCTATCCCCCATCCTATACCTGTGCATTTGGTTTTTGTTGCCTAAATGAAAAATTTTGCATTTATTGAATTTCATTGTATTAATGTCTGCCCAATTTTCTAGTTTATCTAGGTCCCTTCCAGTGTGTTAGCCACCCCTGCCAGTTTTGTGTCACTGATAAAAATGTTGAAGAGGAATGGCCTTAGGAGGAATGGCCCTGAGGTGCTCAACTTGAGAATTCCTTCCAGTTTGAAGTGCAATCGTTGATGATGACTCTTTCAGCACAGTTCTCCAACCAACTTTGGGTCCATCTAATAGTGCTTCCTTCTATTCCATATGTAATCAATTTGCTAATCAAAATATTATGGGGGACCTTATCAGATGCTCTGCTGAAATTCAGTGAAGACATCCACAGCGTTCCAACCACCTACTAAACTAGTGACCTGATTTTTTTAAAAAAAAGATTAGTTTGATAGGATTTGTTGCCTCTTTAATATGAATTCTATGCCCATGAAATTTTCATCCTGTCCCAAAATTTCTTAGATTGCACTGAAAACTTCAGCTGAGCCATTAAAAATATGGATTTAGTTAAACTATGTTTAACTATGATTTTTTAATCTGTTGCGAGCCACCTTGAGGCCTGAACTGGGAAAAAGGCAGGATATAAATACTATTACTACTAATGGTAGGAATCCTGTTGGTTAATACCAACTAGAGTAGGCCCATTAAGACAGTTGCTGAATGGTGAGTCAACACATACTCTATTGAGACTAACCAACGGGATTCCAGCCAATGACACTAATAAAATATAACAGTTTAAGCATCCCAAGAAAAGGTGCAAGCAGTTGTTACCAAAAGAATGTAAAACACAACAAATAAAAAAGAGTTCTAGGTGTGAAAAATGTTTGCTGTCTTGCTCTCTGCAATAGTAGAAATCTGGAGGTTGAAGGAAAATATCATGGCAGGGGAGGAAGAATTCTTATATACAGTGACAGTCGCTCTGTTTGCTCCCCAGCTGTACCCCTGATCCATGGACAAGTACTTTGAGCAGCACAGCTCAAGAAAATTATGTGCGCCTGTATCAATGACGGGATCAGGCATTTTCTGAGATCCAAGACTAACGAAGAATGCACCGCCCCAGCCATATTCAAATAGCCTAAGCAAATTATCCTGAAGACCTTGGAGCTAATTAGGCTTGCACTCCAATAACATCTGTAGGGCTGCACTTTGTCCATCCCCATCTTAATGTGTCTACCTTCCATTACTGATCAAATAGGAAGTAAAGGTTAAACTTCTGTCATGAGGATTTTCCAGCCATTGGTATGCTGCAAATGGCTTGTTATAGCTTGTCTGAGATAATGGTAACCAACATGTTGTTCTCTGTCAAGCAGGCTGGGAGCAACGTGTGACCCTCTATAAAACACCATATATGCAGCAGTACTTGGATGCTTCAAGGTGAGTATTCGTCCTAAACTTTGATCTTCCTGATGCTTGATAAACAATTGAAACCAAACAGGTGTTGAACTATCTCTTTAGGCATTCCTGAATGAAGCGTTCCTATATGGCAGCCTTCCCCAACCTGATGCCCTTTCATTGTATTGGGCTGCATTACCCATCATTCCTAAGCTGGGGGGGATGGGGCTGTAGTTCAACACAATTAGAGGGCACCAAGTTGGGAGAAGCTGATGTAGCGGGACCCATAGCCTTAATGCATGGACTATCTCTATCCAGAAGTCAGAGTCCTCTGCAGTGCTACTATCTTGTCCGCATCTGTTTTAGCCAACTGAAGTCAGGCATGAGACCCGTTTATACCAGTGCAGCAGTTTAGTCATGGCAGTCTCATCTCTAATTGCTTTTAATGGAATTTAGTTATGACTAATGTTAGCTGGACTGGGTTAAAGTCTTCCTTTGTGTTCTGCATGTATCTTTTTTACTGTCAACTCTTATGGGAAAGATTCCACAGTAAGTAAATTTTGCAGTTAGAATTAAATAGAGAAGTGAAGCCCATGTCAAGGGAGAAGCAGACCACGTCATTTTCAGGAAGTTTTAGCAGCTTTTAGATCATTTTCAGGGGAAAAAAGCCTGAAAATCAACTGCAAAATGGGGAGGAGAGTCTGGGACTTCCAGGGCCACACTTAGGGGGCCCAAGGGGCATATGCAGCCCAGGGGCCACATTTTGCCCAGCCTGCTATAAGTGATGCTCAGGTGTCATTTATCCTTGGGTGGGGAATCTTTTTTCACACGTGGGCTGAATTCCAATTTGAGATGGGTTTGTGGAGCTGTATTCTAGCAGTTAGTGGGGCTAAGGTTTTGGAACAGGGATGAGTGTGGTAAATAGCTTTTTTTTTTTTTATCACAGATGGGAAATAACAGAAAGAGGAGGTTGATGTGTCTGATAGGGAACCTGCATTGCAGGAAAGTTCTCCATCTCTGCTATAATTGTACTTCCCTCTGCTTCCTCTGTGTTGTCGTTGGCAATATTTCTGCAGGAATGGGATTTTAACTTTCTGTGCCAGGTTTCAGCAACAATAGAGTACACTTACCAGAATTCATTTTTTAAAATATCCTGTACAGCCCTTCCTCCACATTTCGGGGTTTATTACATATTCATGATGCACCAAGTTGCTTTCCCCCCATTCTCCCCTCCCATTCCTTTGCCGTTTACCTGGGTGTGCTGTGCCTTTCTGCTCGGGCAAAAGGTGAGTGAATGGGACAGGGGAGCCCTCTACATGGAGAAGGAAAGCACATGGCAGCTTTCCCCCAATTCTCCCTTTCCCATTCTCTCGCCTTCTCCACGCGTGGTACTCCCGGCTTCCATTTGCTTGTCTTTTGCCCGGGTGCAGAGAAGAAAGAGAAACATGCTGAGACAAAAGGCAATGGGAGAGGGGAGCCCCAGAAAAGAATGAGAATGGAAACACTTACTTGTGGAGTTATTCATAATTTTTTTAATTTAGCAAGGGTTCTGAACCCTGAACCCTCAGAAAAGTTGAGGGGCCACTGTATGAGGAGAAGTTCACTTACAAATGAGTTATTAAGAGAGCTTCTGACAGCCTTTTGTGTGTATGTATGTGTACGTGTGTGTGTCAAGAGGCAGCAAACTTACCTATTGGAACCCTGGCTCTCAAATTTAGAACCACTAGTTTATAGCTGTGGAGGGCACAGCTTTTCAAGGAACTGGACCATCGATTTAAGTGCAAAGGCTGTGAAATATAATCTGCTTCATAGCTAATCTAGTATCAACACGTAATTTATTGAGGGTTAGTCATAATAAATTTTGATTTATGCCGGGGATGAAACCACGTGATCTGTTCCTGAACAGATTCCTAGCACATGTGAATAAAATAAGAATAGATGAAAATGCTTCTGGAGGGGGATAACAGAGTACGTTTCCTTCAGCATCTGAGTAATAAAATGAATTTTGGAAAAATTACTTTTTTGAACTGCAACTCCCAGTGACCATGCTGACTGGTAAAGTCTACAAATTGTAATTTTTTAAAAAAAATCCAAAGTTGGGGTGTTGGGTCTAGAGGGATTTGGGCCTGGCAATTCCCTTGTCTGCAAACTGGGTACTATGCAGTAATGGAGAAGTATTTCAAAGAAATGAAAGACTGAAGAGGCATTAACATTACATACATCCCACACATGCATTAACCTGTATAGGCTGTCAAATAAAAAAAAAGCCTCTAGCAATAGCCCTGTGTCCTTGAGCAAGCAAATGGGAAAGGTTATCTGTTGTCATGGTTATATAGTCAGGTGGCTGTGATTTGGTCTAGAAATATATGCAGGGATCAATGGATCATCCTGTAAACAAACCGTTCAGCAAGAGGACTGTATGAACAGTGATAATCTCCCTGTGCTAATGTTTCCTTGGGCTGATTTGGCTAGGATACTTGGCAGACAAGTATTATTTAAAAGTGATACAGTCATATGAAAAGGTTGGTCCATGTCAGTATGAATTTGTAATTATTTGCCTAATGCACAGTGGAGGTCTTGAGTATACACGCAGAATGATAACCTGCATTAGATCTAGGTCCCTGGATGTTCTGGCTTCTTCCATTGGAAGCCAGAAGAGCTGTCGCACTAGAAGTCAGGACAGTTTATGCAAGGCATTTATACTATTCCAAAGACTGGAAAATGTTACATTTCTCACCAGCATGCATGGATACTGGTCATTGTACCTGGGCGATTCTGAAAGCTGTATTCCAAAAAAGTATCTTATCCAAGCTAAACCTCCTTCCTGAAGGGACATGTTCATCATTGACTAGAGATAACCCTACATCGTGCTTCTCTGAAAAATTTCCAGACTCCAGATTCCACAGGTAGGACACCTGTATCTCTGCAAATGATGTTGGGCTCTTGCTTTGAGTGCTGCAGTGATTAATACTATGCACGTGTACACACACACAGAGCTCATTTGTCAAATGGAATATTTTGGAATATTTGTGGAGCAGAATTAAGCTGAAAGCTTGATCCCTGGCTTGTAAAGTGAGTTCTGCCATCCACCCTAATCCATGTAATCCTGGCGTAATAGCTGGCAGTTGCATTGCCCTGATTCTCTGACAGTTAATCTGACATGAGACATTTGCTAATGCAGGTGAAGAAGTTCTGTGACTAAGAGAAAAGGTGAAGATGCATACCTTGCAGTCTCATACCTATCACTCTTTTGTTTATTTATTTTATTTATTTATTATATTTGTATGCCGCCTTTCTCTTGGAAAGAGACTAAGGTGGCATGATGCTCGTTCTTGTCTTTGTGTGCTTTAGAACACCTCTACTGTTTGGCTGTTGGCCTCGCAGCTGCTGTGTGTCACATCTGTAGCAGAGCAGCATGCAGTGATCCTTAATCTGCTGCATGGAAAAATAAGCAACTGTTTTTTTAGACGAGTCTTGGTGAAACATTGGAAGGATATTTGGCTCAATGGTGGAGCACATGCTTTCCTGCAGAAGGACCTGAGTTTAGTTCAGTATTCTTAACTAAGTAGCTGGTACAGAATATTGGCCAAATTTCTGTAATTTCCCGGTCCTACATCCAATCATGTTGGCTGTGGAGAAGGACTGATAGAGGGAGATGCTGTAGGTTAGCAGTTCAGCACATGCTCTGGTATAGAATCTCCTAGCATCTTGCTTCATCATCTTCTCTAGGTAGAGCTAGCAAAGAATAGGCAGGTTGCTTACCTGTAACTGTAGTTCTTTGAGTGGCCATCTGCGCTCTCACACAGATGGACAATGAGGGTTTTTGTGCCTGCGCAGGAATCCAGTTGGAAAGTTCTAGAGCTAAGTAGCTTGGCAAGAACTCCCCTCCTCCCAATCTACCGTGCATATCCAAGACCATCAAACTATTCCTCTCAGTTTCAAAGTCTGCCAGACAGTAAATAGGGACCTGAACCAGAGGGGAAGCAGGGCAGGTTGTGTGAGGGCACAGATGACCACTTGAAGAATCACAGATACAGGTAAGCAACCTTATTTTCTTCTTCATGGTCTTCACACAAATGAGTGATTATGAAGCTTACCGGAGGAGGTGGGTCAGGTCACTGGAGAATAGCAGGAGGTAAGGCATGACCAAATATGGCACCTACCCTAGCTCTGCAGTCTCATTTATAGTGCTGAATAAATGTAGATGGATGAGACCACACAGCAGTTCTGCAAAGTTTAGGTACACCACAAAGTAGAGCTGCAGAAAAAGAAGTTCTACTAGGGTGTGTCTTAAGACCAACAGGAACAGCATACTTACTGATTCTTTAGGAGAGCTGTATAGCTTCTACTACCGACTTTGACAGGCATTGAGAGGATACCTGCTGTCATTATAGATTTCTGTTGGATAGTAGGGTCCATACAAGATTTTTAATGTTTGGATGCAGCTATAGAAGCAAAGAAAAGAGGTTTGTTGCTAGCAGCCTGGACCCTTTCCACATGGACATGGCATCCTGGCATGGGGACAGAAGAGGACTGGAACTGTGATAACACTTCCACAAGACATCATTGTGGTCCCGCTCTTCTCATGTCACCAGCTGGTGCAGTTGCAGGGTAAATCATTGACGAATTTTCTCCGTCAATGACCCCTGATCACATGACACTCCCACACTTACTTGCCACACGGAAGGTCCGGAAGTGTGATGGAGGTGCTTCCTGCCCCAGGGCAGCATAGGAAAGAGCCCAGCTGTGCTGTGGAAGGAAGAGGTGTATCCCTCGTACTCCCTTCCACAGGGAATCAGTCCAGTGTGGAGGGGAGTGTGTCCGTCACACTCCCTTCCCACCAAAGACACTGCCAGGATCGTGATTGGAGGACAATGAGATAAGGTAAGGTATGGAAAAGGCCCTGGTCTGCAACTTGAAGTGACTGCTTCCAGCAGTAAACTTTAATCCTTGAAGCTAGTTCTTTAAGGATTCAGAAGTGAAGCCTTTACAAATAGAGCATTGTTGAATCAAGTGTCCTTCACCAAAGCTATAAAGACACTCAGAATGCCCATCAGACCAAGAATGCTTTCAATCACAGAACAAAGTTTAAAGAGAGAGTTTGAGATCATGAAAAGAGGAAAGAAGAGGCAGGCTGAGCCTTAGAATAAAAAGAAGAGTTTTTTTAGTGGTAGAATAATAGTAATAAAGAAAATAAAGAATAAGAAAAAAATAGTAGCTAAAATGGAAAGGGAGGAACCTACTCAACCACACAGGAGAACACTCAGAAAAGAATCACTCTGTAGGAGGATGAAGAAAAAGTAGGTGGAGTAGCTTGGCAATCTTGGACATTCATGGTAGATCAGGAGGGGATAGGGTTCCTACCAAGTTACTCAGCTCTTGTATGTTCTGATTGGGTCCCTGAGTAGGTCCAAAAAGCATCATCATCCAGTTGTGTGAACTGTGAAGAAGAGACTGTTGAAACCCTGGAGAGGCGCTGCTTATCAGTTTTGGCAATACAGTTTTGAAATTAACAAATGATCTGACTTGGTATATGAGGCTATTTACATTCCTGGGTCTTTTTCCTGGTGTAGCACTTCAGTGCTTTTTCAGCCACTTGCATAGCTTCTGGTATCTTGAATTCCAGGGTTGCCGCTCTTGTGCTTGGAACCTGCTGCTCAGTTTTCTGGGAGGGAAGGCCCTGGCAATGTTAACCCACATGGAGACAAATTTTGGTAGTGCTTTGAGTATGGATCTTGGCCCTAGCTTGTTTTCAGTCTGACCCTTAGTATGATACAATAACATCCAAAATCCACAAAACAGTAATACCTGCATTGGACCAGTCAAAAATGCCCAAAATATATCATGCAAGCTTTGAAAGCTTCACTGGCTTCTTCTCCAGGCAAAGGTGTTAAAAATCATAGAAGAGAAGGGGAAAATGATGATGTTAGGGTGGCAAGTTTGCATTTAGTCAAAATGTTGTTCTTGTTCTTGTTGAGATGGTCTGGAGGGATATCAATGCAGGCAGAAGCCACTCCTCTCTTTGATCATGTGGGCTCTGAAGAGTCATAAAACCCAGGCAACAACATTTAAACTCCATAAGCAACAGAAGAAGTAACTTCCCTTGAGTTCCAGGCTGTTTCTGTCCTTGGTGAAGCTACCTGCTCCTTACTTAGGCAGAAAACATTGAATTTCTCAAGAAGGCTCTGTACTATTGCATCTGGTAAACCTTTAGATGCTGTAGAGGTAGAACCTGCCAAATGCAGTCCGAATTAAAAAAATGTTACTTGTATGATTTTTAACACCTTTGCCTGAACAATAAGCCAGTGGAGCTTTGAAAGCTTGTGTGATGTATTTTGTGCATTTTTAGTTGGCCCAATAAAAGCATCTTTGGGGATTGGGGATTTTATTATATTTTGCTGTATGGCCAATATGACTACCCGTGGATATGTTTTCTGGATTTGAGAACACCCTTGGTAAAGGAGATGTCTGAATCAAAGAATGTCATAATTAGAAATTGCACTTTAATGTCAAGCAGGGAAAAAATATATTACACATCTTTTATGGGAAAGTTCCCATACTTCTTCCTACTCAGTACTCACGATTATTGATTTAGAATTTTGTGCTAAATGTCTGTGATTAAGTTCCTTAAAGGGTATTTTATGCCCTCTGGTGTTGATCAGTTGTAAGTGCACAGACCATGTTGTTAATTAAGAATTTTATAAGCCACATCATGATATAATCAGGCTTATATGGAAGTTAAGTCCTGTTGATCCAGTGGGATTTGCTCCCAGGTAAACAAGTGAAGATTTCTACATTGTTATGGCCTTGTCATGCAGCCTCCACCACCCCAAAGATGCAGAGATGTAGGTCTACATCAGATTCATCTGTTTCTGTCACTTTGCCTAAGTTGCCTCACCAGTTTGTTGTATTTATTGTGATAACCCTCGTGTCTGAGTTTACTAAGGTAAGGAGGGGATATAGACGCAATTGGCAGACAAATAAACCAAATCCATTCTGAAACTAAGCACTGTTTGTTTGTACACTAGGGTATTTTAGTTCCTTATAGTGTGCTTCCAGACAGATTACTCCTTGTGCTACCTGTCAGAACACATTTTGCAGCTATTTTGTCTTTTCTTCCTTAACAATAAGAAAAAGATAGAAGAAATGGTGGGTTACAAACAGAGGATGGCAACTTTTGGACCTCCCACCCCCATCCAAAATGTCCACATGGAGGAGGGAAGATGACACACAATACAAACTTTACTTTGACTCCAGTCATTGCTTTTTTTGCAGTCAGCTGCAAGTAAAATTCTAACTGATGTTGCACATTCAGAAACATCTGTCCATTCATCAGCTTTCTGAAAGAAGGGAAACTGGTATAGTCAAGTCACCCTGATGGTGACTTGGGCCATTTCCGCACTACACTCTTATAGCACGATTATTCCACTTTGAACATCCTATGGAATCCTGGAGTTTGCAGTTTAGAAAGGGGCCAGCTGGCCCCTCCCTAAACTGCAAACCCCAGGATTCCGTAGGATGTTCAAAGTGGAATAATTGCGCTATAAGAGTGTAGTGCGGAAATGGCCTTAGACACATATAAGTGCAGCAGTTCCCTTTAGGATGGAGCACAAAGGATTGTTCCCTTGCCCTTGTCCTCCTTCCAAAAACCACCCACTGCTCAGTATTTGTCAAGCCTGGGGAGGGGCTCCTGCTGCTGTCATTTACTAATTGGTGGGGGAAGCGATTCAAATCGTGACGGAATAGCTCCCCTGGGCTCCCAGGAGGACGCAAAGTCAGATATAATCCATTTGAGAGCGCGCCCTCGTTTCTCTCGTCCTCCCGCTGAGTTAACTAAAACTAGCCACTTCTTCATTCACTGAAATAAGAATGAATACAGGTGGATGTTAGACGATAATCACGAGGGAAGTCTGCATCAGGCTGTGGTCATTCCGAGGCCGGCACTGCCCATTGCTCCGTGCTGGGGAGGAATGCTCTTGTGGGACAATTAGAAGATGAAGTGGTCAACCTGGATATGGCCCGTAACACTTTAGATAGGATATATGTCGGACTTGCATGATTGAATATTCCTTCCTGAATTAAAAATAATCCCTGCATGTACAAAAATAAATGTTGGAAATAAAGGTGCTAGTGTATATTCTCCCTGATGCACTAGCTTTCTGTGTACAAGGATTTATTTTTGCACACGTTGATTTCAGTGTAAAGTGGCAGAATCCTGGCCTGGGGCTGATCATCTTATGTGCAGTTGGTACGATCAAGGCCTGTGTGATTAACTTACAGATTCCTGACCAGACCTTAATGCGTTACCATGGCAACATGGAAGCAGGCCATGGGAGAAAACCATTTTAGTGCATGTTGCCTTTAGCCACATTGCCTTGGAAACCTGTGAGGAACTACACCTCAGCCAGAGACTGCAGAAATTGTTTTCTTAGCCTCTGTAGGAAGCATTCAGAACGGATGTGTGTTGCTCAGTTTAAACTGATCTTCTTTCTCAATCCAGAGGCCTATTAATTTGGGAGCTCTCCCTTGAACTGTTCTTGTTTCCACATGCAGTCACTTCTCTCCCTCCCCACACCAACCCTGTCCAATATTCTGGATGGAAACCACACCCAAAGCCCAGTCATGTCCTCCTCAGATTAAATGTCATTCCCACCTAGCCAAGAAGAGAGTGGGTTGTGATTCCCAACATTTGAGACAGTGGTTGTGGTGCAGTGGGTTGTGATTCCCAACATAGAATAATTGAATCCTAGAGTTGGAAGAGACCCTGGGGGCCATCCAGTCCAACCCCCTGCCATGCAGGAACACCCATCAAAGCATTCCCAACAGATGGCCATCCAGTCTCTGCTTAAAAACCTCCAAAGCAGGCAGCATATTCCACTGCTGGACAGCTCTGACCATCAGGAAGTTCTTCCTGAGGTTCAGGTGGAATCTCCTTTCCTGCAGCTTGAATCCATTGTTCCTTGTCCTGGTCTCTGGAGCAGCAGAAAACAAGCCCAGTCCCTCCTCAACATGGCATCCCTTCAAATATTTAAACATGGCTATCATGTCCCCTCTTAACCTTCTCTTCTGCAGACTAAACATGCCCAGCTTCCTAAGCCGCTCCTCATAGGGCACGGCTTCCAGACCCTTTACCGTTTTGGTTGCCTTCCTCTGGACACGTTCCAGCTGGTCGATATCCTTCTTGAATTGAGACGGTACATTTCAGAGGGCAGGGAGAGCTGTTCGGCTTGAACCCACAAAGATGGCAGATGCTGCTGGAGAGAGAGGAGCCCTCCCACAGGAACAAGAAGCAGCTTCTAAAGCCCCAAGGTGTGATGTGACATCGAGGCCTTGGTGGAAGAGAAGCCCAAGCCCATGTAAGCCTGGTCCCACAGATGAGGCTGAGATGCTGACATGAGCATTACCAACTATGGCTGCCAGAGTCAAAACTGGAGGTGGCTTCTGCACTTTTAATGGTTGTGTAGGAAGAAAGAATTTCAGGAGATGTTGCTTGTTACCTCCTTGTGTGACAAGTGCCACCTGCTGACATTCCCTCGTTTTCATACTTCCATCACAAGTTACTTTTCCTTGGTAATTACCCAGATACTGGCTATATATTACCTCAGTATGAGCGGCGCTATGCTTGTCGGTACCTGTTCAGTACCCCTTCATATGAAGGGAAAGACACATTTGCGTTCTGTTTGTGGGCTTCTCAGAGGCAACCGATTGGAAGCATTATTTCCAAACCTCACATGGTGGTGTTATTTTATAGAAAAATAACTCATCATTACTCATTCCTTACTGTGGAGGGAGAAGAGCATGTTACATCTCTTGTTAGTGATGTGGTACCATTGTGTTACTTGAAAACTGATTCCAAGGAATTCTGTAATTGGTGACCCCATTGATTCATTGTTTTATCTAATTTCCCTTTAATCCTTCCTTAGACAAAAATGGGGTAGATTAATTGTTGATTAGACTACCACTAATCTTAGTTAAAGGTGCTACAACCGCCCCTTTTATTTCTATATTCAAATATATTAAGGTACTGTGATGTTTTGCTTTATTCAAAGAGGTTGAGTGAAAAGGAGGAATAGGAGTGTGGTGGGCAGAACGAACAAAAAGAAGTTTTAAAAAAAGGCATAGTAGGGAAGTGTATGAAACATATAGATAAATGCATTTTTTTCCATTGATGGGTAAGAAGGAAGTTAATTTAACTATACTACATAGATTATTTTATTTATACCTAGGAAAACTAATCCAAATGATATTAAGTGGAATAGTCAGAAGAGAATATGTGAAATACAGAGTGGAAGACATAATAAATTCAGATTGCGTTGTAACACTTGTTTATGTTATTCATAGTCTGTGCTTAATATATTGTGTTACATTATAACTGTTATTAATTACTTTCTCGATTTTATCAAAATAAAGTTTTTTTTAAAAAAATGATCTAAGAAAGAACAGTGAAAGATTCTCTTTAATGAGCCTCTAGTCTAAACAATGTCTTCAACATAGGTGTAAATGTTATATATGACTCAAAAAAATTGTCTCAACACTGTCACCATTAAAATATTTATAAATAACTCCCCCCCCCATTGCTAAGAAGAAAGAATTCATAACTGGTAATGAGTAATTGTGCTTTATTTACAAGCTCTAAGCCATTACATGAATAAAATAGTGAGCTAGGTAGGCCTTGGGTCTTATCCTCACAAGGCTGTTTATATGTTTATGATGGACTGGGATTTGGAAGATCCAGATTTCAGTCCCACCAGAACTCGCCAAGGCCATTTCCACACTAGATTGTTATAGTGCTATTATTCCACTTTCAACATCCTATGGAATCCTTTGAGGCCCCTCCCTAAAGTGCAAGCCCCAGGATTCCATAGGATGTTGAAAGTGGAATAATAGCACTATAACAGTCTAGTGCAGAAATGGGCCAAGTGTGTCTGAGGACCAGTCAGTGTTTCTCAACCTGACCCACTTCACATTGTTGTGATGAGAACAACATGAGGAGAAGCGTCATGCGTGCCATCTTGAGCTCACTACAGGGAAGGAGGGGAAAAGGGTCTCTCAACATTCAATATGCCCTGTTGAAGAAAAAAAAATAGACCAGCTGTGAAATTTTACACAGTTGTGCACAAATATGTGGATTCCTGTGTAGCAAAACCATGTGTAGTTTCTTTGCATAAGTGTTCTGCCCAAGATAAATAGTTTTGCACAGGACTTGATGCATTTTGTGCAAAATACATGCCTTCTTCCCCTAAATGAAAAAAAAATGTATATTTTTACACAAATGAACTGTCTCCAGTGAACTTCAGAAGAACAAATAGTATTTAAAATTGTGCAGAAACACATGTATTCTCAAGATGCAAGAGGAAAACTGCTGAAATGGTTTGTTCTTGAACTTACATCCCTACCTAAGAGACACAGAAGAGAACCATACTGAGGTGTCTGATATCTCAGTGCATCTCAAACTATGTGATTTGGGAACTAGCAGTATTTCCCCCCAGTGTGCCAAGGACTAGTACTATGTTTGTGCCCATTGGCTACAACTATTTCTTTAATTCCTAGAAATGCATCAAGAGCCAGCAGCCAATGGCTTGTGGACCAGCACCAGCGCATGGATCATAGGTTTGCATAGCAGTGTTAAAATTAAAACAGCACAAGAAATTTATTTTTATTTCATTTTATTTGTATTCCACCTTTCTGTCCAAAAAATAACATTTTGGGATCTAACTAAAAATAAAAAGAAACAGCAATACTCTTTCAAATACATCCTTAGATGCCAGAGGCCTGTCTGAGTTTTGCCTGCCTATTCAGTCTTGTAATTACCTTGTAATTCTGGTTGTTCACCACATAGGGCAACTGTGCCAAAGTAAAACTTGATGAGAAAGAAAATAAAATCCAATAATGTCATGATAAGATTACAATTGAAATGTGGGAATGCATTTCCTTCGGCTTCCTCCCACGGTGCTAATAAAGCCTGACATTACACTGGGGGCTGAAAATCAAGTAGAGGGCTAGGTGTAAATAATCTGTACTGTTCAGCAATCTTCCCGTGGACTTCCCGATGAGAGATCAGTCTTACCAGTAACCTATGGACCACAGTAGTCTACAGCATATCTGTGATCTAAAAAGTAGATCCCTTACAGAATATAGGGGTGATCCTGAATTAAAGGTCCTGATAGATTGAGCCAGCATTTTGTATTTATATGAAGCAGTGGTGAGGGCATGAAATCTTTCACAAAATCAGCTTCTAATCCTTAGATGCTTTATTCCCTCTTTTTTGATATTTCTGGAAAGAAAACAAGCAGTGGGAATATCTAATGTGAAAATATTCTGTAAATATTAGTTTAGACAGAATAATGCTGAAGAATTTCTGGAAACAAGATAAGAAATTGAAGTGGCAGGGGGTTGTGTAGGTTTTTAGTTTCTTTGCATTCCAAATAGTGATATTGGAAAGACCAGGAGGCACTGCATATCCTAAGCGCAGGAAGTTTCATAGAGGTGGTTAAAGTGCTGCAGTCTCAAGGGATGGCATTTTGCCTTTGCTGAATGATGCAGAACTAAAATCTAGCATAGGCAGAAAGAAACGACTTATGAGGAAGCCAGCAGCATACAGAAATTGACTTTTGTCCCTGCTGGCTTGTTTCCTGGATCTTGAATGGCAGCTTCTGTTAACTTTATTAATGAATTCACAAGCTATGAGAATTGGGATGGAAGCAACTGCAGGAGAGCTGTTTCCCAGAATGACCTTGCTCAGTTGACATCAGATATGAAAACTGCACTGAGAAATCTCAAACTCTATGTGCCAAAGCACAATTTTCCAGTCCACAAGAGCTTGCAAATACAAAATGAAGGGAAAATCACCTTGCTTTGCATACTTCCTTCTTGGCTCCCACTACATTTGCAGAATGTCAACAGTTTCTGGCAGGGAACTATATGAGATCAGAAAGAAACAGATAATGAATAGTAATAAGGGAATGTAACTAGGAGACCATGCAAAATGTGCTTTGATGCAGTTTGGGTCAAAATGTAGACCAACTGGCTTCTTTTACAAAACTGCAGTCCATTCCTGTTTACATGAAATGTATTTTATGTATTCAGTTTGATTTTCATTAGGGTAGATTTCAACCATAACCTGAGGCCATGTGGATCATCGATAGGATTTTGTGGGCTTAGTAGGAAGTTTGCTTAGGAGAAGGGAAAATGTGGAGGTCCACCAAGAACCCATCAGGGCTCCATAGCAGGGAGCTTATTCTTGCCCTCACAATATGCTTCCCTGAGCATTTCATGGCATGTTTTTGGAAGCTATGCAAAAAGTAAAAAACCAGATAGGTAGTCTTTAAAGAGATTATGTGTGTTTTAAGGATAGATTTCATGAACTCCATTAGCTATTCACTTTCTTGCCTGGGTCTAGAAGCATTTAGCCTGGCTGAATATAAATATCTAAGCAGCTCAGCAATTCCTTTCACAATGCAGACATTACAAAATGATCATAGTGGCATGTAATTATTTCCATTGGTAAGGTGATAATCTAAAAAGCACCACGGTTAAGGCTGGGTGTAACAACAATAGTAACACCCTCCCTCCTTGTGTTCTTTTTATAAAGGTTTTTTTAGAGCAGGGGAGGGACAGGGAGGGAAAGAGACCGAAACTGGAAATGCTTTAAGCTTCTTGGGTGTCGAGTACAGTTTCTTAGGAGGCAGCATCAGATTGGTAGGTCAAACCTACATTTTTTTAAATTTTTAAAAGCAATATTTACATTTTGGGCAAATTTCTTTTTCTTTTTTTTTATCCAGTGTTTGTTTGAGAGGTGGCGCATTTGAAATTTTTAGGTGACAGAGCAATTGTGATTTCTCAAGTTCTGGATGGTAACGGTTAGACTGTAGGGCTGGATGTTGGTTCAGATTCATGCGGAGACATGAAGCTCATGTCATGTCATTGGCTCAGTCATTGTCAGCCTAACTGACTACAGAGCCTGGAAAGACTCCTTTTTTTGAATTACAACTCCCAATGACCATGCTGGCTGTAGGATTTCAGAAGCTGCAGGCTGAAAGAGTAACTGATGTAGCCCATGTAGCTTCCTGAAGAAGTGGTAGGTTCCAAATGAGGTAAGTCAAAGCACATCAGAATGAAGTGTATCACTGTCTTCTTTATTAGAGAACAGTGCTTACCTGTTCCTTTTTCTTCCTCACAGGCATGGATGGAAAGAAATGCAGTGTATGGATGTTCTTACCTCTTGTCTTGACACTATTTACCTCAGCTGGACTGTGGATTGTGTAAGTAGCTTTGTGGTTTGATTTTGAAAAGTTTTCTGCAAGAAGTAATTATTTGACACAACATAAGTCAAGGATATAGTTCCAGATGAAATCATGAGAGGACTATAAAAGCAATTTTTTTTCTTTGTGAACAACTTTCTTGAATTAGACCATTCCTTTTATGAGAAGGGTATCTCAACTCTTTAAAATACCTTTATGCATAAAAGTGATATATACATATATAGACTCACAAGCGGGACATGCAAGGAAAATTTCGTTGTTTCAACTGGTCAGCCAGTCATAACCTCACCTAGACACTCCATTGCATTTTCCCCTCCACCCTATTTTCTCTTTTTCCCCACAAAAGTCAATTAGCATTCCATGGCCCCTCAGCATATTCAGTGCTTATCGAGCTGTTTCAGTTACTTCCCTCAAGTCTTTTTCCTATTTTTGCAGATCTCATCATTCCCTAATATAGTCTTCTTTCATACTTTCCAGCATTTCACAAAGGAAAATCTAGAAATATGTGGCCAAGCTATATCAGAGTGTGGTCATAATGGCAAAAGTTATTAATGAAGAAGAACAAACAGGCTAGGAGGGGCTGCAGAAGTTAGCCTTTGCTTCAGCCTACTGGAAGATTCCAGCTCCTGTCCTCTTCCCACTGCTCAGTTAATTGATTGCAAATTACTTTTGCATTTTGAACTCAGTTTGCAGCAGTTGAAGTGAGCTGATGATGAAAGGGGGAAGTGGGAAGAGGAGAAAACTGGGGCATTTTAAAAGCAGCTGAAAAAGCGAGACAATGGAGGATTAACTGGGACGATCACCTACAGTTTGGGACAATTGGATAATTTGCCCTCTTCTGTCTGGGAAGTAAGCAGCAGCTATTATGTCTGAACATCAGAAATAGTAATTACATACAAAAAGTGCTGTAAAAAAATCCACATCAGACAAAGTGTATTTTGTGGACTGTATAATTATATAACTTAAGCAAATCTGCATAACCTATCCAAGTTTGCTTTGTTCAGCTTGTGATGTTTATTTCTTGGAATAGTTTTGTTGTGGTTTGGCTAGCCATGGGAAAAGTGAAGGAGATGAAGGAAATCTCAGCCTCATTCACCATTTATGTCCATTTTGTCCATTTCACATTTTTGAGATTTCAGCTCAAGTAACGTTTTCTCTGTAGTGGTAAGCCGAAGAGCTGTTGCCAGCAAGAGCAGCTACTACTGGGCAAGATGGAGCAATGGCTTGACATTATGAGGCAGCTTCATATTTTTCTGGTATATGTTGGAGAAGTTAGATTATTGGACTACAACTCTCTCAGACATGAGGGATGGATGTTGTAATTCAATAAAGTAACTTTACCAAATGTAGGATTTTATAAGAAAGAAACAGTTCATTTTTATTTTATTTATATCCAATTTTTCTCCTATATGAGACCCAAGGCAGTTTATACCATATGTTAAAACAGTATAGCAAGAACAGTCTGAAATAAAGAGAGCATTAAACACAATCCACTTTAGAACATTAATTTAAGCCATTAAAAGCACATTGAAACCTCTTGCATATTAAGAACTAGCAAACTTGTTGCACTGCTTCAACCAGTTATAAGCTGAAGACCTGGCAAAAAGAAAGCAGGGAGGTAGTCAGCTCTTTGGTAGAGTTCCATAGCCTGGGAGCAGCCACTGAGAAAGCTGTCTCCCAGGTAGGTCATCACCAGCCATATTTGTGATGGTGTTGGAACCAAGAGAAAGCCCTCCTCTGAAGATCTAAATCCAGTGGCGGAGCTTGGAGTGTGTGGAGGAAGGGCAGGAAGGGGTAGTGCTATGGTACATGGGGCATGACCACTTTGCGTGGGGATGTGACCATGGAGCATGGGGGTGTGTGGCCAGGGCACGCAGAGGCATGGTTACAGGCCGGGACGCCCTAAAAACATTGCTGCCTGGGGCAAATTGCTTCCACCGCCACCTCGTCCCTACGCGACTGCTTAAAACTTGAGTAGGCTCATGTAGCGACATACAGTCTTTCAGATAGACTGGACCTAAAGTAACCTTCATCTTGTCTTCATCCCTGACAGTTATGTGTCTAGTACTAAAACTGCACAGAACACCTTGGCCATGTCCATCCAGAAGAATTTAAGCAAACTAAAATCCCATCAGAACAATAATGCTGAATCAGTGTGCTTAACTAGTTTGCAGTAGGACCTAAATATTTAGAACCTTGAAAGAGATCCCTCAAATTCTGCCTCTGAGCTCCAATGGCTATGGGGGCTTGGGGATAACGGTAGTCATAGTTCAACACATCTGATGAACATGAGGTTAGGAAAGGCTATCCAAAGGTGTCAAATACTTTAGCAACAGAAAGAACTGTTGGTCCAATCTCTACAGTGACCCATTGTAGATGACAGAAGGGTGGGAATCAAATGACATAAGGAGCCAATAATTTGGCAATTTAAAGCTGACTTTGATTTTGCTGCTTAATCTCAGTTGTTTGTAAACTGACTTCCTGCTTGATGCCCTATTGAGCTGTCTGCTTGTCCCTCTAGTGAACCGTATTCTTGTCTTGAGATTCCTGCACCCTCTTTCTTCTTGCTTTTTGATAAAAATTATTCTGTTAAAATTACCTAAGATTCTCCTTCCTATTTTGGCAGATATTTTATAGCGGTAGAAGACAACAAAATTATTCCACTAAATGTCCTGGACAGGTAAAATAATTTTTAAAATCTATTTGGATATTGATACAGCCCTTATTATTCAGTATTTGAATGCTTAGCAAGGTAAATGGCACTGGTTGGGTCCAAAATGTATTCAGTTGGTATGTATGGTGAATTATTTTCATTATCATATCAATAACGTTATTGTTATTACTACTGCTACTCCAAATGCTTCTACTAGTAGTAGTATTATCCAAGTGGTATTACCCAATGTATACACATGTTCATGCATGCTCTCAGCTAATACCCCTGCATGCTATAAGCCAGCAGTGGGGAGCTCCTTCCAACAGGGGAGCCAAATTTCAATTTGGAAACAATTTCAGGGGCTGCATGCTCATAGTGGGTGGAGTCAAGAACATAAGATGGGGCTAGATTAATATGAGGTGAATGAAATGCAAGTCGTACATCTGACTAACCTGGTATTACTCTGGCCCTGCCCTAAGCCTTTTGCCCCACACCTATAGTGCAACAACTTCCATAATGCAAAATGTTATTAGTCTGTAAATGAGATCTCCTGTGCCATTCAAAACCCTGCCAGTCTGCAGATGAGAGTACCTGTGCCATGGAAATTCACACCTTGGTCTCCAGCGTTGTAGTCCAGTGTGCAGACCACTACACCATGCTGGCTGTCAGCGATCTACTGTAATTCATTCCAGAATCTACTTATGGATTAAAATTAATGTTCCATTTACCTTTGCCCTAATGCGCACTTGTTGTTTCAAGTTGGGCGTGCCTAAGCTATCCACAGTCAATATAATAGAGCAAAATCTATAGCATCAAATAATCAATGTTATTCTGACTTGTACCTGTTTGCTTTCTTAGGAAATCAAGTCCCCTAAAGCCACCATATATAAGGTAATAAGTTCACTTTTTATTCCTTTTTTTTTCTTTCTTTTCAACAAGGCCCATTCTTACCAATGGACTTCTTTATTGATTTATTTATCTTTGTTGCAGGCTTAGTAGAGTTACAATGATACACGTTATATTTTTGAAGTATTGCAGGTGATGCCCCTCCTGCAAGCTGTGTGTTTAGCCAAGTCATGAACATGGCAGCATTTCTAGGTAGGCGTTGCATGAAGAATGTCTGGCTTCTTTTTGTCTTTTCTACTTCACATCAGTGAATCACCAGAGTCAAACCAGTAAACGTTGTTAAGGTCAGGCTTTAGGGATTCAGTGAATGACACAGCTACTTTGGCTTGGTTCTCACTGAGGCAGTAAACCTTAGCTTGGGCTGTTCAACTTGACACTGCATCTGGGAGTTGAAGTGTCTTGACTTCTTCTCTTTACCAAAAATAGAATTCCTTGCACATAGAAAATTAGCATGTCAAAAAGAGGGTTAAGCTAGAACGCTTTACACTGACATGCTAGTTTTCGGCATGCAGGTTTTGTTTGTTTGATATGCAGAAACTTAACTTTCTATTTGTGTAGTTTGAAGCTGTTCAGCATAGAATGAGCATTAGGCCTTAGATCAACACTTAGCATCCATAGGCATTAGCTTACCTGTCTGCCCAGGGCAGATTCAGGCTTGCATAACAGACTATTGTGAGCTGGCCACTTTAAATTTACAACAATGCTTTGGAGCAACAAATATAAACATTGTGAGTAACTGAAATTATACCTCCTCTGCTGCTTACCACAGCATGTAAGCCTGCCTGTGGGCACAATAATGTCAGATGAAGACAATAGTGTTGGGTGGGGAGGATATAATACTTTGCTAAAATTCTTCTCAAGCCTAGAGCTGGCTCTAGTGGATGCACTACCACAGTGAGAACCAGGTCTGTAAAATTTGAATATGTGTAGAATATAAGATGTTGAAACATTTCAATCTCTCTTTTTTTTTAAAAAAAAATTGTTCTGTCTTTAAAAAAAATACCACCTCATCATGGTTGTCATTTTGATTCTTCATTTTCCACTGCTTTAAAATCCTGCATGTGCGTGAATATCACCCCAATACAACTATGTATATAATGATGATTGTTTGCCATTTATATGTAACTCGTTTACAGTCTTTGTCTTGATTGTAGGTTGATATTCCCATGTTATTAATAGGAATTGAGCCACAGAGGTCATACAACCAGCTTTTAACTGCCAAAGCTCAGAATTAATGACTCACAAATAACGAAGTCAATTGCAAGAGTCAGAGTTGGTTGGTAATGAGGGACTACTTTTTGAAAGTAATGTTGCAAATAGGAATAAAGATGCCGTATTGTCCAGTAACTTTTTGAACTTATTTATAAGAGCATTTTTATAGACAGTTTTCTACTAGAATTGTCAAGTTTCATATCATTATTTTATCACTCTTAAGTGGGGGGGGGTTGAGTAACAAAAAATAAAGGAAAACTGAAAAGCAATGTACCAAGTTACTTTGCAATCACAAAGTAATGGCAACAAATTATTTTTCAGGCACCATAGTGAGAGATGGGAATAGACTACTTTTAAAAAGTAATTATCCAAACTCATTCTGTGATGAATAAGAACTGCCTTTAGGGACCAGGAGCAGGCTGCCTGCTGTCTTATATGGGTGGTGGCAGCAGCTGCTCTTCTTCTTCTTCTTCTCTTCCCATCATCATCATCATCATCAGAAATTCACGACCCATAAATGTGTTTACAATCTAGCAAATAAACATACTTATACAGGACATCTTACAAATTAATACACTGCTCTCAACCCAACAGTCTTTTAGATGTGTTGGACAACAGTTCCTATCATCCACAACCAACACAAGAATTTGGGGAGTTACATACCAACACAACAGGAGGGTGCTGATTTGGAGAAATCTAAGCTAAGATTATTTGTCACCTAGATTATGCAGCTGGTCCGTAAGGAAATAAGAAGTGCTTGGTATGGTTCTTAGAATTCAGTCAGTGTAGAGACAAGCTAGGATGATCCAGTCAGGTTGACACTGACGTTTCAGAGCATGTAGAACAAAACCTGAAAGCCAGAGGTGGATGGCGTGTTTTTTGCTGGTACTTAGGATACGGCAGTGATGAGGACAGGTTATTAAACACTTTATCTAGCAGGCAAGGTGCTCATACTGAGGAACCAGCCTGGAACAACAGTTAGATAGGGCCTGCAGTAGGTCTGTTGGTTTTTCAAGCCATCTGGTCTAGCAGGTGGAGTGAGAAAACTGTAGAACTAGAATCATCTCTGACCACTACAGTGGGAGCACTGCAGTATGGTATTGGTCAAGCTGGAAGATCTCTGCCTGAAATCTGTTCCAGTGGCACAGAGAGTAAGTTCCTTCACCCTGTTGCCACAATCCTTGGATTAAGACCTCTGGCACTTGAAGATGGTTGGATTAGCATCCCCCATCCTTTGCAGTAATCCCAGCAACTCACAGACAGTTGGTGTTATGTTGGAAGTGTGTATTTCCTTTATTCTGTTCCTTGCTTCAGACCAGAGGTGAGCAACTTTTGGACCTTGTTGAAGTGCAGTTCCCATCACTTCTCACTACCTGCTGTGCTAGCAGGGGCTGATGACTCTCATAGTTCAACAACATCTGGGGGGGGGTATAAGTTGCTCACCACACTTTCACTAATCTTGTAGGGCAAGCTATAGGGCAGAGGTAGGAATCATGTGGTTTATGCCTGTAAATGCTATCCTCCTAGCCCTTGCCAAAAAATAGAGCTGAAAATCTGCGCAAAATAGTAACTAGAAGTAACTGAAACATCACTTCTGGGTGATATGATGTGTCCCAGTTCTTGGGAAATAGCAAGGGTACAGCAGACATAAGGGTCGGAGGACCCAAAAATGACTCTCTCCAACCTCATCTATGTCTGGTCCGGTGTTGAGAGTGTTTTCCACAAATGACTAATGCTGGGATTGCTAAGTAGGCTGGCTACTTTTTTTGGGGGGGGGGGAATAGTGGGGGACAGTAACTTTTATGGGTTGAATTGGAAATTGCATCGACAACTAAGATGTGTTCTGGATCCAGGTTTAAGATAATTAATAAATATTTATAGTAAAATAAAACATATGTAATACTACATTTTAAAAACCCAGTACAATAATAATAAGAACCTCAGACAGTGCATCTAGATTTAAAAGAAAAGTGGAACGAAAAACTTACATAATATCTCTATTGATCCAAAATGAAGAAGAGAGCACATCATTCTAAAGGCTTTCATGTTACTTTGGAGGAGGAATGGGTCCGAAGCTGTAATTGATGTATTCAGTAAGCAGAGATCAAATGCTAAAAAATTTTGGTCATCTGTATTCCATTCAAATCTCTAGACTGAACTGTCAATTTTTCAATTAGAGAAGAATTCAGTATCCTCCCTCTCCATCTGTTCAAAGATAATTGATAACTTCTTTCCAATTTAAGGCAATTCCTAAACATGCTGCTGCAGGCATAAAACTAATTAATTTTGCACAAGACTGTCTGTGTTATTATTCGTGTCACCATTTAAACCTTGATATAATATGAGTTCTGCACAGTTCTGCACCAAGTATGGATGTCCTCCCCACAGGAAGCCCTGTTCTAACCCTGCTGTTTTTCTAAAAATGATTTTTTAAAAAAAACTAAAATATGCTTCTTGAAGTTTTTAAAACAATATCTTCATTTTAAAAAACAAAGCTAACGATAACAAAACTTTAAAATACCCAGAAGCAACATCCATACTGAAGCTAGGGAAGAGAAGAGAGGGAATATTTGGCGTCCTTTCTCTCAATGTCTCTGCAGCAGCTTCTCCAGTTCAGTGATCTTGTGTATGCTTGCTGGGGACGGGGTGAGATTAAAATCCTCCCCCTCTCACGTTGTGTTGTGTGTATTTGTGTGCATGAATGCATGTGCATGAACAACCCTTTGTTGATACTGGATGTAGCCCTCTGAGCCAAAAAGGCTGTGCAGTCCTGCAGCAGACCCATGCTTAGTTTGACCCAGCTTGGTTTATAAATCAAAATGATAAAGATGAGCCTTCAACAGCTACCATCCTATAATGGAGTCTTCAGTGTGTGTCAAAAGGATGCTTTTTCTTTCACTTCTGTGTCAAGGACAGGCCACTGTGCTGTGATCATGAGGCTAGTCAAATAGTATTTCTTAATTAGAGAGGATGAGATTGACTAGAGGTTGAGAGACACAGATTTGGCAGTTCTCAGGGCTGAGGATTGGATGGTAGGATTACTAGGGCCCTGTGACTTTCACACTCCCATGTGTGATTAGGATTGAAGGTTATGTATGGAGCCTAAAAGCACAGGGTTAGAGGCTAGGTCTGAGGGTGAGACTTCCACTATTATACTCACTATTGATTTGTATATGTATTTCATTATTCATGTAGAAAACTAGAAGGTGTGGGTGTGTGGAACTTCAAGCCTTGGAGCAGAATCTGTTGTACTGTCCAGGCCCCCAGGGGTTCCCCAGCAGGCTACATCTCCTTCTCTGTGACACCATACTTGATTGGGTTCCTCAGCTTTTGTCCTCCCCACCACCAATATTTTTAAAGGTTGAAATGCATCTCCGAGGCTTAATTTAGAGCTTTGAGTGAAAGCATGTTGGTATTTTTTGGTTTCACCCTTTTGCCTTTGGCTCTGCCCACACTGGAATGTGGTCCCCAATAATTTTTCTGAAGTTGACTTTAGCTCCTAGGCTCAGGGAAGTTCCATACTTTGGGTCTCTGTATGTGTTAGGATGATGTTAGACTGTGGCCATTTCCGCACTAGACTGTTATACCGCTATTATTCCACTTTCAGCATCCTATGGAATCTTGGGGTTTGTGGTTCTGAAACCACAAACCCCAGGATTCCATAGGATGTTGAAAGTGGAATAATAGTGCTATAACAGTCTAGTGTGGAAATGGCTTGTGACTCTGGAGACCAGGGTTCAGTTCCCCATTCAGGCATGGAAACTGACTGGGGTGACCTTGGACACATCACATACTCTCAGCCCCAGAAAACCCCATGACAGGTTCACCTTAGACTCCCTTAAGACGGAAGTGACTTGAAGGCACACAACAACTATGTGTGAGGTAACACTCTGTGTGCCCACAAGAGGTTATGGTTAGAATCACCCGCAGGCAGACCAAGGATGAGCCTTTTGGCCTCACCCCTCCATCGTGCCTTCAACATCACTCTCACAGCTCTCTGTGCTGAACTTCTGCAGCATGGATCTTCTTCTGCATACATGGGCTTTGTTCACAATTTAGCAGCCTAGAATAACCCATTTCTAAGTTCAGCAGAGAGCCCTCACATGCACAGAAGGACCTATATGACTTGGGCAGAGCATAAATCTCTACCAGTGTACTTAAGCTTGCTCTCTGCTCAGCCACTTCCCCTGGTGCTCAAAAGCTGAGAGGCAGGTGGTTGTAGCTCTGTTCCTCAGCCACTGATTGGCTGTGCAGGTATGTCTGAGCTTGTCCAGGCTTCTCTTGAGCATGGAGAGCTGGAGATACCTCCACCCCAGGAGAAGGCTGTTTCATCCTTCCTCCAGCCACAAAATCCAAAAAAGTTTGTATGCAGGCATAACCCCCAGTTAAACTTGTGTATTCCACCAACAAAATGCTGAACAAAACTTTGTGCTGCAAAAATTCTACCCTCCCTGTGTGAAGGAACGTAGAGGAGTGGTAACAAGGATATGACAAAAGTAGGTGGAGCAATGAAATTGTCACTTCTCTTACCCTTGTGTGATTCTTACTCCATGGGGGTGAATTTCTTTGTGTGGCTATGTGTTTTATATTTATGATAACCAATCGCCAAGGAGAATAGGGTTCCTTTTGCAAAAGAAGTCATTTTACAAGTTCCTTAGTTGGACTTCTCAAAATTCCCTTCTTTTCATAACTATTAGAAGTGTCTAAAACATGGCTTCCTTTAAACATCCTGATTCTGTTGAGACAAGATGTAGCACAGGACTGTTTCTGTAGCTGGCTGAGAAAAATGATAATTTTTTGATGAGAGAGGGGTGCTGTCAAGTCTTACATGTTCCAGATGGTGTTGCCTTAGACTGACCAGGAAATAAGCCATGTTACATCACCACGGAGAACAAGTATGAATACATATTCTCTGTATGCCATTCCCACTGTGGCTAAAGGGGCCCTGTTGATTCAAACTGATAGTATGTCAGGTGGCTTAGCCAGGGGATTAAGAAGTAAAAGACAGTGGAAATTCTGGAACTGCTCAAGTTCTGCAGATATTGCCTGGTAGCAATGGCTATTTTGGCAAACTTGGCTTTAGGCCTGAATTCAGATTTCAAACTGTCGTTATGATGGTATGTATGTGTCACCTTCTTTTTTCTTATTTCAGCACTTGTTGTTGCCGTCCTCCGTTTTATTCAGCTCAAGCCAAAAGTCCTGAACCCATGGCTCAATGTGAGTGGCCTGGTGGCGTTATGCTTGGCCTCCTTTGGAATGACTTTACTAGGCAATTTCCAGGTATCTTGTTCTTTCTCTCTCCTTTCCAAATGAACGCAGGGTCAGTCTGCATATAAGTAGTTTTACCTTGTATCAGACTTTGAGTCCTTGTACTTTCTGCTGTAAGGGGTTGAATTCTAACTGGAAAGTGTCTTGGCGAGAGGTAAATTCTAGCAGTCGGCTCAGATGTAAACCCAAGGACAGTAGCTCTTAGACATGCACAGCACAACTCTGCTCAATTCCATGCACCTGCTTCCTGGTTAAAAACACAGTTCAATTCTATTTAACGGCTTTCTGGGCTGCAGAGCAGAATTTAACTCAATGCAGCAGCTTTGTGGCCTTTAAATACCCTTTTGTCTCTGATCACCAATGAGAGATTACAAAAGAAGTATGCAAGCTGAATGGGGAACCCCTGCTAGCTGCATCTGTCCTTTGGGAAGGATGTTCCCTATCCCTAATATGTTGCAATGGCATTAGTTCTCCAGGGTCTCAGCAGGTCCCATCACCTCCTATTGATCTTTTGAATAGAGATACAAGGGATTAAGCTAGAGATGTTCTTCATACAGAGCATATGTTTTGCCCTACAAGTATTGCTCCTGGTATATTTAAATATATGTCTTTTCCAATATTTTAAAGCCACTTTTCTGTGAAAATATGCAATATGGTATGGGCATGAGGTGAAACCGCATGTTGCAGTTACTTCTTGTTATCTGTGCAGGACGCTTCTTCTGCCAAGAACCATAGCAAAAGGCTGTCAAATATAAAAATAAACAATGTACTAATCAAAATGGTATACAAACTAGAACATGAGAATTGGTGAAATTCATATAGTCTTTGTCCAGCTCAAAAGCTGAAGACCTCATTTCTTGGACAACTGCCATTTTTGCTAATTTGGGGAGATTTAAGTAACACTAATATCTGGAATGGGAATCATGCAACTTTCTAGGTTTGCTTGGACTTTAGATCCCAGCATCACTCAGTCTTAGGTATATTGGCTAGGGCTTCTGGGGCTTACAGTCCAACAACAAGTAAAAGGGACATAATTTCTACCCTCCTCTATGTTTTTTTTAAATATCTTTGAAAGAAATGTGTTTCTTATACATTAAGACAGAGGGAAATCAAAACAAGTAAGGCAACATTCTCAGCTTGTCTCTCAGTTTATAATTACTTCCTTCTACGCGAAGGAAGAGAAAGAAAAGACGAGAGTGTGTGATCATAAGGCTCCCTGATGCTTGCTCCTGTCATAAAGAACAATCTTATAATGGTCTCTTGTAGCAAGAAACAGACAAACAAGCCAGGGTTTGTCATTATGTCTGAATTGAGCCATTGTCTTCCCAGCTGTCAGCAGTTCTACAATTTGTCAGTAATACTTGCAAATCTAGAGACAATAAATGTCTTGAATGTCTGCTTCCTCCTTCTCTCACATCCTACTCTAACTCCTCTTCGCCATCTACCCTCTGAATGGCTGTGCAGTGCTGTTGTCCATCGCATGTAATTTTTGGTGATCATTCTAAGAGAATAAAGACATTACATGTGCCATCAAATGGAACCTGGATCCAGGAATCTGGAATCTGGAATGAATTCCACAGTTTAAAATTATTCCCCTGCCTTTCTTCATCTGGCCATAAGAGGGCAACTTCTATAAGCTGAGTGTTTCAGCATGGCCAGCCTAAACCTGGAAATGTAGTGTAGCACCCAAATCTACCCAAGTGGTTTTGGCACAGGAGGTAGAAAATCCCACAAGCACCTTTGCCTATCCTTAGCAGTGAAAACAGACTAATGAATTAATTAATATCTAAAAAAAATCTGCCCTTTTATGATGTCCAAATCTGTGGGCTGAAATGCCTGCTCCATTATGCTTAATGTTAGATCCAGCCCTGTGTTTTAGGCAACCAGATCTATATAATACCCACTGCCCAGTCAGTTGTGCTTGCTTTATATTTTAAAACGTGATCAGCTAGTATGTGGAAGCCATTTTGAAGTGTCCTGAGAGTTGATCCAGCAGATTTTATAATCTGCTTCATTCCTTGTGCCGCAGGTGGAAATCGTATTTGCTGAGGGAAGCTCCAATTTGGAAATCACTGAGAAAGCAGGAGATGCCCCACTTTATGTAGGGACTGATAGCTTTGTTGCCATAGATAGTTTTGACTTGAGCGACTGAATCAAGTGGGAGACTACAACTCATTCCAGCTAGCTAGATTTAAGCTCAAAATCAATTCAATGAGGAAATGTGTCATGGACAGGGCTGGATGAAAGGGCAACCAATAGGATTTTGAGTATAGACAAATAGAACTTTCTTGGCTGAGGTAGAATTTTAATAACCATTCAAGTTTAGCTCATTTAACTTCCCGCAATATAACCCGAAGAGTCCTATTTATTCTCTATGGCTGTATGACAGATGCTATTTTTGGTTAGAAGGATGCTTGGAAGACTAGGACCATTTCCGCACGAGGCTGTTGTAGCGCTATGATTCCACCTTCAACATCCTATGGAATCCTGGGGTTTGCAGTTTCAGGAGGGGCTGGCTGGCCCCTCCCGAAACTGCAAACCGCAGGATTCCATAGGATGTTGAAAGTGGAATCATAGCGCTATAACAGCCTCATGCAGAAATCTGATAGGAATACCTATCTTGGTTTACTGCCATGGCCAAGACCCGTGTTCTTTTGTTCACAATGTTCCAGTAGGCAGTAATGACATTCCAGATAATTTTGGCCTGCAAACTCCCAGTAGCACCAAGTAGCATAGCCAATGGGGAGGGATTATGATGGGATTTGGATTTCAAAACATCTGGTCCACAGTTGGCCTCTCCTGCCTATAATGTTGAGCTTTTGGAAATGGATTGTCAATTAAGTCTCATAGCACTTTATTTGAGACTTTTGAGAGCCACTGGTATACTATACTGGGCAGCATAAAATCCATGGAATCTTACCCAGGCATGATGTGTCAAGAAGCTAGATATTCCCACGATCTTTTGCAAAGTTCCCTTCCTGAATATTTCTGTACCCTTTTGAGGAGAAACATAAAATAATGGAATCAAAAGATAGAGTTGATTTGAATGTCATCTAGCTGAACCCTCTTTACAGAGATGAGCCGTCTTTAACCATTATCCAACCCAGTACCAAAATATCAACACCAAGATGATGGAGAGTTTTTTGTGCACCAACAAGACGTTTTGCCCCCCATCCCCGTGCCTTTGAAGAATAGTCATCACCTTCCCCAACGTTCATAGACCATCTATGGTATTATAAGCTGCTTTTGAAATTCTTCCAGTTTTCATAAGTTGTTTGCACTGCAGCCTACTGGGAAAAGGATGAGATCGGTCAGGCAGGCACAGCTAACTACATAGTTTTCCAGATTGTACAGTATTTAATGTACCTGCAGGTCACAAAATAAACAGAAGTAGCACTTGTATAAGCCAGAATGTGACGATCCTATTGCCATAAAAGCCCAGCCTACATGCTATTGAACGTCAGAGCCTTGCTGCTCCAGGCAGCTGAGGTAATTGTTTTTTGGGTTTTTTTGGACACACTTAGGATAGTGATATATCCATAAAATGAAATTTAAGACTCTAAGACAGAATGTACAAATTTACAAGAGAGCAGTGTGTTTGTGCTGGAACATGCAGGACTTTCAGTACTCTTCATGCCTATAAATCCTTAATCCAGTGACTGTGGTAAGAAGATCAATTTTATGTAGATTTATTCTTGGGAGATTAGTGTAAGGGTGAGCAACTGGAGGCCCATTAGATGTGTCAGCCCTGTAGCCTGTTATTAGTGCTCCTTGCCCTATGGGGCTGGAGTACAGGAGATTGTAAGAGGGAGAAAGTGCCTCAGCAGTCTCTTTTGAGCCACTTCAGAAAGGGCAGAAATGGATCCAGTTGGAGCACAGAGGAAGAAGAACAAAGCTTGAAGTTATATTTTTGGATTATAGCTCCTAGGTTCCTACAGCTAAGATGTATAGCTGGGGGATTTTGAGAGGTGTACCTCCCAATAAGGTTTCCAACTTCTTACATAAGGTGACCATTTAAGAAGATGAAGGAAAAGTCCTCCAGATTTCTCCCCTATATGACAAGATTGTCAGCAACTTCATCCCCAGGCATCAGTGTTGATGCTGAACGGAACAACATAAATCAGAATAAAAAAGTTTTGGGCAAGTGGTTTGTTTTTCCATTAGTTGTATTAAGAAAGATCACCAGTTCTTTTTTTTATTTCAGCTTTCCAATGATGAAGAGATACATAATGTTGGGACATCCTTGACCTTTGGTTTTGGCACTCTTGCCTGTTGGATTCAGTCAGCACTAACGCTCAAAATAAACTTGAAGAACGAAGGAAGAAAAGCTGGGATCCCACGAGTTGTCTTATCAGCAGCAATCACCCTCTGTGTAGTCCTTTGTATCCTTTAATTCTGCACATTGTATTCCCCACGAACAAAGACTTCTTATTTCAAAAGTGGAAACATTTGCAGCATGATATTTGAGTTTCAGGAAGACCAGCTGTTTGAATGAAACCATAAGTATGTCATTATGGTGTGAGTGCTGCCAAATGTGCTATGAGCCAAAATTATAATCTTCAGAACAGAAAATTTACTCAAACTACTATTTCTATAACAAAAAATAATATAAAAATTTATTTAATTGAGGCATTTTTATATGCAAAGCATTACATTTTGGATTTCCATTGCAATCTCATGTGTTACCCAGGCAAATCTGTAATACCCACTTACTTGAAAATAAGTCCCATTGAAAGAAATGGAACTACTATTTAGTAAACAAATGCAGGATTATACTGGTAGGTTGAACCTCAGTGGTTCTTAATTCTGGGTAGATAGGTATAGTACTACACTACACAAATCACTGAATTAAATACAATTTTGTTTAACGAACCAAAGCAAAAACTTGAATAACAGCTCATTTTTTTCTCAGCTGTACCAGGCCGATAGACCTCATATCATACCAGATGGATTTCAGCACCAAGCTTTGTGGCCTAGCAGGTGCTAGGTAACTATACCAGTTTGTGGAACAAGAATGTGACCACTTAACTTGGTTGGCTAGGGTATTCTGGGGGGCTGTAGTCCAAAGCCAATCATTTTTCAAAGCTGTGCCTTTGACATCTTTACATTGAATTGAATCTTGTGAACTGATCCTAAGGTCTTCACATGACCTGATCAAGGCGTGTCTGTATGTAGTGCGATAGAGGTAGCTGCCTATGGGCATGATTCTGTTCTCCTCCTGCTTAGATTATACACAAGATTGTTGTTTGTTTGTTTTATTCTTAGCATTATTTCCATATTTTATCTTGTGTGAAAAACCTGGAGGACATGCCTACAGTAGTGCTTTTGGTTCTAAGCATGGCACTTCTGAACAAAATCAAGAGTGATAGTTGTTCAGCATCATTTCATTTTAAACTTGTATAAGACTTTCCTTTTCACATATATAATCATTTTCCAGATCTCTTACCTCCTCACTTTGCTTACATAGCACTGGAAAATTGCCAGGTATATGCCTTTCACATACTTGTCTTCCAGCAAATGCTTTTCTCAGAAGACACGTACCTGAAGAGAGGTGAGGTCCTCATAAAACTGCAGGAGCAAGTTTAGTCTGGTAAAAAGCATCATTTGAAATGTCCTTACACGGGCATGGGAAAGTTCCCTGAACTGTTGCTGGATCACTATGTTGAGATAATTGGATTTCACTAATGTAGAGGTGCAGTTGTTTGATGTATCCATGCTGGCCCATTTTGCTAGAAAGGGACATACTGTACACATTTTGAATTTCAAAGGGAATAGGTGAGACGGGAGTTGAACTGATCTCCCTCCACTGTTGATACAAGAAGTGAGCCATGCTGAGGGAAAAACAGCTGTATGGATACAGATATTTTGAATAAGGCAGGTTAGGTGAGTTGAATACCATTCTTCTCCCTGATATTCTCTGCTAAAAGTAACTTCTCCCCATTTTACAGCCAAAAGGGAGGTCTGCTTTGCCATTCAGACATCTCATTTGAGTCTTAAGAGGCTTTGCAAAACTCATGCTCTAGAATAGCGTGACCCCACCCCAAAAATAGTTTAAAAATCTCTACTCAAAATAAACAATGTGAAACAAGAGGCTGAATTAAAATTTTCACTGCATTCTTTTCATGTTGCAGAATTTGGATTGCGTCTGTGGATGGGATTATTCTCCCTCCCTACACTAAGTTTATACAGTTCTGATGATAACCATATTTCATCCAGAACTGATCCTTTTTATTCTGTTTATGTGCTTGGCCCTTCCCTGAGTCTTTTCCTTGATCCTTCTTCAGATTTCATCTTGATGGCTCAGAAGTTTCACATGCATGCAGCGCGGATACAGTGGGGAATGGTGATGTGTTTCCTCTGCTACTTTGGCTCCTTCGCTGTGGAGTTCAGGCACTACCGGTTTGAAATCATCTGCTCTGAATACCAAGAAAACTTCCTCAGCTTTTCTGAAAGTCTCTCCGAAGCATCCGAGTACCAAACAGATCAGGTGTAACACAACCATGTCCTTTCACTTTGTCATGGTGTTGGGAGGTCTATAAACTTGTGCTTGAACCAGAGCTTGGGAAAGTTATTTTTGGGCCTACTCCAGACTCCCAGCCAGCATGGCCTCCAGACTGGTCTGGAGGCTAGTAGTCCCAAAAAAGTAACTTTTCCAAGCTCTGGTTCAGACATAGGTCTACAGACCTCTCAACACCACGCTGGTTGGGCAGTTCTGGAGCTTGCAGTCACCAAAAAAATGACATTTCCAAGCTCTGGACTGATCTCATGGTCCCATTTCTCACTTTTTTTAAAGTACTCATTCATTTTTCACATATATAATCACAAACAAGTTGCCAAACAGCTCTCCTTTGGGCAGAGCTACACTCTACCATAGAGGGCTCTTTATCTTCATTTTCTCAGACTGCATTTTGCAATACAGCGTGTGATGTGATAACATTGAACTGAATATTTCTCCAGTCCTAACTGCATAGTACTGCCTGGTAGGAATGGAGAAATGCGCAGTCTAATTACTTCATATTGCTGATTGTGTTGTGGGAGATACTGCAAGAAAGAGGCAGCTAAGGGAGACAAGGGCAGCTGCAGACTCATATATACATTTTAGTTTTGGGAGAAGAACGTGTGTCCCTTTGATGTTGTTAGACTGTAACCTTCATAAGCCTCAGTCTACATGGTCAGCAGTGAAAGATCCTGGGAACTGCAGTTCAGCAACATCATCAGGGTCATAAGCTCCCCATTCCTGTCTACTTCTAATGCAATGAAAAGTCGCAGGAGTCTTTTACGTTCCTTTGTAAACTTGTAAATAAATTTACAAGAGCACATTGGCAACTCTTTCTCTATGTGCTGGTCTGCACATCAGCTTCTCACACTCCCAAGTGTCCACACTCACACTAGAAAGTGTCCTAGAAAGGGCAGCTAAGGAGCTTCCACAGTGTACCATGGAATCTGGCTACATAGACTGTATTTATCTCTGCAGGTTAGATTTGCCAGGATATAACACAGAGTGTCCTCATTGACCTTGAAATCTGTGGCTGAACTGTGAGAGATAGATGCTGCACTCTTTGGTGCTCATCTTCCCTGTTCCTTTTGCCCATCTCCCTATCTCTCTGTCTATTGGAACTAGCAGGCAGAGAGGGAGCGGTGCTAACAAAAGAACCAGCTTTTGTAACAGTGAAGAGGAAGCCATGGCTGCATTTTGTCTCCTAAGTAAACCTTTGATTTTAAAGAGATCGCCAGGTTGCAGTTCGCTCTATCCTATTGCATTTCCTCCCTACTTACGAAAAAGGCAGCCTTTAAAAACCCAGGAGCCTTGTTGGGGAATAAAAATGCTGGCAATCCTTGAATCATCCTGGTCTGCTAGAGCACCAGGGCGAGAGGGAGATGATGAGTCTCACTCTTCTCCCTAAACTCAGGGCTAGGGTTGCTAGCCAGTGTTAGGACTCCTGGCCTCCTGGTGACATTTTGGTGGGCTGAAGGGATGGACCAAGATTCATCACTGAAAAGCCAGACAGTACTTAAGACACAGTGGACCTGAAATGCTTTTTTTACACACCTCTAGTAAAGGTTCAAGAGTCCAGCCTCACATTCCAGGACCATCATATTAGCAATGAAGTGCCATCTTTCAGAGGGTTGTATTCAGCTATGCTGTTATGTCAACTAACGGACACATCTCTGGCCCTTTTCACATGGCATTTGCCATGCAAAAGGGCCTCCGGAGCGTCGCGCAATTGCAAGGAGTGTTTCAGACAACGTCCTCACAATCACGTGATGCTGCCGGGGCCAGCGGGCACCGATCGTGCACTATTTCATTTTCAGCTTGTAGCTGAAAATGGTGTGTGATTGTGCATGACTCTGGGGCCCCACACGCACTTACTGTGCGTGCAGAGCCTCTGGAGATGCGGCCCTTGTGCTTCCTCGCCCAGCACAGCCTGGGAAAATGCCCGGCTGCGCTGTGGGAGGAAGAGGCGGGGACTTCATGCTGCCTGCCTGCCAACAGGTAGCAGCTGCGGAGGCAAAGCTGCAGGGACGCGAGAGCCTCTCATAAGAGGCTGCTCGTGTGATCCCCGCGCTGGAAAGAGGTAAGGTGCGGAAAGGACCTCAGCTTCTCACACCACACAGCCAAATTTGCTCTGGAGAATGGAGGAGACACTTCAGAGCAAAATTGAAGTGGGAAGGGGGTCCAGGAGACTGCAGGCAGGACGAGGAGAAGGAAAAATCCCGTTGTGCAAGCTGAGGTTTGCTTATGTAACATTGGATTTAACCTGGAATCAGGCATTAGCTGGCACACGTGTTGGACCACAGCTGATTGTTGCAGTCAGGGTTTATTGGCTGATCAAAAACCAATGAAGTAAGCCTGGCATGGCCTCCTCTTTTGCCTTGAACATCTGGCAGGTGTGCAAAAATCTGCAGCTGAAGCTTTTCACAGCATGGAGATAATTATCATGAGCACCTCCTAGTTCAAGAGTGAGGAGTATCTTGTCTTCCAGATGTTGCTGGACTTTAATTCCCAGTAGCCCTGACCAGCATAGCCCAATGGCGAAGAATGCTGAAAGTTGAAGTACAACAACATCTGAAGCACTTTGCCCGTCCCTGACGTAATGTCTACATTTCACATTGGTGCTAAAGGTACAGCCAGAGAGGCTTGTTAAAAAGCTGACTTTGCTAGTAGAGTGGTGTGGGGGGTTGCAACCCCAGTTGCAGAAACAGGTCTTTAGAATTAAAAAAAAATAACATAGCACCATTCTGTATGCCTTGCTTCTGAATAACATCCATAGCATTGGGATTGCACTGTGAGAAGCATTGGATTTCTCCCTTTTAAATATCAGTCTTCTTTCCAAAACATGCAAAAAACAGAAGTTAAAGTGATGACTAGTCAAAACCTTCAGCTGAAAGGTGGGGAAAAATAATAATACCTACAATAAATAAAGCAAGTCAACACCGCTTAGTTCTTTTTTCCTGTGATGGATGAGCACAGGACTGGAGAGAAGAGACTAGTCAAAATGGTAATATATTTGCTTTGGGCCAAAGCCTACTGTTCAACATGGAATATTTGATGTTGGACTAAAAAGTGTGACAAAAATAACTGCAGATGGTAAAGTATGCAAATGTCTTAGTAGACAGCAAAACGTGTATTGGAGTTAGTAAGTAAGCGGACATAGGCAAACACAAACTAAATGTATCTTATTTTCAGCTTTGGCAAAGAGCATAGATTTGAGACACACACACATTGCTCAAATAGGTTTCTGTTCAAATGTGTTTTTATTGTAAATAGTCTACTGTGAATTTTTTTAAAATATGTTTATGTTGCATCATTTTATATTTTGAAATTTTATTGTAAAGGGGGAAATCACCATTTGTGAAAGATTTCTTCTTGTAACCTAATATGCAACTCAAGTTGAAATTCAAGCTTTTTGGTTATATATTGTGCATTTCTTAAAAGTATTTCTTATGGCACAGCTGACCAATGACTAATAACTGTACACTGAAACATGACTACTAAATAAATTTCTTTTATGGACAATATGTATATTATTGCAGATGTACCTGCATACAGAGAGAGAGGACAAACAGCAACAATGGATGAAGTAGGAAAGCAGCCCTGCAACAGCAACAACCTTCTGATTAGAAGAAATGCAGATGATTCTTTAGATTTCTAGCCTGTGTCATTGCAGTGACATGGAATAGCTAACAAAAAAGGAAGATCCCAACAAAAAGGAAGAACTCCACACCAAATTCACTGGAATTTCTCCACCCTTCCTCCCCTTCAAAACCTGAGTCCAAAGTCTCGCTTATGTGTTTTTACAAAGCTTTCAAAGGTTGCTTGGGCTTGGTATTTACTAAGTCTCCTGTGGAGTGGGGGAACCGAGTACAGCCATTGGGAGCCATCTTGTGGCTTGAATCTCACACTTCATATCACTCAGAGGGTGCTCTTAATGGGACACTAAGCCATCATAGCTCTAAGATGTATTAGGCTTACACTTTACTGTCGAGATGCACACAAAGGAGCAACAGAAGAAAACCTAATTCAGAACAGACACTGGACAAATGTTCTCCGGGGCCAGTTGTCTTCTGCCCCAGAGATACTCTGTGAATGTGAAAGGCTATGCTTTCTCAGACCCCCCCTTTTCCTGTTTGTCTCATAGAAATAGCTGGCATAGAGCTGCTTATTGGTTCCAGTTCTCTGTGTTTTGCCAAAATAATATGGATGGTGCCACTTAACCTATTAGAGCTGTATAACCACAGTCTATGCAGAGGGAGATGAGCTAAGCCACCAAGACAGGGCCAGGAGTTTAGATGAACATTGTTGGGTAAGGCCCATAAATCAAGCAGGATAACTGTCAGTGCTTGCTGTTCTTCCTTGCTGTTGTTGCCTGTTTTTCTGTGTGCATTCTCTGCTTTCCTCCCCTCTTTTCTCTCTGGGTCATTCTTTGGGTGAATGGGGCCCAGAAAGAGGAGGTAAGCTAAGCAGTGGAGTTCACCCAGGGCTGGATTGATTAGTAGATTGCCAAAGACTAGTGCAAACCAGCTTTTTATTTCTGATGGGAGGAGGAATATCTTGCCTTCCAGATGTTGCTGGACTTAGCCCTGAGCAGCATAGCCCAAGGTATAGCAGGGGGTTGGACTGGATAGCCCCTGTGGTCTTTTCCAACTCTATGATTCTATAATGGATCTACTCTACTTGGAACTAGCCAACAGGATTCCAGCCTCAAATAAATTTGCTGGAGCAGGCAACCCTTTAAAAGAAATAAAGTATGATTTGAACTACCGTGACTGAGAAAAACAAGACAGAACAAAGACAAAAGGTTTAGGACATTTTTATTATTATTTCCAGGGAAGACTAAAGCTAAAGGAATGTGTATCGGAAGTTTACATGCTGTATGTAGTCCATCAGGAGGTTCTCTGTAACACAGAGTCTTTTTGAGATGAATGGGAGGTACACAAGAGTAGGGCAACATGTAGCATATTCAGGGGCTTTGCGCAGAAGAAACTCCCAGTAAGTGGTGTTTTCTGGTTCTTCCATGTGCAGTTCCAAAGAAAATGAATCAACCAATCACTAGGCCTCATATCTGCTGCTCAATTTGAAATGCACTCATGACATCAGTGGACGGGCAAATTGTACTGGCCTCAATTGCCTCTTATCAGAAGGTCAAGGATCCAAATAACTTCTCTGTCAAAAATACCACTACCAGCAAAAACTGCCATAAATTATATCTCGGGTGGTGTTCCATCGTCTTTTTTTCAAAATTCCTTACACAAATTTGCTTCTTAAGTGGACGATGGCAGGAACAGTTCATTGAAAGAGGTTATTAGTCTATAATACGATTTCTCATCATCTGTCAGTCCTGCGTTGCCAGGCCGAACTACTACAGCCACATGCATGTCAACTTCTTCTGCAGCATCTGCCTCTAAGAGAGAAAAAGTGAGATAATCTATTCATTTGGCTGAATTAAGACACCTCCAATAAATCATTCCAGGCCACAGCCTGAGCCATTTCCGCACTAGAGTGTTACAGCGCTATTCCACTTTCAACATCCGGCCGGCCCCTCCCGAAACTGCAAACCCCAGGATTCCATAGGATGTTGAAAGTGGAATAATAGCACTATAACACTCTAGTGCGGAAATGGCCCTGCTCTTGTTCACATGCTGGTCAAGGTAGCCTGGGATGGGGAACATACGACTTTCCAGTTGCTCTTAGACTACAACTTCCATCATCACTTGTCACTGGTTGTAGTAATCTGAACTGACAGTAGACCATCATTTCAAACTTGAAAATGAGAGTTTTAACCTAATTAGAGTTTTAACCTAGCCTTTTCATTGACTTGCTAGTGTTCTGTGAGGACAGAAAATCCAGTGCAAGACCAAACTAGGAACTCTTTAAGGATAACTCAATAATTCTCAATGGACTTGAAAATTACTGGCTCCTTCTGCAAAAGCTAAAAGTTGGAACTGAACACAGGACAAAACATTATAATTAAATAGTCCATACCAGGATGAATAATCATGAAAATGCATAATAAATACCAGGCAAATTAAAGATGTATAAAATATACATACACAATACATCAAGAAAAGAGACTTTTGCTACTAATTTTCAGTGAAGAAAGATTCTGTTTGTTTAAATTTGGAAAATCATCAAAACAGGTGAGTGTCTCACCTGCACTTTCAAACAGTATAGCTCCAGGGCTCATTTACCATCCTATTTCCTCTAAAATAAATTAAGCTGAACAGTATCATTTGCGGAATAAATTGTGCTAAATAAAACCATGTATACCTCTTGAAACTGGTTTTTAAAATGTGCACAGCAAAAACAGCTTCAAGAATTCAGATTTTCTTGCCACAAGTACTGGAGTACTTCAGTGATGACTTGTTTTTTTCAAACAAGAAGAGTACATAAAAACAGACTACTAGCACATCTAACTCAATACTGTCACTTCTGTGATTTGCCAGAGTTTCAGGCAGGAGCACAGTTGACTTCAGGCATTGAGATTTTGCCCAAGGTGCCGTCAAACTGGCCACCTCATGTGTGAGTGTGGATCCTCTTAGGCTTACTGGGAAATGGCAGCAGAGTAGCTGAGAGTATGCCATTTTAATTTTCCACAATGTTCTTGAACGCCTATCTCAGTGTCACTCCTGGGTGCTGGGGAATGTAAAATGTAGGACTGCATATCTACTTGACAGGAGTGGAGAGTGCAGAGATCTGCTGGTGAGCCTTCACGAATTCTGGAGCACAAGCAAATGCCCCAAGATGCTAAGTGCCTTGGCAAGAGTTGGGCCTGGAGAGGTGTTTCCCCAGTCCCACTTGGAAATGTCAAAAACTGAACTTGGGACCACCCTCATCCAAAGCATGTGCTCTATCACTATAGCCCTTCACAAAAGGGGAAACCTGGATCACAGGCAGAGGATGTTTATCTAAGAAAAGGTCAATTCTCTGCTTTACTGCATCTGGATTTAGTTCCTCACAGGTACATCACATGGAAACACAAGAGAGGGCCTTCTTAGTGGCTACCTTTAGGCTCTGACACTCTCGTCTCAGGGAGGCTAGTATAGTGCGCTCTCTGTCTATCCTTCTGTAGGCAGGCGAAGACCTTTTTGTCTCAATAGGCTTTTGATGGCTGATTGGTCAGGGGAAAACAGCTTTTCAGAGCTCTTTTTTTAACTCAAACAGCTCCTTATTTGTCTTTTTCAAAATGGTCTTACCTTTAACTGGTTTTAATTCTATTGTTAGTTTAACTGTATTTTTAACTTTTGTATGATATGAATTTTAAAGCTATATCTGTTTTAAGTGTTGTAAACTGCCTTGAGTCCTGGACTGGGGAAAAAGGCAGGATATAAATCAACAGAGGAGGAGGAGGAAACAGTAGCAGTCACTATTATCCTTTCACTGATGGGGACAGACCTTTTTACCTGCATGTACACTCCTTCTATCTGGGATGGTCGTCCTCTTCCACCGAGCGCGCAGCTTCGGGAGGGACGCACCTGGAGCGGTGAGGGAGGAAGGGGACACCCGCCTAGCCAGCCAGATCAGCCAAATCAACCCTGGCGATCAATGGGGTGACAGATGTCGCAGCCAGATCGCCCTCACATCCTACCTGCATGTATTTTGGAACAAACTGGCTACTGAGGAAAGGACTTTGTAACAGGTAAGTGATGTACTTTTTAAAGCGAGCTGAGCTTAAATTGCTTTTAATTGAATTTTGCCTAGATAGTGTTACCTTTTCATGTTTTAAATTGTGTCTCTTTTGTAAATTCTGCTCGAAGACCCCTTGAGACCAGTTTTGGGAGAGAGGTTGCACATAAGCAAAATCAACCATTAAATCTACGTGATGATTGGTAACCTCGAGGTCTGCTCTACTTTCTCATGCTTGGTAAGACACCCCTGTGACAGTTGAACAGGCAGAACGTGAAAGCCAGCAAGTGGCAAAAACCAGTGACCATGAAGGACATTCCCTGCAGGCTCTTTTTCCCAGAGATCTCTTTTGGCACCAAGTACTTTGCAGCTTTCAATGTATAACATCCAGGCATATCCAAATCAAACAGATCTTACCAAAATTAGGTTTTTCTTTTTTTTCCAGATTACCATCTCTTAGAACTCCTCCCTCCCATCTGGCCAACAGCCATCTTGACTGGGGGAATTCCAAAAAAGTTAACTTTGACAAGGTCTGGAATAAGAATAATAGTAAGACAATCCCCAGCAAGTCTCATACCTCGAGTGACATCTGTCAAAAACAGGATGTTGTTTGTGGAACACCCAATGCTTGCAGCAATCCGCTGGTAACTCTCGCTCTCTACTTTAGGACCTATCTGGGTGTCAAAGTGGCCATCAAAGAGCTGAAAGAGTGAAGAACAACATTTATTTTGAAATAGGGGAAGCCTGTTTGTAAAAAGAAGAAAGCGCTAGAAATTTAGGCGTTCAGAAAGGACAAACGTTGAAAATAATACCTACTGCTGAAATGTCACCTTCGGTAGAGTTCCCAAACAAGAGCTTTTGTGCCTCCACACTCCCAGAAGAATAAATATATATCTTCATTCCCGCTTCTCTCCATTTTTTCACTGCTGGGACTACATCTTCAAAGAACCTATAATGGTGGACAATATCACATTATGAGAAAGGAAATTCACAGAAATCTTGAAGGTAGAGTTCAAAGGGTTTTCCTCATTTATATGTGCAATTGCTAGATACTCCAGAAGTTATTTGGTTGCATTCTTTAAGTGTGCAATGTGAAGACTGCGACTGTGTTCAGTTTAGGATTGCTATAACAGAAATTTGTGTGGCCAGCATATGGAAAGGCCTTAGCAGAGTCCTTTTTTTTTTTTTTGGCTGAGGAGAATTTATAATTAAAAAACCAACAATAAATAAATGGGCCTTTCTGCACTATGCTGTTATAAGTGATATTTTCCACTTTCAACATCCTATGGAATCCTGGGGTTTGCAGTTTAGGGAGGGGCACTTAGAATTCTCAGCCAGAGAGCTCTTTGGCCTCAGCAAGCTACAAACCCCAGAATTCCACAAGATGTTGAAAGTGGAATAATAGCACTGTAACAGTGTGGTGCGGAAAGGCCCACAGTTTCTGCCTTACCTCTAGTTTTTACAGACCTGCTCTAAGTCTGGAAATTATGCCAGCTGGGGACAACATTCCCTGGCAGGACAAGTGGGCAGGAAAACAGCTGAGCCTTTGGGCTGCATACAGCCTCCAACACTGTTTTTGCGGCCCTCTGTCCTTCCAGATTTCTGACTGCTCTTTTTCTGGCTGAAACAAAGAGACCTGATTGCCTCTCCTGGAAGCTTCTAGGTGAGGCAATTCAGTTTCTAAATAGATATTAGAGCCCCCTCATTTAACATCAAAACATATCTGTTTTTCAGGTGGAGTTTTGGCCACTTCTGGACTTTTGTTTTTCTGTATTTTTGGCAGTCTGGGCATCCGCTGAAGGGTCACTCCTCAGCTAAGCAAACCCTTTGCACCTCCTTCCTTGAAAATATATCCCCACTACCCATTATTCAGCAAATACAGGGTATGTTTGCTAGATCATGTGCTTTTCTACTATGTATTATTTATTTATTTGAAGTGCGTATATCGACACTGCACACTTTGATACCTCTTTAACTGCCATGTTTTCATCTCAGCATCACATTTGTTTCCATTGGCTATAACTGTTTCCTTCTTTCCTGAAAATTTGCCACACATTGGCAGCCAATGGCTCACAGTCCAGCACCAATCCCCAAGACCACAATTTTGAGCAGCATTGCACCATAGCCTTTTAAGAACCTCGACAAACTACAAATCTCTGAATTATATAAAATGAAGCCATGGCAGTTCAAATCTAATCCAAGCACTATAATTGCAATTTGTGGATACATCCCTAGACTGTGGATGGATTAGTCAGTGCAAATAAGACTGTAATGTATCTATTAGCTACTAGTCTCATGTACTGGAATTCCACAGGCTTGCTACTCACTCTCCCTTCACGCGGCCATTCTCATATGCTGCCCTCCATATGTGACCCTGGAGCTGTTTCAAAGCTGTGGTCTTTCTGTCTAAAGACATCTGCCAGCAGACATTGTCTACAACAGCCTGGATAACACGTTCAATCTCCTCTTCACCATCTCTGGTTTCCATTGGGATGGGCACGACACCATCCAAGTGAGAATCTTCTTCAGCCTTTGGAAGTTAGGATGGGAGACAAAAAGCAACCATGTCAACAACCATGGGAAATCATAATGAGATCTCAGGGTGGCAACATTTCATACTGTGTAATAAAGATTTGGTTGAGGGGATAGAGGATGGGGAGGATTACAGATCTACTTAAACTAGGAATGGAGGAGAATTTAATTTTTGTTTCGTTGCTGAAAAGAATTAACCCAAATCCACAAATTTCTTCAGGGTCTGGATGAAAAGAACTTCAAATTTGAAATGGGTGAATATGAAGGAAACCAAAACTAACAGATCTGCCCATGTTCCCTGGGAGTTCTGGAAGTTGTTATCCAAAAAGGTAACTTTTCTAACCTATGAGATTTGGTAACTTTTGTTACCAAGAGCCACATTCTTTCTAGGTTAACCTGTCATGGATATATTCTGCTAGTGGGAAAGTCTGAAAACTGGCAGTAGATGGAAACAGAGCTAAAAATATGTGAGAATCTACCATCCCCACTTCCACCCCTTTCATGCTTCCATGCCATGGGCTACCAAGAAAGAGAAAAAACAGTCTTGCAGAACCCTGGGCTGATCACATGCGCATAGTTTTGAAATTAGGTTGAGGGTTTCATGTGATCAAACTGTGGGCCACAGGCTGACTAGCTAGTCTAAGAGTTATGTCAATATACCAAGAGCCAGCATGGTGTAGTGGTTTTCGAGTACTGGACTCCAGGAGACCAAGGTTCAAATCTCTACACAGTCATGGAAACCCACTGAACGATCATGGGCATGTCATATTCTCTCAGCCTTGGATGAAGGCAGTGGTAAGCCTCCACTAAATAAATTTAGCCAAGAAAACCCTAGGATAGGGTCACTATAGGTCAGAGTCAACTTGATGACAAATAACAACAATGACCAGACTGTTAGGAAACAGATTATAAGAAAGAGACATTAAAAAGTGTTACCTGTTTCCTCAGAAGACCAACATCTTCTTGGCATTCTTCTTCCTCCCAGTGTGCTCGCAGGTAATCATGAATGTTGTCTTTGATGTACGGAAACAAGGTATCCTGGTGACACACAAAAGACACCACAAATTAATGCTGTATGATAGGTTCTCCACCCCTACAATTAGGGAAGAACAGACCTTTATGGGGAAAAGTTGGATACTGAGAACAGATTGGAAAGAAGAGAGAGGTGGCAGTACCAAGGAAGATGTTTAGGGGGAGAGCACTGTCACAGCTTGTTAAGAGGACAGGAGGCTTAGGCCTATAAATTGATGGTTTAATATTACGGCCATTTCCGCACTAGCCTGTTATAGCATGATGATTCCACTTTCAACCTCCTCTGGAATCCTGGGGTTTGCAGTTTCGGGCCCCTCCCGAAACTGCAAACCCCAGGATTCCAGAGGAGATTGAAAGTGGAATCATCGCGCTATAACAGGCTAGTGCGGAAATGGCCTGGGTTATAAATAGAAAATATCCCATTGAAATCCAATTGGCATCTAATTCAGCATCTTAAAAACGACATTACAGATCTCTGTCCTTGATACATTTATACATCGTAGCCTATATTTCAGAGAAGGGAACTGGCAAGACTACCTTTGAGTATTTTTTGTTTAAGAAAACCCTATGAAATTCATGGGATCGCCATAAGTCAACAAGTGACTTGAAGGCAGGTCCACACTCTTCCATTGTGCCCACAGAGATGTCCACAACTCTCCTTCTCCCAGCTCGTTCTCGCAACAGGTCTGTGTACTAGGCCAAGTCAAAAGCCAGCGACTGCCACAAGGTCACCTAGTGAGTTTCACAGAGCAGAAGGGATGCAAATTTGGGTATGTCAACTCCTGGTCAAGTGCTGCTATAACCAAACAACTGTGCTAGCTCTCTGCACCAATTTCTGGTGTTACCAATGAAAGCAGTGTGCTTCCAAGGTGACAAGGTTTTGACTTTTCAAGTGAAGTACCCACCTTTCAATTAAGTGCATAACTGAAAATAAGAGTTAATGAGGAGTGGTGAACACCATTATGGAGTATTAGAGAAGGGGACAATACAAAGGGCATCTATATTAAGAACAGGCCAATTAGAGAACAAAAAGGGCTGTCACACTTCTGTTCAGGTCCCAGAACAATGGACTTGCTAAATGACAAGTGATCTGACCTTCATGTCATGTAAGTAATGAAGTTCAAGGCTGGCTGCTCATGCTTTTTAAAAAAATCCACTCATGAAGAAAAATTATTGTCAAAAATAAAGACTCCTGGTCCTCCTAAAGTTATAAGGTCATTTAAGTAACCAAGACCAGAATAACTGCTCCCTTCACCAAGTAACTTTCCTAGAAGTGGGCTTCTTTCCTTGCTGAACTCCTAAAGCCTGTTCACACATTACAAAATGACAAATCCAGATTTGCCACTGAATGCACATTCAAGTGTGTACACTTGTATGACACATGTTTGGCAAACACACACCTGCTCTCATTTATTCCTCCCTCATATTTTCAAGTTGACACCTAACTTACATGCCTAAAAAATGTAACACCTCCATTCACAAATAACTTGCACAGAGAGGGTTCTTTGTCCAGAAAGAGCTAAGGGAGTCCTAACACAGTCCTAGCACAGACCTGGGGAAGTTTCTTTTTGAGGGACTACAACTCCCACTGGTCATACTGCCTTGGAGATTCTGGGAGTTGTGGTCTAAAAATTACAAAAAATTCCATGCTGTCACTGGGTTTTTAGGGGGCAAGGAGAGGAAACGGAACTGAGCAGCATGCATGACATCAGGACAGAATTTGAAAAGTTTACTTTTTTGGACTACGCTCACCTATTGAGTGTAGATATCTGTAGCATGGAACCCTATACATATAACTAGGGATGTAAAATTTCCAGAAATTTTGAAGCATGAGGCAAAGGGGAATATTTTGTTTTATTTTTTTTTCTCCAGCATGGAGCTTCAAGGACCTGAACTATAAGGAACCTCTTTGGTTCTGCCAGTTTGTGAAGCAGACAAAAACAGATAAAAATGCATAAAAATAGAAGAAATTATTTTCTCTCCACTAGTTCTCCATATTCTCAAAGAGACACAATGCACCCATTCCTATTTTAAAAAATAAAGAAAAGGAAACCAAGACTAGGGCTTGTAGTGATATGATACTGTAATACCCCCGCATAAAAAGCCTTCCTCTTAACTGATTTTTAGAAATGATTTTGAGGCAGTAAACACACGAACAATTTACATTCAATGTTTGCTTCATAATTCTAAAAGAAAGTATCCTATAATCCACTTTTTCTAGATTAAAAAAGCTTCAGAAAAAATGCTACTACCATTTTTTACTCTTTTTTCTAGGAAAAAAGGGCTTCAGAACACTCCACACACTGTTTCTGTTTTCCCTTCCAGGCCTTCATATTTCTACATATAATATTTCCATGTGCTGTCCAAGTCTGTGCAGTGTCTCCAAAATCTACATGCACAGAGTAGGTGAGTAAAGATTTATGTGCATTAGTCACCTGCCTGAAGACATCCACATTAAATGCACTGATGTCAGGGGTAGAGTTATTCAGCTTGTACAATAAGAGACAGGGCCAGTGTTATGGTTCTGAAACACATGTAAGTAATAGGTAAAGGGTAGTGGCAACTAGTTTTCATTGTTTGACCAGGTATTTTGCTCCCTGACTTAGCCAGTTAATCCTAATGATTTTAATGCCATATTTTATTCTTTTATCACTAGTTTATTGGTGCGCCTGTTGCCATATTTTTAATGCTGTAATACTGGCAAACGCCTTAATGATTGCTTAAAATGGTCAGTATAAAAATAACAGTAGATCATAGAATCATAGAGTTGGAAGAGACCACAGGGGCTATCCAATCCAACCCCTTGCTATGCAGGAACGCACACCAAAGCACTCTCAACAGATGGCCATTGAGCCTCTGCTTAAAAACCTCCAAAGGAGGAGGAGACTCCACCACACTCCCAGGCAGCATATTCCACTGCTGGACAGCTGTGACCATCAGGAAGTTCTTTCTGAGGTTCAAGTGGAATCTCATTTCCTGCAGCCTGAATCCATTGCTCCTTGTCCTAGTCTCTGGAGCAACAGAAAACAAGCCCGCTCCCTCCTCAACATGACATCCCTTCAAATATTTAAACATGGCTATCACGTCCCCTCTTAACCTTCTCTTCTGCAGACTAAACATACCTAGCTGCCTATGCTGCTCTTCATAGGCCATGGCTTCCAGACCCTTCACCATTTTGCTTGCTCTCCTCTGGGCACATTCCACTTGTAGATATCTTTCTTGAAATGAGGTGCCCAGAACTGGACACAGTACTCCAGATGAGGTCTAACCAAAGCAGAACAGAGTGGTACCGTCACCTTCCTTGATCTAGACATCATACTCCTATTGATGCAACAAAGAATTGTGTTGGCTCTCTTGGCTGCCAAGAAAGATACCAACGTCAGAATCATCCATGCCATAGTGTTTCTGACCTCTGTGTATAGGTGTGAAAGCTGGACAGTGAAGAAAGCTCAGAAGATGAGAATCAACTCATCTGAAATGTGGTGCTACAGAACTGTTCAACAGATATCACAGACTGATAAAAAGACAAAAACAAATGAGACCTTGGCTTCACTAGAAGCCAGGAAGACTGAGCTGAAGCTGTCTTCTTCAATAAAGGAAACCATGGCCTGGCACTGACGAGGGCCTGTACTCCTCTCCCCATTTGCTAATCACATTTTATCTTCTTGGGTACAGCAACCTGGTGCTTTCCAGAGGCTTCGGACATGAATTCCCATACATCCCAGTTAGCATGGCCTGCAGCCAGAATTTCTGGAGACTGTGTTTCATAACATCTAGAAGACATAGGGAGAATAAGTTTACTTATTTTCCCTCTACTAGGGAGGGCTGTACCCACTTCAGACTGAAGTTACAAGATGACATATATGTAAAAATTTTCCTGAAACAAGGAGCAGCACATCAGGGAGAAATGTATTAATCCCAGTCTGCTTCCTGTTCTTGTTTTCTAACTGCAGAATGTTTGCTTGCTTTACACAAGATACATTCAAATAATGGTTCTGCACTTGCAACCTCAAGTCATAGGCTATTCTACTACTTCGAAACTCTTAGTGCCACATTCTGCTGTTTCAGAACTTTTAGCACCACATGAGTAGACTGCATTCTCTTGTTGCACGATTAATATTTAATAATGCCAACAACAGTTATTCTCCAGCCTTGCCTATAGCAGGGCTGGAATGACTCATCTTTTTGTAAATAGGTCATGGCTTTCAATTAGCAGAATGCCCCCTAGTTATGCTAACTCGCAGCACTTGGACAAAATTTACAGTCTCACAGTCCACCCTTTCCCATTCCACTCTTTTCATCTCCTTTTCAGAGCAAATGAAGTAGGTAGATCAGGGCTCCCATAGAACTCTTGCTGGTTTGCGGTAGATCTGAAAGGACTGTTCCCCAGCGGTACTACTGATCATTCTTCTCAGTGCTAGACGAAGTACAGTACAGTGTGAAAATACGACAGAGAAGCAGGAAGCCTGAGGCACAAACAGTGACCTGGTTTCCCAAATACCTGATGTGACAGGCCCAAGCTCTGAACAAATCTCCTCACATTTATGTAGCAAGAGGACATGCAGAAAAAAGTAACAGTCCTAAATTACTGTTAAAGATTAGAGTTCTTTTTAAGAAGATTTATTCAATTTAAGAAGGCTATAGAGGGCTTTGATTATTTTTTTTTAAGAGGCAGATGTCCAATCTTAAAGGGCATTTATTACTAAGAGCAACACAACTGAAAAAAGTCTTATGGCGTCTTAAGGACAACACATTTATTAGGAAATCAGCATTCGTACACAAGTATAGCCTTTTCCCGTCTTGGTGCCTTTGAGATGTTTTGCACGTCAGCTCCCTTCAACTCCAACAAACACAGCCAGTACTCAAGAATGTGAGAACTGGACTGCAAATCATCTGAAGGGAGCCAGGCTGAGGAAAGGAAAAATAGAACCAACTTTTTATAAATGACATGTGCTTTGTTGACCAATTTATACACATAGATATGGGAGGGGGGCTGTTCAATAGAGTCAAAAGAGACAAAAATATTACAGGATGTACTTGTAGTTCCTAGTCCTCAGACCCTCACTTTTATAGTTTTGTCTATGTGTGTGCATGAACCTGCATACACACAGATATACACACAAACCAACTGAAAATAACAATTACGAAATACATTGAAGTCCATGAACAGTATGCAACAACATATTTATATAACACATCTTTTTACATAGTGCTTTATAAAATATACAGGGACAGATTCCAGCCCCACGGGTTTACAATCTATAAAGCAAGACTGGACAGATTTTAGGCTTGTAAGATCAACTTTGTTTTTGTATAAGAACCTCAAGACCCACCCATGGGAGCTGAATGGAAAAGCCATATACTTAAGACTTCAGCATGGGAATTTCAAGCCCAGGAATTTGTTTCCAGTAGCAAAACGGAACAGCAATCACATCTTTTTTTATAACAAAATCCACTCCAAATTACCCCAAACTTTCCTCCTATTGGCTACATATTTTATGGTGAAGAGTCATTTTGTGTTGCTGCTGCTGCTCAACAATTGAAACCTAGAAGTCCTTGGGGATCTACTGCAAATCATACAGAGATCTACCTTCCACCCACCATGCTTGTAAGCAACCAGGGGCAGAAAGCAGAAGAAAAGGAGAGAAACTAAAGCAATGCTCAACAATGAAAAATGGAAGGAATCATTTCTATTTTAGGCTCTGCTACAATAAGGTTATCTTCCACAACTTGGTGCCCTCCAGAAGTGTTGGGCTAAAGCTCCTACCATTCCCAGCTGGCATAGTTAACTACTGCTGGCTGAGAATGATGAGAGATATAGTCCAAAATATGTGGAAAGCATCAGATTAGGGAAGCCTGAAATAGAACATGGCAACTAGAGGTGTGTCCTTAAAAAAGTAATATCAATGTTAAGTCTTTTAAAGTACACGACTGCGCTGCAAAAACAGCACCCATGTGCCTTCCCCTCCCCAGTGGCTGTAGTTAAAGAACTACAGTGATCCAACTGCAACCCAAAATTGCTACAATTCAATTCCAAATTGAGAAAGGTATCTTCTACTGCAGTCCGTGGAGCCCACACAGGGGATCCGCGAAGCCCTGCTGCTGGACATCAACAGCAGCAACAGGGATGCAACAGTGGGAGAGGTGTGGCTGCTGAAAACACTCCCACATTGGGGCACATGCACTCGACTGCCACCACGTCCCCTTTTTCAGGGACATGGCAGCAGGGGCTGTAGGTGCCGAGAGACACGGCAGCAGGTGTGTGCATGTGCTCAAAGGGTTTTCCATTGCCTTCCTCTGGTGCTGAGAGAATGTGACTTGCCCAAGGTCACTTGGTGTCTGAGCAGGGATTTGAATCCTGGTCTCCAGAAGCCTTAAAATATTTGAATATTTAAATCTAAAATATTTAATTCTTGAGTTAAGTCTTGGGGGTCCCTGGCAACAAATTATATTTACAGGAGGTCCCCAGTAAAGAAAAGATTAAGAACCACTGTTCTACTGTATTCTTTGCCATCAGTCCCCAAGCAAGACCTGAAGGCAGAGGAAGACGTCTGAGGCAGCAACACGGCTGAATGTATTATGAGAAGTGAGAAGGCATGAGGCTGGATTTATAAGTATGACTATTGATAAACCACAATGCATGACTTTTGGCAGTCTTATACTTAAAAGGTAATGAAACCTCTCCAGCTTGCAAACTGACAATCCTTTACACCATCCTTTGATCACATTTCCTTTATAGACCACAAAACAAAAACTGTAGGGCTATCACAATATGTCCCTTCAACTACACATTTGTGGCCAGTCTGGGTGAAAGGTAGATTCAAGCTCAATCCCATGAGCTTTTACAAACTTTCTCTCTGAAAATGGTCTGAAAAAGGAATATTCTGCCAGTAATACAGCATTGGCTCTTCAAATACATAACTTCAAGGTACAGTTCATAAACCATCAAGCCCATGAAGTGTATTTAAGAACAGACATCTAAACTTACAATTTACCAATCAAATTTTACTCAACAGCAGAATCAAGAGTATGGAAATTTTACTTGTCTGGATCACAACGTCAAATATATTGTCCATGCTGGCAGGCGCATTCTAGCAGTTTGCAGTTTTACAATCCTGCAGAATCCCCCATTCAGCACAACTGTATACATATTTAAATCAAAGGAAATCTCAATGTGTTCAATTGGGTTTATTCCTAAGAATGTTTAAGATTTTAGTCCTGGCACTTGCTATTCCCACTTGCACACTGTAGTACTTATTCTGGATAAACTTATACTGTATGGAACTATACTGCTCCTTTGTAAACCTACCGGTCACTAAAACAAAAGTCCTTAAAATTAAACCAGTTTATTCCTACCCAGTTCATTATAACAAATATTGGCTTCAATCTAAAGAGTTCTGCTTAAAAATTAACAAGATAGTGCATGGATGCTGTGACTGACGACTGGCAAATATTCAGTAACCATTTGTTTATTATGAGCAAACATAAATGGGGAAATCTTTTTTTAAGCAAAGTCACTCAGATTTAATGCTGTACAATCCCGAGATGAAATCACAAAGTTGTGAAAACTTTTCCCCAAACAGCACTGGTAATTTCAGTATCATTTCACAGTAAATACTGTTTTACAGTAACACAGAACTATTAGAGGAAATTGGAAAAGGTAGGAGAGCAAAGTTTTTCTGGCCTATCAAAATAAAAATTACGTGTAAGACAAAAATCTTCCCCAAAATCTTCCCAAGTAATCAAGATACTGTCAACAGCTGTCCAGAATTCATCCACAGAACACAAACCAGGATGCATTATCACAAAAGCGTCAACACACAGTTGCACAGTAGGTATGGAGCGGGCAAAGTGAAGGCCATGCCCTCTCAAATAAAAATCCTGATCCTCAATGAAATATTTCCTTCAGTCTTCAAATTTTTGGCCTTGCAGAGAGGGAAACATTTAAAATTGTTCATACTTAGAACTTTTGATGCTTGCTGTGTTCACACTGACTTTTTTCTTTGGACTCCTAATCTACAGTTTTAAGTTACTGCAATGCCAGAAATCTGGGGACTGAGTGGAAATTTTACTGTGGAGGCAGAATTCTTATTTAGAGGGGCAGTGACTTCATTTTGCTCCACACCCCTGAATCAGGTCTCCCTAAAGGGAAAACGTTTGATGTGATTCTGCGATGAAGTGTAAACAGACACCAGTGTTGGACCTGCACCCCAATCCTGTGATCTGAACGGGAACGGGACCCGCTCTGAGTTCTAATCCTACCTCGCGAAGAAGAGCAGGCAATAAGACAGCACAGCCTGGGATATCTGACAGCCATGTTCAATCCTTCGCCTCGCCCCTAACCAATAAACCCCCCCGGGTGAGTCCGGGACACGCCGCCATCAACCAGGGGGCCTTCTGCACCACGCGCCCCATCATCCCCACCCTCCCGATCCTACCTTGACAAACGTGATGGGAGTTGTCGTGCCTTCGATGTCTAGCAGGAACGCCCTGACTTCTGCGGGGACCGTGAAACCCACCATCTCCAACCGAGCGGAGGGCCCTCGCGCCACAAGAGAAACCAAGGGCGCGCGCGCCTACGGGGGCCGAGGCGTACAAGCCCAGCCGGGCGCGCGGGCGAGGGTGACAGACAACAGGCGAGGCAGCGCGGGCGGAACGCGCCTCGGGAACCGCAGCCCACGTGGCTGGGAGCGTCGCCGCAGCATCCGGAGCGTCACGCCCCTGATTGGCGGCTGGGAAAGGGCGAGGGAGGCGGGGAGAAGCCCGCCGCCGTTTCGGGCGCCGCTCGAGAGCCACGCCCCCTGGAGGGCGGTATGGGAAGGAGCGGTCTCTGGCCATTTCCGCACTAGGCTGTCATAGCGCGATGATTCCTCTTCAACCTCCTCTGGAATCCTGGGGTTTGCAGTTTCGGGAGGGGCCGGCCGGATTCCAGAGGAGGTTGAAAGTGGAATCACTTTCCCCAGGATTCCAGAGGAGGTGGAAAGTGGAATCATCGCGCTATGACCGGCTAGTGCGGAAGCCGTTCTTATAGCGCTGCTATTCCGCTTTCAACGTCCTATGGAATCCTGGGGTGTGTAGTTTAGGGAGGAACCTCAAAGGCCCTTCCCTAAACTGCAACCCCCAGGATTCCATAGGAGGTTGAAAGCGGAATAATGGCACTATAACCGCCTGATGCGGAAATGGCCTCATGACCTAATAGGGCGGCTCCTTCGGCACTGATTACTTCCAAGTTATTGCTATCTATAGGACCGCACACAGCCACACCCTGGGTTGCCTACTGCCCCGCAAGCAAATCCCATTGACTGCAAATTGGGGTTTTTTTCCGCCCCTCATAAGGGTGTGGTGCGAAAAGCAAAATTACTATCCCGTCCGTGGCCATAATTCCGCAAGCGGGAGGCTCGCGGGCTGCCGCCGCCGCCGCCGCCGCCGCCGCCCGGCAAGGCGCCCTGGGGCCGCCGAGGCGCCTTCGCGGCGGACGGGTTCGCAGTCGCCAAAAGCGCGGGAAAACGGCCAAAACCGGCGCCTGTTCCCCCCGTTACACCTGGCCGCCGTCGCGGCGCTGCCCTCCGCTCCAAATGGTGCCGGTTACTGAAACGTGACGGATGTTTTAGACAGTTTGTGCCACGGATACACCCAAAGAAACGGCTGGGTTATGTCATAAAAACCCGAGCGGCCATTTTTCCTCCCTGTAAGAGGCACATTTCTGTTGCAGCAAGTGAGGGGAGGGTGCGTCTGCGGCGATCGGGGTGTATAACGAGAAGATTTATTGTTCGGACGACGGCATTGCGTACAGCTCCATCCTCTTGTTCCTATTATTGTATAGATCGGGGCAAGGACAGGTATATCAGCCGAAATCTGCCTTTGCCCTTGTGGTCAGAGATTTCGTTGCGCCACCGCATCGCCTGTATTTGGCACGGGGGGGGGGCGGGATTGTTTGGCATACACCCGATTTTAAGGCTACAAATCTCAGAAGAAAAGCCTCGCCGCATGAGATCGAAGAGACAGAGGCCATTTCCCTACTAGACTGTTACAGTGCTGTTATTCCACTTTCAACATCCCACGGAATCCTGGGGTTTACAGTTTAGGGACTATAACCGTCTAGCGCTATAACAGTCTAACACTATAACTATGGCCATTTCCGCACTACAGTGTTAAAGTGCTGCTATTCCACTATCAACCTCCTATGGAATTCTGGGGTTTATAGTTTAGGGAAGGGCACTTCGAATTCTCAGCCAAAGAGCTCTTTGGTCTCAGTAAACTACAAGCCCCAGAATTCCACAGGGCGTTGAAAGTGCAATAGCAGCAGTTTAACACAGTAGTGCGGAAACGGCCTATAACGGTATAATGGTCTAGTTATAGTGTTATAACAGCCTAGTGCGGAAATGGCCAACAATACAGTTAGAGAATTTTAGTATTAATAGTTTCATGTCCCACCCAGGTCTGTTTTTATGTGGTAAGAGTGTATTACTTCATTCATTTTTATACGTGATAAGCCTGTATATTTTTCTGGCAAAACATCTATGTGGCTCTACACTTCTGCCCCAAATCCCACTCCCAATAGTCTACTAGTCTGTATATTCTTTTTCATATCTATATATCTATACATAGATATAATTTTTTAATTATTATAAGGAAAAAAGAACAATATATAACAGAATAAAACAAAAACACCACGTGAATAACATAAATGTGAAAAAGAGAAAATTACAACACAATGACAGGATTCCTGGTACCTTAGGGTATCCCACGGCACCAGCGTGTTAAGCCAGTAAGGTAAGAGATGGCTGGTGTGAGGCTACCTCTCCATGGCCATAGAACTGTGAGCATATGGAGAACAGAATCTGAAACATGGGTGATGGTGAATTTTGGAAGGAAGTGTTTGGTTGCTGACCTTGGCTATTGGTTGTTTGTGTTGTTTGCAGAAGGAGGGATGGGGAACGTGGCCATGCCTGCTGAGAGTCTACAGTAACCACTCTAAAGCAGTAGTAGAGGCCAATAGCGCACCCTGGAAGGAAAGACAAATCAGTCTTCCGAGCATCACTCTCAAAAATCATGAGCTTCCTCCCCTTGCCCCGAGGCTGTGGGGGAGGTCCCTCCCTCCCCACTGTTTATCTCTAGGCCACTGGCACAGAGGAAATGCTGGCATGTTCATAGAGTGCTGTTCATTTTACTAGTGGCTGCTAGCAAACAGCTGAGTTGTGGTGTTGCTAAGAGTCGTCAAAATACATCACACACTAAGCCCCAGAAAATCCCATGATAGGTTCACCTTAGTTGCCATAGGTCAGAAATGACTTGAAGGCACACAGCAACCACAGACACATCTAATCACTAACTGACCTTGGTGGTACTGTCATAGTTCCCAGCTGTCTTGGTCTGTTGCAAGCCTCTTAATTGCTGGGTTATGTGAGTCGTACGCCATTGCAACTGGATTTTGCTTGCTGGCCCTGGGTTTTCTCTTAGTAAAGGCATGGTTTGTGGAATGACTGACCTACCAGACAAATGGAAGCTACATCTAAGGGAAGCTGGGGAGCTTATGGCAATAGGTACTGGTTGCGGCCCTCACCTGTGATATCTTCCCATCCTGTATGGAATGGCAATTTAATGGTTAAGTAGCTGTTGGCTTCTTGTCATTGTCATGTGTGATTGTTGCCTCTTCTGCATGGCTGATAAGAGAGTGTTGTGATTGATGGGTGATAGGGAACAACGCTGTGAAATGGTTGTTGGGTTGTTTCTTTATTCTTCAAATATGCGTGTGTTTTACTGATAATGTATAGCTGTGTACTGATATACAGTCATCCCTCCACATTCGCTAGGGTTAGGTGCACAGGACCCCTATGAAAGTGAAAAAACTGTGAATAACTCTAGGTCCTCCCAAACCACATTTAACATACAAAAAAAGTATGATCATCATATTCAACCCACTGTGGATTCCTTCGAGGCATCAGAGTTCCTTCCGAAGTGGGTGGCTGGTGGGTCTTACTACCATCTCTGCTGCTGCCCCACACCATTTGTAACAGGGACTTACAAACTTTGTTTGCAGTTTCTCAATCTCACAAGGTTTACAGTCCCTGTTAAAAGCCGCATAGGGAGGCAGCAGAGGTGACAGCAAATAATCTGTGAATAATCAAATCCACAAAAGTGAAACCAGCAAATGTGGAGGGCTGACTGTATAGCAAAATGATTTTGGACTCAAGTTCTCATCAGACCCGTCCATCCTGCACGATGGTGAGGGATAGTAGGAGTAGCAGTTCATCGACATCTGGATTGCAACGGGTTTTTCACCCCAAGGTATAATATCATAGCTGTTTTAAGCTGACATTTTCTCTGGTATGGATAGCAAATGAGGACCAGAGATTCAAGTTGTAGGTAAACCATGAACAATGAAAAAAGAAGATTGTAGCCATGTACTCATTCATATGCTCAGAATTATATGCAAAGATTTGCAAATTATAGGAGATGGAATCCAGGAATACTACAGACTCAGTGTTTCTCATTTTAGAAATATAGTATTCTAGCCCACAAGTCACCAGAATCAGTTTAAAATTCCCTATCCTACTTTTCTTAATTACACATTCATTCAAGTTGCTTATTCACTAAAACAACTAAAACAAAAATACCAGAAAATACATTCTAACATTACTGAACAGTAGCATACAGTAAAAGATTGTACACAGTTTAAATGCTAAAAGGTAAATTAAACCACACTGAACATTTAAAGAACATTTAAAGAAATAATAATAATAAAAAAGTAAAAGGCTAAAGCTTCAAGATGTGTATCTGGATTTCAAGGAAACAAGTTTAACAGAACAGGATTTACTCCAGCTGGTTAGGTGTGTAGGTTAAACATGTTTGAACACCAGTATTTGAATTGAGGGATACCAGTTGTGTCCTAACTACTGTGCTCTCGAATGTGCAACAGATGTTAAAAATAAGGATGCTTTTTTACAATATGCCTTCCACATGGCAAGCAGCAGATGTAAAGATCTTGACAAACAATTAGGAAGTGGGTAGAGAAATTTGTGCTTGAATAAATGGGGAAATTGCCAAAGACTGAAAGTTGTTTTCATATGCTCTATGGGTAAGTGAAACTGAACTCAGTGAAACAGATTTATGTATTGTTTTATTCAATATTCAAATCCAACTTTCTTAGAGTGAGCACAGGTTTACAAAATATCAGCCTTCTCCAAAGTAGTTCCCTCTAGAGGCACTGGATTGCCTTGGCCGTGCTCTCTGGGAATGGAGTACAGTGAACCTTTTGCAGCTGCTGAATTTTGATTCCAGGACCACCCCTCATGGATACTAAAATTCATGGATGCTCAAGTCCCATTATTATATCCTATGGCATAGTCAAATGATGTCTCTTATATAAAATGGTGAACAACTCCAACAACAAAATGGTGATAGGCTACAGCAAGGTATGTGTACGCATGAGCTAGTGCTTGATGCATGGCAAAATCAAGGTTTGCTTTTTGGATTTTTTAAAAAATATTTTTGAGTCATGGATGCAGAACCCCTGGATATGGAGGGCAGACAGTACACCAAAAAGCCCTGCCCAGTAGGATAGGGTGGCCAATGGTGAACTCCTTTGAACTGGGATCAGAATGTAAAAATATTATTTATTTATATCTTGCCCTTTCCCCAAAACTGGACTCAAGGCAGTCCATTTCTGTAAACAAGCAATACAGCTGCTATGCTAAGCATACCTGCACCCCAGTCCCATCCTTCTCAATTTCAGAATGTCCCACTGAGAGCAACAAGGATCGCTTCCAAAGAAGTGCGCACGAGATTCAATCTATTTGGAAGCAGTGCTTTAAACGAATGCCAAGAGTTCAAGCCCCTCGGAGAAACACCTGCCATTTCTGCACTAGGCTGTTATGGTGCTATTATTCCACTTTCAACATCCTTTGAGGCCCGTCCCTAAATCGCAAACCCAGGATTCCATAGGACGTTCGTCTTAATTTGCAGAAGCCTTTTGAGATTTGAGCCCTTGAGAGCACAGGCTGTAGGGAGCCCATTTCCACTTACCAGATTCTGGCAAGTAAAACAAAAACAAGAAACCGGACGGTTCGTGACCACACACAGCGCGGGCAAGAACCGTCAGGCGTGACCTCGCCCCGACGTCACGCTTCTTCCACGCGCACACGTGCGCCGCGCATCCGCTCCTTCCGTGTTGACTCTTGAGGGAAGAAAAACACACCGCACTTGTACGGGGTCACTCCTCACTCATTTTAATTTGTTTTTGAGAAAGCGAAATGACACCAGATCTGGACCCTGGCGAGTTCCCCTAACACAAATTAAACTCTGTTGAAGCCCTACAGGATTCAGTGTAATTTGTTTCTGAGGAAATACACTTAGCATCGCAGGAGCCTTCGTAGGAAATGCGCCCCGCTAAATCCTGTAGGATATATTTCCGAGTAGGCGCATCGGGAGCAAGAAAAGCCACCTCCCTTCCCCCTCCGAAGAGCCGCCATTGCGCTCCCACTACGGGCGTCCTCATTTAGCTCAGAAATTCCTCCACCCTTCACCCACTCCTTCAGAAGCCGCAATTGCGCCTGCGCCTCCGGCCCACGCTGATTGGATAAAAACGCTCCTATATAAACCCGGCGCAGACTCTGCCCGGACCTCTTGTCACAGTCGCCATTTTAATACTTCGTCCGAGTTGCCTACTTGTTCTTTTTTCCCCCCTCGGTGTGTCTGCGCGTGTCTTGTTTGTTCGCGCTTCTCTTCGGCCCTTTCCTGCCATGGAGGACAATACTGACTATGGAAGCAGCAATAACAATAACGCAGGCTCCGGAGGTGGCCAGGAAGATTTTGCCGAGGGCTCTAAAATAAACGCCAGCAAGAACCAGCAAGATGACGGGTAGGAGGGAGGACTGGCAGGTGGACGGAACAGCCTCGCTAAAGCAAGAGGGTGGGAGGAAGGGGTGTCTAGCGGGCCGCCATTTTGTCCTGTAAGAAAAGTAAAAGCGGGGGAGGGGCATATAAGTTAAGGTTCTCTGCCGGGTAGCCGCCGCCACGTGACTCTGCTGTTTCCTGGTAAGCAGTCGCCCCCCCTTCGATTCTCTTTGTGTCTCTCCGTGTCTGTCTCCTCTCCTGCTCGTTGTTCGTAACTTCCAAGTGGGCAGAACCAGGAGGGTGTCCATCAAAGCACTATGACGCAACCGGCAGGCTATAGGAGACTAGTGGGCGGTGCTTGATAGCGGAGGGGGCCGAGACGGAGCGCCCTGCGTGGTGTCGTGTGCGAAAGGTGGGCGGAGCCAGCGGGGCCGGGCCAGGCGAGGCGAAAGCGGGGCAGGGAGGGGGAAGAGGCTGGCAGGGAACGAGGTGGTTTTTCTGGGCCGGCGAGCAGGGTTGCGCGCCAGGTACGTCGCCTTCCTCCCTGGTGGGACACGGGTAGGATAACCGGCTCGGGCTTCCCGACGTGACACGTGCAGACCTGTTAACTTCTGACTGTGGTTGTCTGTCCCTTTTGCTTGCTTTAAGGTGGTCAGAGGAGTTCCACGATTATATGTGTGTGCACCATCAGGTCGCCTGTTCACTTGGAGCGACCCCATGAATTTCATAGAGTTTTCTTAAGAAATACCAGAGCTAGTTTTGCCAGTTCTTTCCTCTGAAATACAGGCTACAGCACCTGATATTTGTTGGCCATCCCCCATGCAAGTACAGACCAGGGCTGATCCTGCTTAGCTACCAAGACGGATGAAATCTGGTACCTTTAGGATACTTAGAGCAGTGATTATTGATCCTCAGAGTCCTCCAGAGGAGGGCAGAAGAGCAGCCAAGGGAGGTTTGGATTCAAGAGCCACCCTTCGTGATCCTCTGACACTTGTGTGTCCCTTCAGTCTAACCTGTGTGGCTAGTAAGGGTGCAGTAAGGGATGGGATAAAAATGCAGTGCCCCATAGAAGAAAGGCCTCCTGAAATACTGTTCTACAAATAAATAAAGGAATGTTCCCTTTCTTTGCATTTAGTTAGCTGTATATTTTGCTCATAGAAATGCCTTTGTTTTCTCCAGATTGGAACTTCCCACCACCCACCCACTGTGCATTTGGAAGTGCTGCTAGTATAACACACCACTGGAAAATTGGAAGCTTACCAGTAGTTAAAATAAGAAACAGTCATCCTGTTAAAGAATGTTGCAGGCTCAGTTAACTGTTCATAATCTGTGGTCCTTGGAAACTTTTCCTTGTATATATCTACTGTTAACAGAAGTTTTCTAAGAAATAATCAGTCAGTCTTTTGCAGCATAAAAAGGAGTGAGGGAAAGGGAGAGGGGAAAAGGCATGTGGCACCACCTTTAACACTGTTTTTTATTTTTGCATTAGCATTAGCTTTACTGGATATAAACCCATGGAAGTTCAGGGTAGAATAAAAACTAGTTAGTCTTAAAGGTGCTGTCACATTCCTTTGTTTTCTCATCTTCTTTTCCTCCTTTTTATATCTACCATTGTCATTAATTATTGGGTTGTGTCTTTATTTTAGGGCTGGATTAGTAATTGAGAATGAGCCAGGTTGATTTGGTGCTGTATCTGTTTATAGTGGTTAAAACTACCTGGAGACTGGAAGTCTCTGGTTTCAGATCCATCAGCTTGATGATTCTCTAAGGCAAGTTTTTAGCCTTTTCACTTACTGTGTGGAAATAAGGCTGATCTACCTTTCATAGTTTTCAGGATTGATATAAGTGTGTAGGTGAAGTGTTTTGAGGACAGTTGAAGTACTTCTTGGCAAGATCTCAGTTGTCTTGGACTCTTACGTGTCTACAAGGTTTCAAGAGATTTTACCAGTTGGAGGTGTGTATGTATCTATTTTTGTGTTTCTTTAAGTGACTTCTTCTTTTCAAGAACGTTTGGAGCTGACAACTATTATAAAATGTATGTTGCCCCAGAGGAAGTGTGTTCAAGCAAAGTCAATCTTTTTACCCAGATTAGCTCCTCAGTCCTTGAGAGAATATGAGCTAAACTGTTTTAAATCAGAATAGCTAGCAGCTACTTAATAGTAATGGTTCAATTGTGTTTACTTGAAAAGAAGTTTTTCTAAAATCAACTGATCTTCCTAATAAATAATGCTTAATATTTCCAGGATGTGTACTTGAGAGTAATATTGGCGTTTAGACTCTGTATGCTTACATTTTAAACTTTAAACTTGTCCTCATGTAGAAGCATTTGAATAGCCAAAGCTTGTCATAATGACACAACAGACAAAAAAACTTGTGATCTAAAAAAACCAAAATCCCTCTGTTTAGTAATAACACGAAGTATGTCTTTATTGTAAACTTGTTTCTGTTCATGCTGATGTTAACAAACATTTTGTTAGTATTGGGTTTGTATTATTTTGAGTGTGATAGTGCCCCCTGACCCAATTTAGGAACTTGTTAATCATTTTGCAGACATGAATTCAGTAATACTCATGTAAATTTTGCTGAAAAGTAAATATATCTATGTTACAGTTGGGGGAGTGTGTTAAAAAAAGCACAGCTATATCTTAATATTAGTATGTGCCTTCATTTACCCCTCAGTTAGATCTTGATGAAAACATCATTTGAATTATTTTATTGCCCATTGGCAATTTTAAAAAAGCAAAATTTAATTTTTTTGTTGCTGGAACCACAAGTATGACAAGTTTTGTTTGTCCTGTTTCTGTGGAATATAATGTGAGTAGGGGCAATGCATCTTAGTAGTTTTGAGTAGTACTGACATAATGTAACTACCTTATTTCTTAAGACTCGCTGAGAGTCTTAGGAAAAGTCAGGTGATACACTTAGTAATGCTTTGAGCAGATATAGTTCAATTAAGTATTTGTTCTTCTTTTGCAGCAAAATGTTCATTGGAGGCCTGAGCTGGGATACAAGCAAAAAAGATTTGACAGAATATTTGTCTCGTTTTGGAGAGGTGGTGGACTGCACAATTAAAACTGATCCTGTTACAGGGAGATCAAGAGGCTTTGGATTTGTGCTTTTCAAAGATGCTGCCAGTGTTGAGAAGGTAGGTATCCATAGTGTTCATAATCATAAAGAATATCTCTGAATATTGATGTAGATTTTTTTCCACTGAAACTAAATTTGCATTCAATGTCTTCTTAGGTCTTGGAACTGAAAGAACACAAATTGGATGGCAAGCTAATAGATCCCAAAAGGGCAAAAGCTCTGAAGGGGAAGGAACCACCCAAAAAAGTGTTTGTAGGTGGATTGAGTCCAGACACATCTGAAGAGCAAATAAAAGAATATTTTGGTGGTTTTGGAGAGGTATAATTATTTGGTTAATAGATACTTTGATGTAGCATTTGTAGGGTTTACAGTTGGGACACATTTATAACATAATGGATTGTAAAAGTAAGGCTTGCTGACTTAAAACTGATACGGCTTCTCGGAATTAATTTTATTGGCTTTGTTTTCTCAGTGCGGTAGGTCGGTACAGTTTCTAAAATGGAGAGTAAGGAATTGTGTTAGACAAAGGAAAGTTATACATAAATTGGGAATAAAGCAAGGGCTGCATTTAAGTAGTGAGTGGGCAAATGATATTTGATTTTTATTTCATTCAGTTAAATTTTTATATTTCCAAGTTGTGTAGAAATATTAATGGTGATCATTATTATCATGCATGTGCTTAGGATGTGCACTATTTTTTTTAAAAATAAGTTCTTGACCCAATGAACATACAGTCTAAATTGCATTAATTGAGGGCCAGGGAGGGACAGATGAGCAAAGAAGCAAATGAAAGGAAAGAAGAACAAGAATGATGGGGCAGTATGAATTAAAAGTTTATCTTAGTTTATTATAATTAAGGGGAATCTGTTGTGAACTTTGAAAGAAGAGTTGATAGCACATAGAAGTTTGAGACAGTTTCAGGCAAAAATGATATTGCAAGGTGGCATGGGTGTTAGAGGGGGTAGCTGGAAGGAAAAATTGTAAATGGGGTTCAGTAGGATATAAGAACACAAGAGTTGATGGGTAGAGGCAAGTAGCATATTTTTTAAATTTTTTAATGTGGATTTCAGATTGAAAATATTGAGCTTCCAATGGACACAAAGACAAATGAACGGAGGGGTTTCTGTTTCATCACATACTCTGATGAAGAACCAGTGAAGAAATTGTTGGAAAGCAGATATCATCAGATTGGTTCTGGCAAGGTATTGCTGTTTGGTTTTAAGAGTGTGTTTGACACGGTTTTGCTCTTTCATGTGGAAGCACTGATAATTAAGAGTCAGAGTGTTTCAAATACTTTGTATTCAGGTTCAGTGTTTTGTTTCCTTGTAGTGTGAGATCAAAGTAGCACAGCCGAAAGATGTATATAGGCAACAACAGCAGCAACAGAAGGGAGGCAGAGGTGCTTCATCTGGTGGACGTGGTGGTTCCAGAGGACGTGGCAGAGGTAAGTGGATGAAACTGGAGAAACACCTATAGACTGCTGAAATTCATGACTATAAACAAATTGAAGCAGAGACGTTGCCACTCGAGGAGGGTATTCTTGGGCTGAGAGCTGATTATGAGTGGCAGATTATCATTGCTAAGGAGATGACTGGTTTTGTTCGTGAAGTGTGTCTTGTTTTTGCAGAAAGCCAGATGCAACATTATGTGGGCTTAGCAATCTGCAGTAGCCAAATGGGAACCAAATTGGAAAATTCAGAACTAAAGCAAAGATCTTGTGTGTTAAGAGTACAGCAGTTTCTTGAAGTTTTGGTTCTGTTTGCTTCATTTCAGGGCAAGGACAAAGTTGGAACCAAGGGTATAATAACTATTACGATCAAGGATATGGAAGTTACAACAGTCCTTACAGTGATCAAAGCTATAGCAGCTATGGTGGATATGATTATTCTGGGTATAACTACCCAAGTTATGGCTATGGACAGGGATATGCTGACTACAGTGGTAAGCTGTGTTTTGACTTGACATAAGCTGTTTTTGTCATTATATTTCTAGAGAGCAGTGGGGCCTGTTTGTAGTGTGTGTATTTGTATGTGAGATTTTTCTTAAATGGGAATTAAGGTTCTTTACATTTCTTGTAACTGAAAGTGATAGTGGATTGTGCAAGAGATTCTGTATGTCAACGCACCTTCCTTTATGTGTTTAAATCACACATCTTGTAATCAGAGTTTTTTGTAGTGCTATAAGGCTTCAAATTTTATCTGCTTACAGGACAGCAAAGCACATACGGAAAGGCATCCCGAGGTGGCGGGAATCACCAAAACAATTACCAGCCATATTAAAGAAATAACATGGAGAAAAAACAGGTGTGTATTGAGTGAAAATATCATCTCTTATATGTATAATCTTAATTTAAAGATCAATAGACAAATATATAAAAACCACTTCCTTGTATAGTCTGATTTTTTTTAAAGTTAAACGTGTTTAAAATGTGTGTTAAAAATTCTTTGCTTTAAGTGTCTATAGATCTTTAACTCTGTAAAAAGGTGGTTCGTCGTCCTTAGTACTTCAGAGAAACATAAGAGTTTTTCTGCTTACATTGTGTGCCAGGTGGTGTAGAGGAGTAATTAAACTTAATAGAAGTATTAACCAACAGGTAAAGTACTGAAATGGGTACAACTTAGCAAAACAAGATTGTTGTCTTCTAACTCTGACATTATACCTTGTTTGTACCCGCCAGCGGGAACTTCATTGCAGGCCGTGTGTCACCCTGACCACGTCTATCTCTGGGGTCGCACGTTGCAGGCAGAGCGCAAGGCATACACCAGAAAACGCTGTCCTGTGGTATGGTCTCTTCCAACTTCATGTACCAGCGTAAAGATTAAAGTGGAAAACTTCAGACTTTGGCTTCTTTTTAAAAATCTTCTTTGAAGATTTAAGTGTCTTAACTTAAAATGGTTTTTTACAGGAGTTAAAGTGCATAAATGCCTTTACAGCTTAATCATTTTTGGTCTTCTGTTTAGTGTTGTATATCAATTGTGGAACCTCATTTTAAGTGTTCATTCTTTAAGATTTAATGCTTGCTTTTTTTCTTTTATAGCTATTAGTGAAATCTACAAACCAAAACGAACTTTAAAATCTGGAAACATTAAAGATCATATGCAAATCTCAGTTTCTATTTTAGTTGCCTGCCTAACAATAATTTTTCCTGGTTATTGCCACTTTTCTCTTTCCCAGTAGCAGTTGTAGCCATGAAAGGCTCTTCCACAGCTTGGTTTCTAGTAAACCAAGAACTTGCTTGCTGAATTTCTACAGTTCTTTGCAATAGCTCCATCATTTGAGCTGAACTGGTTCATCTTGGCATTTAAAGTAATTGGATCATCAAAAGTATTTCACGTTGACACATATGCATATGATCTTTAACAGTGAAGCGAGGAATAAATAGAGGACTTAAAGCAGTTCATGAAAATGGACCTTTTAAAAATGCTTGTATATGTTGCATAGGTCTCATAATTGTTTTGTCTTGATTTTTAGGTAGACTCTACAGCAAAGCCATCTTGCAGAGCTTCAGGAGTGACTGGAGGGTGGTCTTCATGATATGAGATTATTTTGTAAAAGACTTTTAGTGTAAGACACAAGAGTGTCCAACTGTACATAGTGGCCAGCTAGTTTTCTTTATGGTTTTTACCTTTATGTCCTTTTGTCATCTGTGTTATGATGCCAGTGTGGGTTTTGTGTTTATACAATTTTTATTTGTATAATTTTCTTGTTGAATGACTCAAATAAAAACTTACCTTCTGTGATTGTTGCCTTTGAATTTTGGGAATACTATGTCATTGCTGTATAGGGTTTATAAATAGAATGTGTGCCAGAGCAAGTTTGCATCATGTTTATGTTTTGCCCTGAATTAGAAAAATACAGTATGCATATTATATTTACATCTTGGCTTCACATTTTTAGAGAACTATGTGTTATGCTGCATTACAACATGATTAAGTTCAACAGCTTCAGACTAATCTCAAAAAGTAGACTTTGCTCATGGTAGCAGCTAACTTGAGTCTCACTGAGCGTATGTAGGTCCTAGACAGTGGATGATAGAGGCTGCTTGAATGTTGGAACTTAGCTTTAGATAAGTGTTACGGTACACATTATTGAAAATGATTGGCTGCTATTGGGGCTGGGGGAGGGCACTGCGTCCCCAGGGAAACATTGAGGGCCACGCCTAGAAAAAAATTTGCTTCTGTAACCCCCGGGAAGTGATGGGGGCAATTTTGCCAAAGTTTTGATCCCCCCACTTTTTTTTTTCAACGAAGTGACCCAGGATTCAACTTTAGATCACTTCCTGTTGGAAAATGGGGCTTTTGGCCTAAAATGGCACAGGGCTTCCTGGAATTGTGAAATTGCCTTCTGTCCTGATGAGGCACATTGAGTTTTTAAAAAAGATCAAAGCATTTTAGAGAGACTCTGGAGCCACAAAAATGGCCTGGGGTCTCTGCTTTTACAACTCCTGTTCTAGACTGGCTTATGGCTTATATTTGAGAACTATTATGGACAGCAATATGTGGCAATGAAGATAACAGAAACAAATTTTTGAATTTAAAAGTTGCCCACAAAAACAAAGATGTAAGGGAGATGGTTCTAACTTACCTTCTCTCACAAATGAGTATACTGAATGCATGGAAGGGCTTGTTAATGCTTCCTTGTGTATGACATTAACTGAATTAATGTGATCTAGTATTTTAGATTATAGTAAACTTGGCTGTATGCAGTTGCTTAGTTAAAAAAAAATCTTGCTAGTAAAAAAATGCTCATCTGAAATTGTGTGTTTTAAAATGATCTCATGAAGGCAATAGCGGGAGGAGTCTAGTTAATATTCTTAAGAAATTATGGTAATAGTCTGTTCTTGAGAAATGGATGATTGAATTGTAGAATGTAGGGAACAAGTATTTTAAGTAATGCATTTTGAAACTACTGCTGCAGAGTTTGGCGAACTGTGTGTGGGCAGTAGACTTAGCCTTACTACATACCAGCCTCAGGAGGTTGGAACTAAAAGGAGTGGAATAAAAGAGACTATTACATGGATTCAACAAAATGATCTGATTAGGCAAAACCAATAATAGTGTGTCATCCCCCCCTCCATTTCTCAATAGCATTGATATTTCACAAGGCTAACAGTAACAGAAGAACTATAAAGATTTGAAGATAGTTGAAAAGGCAAATGGTATGCAATAAAATCACTGGTTCTTTTTGACAAATTGTATTAGAACTGTTATATAATTTGTTTTTTGAATTGTTGGCATATTGACTCAGGATGTTGGGAATCCTGTGTAAGACTAGAGCTTCAAAACAGCTTTTACCTACTGCTTAATTCATAGATTGAAGCTATCAAAAAATAAAAATAAAGCAGAAACAGTTGTTTTTAAAAGCTGTCTTTGTGCAGGATCAGGATGGAAGTTCCATGTTTTACTTTTGCCTGTACAGGAGAGGCCTGATGGAAACTGTAGTCCAGCAATATCTGCATGGCCTTAAATTTGCCCATCATTAGTTTGAAATACTGTATACTTAAAGAGTTGTAGAGCATAGCCTTCACTTCATGTGGACAAGAAATTTGAAGTAAGTTTCTGATGTAATAAGGGTGTGATACTGGTGAAAACAGTCCCACTCAACACTACTTCAGTAGTCTTGTTTTCACTGAGAACAGGATAAGTTTTCTTATTTTACCATTCATCTTGTTCCAGAAAGCATTTGCATAGCTTATAGATATCGTAATAGTAAGAGAGGAAGAAGGAAACAATGATATTTATGCAGCTGTAGCAATCCTGTGCACCATCATGATACAGTATGCCTCAGCTACCTTCAAAGAAAAGCAGCTTGTTGCATGATTTGCACATGGATTACTGAGAAGAAATGGGTGCCGTTTTGGCACAGGAGTACCTTAAGGTTCACCAGTGATTATTGTCTTGTTTTTCACAGGCTGCCTTAAGATATTCAAGATCTATACATCTTTACTTGGAACAAAAACTTGAAATTGGATTTATACTGTTTACTAGCATCAAATAATTTCAAAACGAGACCGTTAAAAAATAATCCTGCGGAGTTACCATTTGTGGATGAGTGAGTTTAAAGTGCTCCATTACAGTTTGCTTTGCTGGGATCACAGAAGTATTAAAAACATAGCTGGAAAGAAATTAGTCTTTGTGCTGGCCACCCTTTGAATCCCTATCCCATGTCCACTGCTGTTTCACTGATGGCTTCTCTAACAAAATCCTTTCTATACTGTACTAGCTTTCCCATAAATTCTTAGGAAAAGCATAGCAGATTATGAGCTATCCTCTCTCTGTCATGGAGTTGTAACAAATACCAAAAGTTTGTGGCACAGAGAGAGAGACCCACTCATATTAGTTTTAGTCTCTCCATAATTTATTTTATTTAAATTAAAATGTATGTCCCATCCTACCAGATTGTGGTTCAAGGCACTTTACAAAATTTTAAGATTAAAAAAAAAAACCCTCAAGGCCCTCTGGAATAGTATTTTCAGATTGTGGACAAGAGCACATCTAATTGGGGACCCATGATGAAAATCATATCTCCAGCACCCCCAACTCCCTGAAGGCTAAATGAATAAGAGTCTATTATACAATGATACTCTTGAGCAAGTTCATTCACTAAATCACTAGTGAGAGAGCAATGGTTTAGTAAAAGAATGGTATACTTGGCCATTCTGAGATCCCCAAAATAAAGATACATGTGTAAATGTGTAATCCTGCCCTTCTGCATTTAATAGTAAAAACCACCACTATATCCTTGTTCCTCTAGACAGCAGCAAATCAGTCCCCTTCTGTTTTTCTTTCAAAATGTAGCTGAACCATATGTTTTGTAGGGAAAGCTTTTATTTTCCTTGTCTCAGCAGAACTTGTTAGTAAAGCCTTTCTGACTTTTATGCCAAACTCTTAAAAGTATCATGCTGAAAAGATCTCATCTGATCTGATACTGGAGGTTAAGTGAGGTCAGACCTGGATGATACTTCAGTAAGACCAATAGGTAATACCAGGATCTCAAGTCAGTTCAAGAAAAATTTCCTGCAGGAAACTCGAGAGCCACTGCCAGTCAGAACTAATACAGATCTGGATGGACCCAAGATGTGACTCAGAAGATAGCTTCCTATGTTCCTAGGATTTCTTTTATGTATGTACACATACAGAGGTTGGAAAAGTTACTTTTGGGGATCAGAACTCCCAGAATTCCCCAGCTACTAGCTTTGATGGCCTGGGAGCTTCTGGGAGCTGCAGTCCAAAAAGCAGTTTTTCAAAACTCTGTTATGTTCATTCATTCAGCATTAATTTTCAAAGTGCATCAGATCAGCATTATGCCCTATACCAGAGCTTTCCAAACTTTTCAGGTTGGTGACACATTTTTGAGATACGCATCATTTCGCGACACAGTAATCTCAGTTTTACTAGCAAACCGGAAGTTAAACTAACCCCTTATAATAAGAGATACACACATTCACAAAATTGTAATAAAATGTATGGGAACACAACATACCTCATGAAAACCTTTAATATATTTTTTAAAATATATGATTTATAAATAATAATGTACATTTCCAGTACTGTAGGCGACAAATCTACACACTTCAGGCGCCACACTAACGTGTCATAGCACACCTTTTGGAGAACGCTGCCCTATACTGTGGCAGAGGAAGAGGCTGAAAGTGATTTGTCTCAGACCATCTAGTTCACTGCAGAGGACTAATGCTTAAATGAGTGGAGAGTCTCATTCATGGGTCAATTTCTCAGCCATTACCCTATAGGAGCTCTTATCTCTGCAGTGTTGTCCTGGTTAAATTTCCAGAAAAGGACTCCATTTCAGTCCTGGAGCACATGCTTTGCCTGCAGAAAGTTCCAGTGTGAAACCTGGCCATCTCCAAGTAAGGCTAAATAAGGACTAACAAATTGGCAATCCAGGTCTCACTGACCTCGTGAACTTCACTGTGTGCTTCACCTTCAGCAGACTGTACAATCTTAATACACAGGTTTTTGTTCTTGTCATACTTCCTTTCTTCAGTTCTGCTCGTTGCACAAAAAGCTTAAATGTTTTTGTGTGATGGGCAGGGGACATCAGGAGTGTGACCACACAGTATTTTTTTTAGCAAATATTTTCTAATTTATTATTTTAGATGTTTGCAGTTTTTGATATTTTGTGATTTAAATATTTTAGGTAATTTGTGGTTTTAGTTTTGTTTTTATTGTAAGGTTGTTAGCCACCCAGATCTTTTATGAGGAAGGGTATAAATCAAATAAACAACCAGTTACCAAGGTTTCCCACCCTATGTCTTTAGATGGAAGATTCTTTGTCATTTATCAGTTAACCTGTTTGGAGGTTCCTCTCAGCACTTAGTTGCCTGGACTCCCAACACGTGAACAGTGGTATAGTCTAAATGGGCAGATATAGCATCAACACCTCATTTAAGCACTCTTTAAGTATTGGAATTTCAGAATATTTTGACATGAGAATATGAGCAAGCAGTTTAATAATCTTTTAGGCTATTTCATTAAAATGGACAAACATATACAAACTGCCATTGAGAAGAAACAGACTTCTCATGTTTGGATACACAAACTATCATTAACTTTACATTTAATGTAAGGCATTACGTATCTTATACCATATTAGCATCTTAGTAAACATCACTACAATGTTATATAATAATTATATAATATAGTTACATAATTCACACTTATGAGAAATTACCACCTTTTACAGGGGCTATCACATAATCCATACAGATTTTCATTCATAAGGAATGTTACATGTCTGCTTCATCACTAGTAGCCATCTCTCCATGACTTTCTAGAGGAACTTAAACAGCAATATGTTTACAGCCTAACAACAGCATATTAGATATCTGGAGAAGAGGCTCTCTTAGCTCTCTTTCACCAGCACTCTTAAGAGTATTTACCAGCTAGGAACAGTATAAAAGCTGTCACATAGGGTAGGCTATATAAACAGCCTCTGTCTTGCAAGATAACTTTTATGTTCCCTCCATCATCTATCTGTCCAATCAGAGATGGCTCAATGTCAAAAATTATTCCGCCATGCAGAGATGAGATCTTAACTGGCCTTTTATATGAAGCCACTAAGTGACCAATCAATAACCACTGCTATGTTGGTTGTCTGCCAACAGATTATTTTGAAACATAGACCAGCCATCAGATGATTGCAACAGTCTGCTTAAGGTGACTCTATCAATGTAGTATGCCTTTCCTGTTTCCTGTTTTCTCCATCAGATTCCTCTGATCTCCTTTGAGTTAGGTGTCCACCTGCACAGAACTACTAGTGCATTTCTTACACGAACATCTGGCTTTTCACCCTAAACAGACATGCTTATTTCCTTAATATTCAGGCTTCAGGGGCTTAAATTTTGAAAACCATGTACCAAATTAGCACTCAGCCTGTAACACTCCACCTACTTTTGTCACATTTTATGGATCTGAAACATTTACATAATATCAGAAGGCCTGTAAAACTCCTTTGTATCAGTCTCTTTGTAAATAAACCTTTGGTTCTTTTTCTTCATCAGATACAGTCTGGAATTCTGTTGTCACTGAAGCAGCTTTAGTTTCTTCTGGCTGTCATTACTGCATTTTGTAAGATTTCTTTTCCCCTTTGCTTTTCTTTCTGATCCATGGCAAGAACCATCTTTGAGCATAGTCAGGAGACTTTTGTCCTCCCTTTTCTCTTGTATATTGTTTGCAGTATACAAAAAGACTTCTTCCAGCAATGTTGCCTTTCTTTGCTCCATAGTTCTTTCAAGAGCTTTCTTTATGAGAGGCAATTCTTTTGCTTGTTGCACCCTTTTTTATATAATGGGGTTTTCAAGGCCCCTGTGCACTTTTCTCTCCTAGCAATTCCTGAAGTTCTTATGCTTCTTTAAAGGCCATCAGAGCCAACGCAGCTATCCGTGTGTGCTAACAGAACATATTTGCAAACGCAAGTATAACATTTTTCCACAGATCATACCTTTTCTTTTATGAGACCCTTGCAGACTGTTTCTATAGAGACCACTTTATACATGATTTGAACTTTTGTGAATTAATAGTTTTCTCTTATAATCTCTATTGCTCAGTAGTGGAGAAACAAGTCTCTCCCATTTTCATATCTTTATCCTGTATGTGCTGTTCAGAGGCAAGACACATAAAAGTGGCGGCTCTCTGCAATTATAATTTTCCCCCAACTTTTTTTTTTTAAAAGTTCCAAGGATCATGATTTAATGGATTTCACAAATTTGGAATTGCGTGTGGAGTCTATAGGACCTAAATACCCTAAGGGCACCAGATCTTGTAGCTAAGTGGGGTCAGCCCTGATTAGTACTTGAATGGGAGGCCACCAATGAATATCAAGTGTTGTAGGCAATTTTTCAAAGGAAGGAACAAGCAAAACCATCTCTGAATATTCCTACCCCAAGAAATTCATGGGATCACCATAAATTGACAGGCGACTACGCACCCAAGAGTTTACCTATGGCCCAATTTGAAGCTTAAATTTTTGCAAAAATAAAATAAAATACCAATTTAGTGCTCAGTCTGTTGAAGGGGACTCCAGGTGGGGGTCGTCTACATAGCCTTAAGACCTTTTGCATATATTCATAGAAGTTTTAAAGTATGTATGCCAAAGTGTGTTTCCCTGGCAGAGTGCTGTGCTGGCAAGGCTAGCTTTGAAGGTTAGCAGAATTTCCTGTCTTAAATGTAAGATCAGGTCATGGTGCGCTTGAATGCTGATACTCTGCAACCCATTTTCTGAAATGTAAACAACCCGGAGATAAGGGGGAAGTGAAGACTACAGCAAAACCTCAGCGAAGGAGGGGCAAGAGGAAATGTCTTTGCGAGTCAGAAATGCTATAAAATCACTCTGCTAATTGCGCTCTTGGCTGCTTGGCACTTTTTGGAAGTGATTCCAGCCAAGCAGCCCGGCCGTTTCTTTTAATAAACTCTTTTTCCTTACCTTCCTGGTCTCACTGCCTCTGTGTTCCTGCTACACTGTAACAATGGGGTGACGTCCCTAAACTGCAAACCCCAGGATTCCATAAGATGTTGAAAGTGGAATAATAGCGCTATAACACCCCCGTGCGGAAACAGCCACAGTTTCCTACAAGACGCCTACCGTGCATTCTGCGTTTCGCAGAGCCTTGCACAACTGGACGTACAGTCGAGCTGGTAAGAAAAGTAAACCCTCTTGCTTTACTTTTTTTTTTTTAATTTCCCCCCTCATGGAACCGCTCTGCTTTGCCGACGTGCTTTTCTCTATGATTCAGGAGCCTCGGTTGAAGCACGCACTCACGTAATGGCGGCATTTCTGAGTCTTCGATACGGAAGGCACACCACGCCGTTTCCGTATTTATTTCCATACTCTTAGCTCTATGGAGAGGAGCGGGACGGGGGAATTGGATCAGCCAACCATAGACTGTAGACTCGGGTAGAGCGACGCAACTAACGAGGCTCCCGAGCGGAGGCCGCCATAGGCCGCGACGGGCCTCACTCCGGCAGGGCGGGAGGCGGCCTTCCTCCTCTCTTTCCCTCTGGGGCAGCAGCCAATTAGAGGGCAGAGAAGGGAACGCGCGCGGAGAAAGTAGGGCGCCAGTCACGTGACCGCGCCGCCGCATTCCTTCCGTCCGCCATTTTAGGTTGGGATCACCGAGGCAGCGCCATTAAAGTGTGAGAAAGGAGGGAAACCAGCGAGAGCCCGCGCTTTGCCGCTGGGCAAGTCGCGGCGGGGCTGCTCTTGGAGCGCCGGTTCCCCTTGTGACCGGCCAAGCGCCCCATTACCTAGTTCCATCTTTTTTTTTTTTTTTTACTCCCTCATCCCGCAAGAGCGACCGAGTCGACGCACGGCCGCCGCTATGTCGGACCAGCAGTTCGCCGGAGATGCAGCGCCTGCGGAGGTTTCGGAGCCGGCCGAGCAGCTTGAAGGGGGCGCAGGCAGCGGCGGCGGGAGCGGCGGCGGGGGCAGCAGCAACAACAACAACAACAGTGGGGAAGGGGGAGGCGGCGGCGGCGGCGGAGGTGGCGGCGGCGGCTCCGGCGAATCGGAAGGGGCTAAGATTGACGCGAGCAAAAACGAGGAGGATGAAGGGTAGGTGCAGGGTCTCTAAGGGGTGGGAGGAAGGGGAGGAATGGAGAGCGGTGACCGTAAGCCGCCTCGCGTTTGCATTGGTCCATTGAACTCATCGGGCGCCGTTGGGCCGGATAGAAGAGGGGACGCGGGGTTGCGGGCCGGCATCGAGGAGACCCAGCTTGGCGGCGGCGTGTGTGCGGCAGCGCACGTAGGGCTTTCTACGGGAGGCCCCTCCGTTTGCGCATCACCACCATTTCCTCTGTCCCTCCTTCCCGCTTCTGTTAGGAGGCTGTGCTGGCGGTGCCCCTTGGGAGGCTGCCTTACAGCGAGGCAGACGGTGGGCATTATCGTTCTCTTTTTAAGGGACTGGGCGGCTTTCAAGTCAAACGGGGTAGAGGAACGGAGCTCAGGAGCCTAAGGAAAATGATAAAAAGAGCTGTTGTAAATGTTTGGTTTGTGTAGATAGCTGTAAGATCCTAAGCTCGTGGCCTGCATTAACGAGTCCCGCTAAATTGCGACGGTGTCGTTTCCAGGACGGATTAAGAGTTTCCACCTTTATGCGCGCTGTACGTGGAATGCCCCCCCCTTGTATCTGCTTTACCCATTTTGTGTTGCCAGATGGTTGAAAGGAGAGCGTTAAGGGGAACTTCATAAACTTGTTTGAACTTTACTGAGTGAAAAAGTTTGATCGCCATCGAGGGCAGGGAGACGAGCAGTTTAGGTATTTATGGCAGGAAGCTGATTTCCCTTGCTTTTATTACTTTGGAAAACAGCGTGTGTGCTGTTGGTGTAAAGTAATTAGCTTCACTTAGGGGGAACACACGAGTAGAGCAGCACTTAAGTACTGTTTTTTTTTTCCGCTTTAGGTTTTGAATATAAAGATTAAAAGTGCTTTGTAACTTGCTTTCAGTTTGGGTGTATATGTGTGTGTGTGTGTGTTGAACTTAGGTTTCCTGGCTTTATCCTTGTGACAAAAGCTAATATGGGCAGCCCCAGATGGAGATCCATTGGACCGATGTGCTTTAAATGCAGTTCAGTTGTTAGACAAGGACCTATGCTTAATACAGAGTTAATGGTGTTCCAAGATAAGCCAGCTCCTGAGTACTATATAGAATTTAAGGGCAGAGAGAGGATTTGGAAATATATTCAGCAAAGCCATATGTGATTATTGCACAGCTCTGGTCTTGACCCATCTGAATGAAAAGAAATTGTGCAAGCAGGAGAGCAGTTGAGAATTGTGAGAGAGATAATATGTTAACAGGCCTCTGACTGTCAAATTTAGCAGATGGCTAGCTGGATATGCCCAGCTGTTTTTAAGGTTACATGACATAGATGTTGTTTACACCATGCACCACTCATAACTGCATCTGAAGAAATGGGTTTACATCCATGAAAGTTCATATCAAAATAAAAACCAGTTAGTCTTAAAGGTGCTGTCACATTTCTTTTATTTGTCCCTTCCTGTCTTCCTTTTTATACTCCAGAAAGACTACCAGGGCTACTTGTTCGAAAACCTGATGTTATGCAACAGGTGGCCCCAAATTCTTACATTGTTTTTGGAGGAATTTTTCTGCAGTGGAGGCTATTTTGTTTTCAGTTTCCAGATGAACACGTTTTCTCTAACCTTTTGTTCTATCATGAAATCTACCTTTCATTCTTATCACTGTGGTACTGCATTAGAGGCTGCACATACTATTTTTAGACACATTCCTTATATTAAGAAGTTAATGAAAATAATATTGGAAGTCACTGCTGTTTCTCACTGTGATAGTTTCTGCAAGAAGATAGGAAGCTAAATGGTTAAATTGTCTACTGATAAGCAGCATTCTTATATTAAGGCTTTTGAGCCTTGATTATGTGGTATGTGAGTATAATAATAAGTTTTCTCTAATGGATGCTATAGATGTTATATAGTGAATGAAAACAATATTAAGGTTAATTTAGGGAGCCAGGTTGTCAACTGCTTTTTGTGGTTTGAGCATAAGCCACCAGCTCTAGTGACATTAATTCATTCCATTGTGACTCAGAGGGCAAATTATTGTACTGTCGTCTACAAGAGGAGTGCTATAGTTTGGAAGCTTTGGCTGAAATAAAATCCTGTGGCTCTCCTGCTTGGATTTAGGGCATTGGGATAGTTAAAATTAGTTTGTTAGTACTTGCATTGATGCTCTGTTCATTCTCAACTCAACTTAAAATGGTAGTTATATAATCTTAATGGACTAAATCATTGAGACTAGCAGAAAGTGAGGTCCTCTGACTGTACTTTACATTTTAAATTTGGGTATCCATGTGAGCACCCATTTGTAAAATGTGTCAGTTATGGTGTAGATCATTATGTCAAATTCAGTGCACTGCTTTATGTGCTGGAATGATTGTCATTGGTAACCCGAATTATGTGGTTAACCATTTGAGTGAATCTGTGCCCAGAGAGTTTGAGCCTATTTGTGTGTGATGGTTGTGCTGAAGTACAGTAGGCCTGATTGACTTTTTTTAGCTGGACTTTGAGCACAGATTTTGGGGGGCTTGTAGTGAGGTACACTATGCTTTGATACATTAATTGGAGAATTCCCAATATTTACTGTATATCGTGATTGATCCTGAAAAAGAACCATTAGCACCATGTAAAGAGCTGAAGTATTATGATGAGATGGTAGGTCTTTGGATTAACTACCCTTTGTAAAGGTGCTAGCTTAAAAGATTGTAAGATTCTAAATGGAATAACAGGCCTAAGTACAGACACAAAATCTCATTTAAATATTTAAGTATTTATACCCAAGGATCTATCCTGTTTAAGGAAAAGAAACTTTAAACATCTTATAGCAGATGTTAAAAATGTCTTCTGGGCAGGATGAAAGTTAAATCTATCATGGCTAGGCTAAGTAAATACTGCCCTAAAACTTATGTATGAATATGGCAGAGGTTACTGAATTTTATCTTTCAGGTTTAAAAATATTTTAAAAGAGCCTTACATATTAGTAAATATCAAAAGAGGAACTGGGTATCCCAGACTTTCAAAAATACTACGGTGCTTTCAAATTGGCCATTGGTAATTAAAGCCTGTGTGTTCCACTTGAATTTTTTATTGATCCACATCTGAATTTTTTTCGCACTCAGTTAAAAGGATCAACAGGTGATAAGTAATCTAGTTCAGCAGTCAATGTCTGGTACAGGTGGGAAAAAAAGCATCTCATGCCTTGTTAATTTCCACTGATACCAATATTAATCCGTACACTGTCCTATTATAAGGATAAAGAAGCTCAGTGTATCCAGTTGAGAATGTTGGGTTATATAAATTGAAGGATTTTTTTTTTATCCCCAATGAGGATGGCTACCAGGCCAATCAATTAAAGAATATTTGAGGTGATCAAGGACTTTGGTTTCAAATCTTACACGTTCTGGACTTTCTAAAAATTAAGAAAGTTGTCACTGAATAGGTTTCTCTGTAGAAGTTGATACCACTTTTTTGAGTACAATTTAAACAAGTTCCACAGCCATGTATGAATTGCTTGTAGACAGTGTAGGCTACTCAATGAAAGGTCTAAAATAGTCATGGGAGTATGAATTGAAACAAAGTATATCTGATAGAGCTAGTGTCATGTAGAGGTTTTAGCATTGCACTATGACTCTGGAGATCAGGGTTCAGTTGCCAGCTTTCCCATGGAATCCGCCTGGTTACCTTGGGTGCGTCATATGCTCAACCCCAGAAAATCCTTTGAAAGGTTTGCCTTAGGGCCATCATATGCCAGAACTGACTTCGGGGCACACAACAATACCCAATAGGCAGTATAATAACCCTTGGGAATCATGACTACTTTTGTGCAGGGAAGATCGATCTTCTTCCACATAAAAGAATCAACGGTTAACAATAAAGTAATTTATCTCATAGCCCGTATTTTAACAGGCAGTTCTGCAGTTCATTGGAGAGGGAGTGGTTTGATGGGTTCCCATTTTCACATGGGTGGTCTTGTGCTTTAATTTAGTGCTTTTGGTTGATAGTAGGGAGAGAAATCAGTGCTGTCACTGGTCAAAAGATATGTCTTTGTTGTGGTTTGGCTCTGTTGAACTTCTTTGCTGGAACTAACAAGACTGTCGTGCATAAAGATCTTATTAGGTCCATGTTGATTGCAGCTAGACAGGAAATTACCAAACAGTGGAAACTGGGACATAATTGGCATAGCAGAAATATAGCCCTACTTGAAAAGTTAATATGTAGGATAAAAAATTACAGAACCAAGAAACCTTGACAGATTATGGGGAATATGGTCTCTTCAATATTTCAGATCAAAGAAAAGACCCTCTAATTTTTAATGTCAGTATGCAAACGACATTTTTGAATATTCCTAGCCTTTGTCTTCCTGCCTGATATGTATAGATTTATGAAGGTATCTATTACTGTGCTTCTTTTTTTGAGTTTGTTGACAAAATGTAAAAATTATATATATATGGGGGGGAGGACGTTGATTTATTACAAATAAGCATTAATGTACACAAGCAGCTTTTAATAGGTGTTTCCTATATATATATAAAAAAATGTCATATTTAAACAGTTGTATTGCAGCTTATAAAGCTGTAGTGTAGATGGGATTCTTGTTCGTGTTAATCATCTGTTTAATTTTAACTTCTGCCTGAGGCACAACTAACCCAGCAAATTTGTTGACCAGTTTCAGGACAAGCCAGAATCCTGAACCAAGTTGGTGTTTGTTTAGGATTCCGGCTTGTTCAGAATTGGTAACCATAGTTTCCTGGTTCAGATGAAAGAAGCAGGGTGGGGGAATTCTTTATTGTATTTCAGTGCATTGGAAATGTCTGTGTGTGTGTGTGTGTGTGTGTGTGTGAGAGAGAGAGAGAGAGAGAGAGAGCGCACAAGCTTCCTCATTTCTTACTGAAATGGGATTCTGTGTTCTGTAAGGTTTTTTTTAAATAGAGCAGGCAGAAATGTACGTAAACACATACTTGTGCTTTACTCACATGGTGATTGTCTGCATTGTTTGATACCTTGCACCATTGGGTGGTTGGTGTTCATAGAATTTTCAGAGATCAATATTGCTAGTCAGGTGTCTCCTAACATAATCATAAACTGTCTTATTGTTTTATAAATATGTTCTGTTTCTTCCAATTTAGATTTAGTAATGTTCAGAGCCCCCACTAGGAACATGGGGAGGGGTTGCTTGAGCTGTAAGAGTTTGACAGTTCAAATTTAGTATTAGGAAACCTTAATTCTGGCTCATATTAAGGCACAATTTTTGCGTTAGTTTCTGAACAATATTTTCTACAGAAAGTTAGCTGTTCTCATAATATATGAGGAAAACGTGCTTTATATTTCTGTCTTTTCTGTTTGTGGTTCTCAAGTACTATTCTGGTACATTCTTTGATAGAAGTCATCTTCATCTGTGCTATATTTGTAGTGAAATATTTTGTTCTTGCATAATTTGTTGTATGCTGGACACTATAAAGTAGTCTGTGAGGTAATCTAAGGACATATCTGTACTACATGTAATCCTGCTTGTGTATGTGATGTGGTACAACATACATATTTGCAAGTTGTTTTCATGCGCTTATTGAGAACTATGTGTGCATTGCTTTCCTGAGCCAATAGAGCTGTTCTCTAAGAATATATAGGCTTTGGATTCTGTTATTTGATCCCCTTGCCTAAAAAATCTTTGGGTATTGGTTGCATCTGCATGCAGAAAGGGAGGATGTTGAGACTGAAAGTGTGCAAGTGTGGAAAGTAAAGATCTTGCTTCTTGCAGGAAAGATAGTCCCATGTATGGTAATTTCATACCATTAAAAACTACATAGCCCTAATAAAGCTGTTTTGAAAGCTGCACTGAGTTTGTTCTTGAAGAAATGTTCTATGTTAAAAACTGGAAAAGTGTAGATTAAGCGAAACACATGTGTATTGCTAATGCCTTCCTCATCCATGGTAAGCAATACAGAGCTGTATTCCAAGAACTCATGATTTGCCTTTGTAACCTTTGTTGGTTTGGGCTGGGTGAGTTTAGTTTCTTCTAGTATGGCTGTGCAAATGGTGGCTCCACATACAGTGCACACAGGTAGTGTGTTGTTGGCTTTCACACTTGAAACTGTTTAGAACAAATACATGTATTGATGCTCTTGTTTAGATTATAGTTCAGTCCAGAATAAATAGTGTACCATCAGTCATTAGGCATGTTCTTTCCATCTCGCTTCATTCAAATAAGTGTTTTGAAATTCAGCAGGTCTTCATTTGTTGTGTGGTGTTATAAACCTAAGTTGGATTAACAATCATGGCTTCCTAAACTGACTTATGAAACATGTGATGGGTGAACAGCTTTTGTCATTTGTGAAGTATGTGTTCATTGAAAGTTTCTAGGGAGGTTTTTGTTATCTTCTACACAACAGAGTTTACTCCTAAAACCTCTCTAAAGCTAGTAACGTTGCTCCTTGGCATAAGTTTATTTTCTAGAGATAACTTGTTTTCATGAACTGCTTGCAGAAGACGGCTTCAGGAAGATTGCAGATCCTTCTGTTTCTCTTGCTGTTCTCAATTAGCAATTGACACCCTCTTTGGAAGTTAAATCTTTCCCAGAAATTAGGTAGTACTCTTAGCAGTGGCATGTTCCATCACATGGTCTTGCAGGTAAAGCTACTGCATAAGCTGCAGTCAGGAGATCCTTCCCTGCTTTCAGGGTAAAAACAAAGCTTGCTAAATGAGGTTAGTGTATGCTCTTTCTGAGTATGGGCAAAACAAGATTTATTGGCTAATGGGCAACTTTCCCCCTGTTTTCATCTCACAATAATTTAGTATTGGTTTTATCCATACAGTGACTTGTTGGGAACTTTTTAAACTTGTATAATAAGTTTCTTTGATTATTTTTGCTTCTGTCTGGCACTGCACCACTGCAGTGCAGGGAGTGGCAGAACATGTTCCTGCCTATTTGGAAATTGCTAAATTGCATGTTTGATACAGCAAAGTCTGTCATCATATCTGTGCCATCTGATGTGAAAATGCCTTGAAATAAACAGGAATTAAATTCCACAGCTTTGACTGTTCTTTTGGAACCTACTATAGTAACTGGTGTAGTTTGTACAATATACCATTTAGCACTTACAGAAATTTATTCATTCATATATTCCATGTAGGGTCAGACAGTTGTGTTGCTGAGGAGGGTGTAACTTTGTTGTGGTAGTTAACAGAGTAGGGGAATGAGTCAGGTTTTGCTGCTATTGCAGTGTTGTGGTTCTTACAGCTTGGTACACAGTCCTCCAAAATGTTTTGAACTGCAGTTTCCATAAGTCACATCCTGCCTTTCCAGTGTTCAGGGATTATAAATGTTGCTGTTCAAACAAACTGGAAGACACTGAACTGCCTGCCCCTGCTCTGGTTAATATCAGTTCTGATTGGCTTTAGTGTTCAGTTTAGTGAAATTAGTGTTAGGTGCCTCTTTTTGAAAGAACCTTCCAGGCATCCAGTGGATGGTTGTGGTGTTCTTGGGTGGGCTTTCTAATGATAGTTCTGATGGTTATGCCAGTGTTCTGGAAAAGCACATTAATCTCTTCATGCAGTGGTAATCTTATAATGGTAGTCACAATAATGGAAATAGCTTATCTCTCTGGAGTTTAGCTATTGGAGCGTGGTTGTATGTCATACATTTCATTTTGTAGTGCAGTTTGAATCACAGCATGATTGTGGACTTGAACTGCTTGGTTTTAAAAGTTTTCCTAATCATAAATTTGAAGTAGCAGAATCTGAAATGCATGGCTAGATTGTTGCTAATGACTGCTACTAAAGTGTACAGTTTGGATATTCTGCTACTAAAGTGTACAGTTTGGATATTCTTGGATATTTTAAAGTTCTGTAGCCTTATCATTCATTTCTTTCCTCAGGAAAATGTTCATTGGAGGCCTTAGTTGGGACACTACGAAGAAAGATCTTAAGGACTATTTCACTAAATTTGGTGAAGTTGTAGACTGCACCCTGAAGTTAGACCCTATTACAGGGCGGTCAAGAGGCTTTGGCTTTGTATTGTTTAAAGAATCTGAAAGTGTTGACAAGGTATGTTTGTTTTCAAGGCATTATGTTACTCTTGAGACAAAATAAAATCATGGATAATAATTCTTAGATAATACAGTGGGCCCGTGGTATCTGCTCGGGTTTGGTTCCAGACCCGCCCCCGACACCAGCATCTGTGGATGTTTAAATTCCGTTATGTATTTTTATGTATTGGGATTTTTTAAAAAATATTTTCAAGCTGTAGTTGGTTGAATCTGTGGATACAGAATCCATGGATATGGAGGGCTGACTATTTCCATTAGGAAGTTACTTAAGATGCTTTTGTTTGCAAGGTATATTACATTCTTAAATCTGTAACTGTTTGCAGGTCATGGATCAAAAGGAACACAAATTGAATGGCAAAGTGATTGATCCTAAAAGAGCCAAAGCAATGAAAACAAAAGAACCAGTTAAAAAGATTTTTGTTGGGGGCTTGTCTCCAGATACACCTGAAGAAAAAATAAGGGAATACTTTGGAGGATTTGGTGAAGTAAGTTAACTGCCCGCCCTAATTCTGAAGTGTTGTCATTTTTAAGATCTATTTTTTTAAAAAAATTGTCTCACTATAATATTGCAGAGAAATACTTGTTTTTTAGGTTATGCACATTTTTTCTGATCTTTATGGTTTTTGTATTTAACCACCTGGAGAATTTCTGTAACGGAATATTGTCCAAATGCTGTAGGGATACAACTGAGAGCCAGTGTGGTGTACTGGGTTGAGTGTTGGACTATGCTTCTGGAGATCAGGGTTCGAATTCTTGCTCAGCCACGGAAACCCACTGGGTGACCTTAGGAAGAGTCACACTCTCTCAGCCTCAGAGGTAGGCAAAGGCAACCCCCTTCTGAATGAATGTTGGCAAGGAAACTTGTGGTACGTTTGCCGTCAGGGTCTCCGTAAGCCAAAACTTACTGAAGGCGCACAACAGCAGTTATAGCAGATGCCATATTAAAAGTAGAATAATAAGAGTTGGAAGAGACCACAGGGACCATCTGGTCCAGTCCCCTGCCATGCAGGAACATAATCAAACTCCTGACAGATGACCATCCAGCCTCTGTTTAAAAACTTTCAAAGAAGGAGACTCCACCACACTCCATTGAGGCAGCATATTTCCATTGTCAGATAGCTCTGACCATCAGGAAGTTCTTCCTGAGGTTCAGGTGGAATCTCTTTTCCTGTAGTTTGAATCCATTGCTCCTCATCCTAGTCTCTGGAGCAGCGGAAAACAAGCTCGTTCTCTCTTTGATATTTAAACATGGCTATCATGTCCCCTCTTAACGTTTCAAATATTTAAACATGGCTATCATGTTGCCTCTTAACTTTTCTCTTTTGCAGACTAAACATCCCCAGCTCCCTAAGCCGCTTCTCATAGGGCAAGGCTTCCAGACCCTTCACCATTTGGGTTGCCCTCCTCTGGACATGTTCCAGCTTGTCAATATCCTCCTTGAATTGAGGTGCCCGGAACTAGACACAGTATTCCAGATGAGGTCTGACCAAAGCAGAATACAGTGGTACCGTTACCTCTCTCAGTCTAGGTATCATACTCCTATTGATGCAACCAAGAATCATTTTGGCTTTCTTGGCTGTGGCATCACACTGCTGACTCATGTTCAGTTTGTGGTCCACTAAGACTCCTACATCCCTTTCACACGTACTGTTAGCCAGCCACGTGTCCCCCATCCTATATTTGTGCATTCCATTTTTTCTGCCTAAGTGTAGGACCTTACATTTCTCTGTGTTGAAACTCATTTTGTTAGCTTTGGCCCACCTCTCCAATCTGTCAGGGTCCTTTTGAATTTGATCCTGTTATGTGGTGTATTAGCAACCCCTCCCAATTTGGTATCGTCTGCAAATTTGATCAGTATGCTCTCTATTCCTTCATCCAAGTCACTAATATGCTGAATAGCACTGGGCCCAGGACAGAACCCTGTGGCATCCCACTAGTCAGTCCTCTCCAGGATGAAAAGCAGCTATTGGTGAGCTCTCTTTGGGTTCAGTCAGTCAGCCAATTAATTCCTTGTGCCTTAAATGGGAGGTACCTCTTCCAGCATGGTTCCCACCATCTACCATTCTGTAAACTTTTATTAGAAACATTTTCAAAATTCTTCCTGATTAAATGGCAACTTTTCAATAGATTTTTTTTATTGCAAAACTCAGTTATATATTGGAACACTGATATTATCTCTTCAATATGTAACTTGAGTATTTTGCATGCTGTTCTGATAAGCCCTACTGGCCAAGAGAGGACCCATATTTCATGGCTGAGGGAATTAAATTAACATTGCAAACAAAGGCCATTTTCATAGTGTTTAATCTTCTGTTTCACCTGTTACGTGGGAAGCTTAATACCTTTCTTATTGGTTAAGTGGGACATTTGTTCAAGAGCTGACTCTGTAATAGGTAATTTTCTAAGTATGCAGTCATATTATTTGTGCAGTGACAGAAATTGCAACACAACTTACTGAGTAGCCTGCTCAGCCACTTCCCTTTCATATGTAGAAATATGTAATCTATCACCATTCCATTATGCTTCTGATATAGTAAAAATATATAACCTGTTTCCTGGTGACACCAGGTGTTCTAACCCAGCCATCTTGGCTTTCATTTTTTTCACATTTCTCTACAAGCACCTGTATATTCTTCCTTTTTTGCCTAGAGTATATGCTCCAATACTTTAGACTGTTTGGCAGTTACATCCACATGCCTATATGCACTTTCTGTCCTGTTGTCAGTCTGAGAGTGCAGTCATTCAGATCATCACTATCTTTACAGGATGAGTTGTTCTAAACCAGATGCTTCTTAGCACATGTTGCTCCCCACCCCCATCAGCTTAAATGCTGATCTGTGACCTTTTAAATATTACACTTGTGTTATTTCCACTAAAATAACTGGGAGCTTTGCTAGTGAATTCAGTGGGTTGTGGAGAGCACTGATTATTTCTGTACAGAAGCCTAGTCTGACTCAGAGAGAAAAGTTTGGACAAGTTGTATGGGAGTAATTTCCTCAAGGCAAATAGTAGAAATTCAGATGTGCATAAACTTGTGTGTCAAGAGAATATGAGTTTTGCTAAGTATTCAGAGTTTTCCCAAGGTAGTTATAATATGATAGCTGTAGTGTAAATATTTTTATAAACAGTGAAATTGTTTCTTTTTCATAGAAATGTCTCCTTTAACTCATTGTGTCTGGTGGCAGTGTTGATTTTTTTTTAAAAAGTAGTCACTGGTTCTTATCCACTCCTTTGTTTGCACATATTTCTTGGCTAGGTGGAGTCAATAGAACTTCCCATGGACAACAAAACCAACAAGCGGCGTGGATTTTGCTTCATTACTTTCAAAGAAGAAGATCCAGTGAAGAAAATTATGGAGAAAAAGTACCACAATGTTGGTCTCAGTAAAGTAAGTTTCAGGTTATAGTTCCATTTTGGAGAATTCTGCTTGTGCTCAGCTGGTATTATCAAGTGCATTAAAAGTTCTGATTCCATCTTAGAAAGGGAATCCTAATCGTGTCCAGCTAATTATAGGTTGTGCTATAAAAACTTGAAGTTTATATAGAAAAAATAAAAATGGGAATACGTTTGTAAAAAGTGTGGATATACCAGTGAAGCTGGTACAATCATTTAAATCTCTTCTGTTGGTAGTGAATAAATTGTCTGCAATCATTGTTATATATTAATAGATAGTTCAGTTACCTGAGTACTGCTTCTTATGTAGTCCAAATGGAATACTCATGTACATAGTATCAGCAGGTTTTGGAGATCTGCCAGGTGTTGTAGAAATAGTAAAATATAATGAGAATCTTCCAAAACACTCCTTGAGAATTGACTATATTGAATTTATGTTGCTTGACCAGAAGGGGAAATGTACCAGAAAAAATGGGTTACGTGGAGCACTGTACTGCTGTGTTTTGTTGCAGATCCTACAGATGATGTGTATTTCTGAAGTATCATTTCAGTTGTGAGATAAAGTCACCAGATGTTTAATGTTGAATAGCAGTTCACTAGTGCTTTGTGGAAACATGGAAACACCTGTATAATTAATTCTGATTCTTTCAGTGTGAAATAAAAGTAGCAATGTCAAAAGAACAGTATCAACAGCAACAGCAGTGGGGAACTCGAGGGGGATTTGCTGGAAGAGCCCGTGGCAGAGGTGGAGGTACGCTTCAATGTAACTGGCATGTTTATATTAAACACCAAAATCTGTTGGAAGGAATTCCTCAGAAATTTGTCTGTTCCTTAATATTTAGTCTCAGTAATTTTGTGTTTCTCAGCTCTTCAAAATTGTGTCAAATTATGTACAAACTCACCCACTTCCCTGATATTGTCCTGGCTTCTTTCTTGGTGAAGACCTTAATTTGTATGCCACTATAGGTTTAGTATCCCTTATCTGGAAATCCAAAAATGAAACTTTTTGCCACCAGATGCCAGCTTCCACCTTCAAGGCAGTGACTGCAGTACTCCTATTAATTTCTCAGATTCCCAGTCTCTCTCCAGCCTCGTGTCTCACACATGACACAAGTAACAAATTAACAAGACACAAGGCTGGAGAGAAACATGAGGATCTGTGAAATGGTGGGAATCTGCACAGATCCATGCCTGTCACCATTTCTCAACTCCTTGTGTCTGTCTTGAAGCTCACATTTCATTCATTTGCTACTTGGTATGAAATGTGAGGCTACAGAGAGACTGAAGATCTGCAAGACTGAGAATATAAAGAACCTGGTATCTGTGTTTGGAAAAGAAAAATATTGTACAGAAGATTTCTGGAGAACCTGCCAGGTACCCACTTCTGCCTTCAAGGCAGTGGCTTTGATGCTCCTTGTTTTTTTGTGGGCTCCCTGGAGATCTGTACAGTACTGTATTTCATGTATATGCAAACATGGCTATTCCAAAATCTGAAATATGAAACATTTTTGGTGCCAGGGATTTCAGATAAGTGATACTCAGTATGTATTAAAGTTAGTTGGTTTAAGATCTTAAGCACACATGGGACTGGAGTGGTTAGTGCCAGTGGATAATCAGTTAACAGATTCCATTGTTTGGCACAATGAAGCCTAGCTGCTGTTGAACCATAAATCTAATTGAACCATCAACCTGAAAATTAAGTCCATTTACTTGTCTCATTGATTTCAAGTGAACTTGCTTTCAACTAAATGTGATGCATATTACCATACTAACTTTTAGATTGCCTTAGTTCAGATGCTCTTTTCTCAGTGATTCTGTCTTAATTCTGTTACAGGCCCAAGTCAAAGCTGGAACCCAGGATACAGTAATTATTGGAATCAGGGGTATGGCAACTATGGATACAACAGTCAAGGGTATGGTGGCTATGGAGGTTATGACTACACAGGCTACAACAACTATTATGGATATGGGGATTATAGCAGTAAGTATAGGATATTATGTGTTCATGTGTTGATATTGACAATACAAATAAATGCAGTGACTGTTTCCTGGAACCCTTGGGTTCTGTGAGAGAGCATGATATAGTAATTTATATGCAGAGGTTCCTTGAGGCTATAGAATTGTATCAAGGGCTCCTATAGGGTAAGCAGGTTGAGAAAAGTTGGGTTAGGATATTTTTTTTTTACTTTGGGTTGCTAAAAGGCAGAATTAATAGCATCTTAATAGAAAATACCAGATATGTTCTTGGCAGAGAGACTTTGTTCAAGCAGTCCGAAGGGCTGACTGCTTTATTAATAGTGTTCTAATTACATTTTTTGAGAACTTTGAACCACAATCTACTTAGACCCTGAGAGCATTCTTTCAGTATTTCTGCACAAGGCTGCTTCTGCTGTGTTTTTTCTGTATCTCTCACTTTGTTCCTATATTGTTATTTGTGCATTTGTAGTATACTGCACAAAGAACATCCAAGGTACACTGAAGGGACAAGAGATGGGAGAAACAAGCTGGGTCAAGCAGAAAGCTGGTACACTGCCTTGCAAGTAAATTTACTTCAAAGTTGAGGAGTTGCAAGCAGTATTCTTTGCAATGTCTGTGTAGACATTCTCAGAGACACTGGTAGAAATTAAGACTCTTTAATGGCCGACTGGATTACCTGTGATGTAATGCTAATCAGGCATAGCAACAGGGTGGTACTGTAGTTACCTGTGACTGAGAAACAGCATTGTTATTGTTTTGAATAGGCTTCCCATGGCAAGGATGGATGGTTAATCTTGCACTTGTGCTAGTTGGCTTTTGAAGCGTCTTTCAATGCTGTGGATTAGTATAATTAAAATTCACATAATAAATTTCTGCCCTGGCAATATACTTCAAATGCTTGCTTCTTACCCTTTGTGCTGTGAGACTAAAATGTTCCTTACTGATACTAGCTTTGGTGACATGATTTTTTTTTTTTGGAGAAAGTTAGATACAGAGATCTTTAATTACCTTGTTGAATTTATGAAGTGTATGGCATGATGCTGCAGAGTATCTGTTCATACTAATTAATCTTGAATTGATGAGTTTAAAATAAGGCTCTTTTCTTTGGGATCTTTGTGTGACTCTAATACGACGTTGAGGAGCCTGCTTTAGATACCCAGACATTTTATGAGATAAATGGATAATTATCATTGAAATCCGTAATCCTTGGTCCTTAATACCTTCTTTTGTTGTTTAGATCAGCAGAGTGGTTATGGGAAGGTATCTCGGCGAGGAGGTCATCAAAATAGCTACAAACCGTACTAAATTATTCCATTTGCAGCCTATCCCAAACAGGTATGCTCTAGATTTGTAAGCTGAATTCTGACTTTATAAGTAATAGTAGTTTTCCAATACATTGTGTAAGATACTGTAATGATTGATGTTTTAAAATTTCACAGCACCCAGAAGTGCTTACCGTAATGTAACGTAATGACTTTGGAGATAAGTAACACAGGTGCTCTTAAGCTTTTGCCTTTTGCCCTATAAATTAACAAGTCAGTAAAATTAACAGGTAAAGTACTGCTAATGGGTACAAATTAAGGAATTGCAGCGAAACAGTATTGCCTACTAACTCTGATATTATACCTTGTTTGTACCCGCCAGCGGGAACTTCCTTGCAGGCCCTGTGTCGCGCTGACTTCCCGATTCTCACAGGCCCGCTCAATGCGGACAGGGTACGAGATGCTCACGCTCTCGAATGCTGCCGTTTGGTATGGTCTCTTCCAACATCCTGTATCAGCATTATAATAAAATGGATACTTCAAGCTTTGCCTTCACTTATTTCTTTGCTTGTAAAACAAACTACTTGTAATGTAATTTTAATGCATTTTTTACAGGCCCAGTAATGGTTAAATACGTCAGCTTACTGAATAATTTTAACTGTTTGTTCTTCTAAGGATACAGCTTGTCTCTGGATTTTCCAGTCTTAATTTTATATTTTATTAATCTATTTTAATGCTTGCTTTTCCCATTTTTATAGACGTTGTAGCAGTAATTGCAAGATGTTCTTGAGCTGAAGTCCTGTTGTGTCAAGTCCTCTGACTTTTCAATATATACCTATTTATAGTAGACATTTAACCTTTTCTTTTTGTTGTATTTCTCTTAATGGACAAGTAGCACTGTTTAGCTGGCCAGTATAAGTCTTTTAACAGAAGTGTTGGGCCAAAGATAGCCACTTGCCAAATTAGCACTACTTGGTGGTGGTTGAGTATTAATGGTTTGGGGAGATACTTGATGGCATTTGATGGATAAACAAGTATTTCTTGAGTAATTTCAGAGATGTGGAAAGATCCTTATCAGACAGTGATGCACATGTGGATTTCCAGCTCATGGACTCTCCTGTTCAGCTTTAATATAAAAAAGAGTACTTGATTAATGTTGATACAATATTTGCATAGTGGGACATAGGGGTATCTAAACATTGTAACTTTGGCTACAATTAATGTCTTCACAAATTGACCTCTCTTTCTTTTTCTCTAGGTGGACAAGCAGTATTGTCATTTGAAGATTCATTTTGAGGTGGCTCATGCTGCCTGCTAATAGCAGTTCAAACTAATTTTTTTGTATCAAGTTCCTGAATTGGAAGTAAGATGTTGGTCCCTCTGAAGTTTGATTGCGTTCTCATTACAGCAGAATTGCTTTCACTGTCTTATTTTTTTAATTGCTATATGCTTAAGAATCAATTTGATTTATGCCCCACACCTATTTTGTTCCCCAGTATTGTAGAGCAAGTCTTGTGTTTAAAGCCCAGTGTGACAGTGTCATGATGTAGTAGTGTCTTACTGGTTTTTTAATAAATTTTTTTGTATAAATGTGCATTAGCTTTCTTTTTCTCAAGGATGGAGAAGCTGTTGGAAAATCTGAAATGTATCATTCTTTTTATTTCAGATATTAAACTACATATATATCTATGTAGTGGGAAATGAGGGGGGAATATTAACAGCTGTGCATATAACTGTTCAGTGACCAGTTAGCACAGAGGGGCATGTTCTAGCTAAAGGTAACTTCCCCAGGTTTTTAATGTTTTTTTTGTAGTAGTAGAAGATGAATAGTGCATATGGATTGTTCAATAGAAATTAATATCTATTCTGTTTCTTACCTTCAAAGAGGAGATACTAGGGCTTGTCAACCACACTTATCATAATAGCAGTCTGCACACAAGTTCCGCTTTAGAAACTTGAAAACTAAAAGTTTGACCACTGTTTCCAGATTTTTTTAAAAAAAATCTTGTTATTTAGTAATACTAACTGTTAAGAGTTTCCTTTAGCAGATTTTTAATTTTTTTTTAATGTACAACTGAGGTCTCTTAGCAGTGAAACTCATTGTAGTACCAATTATTGTATACCATGTTTGAGTTTGTTTTCAAAAATTTAAGGTAACTTCTGTATTGCTCATTGTCATTCTGAATTGATACTTCCCATTGGTTCTGGTTAGGACTTAGCACAACTACAAGTTTTTTCTTCTGTTCCTGATATCTAGAAACACACTTTTAAAAAAATTAAATGTCAGGAGTAGGAAAAATTCCAGGTTTATATTTTGACAGCTTTTCAGCAGTGCTTACCAATAAAGTGTGGGCTGCTGATATCAGTCATGTAATATGATGGCAGATGGTATCAATATTCCTTGATTTTAAATGTATTGGATAATTATATCAATAGATACACAGGAAAGACTGTTGTACAGTGAGCTGAGCAGTTGAATTAAATAGGGCAACACTTGCAGATTATCAGCACCTGTTCCCTTTAAGTTTGTACTCATAATTACTGCTGGTAACTGGATGAATCCACCCAAATCTTGCAATAGAAATATGTGTGTGTGTGTGTGTGTGTGTGTGCGCGCGCGCGCGCATATTTATATGAGAGATATATTCTACATTGCCTCACATATAAAACATATTAGCACAAAATCTGCTACCTTACAGCATGACTATTCCCTTTCGTAAGTTTTTTTTCCTAACTTGTCTCAAATATAAAAACTAAGAACTGCTAATATTTGTAGAATACAAGGATACAAAGGGGCAGATAGATGTAATGTATTTGGGAAGTGGAAAGAGAATAAAACTCTAAAATTCTACTCTGGCACCCAAGTGGGAAGGCAACTTCTATTCAAAATGCTTGCTTTTGGGATTGGGGGTAAAAAGTTCAGATCAGGAATTTTGCTCATGAGCTTATGTGTTTTATGGACAGTTTTATGGACTGTCACTTTGCATGAGATTAATCAAGTTTGACAAACATTCCTTTCTTACCAGCTGAAGGCAAGCACTATATATGCAAGTATATAGTGGGTGTTAATTACATTTATTGTATATAAAAAAAGTCTAAACAGAAATGTTGTGAATATAGAGTATTTTTACAGCATGTTCAGTGTGTGTTGCATTTAACTGCTTACATTCATTATGTTGGAATAACACCTGTGGCCAAAAGAACAATGAAAACTATAATGATAAGGAGAATCACTACAATAATTATGATCATTTTTGTGTTTTTCCACCACATCTTCCTTGAAATCTTTGTAGTAGTTTTTTGGAAACCATGAGCCTGAAAGCAATGGTAAAATGTGAAAATTAGTAAACATCCACAGAAAATAATCTGAAATTTTTTTTAAAAAAGTTAGATGGAAGCTGTTTTGTCAGAGAAAACTGATTTATACACTAAACCTATAATTAGTTTGCTTCATTCTTCTAATACCTAACAGTATTTGATAAAATTCAGACTTCAAAAAAATGATAAAGAAAATTGAGGCAAGGAGGCATGGAATATTTGCTGCCCTTGTGTAAAGTATGGATGGAATTGCTTAATGGCTTTGGGCATCTTTTCAGTTTCTCCAAAGCAGGAAAGGCCTCGATCATTGCTTTTTCGTAGGAATATTTGGAAATGGAAGTATTAAGAGTCTGGATCTTCTGAAATGGTCTGCTGGCCACTTCATTAGCGATATCTGTTGCCCTAGTTTTGGCAGATGAGGGCCATGTTCCCATGTGAGCTAGTTGGGGTTGTCTTTGTGTGGGGTTTTGAAGCTTTTCTACTAAAGGACATTATGCATAGAGTAAATATAGAGTTACCGCTGTTTCAAGATCATCACTTCGGTCAGCCAATTCAGACAGTCGCTCTTCTCTTTTCAAGACCCTTTCGATATTTTGAGTCATGACATTTTTCACATCGTCCACTTGAACTTGAAGTGTAGAAATAGCAATGTCACCATGTTTCTGGTCATGTTCCATCTGTTCAGGACAAAGTTCATTTTATTCATTATGCATTGTTTCCCCTCCTGGATATTTTCAGTTTAGATCCCCATCAATGTTTTACTGAAAGTTGTGCTGGTGAGTTAAATATAGGGTATTGTCAAGTGCTTACTAAATTACTTCTTTGTTTCCACAAGACTGTTCTATATTTTATTCCTAGGTTTCTGTCCTGCTTTTCAACTACAAGAATTCCTAGAGCAACTTACAATTCAAAAAGTTAACTGCAATTATAATACAGACCAGTAAAACCAAAGACAGGATTAGAATACAATTTGTTTACTGGTCTGTTATAAGTCCTGTGTGTAATAATCTCACTTAACATTCTTATTTCAAATTTCCATCCTGCTTTCCTAAAATATCCAAAGCAGTTTACAGAATTCAACAAAACCCCGCTAAGTGTAAGAGCAGTGTAAAGTCATGTAAGACAAGGCAGAATAAATATCCATTACTCATTTATCTTACAGTTCAGGGAGGTTATTCAGTTTTCCATCTTTATAATTGTTAAAAAAAAACAACAGCTTAGGAGCAGACAAAGCAAAAGAGACAGAAGAAAACGTTTTAAATGCTTAGGCAGTTCTGTACATAGTGATGGCATTCTCCCCCCCGGTCGGATTAGATCATGTCCCACTTGTAAATACTTGGCGAGATTTTTTCAGAGGTTTGCTTTGCCTTCCTCGCAAGTTGAGAGTGTGTGATGTGCCCACTGTCACCCAGTAGGGTTCCATGGCTGAGCAGGGAGTCAGACCCTGGTCTCCAGAATCATAGTCCAAGAAGAAAACCACTACACTACGCTGGCTCCAAGAATATAAAAATATTCATAGAATATAAATTTATATTCTTTGGATTATTTGCTCATTTTTGCATCATTATTAGGTGGCCACCAGAGGTCTTTCAAGTACTTCTCATGGTAAAAAAAGCAATGCAAAAACAAACTCCACGTGAGATTAAAGGTTGCTCCCAGCAGTCAGTTTTGATCTTGCAGTTTTGCCTCAAGCACATTTGCCAGGCATCATGATCTTTGATTTGAAATCCAATATTTTCCCATGCTGGTTCACTTCAATTTTCTTTCTGGAAAAAAAATTATTTGGGAGGAAAGATGTAATGCTTTTTGATTAGTAGTAAAAGTCCTCTATTTGGGAAACACCTGAGCTGCCCCAAGGGAACAGAATATGTAAATAATGCTCAAGCTGCAAGACTATTTATGTGTCAGGAAGCCACCATTTGTTTTACCCTGAGATTGAATTCTGTATGCTATTTGTGAGCATGTAAGAACATTTAATATTGGATGGAAGATATAAGCAAGCCCTCACAAAATCAAACACACATTGTAACCAATACATAGAGTTTACATTCAAATTACAGACACAGGAATTGTAAAACTGACTTAAGTAGAATTTTCTTCAAATGACCAGAACAATTTTAGGCTTCAGTTTCTACTGTGACATCCTTATCTGTGGTATGAGGGGCTAAAAAGGGACAAAGATAACTGAACACAACTTAATTGGTCAACCCACTTGAGACTGAACAAGAGATTGCATGAAATCACAGCATAAAAAGTATACTGTCTTTTTGGTTGCCTTCGAAATGCTAATTGTAGTTTACATGCTAAACATGTAGAAAAATTAGCAATTCAGGCATTTCATATCTCTTACTCTGCAAAGGAAATGGGGAAGAACTGAATAATTGCCGTAGATTTAGTTGAAATAAATACCATTCTAGTTCAACAGTGAAGCAGTTCAACAAGGGAGCCAGTTATCTAGGAAATGGCAGTTTTCAGGCTGGACAGACATCAGTTGTGGATGCTTAGCCTTGGGATTTCCTGCGTGGAACTGCTCTAGCAGATCTTCCTCCAACTCTGTGGGAGCAAGACTTGGTCAAACTTGGATTAGACCCACTGAATTAAATGGTGCTTTAAGCTGGTCATGCCTGGAGTCCTATTGATTTCAAGGAATATCCTACAACAAAGTGTAGTGGTGCATAGAACTATAGCAGAAAGAAAGAATCAGTGAAAATTGGGGATTTCTCCCCTTTTGTGAGTAGAAGTGGCTTTCGATTATACAAGGATACAGACTTAGCATATAGACTAGCATATATAATAATAAACCAAAACTTTAATTTGGAAACAAAATTTCAAACTGTCCAAAGACTTACTGCAGAGTTCTTTTACCATGTATAATAGCCTCCCAAATGATACACAGTTTCAAAAAAGTTATGATGAGGCCTGATGGTCAAAGAAAGTTTTGAAAAAACTGAAACTATATGCTATTGGACGTACTTACAACAGGGAAATTTTAAAAGTGTATAATTGTCAGGGATAGCAAAAATTGACTTAATATCTGTGGGAGTGAATGAAATCCTGTTTCCACACGTCACCCATCTCTGGTATGTGAGCACTGATGCATTTCTTCTTCAAACTCTGTTATTTTTTACTTCAAAATCATCTTAAAGCACACTGTAGAGTTGATTGTTGCCCTTGTATTGAAACAAGTATTTCTCACATTTGTCTCCTGCCTCCCTTTTCTCATTCATTTTGTATTTTATTGTTCCATTTTGCACTAATACAATATTTTGCTGTTGAGTGCCTTCAAGTCATTTTTGACTTAATGGCAATCCTAAGCTGGACCTATCAAAGGGTTTTATGGGCAAGATTTGTTCAGAAGGGGTTGCCCTTGCCTTCCTCTGGGGCTAAGAGAGTTCACTTGCCCAAGATTACCCAATTGGTGTCTGTGGCCAAGTGAGGATTCAAACCCTGGTCTCCAGAGTTGTAGTCCAATGTTCAAACCACTACGATGCTCATAGTGCAGCGCTCAAACCACTATATCACACTGACTCATCCTTATATCCCAGAAGTACTCTAAAAAGTGCAATAAAATGAGGTAGTTGATATAAATGACCCTGATTTCTTAATCTGTCTCAATAATTCTTGAGAATAAGTAGCAACAGAGCATGCGAGATGATACTCTTTCCTTTTATAAGCATCTGGTTGTTATGTTAGTGATTCCATTCAAAGCCATTTATTGATTGCCATATTATCACCGTAACACAGGATTCTAAAATTTTATATGTATCTGCCTGATAGACTCAATCAAGGAAGACACATCTCTGAATTTGCAAGACCCAACCAAGGCAATTGAGGATCGTGGGACCTAGAGGTCTCTCATGCATAGGGTCACCCTAAGTCAAAGTTGACTTGATAGCAGTCAACAACAACAAAAGCTTTTGTAAAGCTTGTAGTGAATTTTCCTTCTTCACAAAGCAACATATTTACAGGAACTATATAACCATATAGTACTGTAGAAATCAAGACCTTATTTCACTTCCCAGATGTATGAAAACAGTAAATAGTTTCCAGACTAAGTACTTCAATCCTATTGAAATCAGAAGGAAATATTAGTTATGTGTTAATTTTCATTCATTTTAATGGGAACTAAGTGGAAGTAATGGGCACAGTGATCCTGACTTCCAAATTGGTTGGTGGGGGATAGGATGTGGTTAATGAAGGGGCGAAGGCAGCACATCTGCCCCAGGGATGTCCAATTATGTTGATCTCCATGAGAGTAAATCACTTAAGTCCCAAAATGTGTTTGATGGAATTGAGAAAGCAGCACAGGGGCTGCTGGAGACAAAGCCCATCCATTTTCCTGAGAATCCTCAAGTTTGGGGCTTCAGTTACAGCAGCCTGTAGCTAGCATAGTTCATTCTTTGCTCCGTGAGTTTCAATGGCTTAATGGGGAAAGCTCCCTTCTCTGTTCTGGCTGGTGTGAGCCAATAAAACTTCAGAACTGGTGTCCGATCTACCACTTTGCTTCCCTGCCCCTTAGAATTGCTTTCCTTGTCTTGATCAAAACCAGTGCATGCTTTAATAAACCCTACCTTGAAATTACAGTCACTACTGTCTTACTAAGTTCAGACTACATTGGTCATTTTCACTGAAGACTTCAGATTCAATTAATTTTCAATTTTAATTGCAGTGAATATAAAAAGATTATTTTACCTACTGTTGTTTTAGAAGATCAAGTAGAAGTAAAATAAATGTTTCCTTCTTCTTCGGAGATGTCTGTCAATTTGGATGACGCAGTGGAAAACAATTATTTAACTTTCTAGTTAATATTTTACCACCAGTTTTTCTGGGTAACCCATTCAAACAGAATAGTTTTTCTAGATAAGGTATTCAAATGTTAGACTCAAAATAATTCTGCCACAGAAGGCTGTTTTACTGACAGTCATATTTAAATGTTTATAAGGTCTATAAAGCAATCTTACCCATTTTTGCAGACTCATCATCTGCTTCTTTAGTACTATTTATTAAGGGCAGTTGCATACTGTAAATGTTGCTAAAATCCCTTGAAAAGCTGCACTGACCTAAAAAATACTGAGGACAAATGTGTTTGGGATATCAATGCGTTACTGTCAATTTTCCTGTAAATCTAAAAACATTGTACACAAATCAGTTTTATCTGTGTTTCCACAAGCATAATAATAAACACAATCAAGACACTTGATATGCATAAATATGAATACGGCCTTGAGCCAAGAATTTGGTTAAAAAGGACTCTAGTTTGTGTAAATGGTAATATGAATGACATGGAAGACATAAGTTAATTCAGCAGATCTGGGTTGCAGTTCAGCATGGGGCTGTTAAATCCCTTTCAAATGACTAGTATGTGTTTTATCCTTACATCTCGTGAGCCTCCTGTAGAAGGATGGTCATCATGTGTTGTCATACGTCTAATCTTACATTAAGAATTTGGCCAAAGGCCAAAGCTGGTGTGCCTGGTTCCCAATAACATTATGGGTTGGATTATGGGGGTGAGGTTTGAGGGTGGTAGATTTTCCCATGTAACTTTACATATACTCCAGCATAAACTAGGGTTGTGTGACTGAGAAAATGGCTGTATTCAGACGTAACAAGAAACAGTGGCTTGCTGCTGGAAGTACAAACAGGTGTGCTCACTGGATATACATGCCCCCTTCTCCCTTAGTGTATGAAAGCTTAGGAGATGCATCTGTTTACCAACAAATCAATTGGCTGCTATTTAGTAAACTAGTTTGTGCAAATCAAGATTCCAAACTGTGGCTTGATCTTAGATGTGATGGATTGGCCTGGTAAGACTATGGCTTATCCCTAATGTGATGCAAAAGCTTTCAGTTTCTTTTCTTCGGCTACATGTTAAGTGGAGGGGGAAACCTTAAGAGTAAAGCTTATGGATGTTGTTGCACGTAACATGATGTGTTTCATTTGAATGCAAGGAGTGGTATGGAGAGAGAGAGAGACAGATAAGTTGTCTTGTCATTTGTAAAAGACAGCTGTATTTTGCTATGAACTTTTGTCTAGCTTGAATGTGAGTTTTACAAGCATTTTTTAAAACTTCTGCTGGATTCCTTACTCAAGGGAAAGAGCTGGGTATATTATTTCTTCCCATACTTAAATTTCTCATTTTATTAAAAAACTCTTGAGACAAGCTCCATATGTCATGTTTTCTGCTAACATGAATTACTACATCATACACATATTTATATATTCAGTTAATCTGTTAGTCAAGAGTACTAATAGGCAAGACTTTATTGTACAATTGCTCTGTTTCACTTATAACAATGTTAGATACAACCAGATGGCATTGCTTTTCCCTTCAACCTCTAATTTTTCCCTTATCACTTCTTCCAACTCGTTTCTTTACATTAAAAATATAGCAGAAAAGATGGAATGGGGTGCAATGCCTTCTGAATGGTAGTGTTAGGGGTCCTCTGTCCAGAACCACACAGAGTAGTCTTGTGTTAAAGAGGTAATTTGAGGTATGAGGTAGATGCTTCCTTTGAACCCACCAGAATCTGAATTTCACCCCTGCTAGAATTTCCACTGCTCCCCTACAAAAGACCTAAATATACCTTTAGAATAAGGCACAAAGGGAGTGTAAAATTTGATTTTAAGTTAAATTGTACTTCCAAAAATGTTATTTAACTGGAACACAGTGCTCACATTCTATGACTACCTTGTTTTAAAGCGAAATTGTAACTTCTTGCCTCCTGCCCAGGTGGTACACTGGCAGACTTGCTGGAGGAAAGGGGTCTCCATGTGTGGTCTACACAGTTCATGCCGATCCCTCTTATAGGATATAATTTTAGATCTTTAATGAGAACCTCAGAATAGAGGTCACAAGGCATGGATTTTTTTTTTAATGAAGAATGCAAACTCCTGAGGTATATTGGGTGGGGATGAGGAGTGATGGTGTTATGGACAAATGCGTCATACATTTCTTGCAAATGAGTTGGTGATTGTATATCAATCACTCTAATCCAAAGGGTTTTAAAAACTGGCTCATCTGGATTGACAACAGGGTTCATCCACACTGACAATTGTAGCCAATTTTTGGTGCTCCATTTAATATCACAGCATATCACTTGGAGGTGCTTCTTGCATTTCCATGTCCAAACACTGCTATAAAAAACTAAACTTGAAACACATGGCCACCTCCTTTGGCCTCTGTCTGCACTTAAACAGATGCCGGTATACCTCAGTTAACAAAGCCTCTTGCTGAAGCAGCTCCTTTTTACAAGGTCTCTTTATGGAAGCCCAGCCTAGCCCAGACCCCCTTTGGCTGTCTTCTGTCTAGCTGGAAGGTTTTTTTTCTTTCTTTCCCAGCGTTGGGAGGATGTCGAAGCAGGGCTGGAGAAATAACAAACTTTCAGTGTTGGGCTGCAGCAGCAGGTCTATGGTAAACAATGCAACCAAGCTTGACCTGAGAAAGAATGGGATTCTACTCTAGATGCTCCTACTGTAGCAGTATGTGCTTTCATACAACAGGCGAGGTGAGCAGCTCTCTCCAGAATCACTTAGGGCCTTATCACACTGATGTGTCGTACCATCAGAGCAATGCGTTATTCTTGGTTCGGGATCAATCCTATCACATGACGTCGTGCTCACCAGCTGCTATTGCATTGCAATCCATTTCAAACGTATAAATAATCCATTTATAATCAGCTTTCCTGCAGCAATCCAGTTAGCTATGAGAGTGAGGATTCCGCACACCACTTTGTCCCATGCCTGAGCGATTAGCAAGTGTGGTGTGGGCATTCTCAGGTTGAACATTACTTAGAACATTACTGTGCAAGTACAGCATAAAAATTAAAAAATTAAAAAAAAACATGGACCAATCATGAGGTATGGGATGGGGAAAAGGATTCGGCACTGACACTGTAATGGGGAGGAAAAAAGTATGAATGATGTGACTAACCCACTAATGTCAAAAGTGTGTGACAGAAAGCATTCATAACCTGATGCCATGGTGGGAATGGTTATAGTGGAATTCCAATGGAACAATGCGGGATTAAGGTGTGGTGTTCTATGGCCCTCACTAAGCATGTTTGAAGAGAAAAACAGAAAGGAAAGGACAAAGCAGATTAACATTCACCAGCTACCCAGGCATATTGAAGAAACATAGATCTGCAAGTTTTGCCAAGAAAAGGGAAATCATAAGAAAACTGGAGGCTGCTGGAAAAAAAAAATCCTCGGATGCATTTTGAAAGAAGCTTTGAAGCTGTCTTATCAAGATTCAAACTGTTTTTGTTTACTTATGCAAGGCCTGCTTGACCTGGTTGTTTCATTTCATATGTGCACAATGTTAGTTTTGAATAAAAAAAAGTTTGCTGAAGCATGTAGAAATGCTCTTTTTTGTGATGTAGGAACATCTCCCTGATTCCATGTTATTTCTACCTCTGGCACCAAAGTTTCTGTTAAAGAAGTAAAGCTTAGGAAGCCACCTACTCTGTTAACTGAGGTAAACCTGCACAAATTAAAATGTGTAGCAGTGGGGTGAAGAAAAGGGAGAAGAAACAGCAGAAGGGGGTTTCCACAAAACTGGTTGTTTTAGGTGTTCCTGAGCTGAGCTTATGATTTGGGGTTGCAATTCCTGGTTTATATGGAATGAGTTTGTGTAAGCATGGCATCTGTGTATGGTGATGGATATTCTCCCAGAGAAACAACGTCATCATTGGAGATTATCAGTATAAGGATAACTTTGCCGAGAGATTACCAAAAGAAAAGCGGGGAGGCAGAAAGAGACTGCAGATTGTAAAGAGGGAGTTGGTGAGGAAATGACACACCCACATTGGACATCACAACCCAACAGCTGCTCACAAATTCACTAGAAAGTGTGTGTTTGTATATAAGTGTGTGTATGTATGTATATATGTGTATGTGTGTGTGTCTATATATATATACACATACATACATATATACACATATGCATTCATTCATTCATTCATTTATTTGATTAATATGTTGGAACAGAAAGGAAGAAAGGCCAAATCATGTTGTAACTAGCAAATGTCATTTGAATCTTGGAAACAGCGGTAACTACAGCCAAAGAGGAAAGAAACAAAAACACCAACCAACCAGCCAACCAACCACAACAGCAAAAACAACAAAACTAAAACCTCCACCTCCACCATTGAAACATGGCTGTCAGAAGACATACTTAGAAGACATAGAAGAAGGAATGAATTAAAGATCCTACTTCTTCAAACAATTCAAATGGCATTGCACAACTTAACATGATGTCTGTGGCCCACAGGCATATACGTCCACGAATGATGAGATACGTGAAGCTTGAAGAAAATGGTAATTGTTTTCTCATTAAAAAGAGTGATGAGAACCCCAAAGGATGAAAATAAATATTTTTAAAATAATTAAAGTGGACTCTTAAGTTAAAACATGGACTTTTCACTGCTAAAATTGTGGTTTTTACACTGCATACTATTGTTCAAGAAATACCTATAGAAAGCTGGAAGAACAGTAGACAAGCACATTGATATTAAAGTGCCAATTCTAAGCATATTTCTTAGAAAATGTGGTTAGAAAAAAGTTGTTGCTTGTGTACTTCCTTTAAAAAAAATAGATCTATATGAGGTTATGTGTGTGTGTGTGTGTGTGTGTATGCATACACACACATATATATACATATACATACTACATACATACATACATGTAAGTGCCTTCATGTCACCTGTTGACTTATGGCGACCCCATGAATTTAATAGAGAAAGAAATACTCACAAGTGGTTTTGCTAGTTCTTTCCTCTGAATATAGCCTCTAGCAACCTGGTGTTAGTTGGCAGTCTCCCATCCAAGTACGAACCAGAGTTGACCCTGCTTAGTTTCTAAGTTCAGATGGGGCCTGGTATCTTTATAGTACTGTTACATTAATAAAATGCTATATATCATCATAATATGTCATTTTTTTCTTAATGTAGTTAATTTGAACCACGTTATGGAAAAAAACCCCACTAACAACTGACCTACCTTCCTATTTTTCCAAAGGCTTCCTGAAAACTATATCAGCCACTGAAGATGCAGCTTCCTAAAAATAAATTGTAAACAATAAGATTTTTTTTAAAGAATTTAAGAAAAACCATAAACATGAACATCACTTGCACATCACATCAATCCTATTTGACCTGGAACATGGTCCTAGTTTGCTTTTGAGCTCAATTCAAGATGCTGGTTTTCATCCCCAAAGCGCTCAGGCCCCAATTCCTAAGTGGCTTGAGGCCTGGATACCTTTAAGGAACAATGAATATCATGACGCACTGAAATCATTAGTAATTGAGCAGAGCTGTGATACTGCGGTGAGTCCCAGAGATTCCTACACCTGATCAGCTACAAATGGCTTCAGCATGCCATTATGTTCATCAGTGTTAAAAGTGACCTTTCAGACTTTCTTACTTACATACGTGATGCCCTACTCAGTTTTTCTGAGAACTTTTATTACTATGTAGTCAAACAAATCCATGCTGAAAATGATCTACTATCCCATAGAAATTATGTACATTTTGGAGAAAGTAGGAATACATTTTGCTTCTCATAATAGAATTCTGGGTCGTCTAATGAGTTTGAATGGTGGTTTGTTCAAAACACAACAAAAGAAAGTACGTTTTTTCACACAGTGGATAGTTGAACTATGGAGTTCACCATCGCAAGATGTAGTTGTGGCTGTCAACGTGGAGTTTTCAAAGAAAACTAAGACAATTTTATTGGGAATAAAGTTATCAGTAGCTACTAGTTATGATGGCTGTATGTTAGCTCTAGAATCAAAGGCAACGCGACAATTAGAGAAAACAATAAGGAAGGGTCATTCCCCTTGTGTTTTGCTTGAGGACTTTCCGTAGGCATTTGGCTAGACACTGTGGGGTTGCGGTTACTGGACTAGATAGGCCTAGTGGTCTGATCCAGTGGGGCTCTGCTTTTATTTGTAAAAGAACAGGAAAGGCATATGCAGGACTAAAGAACTTAACTCCATACTCCACAAAACTTTCCAGAACTACTTAATCTTTAAAGTGTTGTTAAAAATGAACATCTACACAACCTACATACTACTGTGGGAGCAAAAGTATATCTTGCTGGTTTTGGTGTTGTTCCTAGAGTGCCAAACGGTCATCTCAAAATTTAGGGTTGTTTGTCCTCCTTTATCAGCTTTCTGCTTTTAGTAGCTCAGTCACATCCCTGTTTTTAATAAACCTGGATATTTCCACAGAAACAAATCTTAGTAAATGAAAACAAAAGTAATATAAACAAACATTGGATTAAATCCAGATGTAGTCATAAATAGAATACACTGTTTAAATAAAAGGGATTACTTCAGTCAAAGTTCCATCTATCTCAGCAGGCCTGTTCTAAATATGACTAAATCAGTCCAAGGAGATTAAGTGCGTTTCCTGATTAATGAAATTCTAAAGTACTTAAAACTTTAACCACTTTCCTCCTTGATGCTTAAAAAAAAATGTTCCCATATACATCACGGTGGAATTTTTTGTTGTGCCGTTTAGACTAGGAGTCTCCTTGGGAGTTCCAGACTAGAACTGAAAAATGGAACATACAAAATAATTTTTTACCAAGAATTGTGCTCTAGATTAGTGCTGCTCAGGTTACCTGATATGATAGACCAGGATTTTTTTTTTCCCTAATGTGCCAGGAACTGGAATCATATATATTCCTATGGGGTACAGCTATTTATTTCCTAAAAACTTGCTGTACATTGGGAGATGATGGTTTGTGGAGTGATGCTGACATCACTTTGACTAAAACTCTTCTAGGCCACTTGTGAACATCAGAAAAGTTTTGGGGACTTCTTACTCCTCAGAAATACACTGTAGTCACGATACAGCCAAAATTCCCATGCAATCCTGTTGCTACATATGCAGAAGTTCTTGAACTGAGTTGAGTGAAATGTGTTCCCAGATAAATTTCCCAGGCAAATGTTATGAGATTTGCTTTATAAAGTTTAGGGAACAATGCATTAATTGCAGACAATGATTTATATGGAATCAGTACCCTTTAAAATACGTGTACCAGGGAGGTCCAAAATACTGTCTAAGAACTGACAACATCTTCATTTTCAAACTTGAATTCATTTGGCTTTGAACCTCCGGACACCCCCTTGAAATTATAACGTTTGTCAAAACGACTCTGGTGAATGACAATGTCTGAGAGCCAATTTTGCACTCAATATCTGATGAAAATTACGCATGCATGGAAACGAAGCACAATAAATGCAATACCAATGGAAAACGGAGGAGAGGTAGAAAAGAAGGCAGAAGAACCAGTTCCTTGATGCTAGGAAATGGCAGGCGGTGAGTGTGAAGGACCAGCAGAGGGAAGCAGGCGGTAAGTTTTGAGAGGCAGGGAGGGAGCAGAGACAACATATAGACATTTTTGAACAATGAAGTAAACAATAAAGATGTGCGAGCTTGTTAACCAAGAGTCCCTGTTATATGGTAATAACTAACAGTGTTATCTTGAAGTAGCACACAAGGTAAAAAGGTTTTTTTTTCTGTGTCCTTTTCTCCCACAGCCTGTTCTAACTGCCCTTCCCTGAGTTTTCCTAACTGTCTCTAACTGCCTTGGAATGTTCTTGTCAGCCAGGAACTTCCCCTCTCAGCATCATTCCAAAAGGGTCTCCCGCCTCAAAAAACGTCTCAAATTTTCTTACTTTTCTTATGGTGATGAACAGAACAGGAACCCCCTCTTTGGAGAGTTACGGGCCACTTCCGCACTACATTCTTATAGTGCGATTATTCCACTTTCAACATCCTATGGAATCCTGGGGTTTGCAGTTTAGGGAGGGGCCAGCCGGCCCCTCCCTAAACTGCAAACCCCAGGATTCCATAGGATGCTGAAAGTGGAATAATCGCGCTATAAGAATGTAGTGTGGAAACGGCCATGGTCTAACATACGTATGATTTCTTGTTGTGTGCCTTCGAGTCATTTCCAACTAAGGGCTCTCCGTGGGTAGGATACTAAAGGAAAAGAAAAAGACTGCGTATCACGAGTCATCAATATATTGTTTTAAAAAAATTGTTTTAAAAATATTTAAAAATATTTTTATTAGCATTTTATCAACATAAACTAAACAAACGTAAGAAAGGAAGGAGAGGAAGTAACTATACAACGTATCTAAACAAACACAATGGAAGCTAAAAAGGAAACAAAACTAAAGAACAAATACAATATATGTTACAATACAGATAACTTAATTACAGCGATAAATAGAAAAAAAGAGAACTTCCTCCCTTCATGAGGTGCCAGCATTATTTAATTGTTAAAAATGAAAATATATAAAATGAATTATTACCTCAATTATTATTGAGAAGGAGAGGGAGGGGTAACAATTAACAATAACCCTAATAAAATTTACGATATATATTATCATTCTTAACATTTAAAAAATTAAATATTGCTAATTTAACCTTATCGTTATTACTATTTATTGTTACTTATTATCAAAATTTGAACTATTTTATACAGTGATAGTAATAACAGTATTCCTCACTCACCAAAATACCATTGGGCGTGAAATTAATTTTAGAAAAAAGACAACAATGTCCTTTTCCTCTCATTCATTCTATCTTTAAGTATACAGGGAATTCCAACACCACTCTTATCAAAGCACTTTGTTATCAAAAACAGAAAAGACACATACACACATGCATACAAGTGACTGTTGTTAAAACATTGATTGATTTATTGATTTCAATATCTTAAAATAATACAGCATTATTTTTATTGATGGCATGTTTCTATTGAAGTAATCACTTATGGTCGTGTTTCCAAGCAATCCGACATCAGGGACTGACAATTATTTTTTTTCCTACAGTGCCAGGGACTAGTATTTGTGCCAACTGACTAACATTGTTTCTTTCTACCGCGGAAACTCTCCAGGGATTGGGGCCATGGGCTCACGGACAAGAACCGATTTAGGGGAAACCATAACCTTTGTTTCTAAGGTATTCTAAGTAGATAACCTTTGCTACTTGATGCTCCAGCATATCTCTTCTGTGCAAGAACTAAATAAATCTAGCACAGGTGTCTCTGAAAATTGCTTAAATGTTCAGAGGCAATTAATCCATCTCTTTTTTTATATTAATGATGAATGGCTTCTGAAGACTTCATGCCTTCAAAATGAATTCAAGAACTGTATCTTCTTGAGATTTCATTTTTGAGAGGCTGATCTCTCTTTTCAAGTTTAATGTTGGTTTCTGCAGCTGTTGAGGACAACCAGAGGTTTTTTCTTTCTTTCTTATTGTCTTTCAGATTTTTAAGCTCATTAAGATGCCATCTTCCTTCTACAGCCTTTTCTGTCTGGTCTGTGTTGCTTCATTTACTGTGGTGAATGAGGCAGAGGGAACTTGCCAAATTGTTCTTGCAGATCTATAATTCTTATCACAATACACTGATATATTGCTATATTCCACTTCCTTTGCCATGGCAACATTCAGGGACTTCTAGCTCAGTGAGGCCCAAGAGCTCTCTGGGTGATAATTCTAAATGCCCCTCCGTGAACTGCCAGTCTTGGGATTCCATGGAAACTTGCCATGGCAGTTAAAGTGGAATAATAGTGCTGTAACAGTGTAGTGTGATAAGTGCCTTGTTGTTATTGTGTACCTTCAAACTTATCATGGGGTTTTTTGTGGCTGAGAATGTATGGCACACCCCAGGTCATCCAGTGGGTTTCCATGGTCAAGCAGGAAACCAAACCCTGGTCTTCAGGGTCTGTAGTCCAACATTCATACCACTAAACCAGTGGTTCTCAACCTGTGGGTCCCAAGATGTTTGTGGACTTCAGCTCCCAGAAGCCCCAGCCACTATGGTCAATGCTCAGGGCTTCTGGGAGCTGAAGTCCAAAAACATCTGGGGACCCGCAGGTTGAGAACCACTGCACTAAACCATTCTGAATCTCTGATAAGGACCTTAGGCCCTTTCCGCACCTTGCCTTCTTTTGGCACTGGAGTGCGGGGATCACATGAGCAGCCTCCGGTGAGAGGCTCTTGTGTTTGGGGTCCTTTGGCTCCACACGAGCTACTTGCTCGCATGAGAGCTCCGCCTCTTCCTTCCACAGTGCAGCCTGGGAGTTTCCCAGGCTGCACTGGGGCAGGAAGTGCGACCGGCACGGCTCCGAAGGCTCCGCACGCCAGGTAAGTGTGTGCGGGGCCTGGGAGCAATGCGCGATCACGCACCATTTTCGGCTTCCAGCTGAAAATGAAAAGATGTGCAATTGGTGCCTGCCAGCCTCTGGAGCATCGTGTGATTGTGAGTGCGTCGTGCAGATCACTCCTCACAATTGTGCGACGCTCCAGGTGCCCTTTCGCATGGAAAATGCAGTGTGAAAAGGGCCTTAGATAAATCTTTTGAGATGGCTCTTAATTTTTTCCCAAATTTGTACATTTCATTGGGGATAGAGGTGTAATTTCTTCAGGGCGAATTAAGTTTTCAGTTATCTAATTCAACTGATTCTGAGTAGTCGTAAAAGGTTATTTCCTTGGAATATTTTAGGTTCAGTAAACAATCTACTATTTTCTTCTTCCATTTTTACCACTGCATTTTCTTTTGCATGTGTGCCTTCAAGTCATCAGTCAATTTATGGCAACCTCATGAATTTCATAGGGTTCTCTTAGGCAAGGAATACTCTGAGGTGGTTTTGCCAGTTCCTTCCTCTGAAATATAGCCTACAGCCTTACTAAGAATGAAATGTTCTCTGTAAACTGATAGCAGAGGTTCTCCCCCTTCTTTTAACTGCCTTATGTTATCTAAGAAATTTGAGAGAAGCAAAGTGACATTAGTAAATGCACGACTGTCTTGTACAGTCAGATTTCCATCTCTACGTCATGAAGGATGAAGAAAGACTATTTTACACCAAACAGACTACGCAATCATGCATATGTACGGTGGGGATATTCAGATATCTCCAAACTGAGACATTTCTCCTCTTCCTGGCATTTGAATAGTCCTGGGCAGAAGCGAGGCCACAAAGTAGAATGTAGAGGAGCAGATGAGGAAAGACTGTGGCCATTTCTGCACTAGACTGTTATAGCACTATTATTCCACTCGCAACATCCTATGGAATCCTGGGGTTCCTCAAAGCCCCCTCCCTAAACTGCAAACCCCAGGAATCCATAGGATGTAGGAAGTGGAATAATAGCATTGTAACAGTTTAGTGCGGAAATGGCCTAAGACGGAGGAAAAAGGAGAAACCCCGTGTGGATTTGGGGTGACTTCACACTGAAAAATGAAATGCAGTAGTTTGAAGTGACCTGTCCCCTACTTCTACTTGGGAGCTGGTGCTTTTGGGGGTCTTTGGGCCTCCCACCTGACAGGAAGCCATTAGGCTCTGTGGCATGAGGAAATGTAGGAGATGAAGAAAATAAACACACAAGCCATTTCACTTTAGTTTCCACAAATTCTTCTTTTGGAGGGGAACAGGGGTATAACAACAACCAGCCCTCCACATTTGCAGGTTACACTTTCATGGATTTGGTTATTCATGAATTTCCCCAACCCCTGCCCTCTCCACCTCAGGTGCTTCTGTCCTGGCAGAAACATTCCTCTCAGTGGCTCCAATCAGGCCACACAGCCCTTTGAAAACCTGCCCCTGGCCTTCTTTCTCCTCCACCGGTCACTGCCTGGGCAGTTAAGGATAGCCCACAGCCCAGTTTCTCAGGACCACAAATCCTCTCCCAGTGCTCCTACCCACCCAAGTAAGGAGATGGGTAAGAGAGAGCTTTGCACCATGCCAGTCAAGCCCCTTTCCTCTCCTGTCCCTGGCCTGATTTGGACTGTAGGTGCCTGTTCTCCCCACCATACCTTGGCCCTCTTCCCACAGACACACATACAATTTGAAATTTGTGGGTTTTCCACCTTGTTTTGGTGACCCCCTACCATAGCGTATGTGGAGGGATGACTGCAATCAGGAATTATTTTATTTTATTTATAAGGAAAACAGGAGAGATCTCTGAAGAACTGGTGCTAAGATTCCCAAGGTGGGTGGAGGGAGGAAGACAGAGCTTATCACTGCTGCTAAGATTCCTAAGGGGGAAAAAGGATCAGGGAAATAGGACAGGGCTCCCTGAGGTACTGCTACTAATCATTCATTCATAGAACCTTAGAGTTGGATGGGCTCACAAGGGCCATCTAGGCCATTTCTGCACTACACTCTGATAGCGTGATTATTCCACTTTCAACATCCTATGGAATCCTGGAGTTTGCAATTTAGAGAGAGGCTGGATGGCCCTTCCCTAAACTGCAAACCCCAGGATTCCATAGGGTGTTGAAAGTGGAATAATCATGCTATAAGAGTGTATTGCGGAAATGGCCCTAGTCCAACCCCCCTGCCATGCAGGAGTATATATCTAAAGCTCTTTGGCTAGATGCCCAGCCAATATCTGTTTAAAAATCTCCAAAGAAGCAGAGTCCACTATCTTCTGGGGCAGTTTCTTCCACTGTTGAACAGCTCTTACTATCAGGAAGTGCTTTCTAATTTTTAGATGGAATTTCTTTTCTTGTAATTTGAATCTATTGGTTTGTGTTCGACTCACTGGAGCAGCAGAGAACAAGCTTGCTCCAGCTTCCACATACACGGCATCCCTTCAGATATTTAAAGATGACAAGCATGTCACCTTTCAGTCTTCTCTTCCTCAAGCTAAACATAGCCAACTCCCTAGTATTCCTGAGGTAAAAAAATATTTGGGTAGAAAATGAAGGTTCCCCAGATCCCCCATCTCATATTAGGTACAGACCAAGTAGCACTGTGTGTAATTCAGCTAGAAAATAAGAGAAGGCTTTCTCTGATGTACTGGTGCTAAGTCCCCCCCCCACAAAAAGAAGAAAAAAAGACAGGAAAGCAGGAGGGGGGATCTGGGGGAACTTGAAATGCCTTCTCTGGTTGCCACAAATTAAAAAACAAACAAACAAACAAACAGACAAAAAACAACCTCCAGATTTTGGTCCTCCACATGTATATTTTATCATTGCTCACAAGGCAGCAGTATATACATTCAGAAAAGATATTTGTTTTACAGAATTCTATGCAGAATTATTTCCATTTTAGCAGTGCCTGGAATTACATATTGGTGTGTTTCTCTCTTCTTCTTTTTTCTTTTAGGAAATGCATGTTAACTTGCATTTAAAACAACATCTGTTTTTAAAAAGACAACTGTCTTGGTTTCTTTCTTAAATAGTATCCAGAGCGGTCCAATGCAAGCATAATACCCTTTCTATGTTTTGTTTTTGCTACTCTGATTCTCCAGCAGTGATAAGTTCTCTAATGAATTATTCTTCATTTCCATTCAATGACATCTTCATTAGTTTAATTTTAGAGTTGGCCAGGGGACAGTAGTCTCCAGTGTGACTGTATCTGGCCCTTCTAATCCAATGCTGGTGCAAAATTGTTTGCTCAATGATCTGCTTGTCAGTAAAAGAAATGGTTAATTTTATATTTCCCAGCTATCAAGACCCAACTATGTCTGACTGCTTGATATGCTTCTTACTGCTAGAAAATGGTATGATCTTTATCATGGGGTCTGAATGGCTCTAACTGTGATTTGGACAGTTTGTGCAGTTAAGTACTCTTTTAATCCTTGGCAACTATAAGGAGAGCAGTATGGTCACTGAGCCTTCAGGTACTGACCATCTGTACTATATTTGTTGCTGATGTAATATATTTGTATGCTTGAAAATAAGTGTCCATAATTGCTCACAATACCTAAACAAATTATCCCATACTCTCTACCCTGAAGCTGCCCCTGCACAAACTGAGCTTGACAAGAGGAGAGAAGTCCCGTGGAGGGCAGTGGCAGAATTTGGAGTCTGTGGAGGGGGAGGCGCGAGTGGGCAGGGCTACAATACGGGGTCGTGGCCACTGTATGTGGGGGCATGGCCATGGTGCATGGGGATGTGGCCAGGGCATGTAGGGGCATGGCCAGGGCACACAGGGGCATGGCTATGGGTCAGGACATCCCAAAAACATTGCCGCCCGGGGCAAACTACCTCCATCACCCCCCTGTCCCTACGTGACTGGTGGAGGGTTCTGCTGCAGATCATACCTACTGTTCCACACCACCACTCTTGTGAGTACCCATCTCTGCCAAGGCTGGCCACATCATTAGGCAGAGTAAGGCCATTTCCGCACTAGCCTGTTATAGCGCTATGATTCCACTTTCAACATCCTACGGAACCCTGGGGTTTGCAGTTTTGGGAGGGGCCACATGGCCCTTCCCGAAACTGCAAACCCCAGGATTCCATAGGATGTTGAAAGTGGAATCATAGCGCTATAACAGGCTAGTGCCGAAATGGCCTAAGACATGCATTTCAGGCAGCTGTTTTATGGCATCATGAACGGGAAGCAAATTGTTAGGTTGTTTTTAAAAGTTAGTTGTTATTGCATTTTCACTGCAATAATTTAATTTGTATTAGTACAGATTTGTATGTCAAGTCCCACTATGGTTGCCAGCTCTCAGGGCCTCAACTCCTTTATCCAGTTCTTTGGGTGGAGTGTGTGTGTGTGTGTGAGAGAGAGAGAGAGACTCTCAGGGTGAGAACACATTAGGCATATGTTTTTTCCTCATTTGTTATACTTAAGTGTTTTTTATTCAAAAGGTATATTCTAGGTGCAGTTATAGTGGATGCCTCATGTGTGGTCACCAGTGTGTGTCACATTGCAAGATGATCTCTGTAGTTCTCAGGTTTTGACCCTGAAATCTCAGGGCTGGGCACAGTCCTCAACTGGCAACCTTATGCCGCACACACAAAATCCTATCTACCTTGACTTTGGTGAGTGGGGATGCCATATGTTGTTCTGTTCCAGAACCTCAAATGCCTTGGCTGGCCCTAGCCTTTACTGTTAGTCTCTCATTGTGAAAAGGTAGCCACTGATTTAAAGAACATTTTAAATGATGGTTCTGTTGTCTGAAAAGATACTGTGCTTTTTTTTCAAGGGCTGCAAAAGGGACATGGGAAAATAACCCCATCCCCCCTACTTTTGTGTCTTGGCTAGAGCACTTCCTCCTATGGTAACCTGTGTGTGGCTCCTGGTTCTTCCCAGAGACAATGGTAACTGAAGCACTGAATGGTGACTGAAGCAGTGTTGTTAAATGTCCATTCCCCAGCCCACAGATCAACAGTGGGGAAACAGTCCTCCGGATACTGTATACTTCATTACCCAGAAGCCCCAAACACAATAGTCAGTGATAAAGGTTTGTGGATCTTGTCTTTCAGGGGGACAGTCTCCCCGTATCTACTTAAGCGCTATTCCAGGCAAAATGAAGCAAACAGATCAGTAGATCTCAATACTTGGGTTTTGATCAACCCCTTTTGGTGCCAAATCAATTAAGATAAGAGACCTGAACTCCTCTATGACAATTTTTAGTTCTGGCTTTGTCTCTTATACCCATACATTATACATCTAAGGTATGGACACATATTTTCCCCTCAGGACTCAAGTTTTTAATAATAGCATTGAATATGCATGGAGACATCTCCACATTCCTTACATGTATGCACAGCTATAACTTTGAGGTGATGTGCAGAGAAAGGCAGAATGGATTTTAGTATACTGACATGTGAGAGCCAGTGTGGTGTAGTGGTTTGAATGTTGTACTAAGAGACTGAGAGACCAGAGTTTGAATCCCACTGAGCCATAGAAATCCACTGGGTTACCTTGGGCGAGTCACACTCTCTCAGCCTCAGAAGAAGGCAAAGGCAAATGCTTTCTGAATAAATCTTGCCTAGAAAGCCCTATAAGAGTTTTCACTTTAGGGTCTCCATAAGTCAGTAATTAATTGAAGGCATGCAACAACAATAGTGATATGTAGTTGTGTGAGATTAACAACCTAAAAAATAAATGCCTTACAGTGGTGCAATATATGGAAGGCTGAAAAAGCATGCCAGCCCTGCTTTTAGTTCTGTGTTGACACATGACATTCAGTGACTTTGAAACTGAACCACCATTTCTTCCTTTAGTCACAGCTTAAAACTAGGATAAAAAGAATTATATACTGTATTTTCTGGCGTATAAGACGACTGGGCGTATAAGACGACCCCCAACTTTTCCAGTTAAAATATAGAGTTTGGGATATACTCGCCGTATAAGACTACCCCTCTTCCAACGCACAGCAAATAAAAATTAAAAAAAATCAGATTTGATTTCAATTCAATTTCAATTCTATTTAAAATATACATATATATATATATTATTGCGCATCTGTCATTAGGAATAATGCAATCCATGCTAAAAAGCGGGGAGGCAAGCAATATTCCCGGAGTGTTGCAAGGCACTCCCCTTTCCCAAACTCCTTGCAAAGTGGGTTTCATTGCAAGAGGCTCATGGTTACTGGGGTCCCCGCCTCCCGGTGTGATTTAATGCAAAACGTGTCGCAAAAGAGAAAACCCAAATCTGGTTTGGAGGTTTCTCTTTTCCCCTTCTCCTCTGCCCCCCCACTCCCCCCACTGGAAAAGCGAGCGAATGGGTGCTCCCAGAGAGTCAGACATGGCAGTGGCGGTGGCGGCAGGTGCTGATGCTGTGCGGAGGCAGCGAGAGGCAGGCGGGTAGCTGGAAAGAGCTGGAGCCCGGCGAAGGAGGAAGTGGTGGAGGAGCCAGAAAGGCCGCCTGGCTCCCGTTCTCAGGGGATTCGCCGCTGAGAGCCCCTCCTCTCCTCCTCCCTCGCCACTGCTGCTCCGGGCTCGCATCCTTGCGAAAAGGGGTGGCCTTGCCAGCCCCGGGCGCTCCCTGCCAGCCCCGCTGGACTTTTGACCAAACTTGAGCCACTTGCTCGCTCGCTTGCTCCCTCTCTCCCTCCCCCCTTTTAATACCCCCCTCCTTTTTTCCTGGGAGGATGTCCTCTAGGCAGTGCTGGGAGGCAGCAGCAGCGGCGGTGCCCTAGCCGAGCGAGCGAGCGAGCGAGCAAAGTTTTGGCGAGGCAGGCGCAGCGTGGCGCCCCTTTCCCTCGCTCCCCCGGGCCCCCATCCTCCTCTGCCAGCGAGGGAGGGAGGGAGGGAGTGACCGCTCACCCTCCTCGGCTCTCGCCCACTTTCCCCTCGTTGGTCTCCTCCGCCTCCACCGGGGCTGGGAAGGAAACAAAATGTTTGCCCGAGCAGCTGCAGCTGCTTCCACCAAGGGAAGCAGAGGAGGAGAGGGAAGGGGGCAGCACCCAGCACCCGGCTCTTTGGGGTTGGGGGGCCTGGGAGGCGGGTGCCGGGAGGGGAGGAGGGCGGGGGAGGCCGGTGCCAGCCCTTGCCCTCCACATGCCCCGCCGGCCTGGAGGGAAGCTCTCCTTTCCCCCCTCTCTGCCAACTTGGCCGGACTCTTCCCCACCTCTGCCCTCCTTCCCTCGCGCGCACACGGTGGCGGTGGTGCTGGTGTATCTGTATCGCGCCCCTGGCTTCTGCAGTACTCCCTGGCCTGGGAGCTGGGGGCGGAAGCGGGAAGGCAGCGCGACCGGTGCTCGTGCAACAAGCCTCTCCCAAAATGCCGCCGCTTCCCCCCGCCTCAGCGCTCCCTGGCCTGGGAGCTGTAGGCGGAGGTGGGGGCGAAAGCAGGGAGGCAGCGCGACCGGCGCTCTTGCAAGGGGGAAGAGCGGCTACCACAACAAGCCTCTCCCGAAATGCCACTGCTTCCCCTCCCCGGCGTCTTCAGGTAAGTGCACAGCACCACTCTTGGTGCTTTCATACGGTCGCCGCATATGGCGGGGATGCGGCTGTGGCCATTTTTGAGCTCCCCCCACTGTAAGCGGCGACCGCAAAGACGACACCCGGCGTATAAGACGACCCCTGACTTTTGAGAAGATTTTCTTGGGTTAAAAAGTCGTCTTATACGCCGGAAAATACAGTATCTTTTCCCTCTGGTATTCTCCTGTAATCCAGAGTGTATGCATATGTGTGTTTTACATGTGGTCTGTGCCTTGGTTTAACCTCAGCTTTGATTTCAGTAGGGGGCATGTTGATGCTTTTGTTACTCATAGGACCTGCCATTCCACCCCACCTCAAGACTGATATGTGTGTGTGTGTGTGTGTGTGTGTGTGTGTGTAAAGTCTGTTTCCCACCAAGCACAACTGGGCACAGGTACAAAACTCTGTTGCTTTGGGGTGATGCAGAGGGGCTAGGGACTTGCTGACTTGGGGGAGATCCTTTGCTGTTGCTATTTCTGGCAAGTCAGAACCCTAGCCTTCCACTGCAACATTTTGCGAGGATCCAGGGATCCTATAGCTGCTTCCCACATCCAGTGTTTGAAGAGTGAATGAGAGCCAGGGAACCTCAGCAGGCTCCCTCGCACTGTTCAGTCTCTGGAAGAAAATCCAGACTCCAAAGTATTCTCATCAAAGTGAATAGAAAGCCTTTGCCTGTGAGTAAGTCCCACTCAGGTCAATGGGGACTACATCTGAGTAGACACATACAGGATTATACTGTGCAAAGCAGCCCACTTTTGACCTCAGGAGTCAAAAAATGTTTAGAATATGCCCTAAGGGATATTGGAGGGAAATTTGCCATGTTTTTGGACCTACTGGACCATTTTAGGCACAGGAGAGACCTTTTTCAACAATAGGAAGTGAGTGGAAGTCAATTCTGGTTCACTTCTTGTTTTAAAAAAGGCCTCTTCTGAGCCTGAAATAGCCAAGCAGGGCCTAAAAATGTGGCAGAAATGCTCCCCATGTCATCTAGGGGGTGTTTGGGGGCAAATGTGATAGATGATGGTTTAGAGGTCGATGAGCAATTGATTGTGCCAGAAATAGAGCCAGTGTTAGACTAAACTATCTGGCCAACAACCCCATCAGCTGAAAGACAAACTGAGACAGAGTTGTTGCAACCAGTGCCAGTGGACCAGTGCCAGAGGGAGAAGGGACCAGCAACGATTTAGAAGAATTAAATCCACCTTTGCCCCTCAGCTTCCACTCACAGAGGAGACTCAAATGAGCCACTCAGATGGTGAGAATGAGAAAACAGAACAATGATGAGTAACACCTGTTTTCATCGGCTATATAAGTCTGTTGGCATGGCTTGCTGTTTGCTTGTAGCAAATCACTATTCAAGCTCTCACCCTTGTGTTCTGGTTCTTTTGACTCTTTTTGGATGGACCTTCGGCATTCTGGACTTTTTGGATTTGACCTTGACTTTGGCTGAGCTCAGCATTTCTACTTGATGTTTGCATTGGACTCCCCCCACTGCCTCCTCCTCTTGGGCAAGTACTATCGCCTTCCTTCTCTTGCTGGCAGACAGGCACGGGCTGGGAGTTGAACTCTGACAGCAAAAGATGTTTTTGAATTTTTTTTGTTAGAGGGAAGTATGCTGGGGGTGCATACCTCCAAGACCTCCTGATGGGCTAATATAATCCCCTAGGTTTCTCATCAGTTGCCCACCCTGGATCATGTGGGGCCAAGCAACATCAAAATGTAGTCAAAATGGCAGAAGTTATTAGTAAGGAAGAACAGACAAGCTAGGAGAGGTTGCAGTAGTTTATTTTTGCCAGAGTCTTTAGGGGAGGGCGAGATTATTCTCCTCCCTCTCCTTTCCCCCTTGCTGAGTTAAGTGCAAACTGCCTTGCTTTTTGAACTCAGTTTGCAGCGCCTGTAATAAGATGAACGCAAAGGGGGAAAATGTGAGCAGGAGAGAGAAACTGGGACATTTGAAAAGGAGCTGAAAAAGTAGGATGGAAGAAGATGAATCGGGACTGTTCCTGCCAAATCAGGATTGTTGGAGGGTATGTGTACTGTACATATAAGAATAAATATTAATACTTCCTGGAAAAACACACATGCGCACACAGCAGAGAGTGTTGAAAAAAATTCCAGGGATTGCAGGTCATCTGCAAAGTGGCTAAGACAATACAGTAGAGTCTCAGTTATCCGACCTTCGTTCACCCAACATTCCGGATTATCTGATGTCGCGGCTGCCTGGGGGCGTGGCTGTAGGCATTTCCACGCCCCCAGACATGCCCAGACACGCCCCCAAAATGGCGGCTGCCACGGGCCTCCAGATTATCTGACATTTTTGGGTATCTGACGATCAGCCCGCCCGTTTATGTTGGATAACCGAGACTCTACTGTACTAGATTTGTGGTAACGAGAAACCCATGTGCACACTGCTGGCATGCCCTCTTGGTCCAATTTTACACTTGCTGTAGCTTGCAAGATCAGTCCAGAGTTGGACTAAACATTCCAGTGTAACATGCCAGGGATTGACCTGGATTGAAAATAACCTGAAGCAGTTTTCAGGAGAGGCTCTGAAAATCTTGTGTAGATTCTACCACTGCTATCTGTATACATTAGCATTATGAGTTTCATTATGTTCGATTTCATTATGTGCCATTCCTTTTACAGCTGGAATTCAGATTTCCTTGGGAAATATATTGTTACAGTCTGGGAAAACTTGTACATTCACTTCAAGTACTCAGTTCTTCCACTGTTCTGTGCAGTGGCGGAGCTTGGAGTGCATGGAGGGGGAGCGGGCAGAGGGGCAAGAGCATGGCTATGGCACATGGGGGCATGGCTATGGTGCATGGGGTGGGGCTACAGTGCACAGGGAGTATGGCCACGGCATGTGGGGCATGGCTACATTGGATGATGTAGGGCTATAACGGATGGGTGTGGCTATGGCACGTGGGGGAGAGCAAGCAAGGAGCCGTGGCGCCCGAAAAAAATTGCCGCCAGGGGGGCAGCGCCTCTATTGTCCCTCCGTCCCTACACAACTGGGTTTGTGCCTGTTGTTATTTACTGTAAATATATTCACTTGCATATTGCAAATAGATATTGTGAATGTTGGCTGCTAGTAGAAGTGGAGGGTGGAGGAATGGTTTGCCTTAGCAATTATTCTCTAGCAGTGCATTGTTTTTGTTGTTATTTCTCATAGTGGGCTAATCATCATAGACTATGATGTCCATGATTTTAAAAAAGGAAAAATAGAGGATAGATGATTTCACTAGAAACATAGACATCTCTGCCTGTATGTACCTCTTTAAGGCTGCAATCTGTGGAAATGTGAACTTAAGAAAATAAGAAGATCTCAGGGCTGGATTAGATTAAAGGTCTATCTGATCCAGCATTCTGTTGATACCTGTACTAGCCAATCCACAAGCAGAAGAGGACTGTAGTAACCTTCTCTTTTATATCTGATTGAGATTTTCTGAAACCACTCATGCTTTTCTATTAGAGCAGAGATAGAAACACTACAAATTCCTCTTTGCTGTCCCTGTGAATCACACAAATGGGTTGACCTTTGCCTGTACAGACCCCTATCCAAAGATGAGCAGTGTCTAGTGCTGGGAATACCAGTCCCATCCAATTTGCATGTTCCAGGATGGTTCCAGCTATTCCCCACTTCCATTTCATGCATTGCACCATTACAATCAACTGGAATGTGATCTTTCAGAGCGGTGAACACATTCATTCTTAATCTTATTTTTCTTGACTATGTAATCCCCACAACGTAGACTAGATCAGAGGTTGCACCAGAAGAGGGGGCACTGTAGTCAGTTATAATACAGTTGGCTCAATGACATCTCTTCTTTCAGTCCCAACGATTCCTATGACATCTACTTTCCCAGTACTGATGACTTCACCAGTTCTTTCATGGGATTTTGCTCTTGAATAGGAAGTTGCTGCAGGCTTATTCTATAGGGAAACTTCTCCTTTTCAGCTGTGTCTTTGTTTTGGATTTGGCTTATGATTTAGAATTCAAAGATAATAACTTTTGTGGAAAAAATAATGCCAATTAATGGTTAGTATGTACCTTCTTCAGAGGTAGCAAGCTTATGTGTGTGGTTCACTTTCTTTTATGTGACACTTTGTCACTAGAGATGCTTCATTGCTGTTGTTCCTCCTCATATCATTGAGTTCAATATATAGACTTCAGTCCTTCATGGAACTTTCATATTGCTGCTTAATTTCATCATCTGTCAAATATTGTGCAAGTGGCATGTCTAATATCATTCTCATTAGTGTTTCATGCATTATTACCTAGCTATTTGTTTTCTAATGAATATCTCATTAGTTTAGTATGGTAGAGTTTTACCATATTTCTTTATTCTCTCAGTACATTGTGAGGATACTCTTGCAGGGAAGGGCAAGGCATATCTAAGACTCTGTGTAAGAAGATATATGTTCTCTTACCAGATACTGCTCATTCTCATGTTTTCTCACACTCATGAGAGTGGTTTTATATATGTATTTTTAAAAAGTCCAAAGGTCCTAGGGAAGTGTTAGCACTCTCACTGCCATTCTTTCAGGAAGATGGAAGAAAAGTAATGACATAAGGTAATTCTGAAAGCAGGAATAGTGCCGCACTGAAATACATGTTGCTGATATGATTACAAAGTAAGTTGTGTTAGTTTGCCATCTGGATCCCTTAGCTAAGAGCTGATATGCAGTGTTGGTCATGCAGAGCAATTACATATTAATATGACTGAAATGTCATGCATAATCACACTGGAAAAAATTAGGCACAGACAATAACACATAAATGGTTGTTTCCAGAAATCTGTTAGCATAGTTTTGCTTACAGAGAAGTAAAAGTGATTTTTAGCAATATCATCTTCCTTCTGTAACTCCTTATTCCCACCTTTCAAAATGCACTGGAGGGTTAGGGGAGCCCTTGAAATTGTATGAGACATGCCATAGTAGGCTGAAGAGAAAATAAGTGAAAAATAGCTCCCACCCTATTGGGTTTGTGGCAGTCTCTTGTCTTAACAGCTTCTAGGATTATAACTTTTAAGTCTAACACTGTTGAAGAGATCTGGTACATAACTCAGCATTGTTCTTACCATTACTGTTGTTCTCATTTGGTAGGCAACAACGTAGGATTAGGATCTATGACAATGTACCAATGCAAACTGTACATCAATGGCCAGATTAAGATTTGAACTGTGGACAGCGAGATTTGACTGGACCCTTCACTAAGTAAAAAAAAATTCTGTGGCATTCTTTGGAGATGCACAAAAAATTCCAGAGCTACAGTAATGATAAATATGTGGTACATACACATACACACATGACTCATATTAATATATATAGGATTCATATTGATATATTATCAATATATAAATATATATTCATCTTGTGTGTCATACATCTATGAGAAAACACCGTATCATCAAGTCTGCAGTCTAGCACAAATTTTGTTTCCCAGACATACAGAAGTACAAATGCATCTTGCATCCTAGCTAATAATTCAATCTGTTGCTCACCAAACTGTCAGGAAATACTGACCGAAGACTGATAGATGATGACTGCATCCCCAGCTGGAAAAGAGGCAGGCAAATCATTAATGTGAGTGGAGTTGCTTGTGTCATGTTCACTTCATTACATTGAACTGTCTGGCTCAACCGAGCAGCTGTTCCTTACTGTTTTGTCTAGTTTGCACATGACAATAGCCAAAGCGAAAAACAGAACATCAGCAATCTAGGGACAAAACAAATATACTTCAACATATTATGCAGTTAGTGCTTGTAAAGAGGGGTTGGAGGGGAGAAAGGTGCTTGCTGATTCAGCTGCACTGACTCTATGCAGGAATGTGTGTGTGTTTCACAAGAAACTGCTGATATTTTCCCCTCCTCTTTCACCCTAGAGAATTTTGGCAATTAAATGCCAATATTGATATATTCTGATCTTTATAAGATGTCGCCAACCTTATTGATGGTACTTTTATTTTGGTTGAATGTCTACAGTTCTAATGCTACAGTGAATTACATGATTATACTAGATGAACATCTCATTTCTTAGTTTTACTGCTATTAGGAGGGGCTGAATGATATCGTTTTGCATAATAGGCTGCCAAATTAAATCTGAAAACAGTGATTGCTTTAAAATTAAATATGCAACAAGTACATTAGATTAAGATTTCCTATCAATATGGTAGAAAAGTTACTGTGGGATGGGTTTATAAGTGTGTGAATTGCCTACATTGTTTGTTGTTAACTGCTGCCAAGTCAACTTCAACTTATGGCAGCCCTATGAATGAGAGAATTCCTACTCACCCTGCTCTTGTCAGGTCTTCTAGATTTAGAGAAGTGTCTTTCTTGAATCTATCCATCCGTAATGCAGTCTTCCTCTTTTCCTACTGCCTTCTACCTTGCCAAACATTTTTGTCTTTTCTAGGGAGTCATATCTTCTCATGATATGGCCAAAGTATGACAGCTTTAGTTTAGTCATCTTGGCTTCTGCAGAGAGTTCAGGCTTGATTGCTTTAGGACCCATTAATTTGTATTTTCAGCCCTCCAGGTAATCCATAGAACTCTTCTCTAGCACCATATTTCAAATGAGTTGATTTTCTTCCTATCTGCTTTCTTCACTGTACAGCTTTTCATAACCAGATGTTGAAATTGGGAATATGATGGCATGGACAATCCTAACTTAATATTTAGATGATATATCTTTACACTTCAGCATCTGGTTCAGTTCCTTCATAGCTGCCCTTCCAGGTCCTAGTCTTCTTCTGATTTCTTGACTGCAGTCTCCATTCTGATTAATGACTGAGCAAAGGTACAGAAAATTTTGAACTGTTTCAATGTATTCATCATCTGCTTTAAGGTTATATAAATTCTCTGTGGTCATTACTTTTGTTTTCTTAACATTCAGCTATAAACATGTTTTTGTACTTTCTGCCTTGATTTTCTACAGTAACGATTCCAAATCTTTGCAATTTTCTGCTAGTAGTACAGTGTCATTTGCACATGATTCTATGATTTTCATGCCTCCTTCTTCTAAGTCTAATCCTGCTTTACATAGGATATGTTCAATGTACAAATTAAACAGACAGGATGAGTAAATGCAACCTTGCCTGACTCCCATGCCAGTTGGAAATGATCCTGTTTCTCTGAATTCTGCCCTAACAGTAGCAGTAGTATTCTGTCCTACGTACAGGTTATGCATCAGAACAATCAAATGTTGTGGCACACCCATTTCTGTAAGAGTGATCCACAGTTTTTCATGATCTACTACACAATCTAAGGCTTTGAATCCTATAGAAGCTTCCACAACACCTAGTGTCCTGGTGATGTTCTTGAGGAAAATGAGACTAATCTAACAATTTCTTCTGTATTCTTTGTTTGCTTTCTGTACTTTTTGGAAAACACTTGGACTTAGAGCTAAACTTGGTACAACACCACTCAACAGATAGCACTTGTATGAATGCTTTTTTTCAGGAGCGGACAGTACATTGTGTAGAGGGGAGGATTTGCATTGAGGAGTGGCAGGCAGGCCTAATTTAATGTGGTATACCAGGACGGGGTACTAAGAGGGAGAAGGTGTGTTCCCAGTGCACTACAACATGTGTGTGCACAGCCACCTTTTTGATTGCGGTACCCTTTTAATCAGCTCAAGAATACATGCTTTAATTTGCCATTTGCTGCCTTGTATACATTTTCAAAGGCATTTTAAAATGCGTTCAGCTCACTACTGCTTTGTTGTCATACGTTGCTACTTGCTAGGTTGTTTGCTTTTTTCTGTAATAAATGTTTATTTTTTTTAAAAAAACAGTAACTTGTATTCAACTTTTGTATGTCACCTTGAGCTGTTATCAGGAAAGTGACTATGGAATTAAAAAAAAAAACAGCAAGTAAAATGGACAGACAAAAGTTTGTATCACCAAAGGTGTACATGTGGTGGTTGGCTGCAGGTTTGTATTGCATGTGCATGTGCATGTGCTGAAATGCACACGTAATTTCCTTGTTGTTGTTGTATGCTTTCAAGGTGTTTGCGACTTATAGCGATCCTAAGGCAAAACCTTCATGGGGTTTTTCTGGAGATTGAGAGTTAGTGATCACCCAGTGGGTTTCCATGGTTGTGTTGGCAAGTGAACTCTGGTTTCCACGTTTGTAGTCCCATGCTCAAACAAATTTTCACATAGAAAAATGTTGGGTGAAGAATCTTTTTAGTCTTTGGTACATGTACAGGCTGTGCCAGGGGAGGGACCCTTGTTAATACTATCCAAGGCAATAATAGTCCTTTTGATGGGGGAAAGGGAGGAAGACGTGCAATGAAGCTTTATAATTTAGTGAATAATCCAGCAGAGCTAAATGCAATAACCATAGCGGTGTGTTTAAGTGTTATGAATGTGTCAGGATGATGAATTTACTGTAACAATATCACACCAGTGGTAGGATGTGCAAGTGACTATATCTCAATTCATCATTTCCAACACAATCTTAACAGTCCCAGATGGACAGCTTCAGGGGGCAGAGGATGGCGGCAGGGGAGAGGTGAAGAAAAGAGCACGCAGATAATTGCTGGTAATACTTGCTTGGTTTAGTTGTGATTGCCCCAAGGGCAAACAGCCAATGGTTCAAGAAGCAAAGTTCCTAGTAATGGATTTAACCTGCGGGTTAAGGATTGTCAGCAAGACACTTGAGAGAAGCCGGAGAGATTGGATGAGGAACAGCACAAGCAAATGCCATTAAAAGAAATGTTAGAAAAAATCTTAATCTAACAAGAGCTGTTTTTTTTTGACAGGAACTTCCAATGTTGTAAGAAAAAAAATGTAGCAGGGCAGGCTGAAGTCAGCCTATTCTAGCCAGTTAAAAGCACATTGTGGTAACATAGCTCACAGTAAAAGAAAGAGCAGACTACTAGTCATGCATATTAAAAAACCGGTATCAGTTACGAGAGCCAATGTGGTGTAGTGTTGGACTCTGGAGACCAGAGATGTATTTAGAAAATGGTTTGGAATTTTGTGATTTTATTTTTTTAAGGATCGTTGGAGTTATTATTTTTTTAATTAAAATCCTGTTCCTTTGTTAAAGCCTAGAGGAATAATGTGATAACAATCAAGCAAACCATTTTATCTTAGGAAAGTGGAATCATTGCGCTATAACAGGCTAGTGCGGAAATGGCCCTAGTCTTGCCTGCAAGTTGTCCATAACACTATTTAAAAGTCTTCCTGTGGAGGCTTCTTTCTCCCACTGGCCACTGGATTTATTTATGCTTTGCATAATAGCCTAATTACAACACTATAAAAACAATTGTTTTCCTGATTTAAGATCTGGGACATTCTTCTCTCTCTCTCTCTCTTCCAAATGTTTGTATATATATATGTGTCTGTGTGTATATATATATATATATATGCATAAACTGTTATGTGGGTGACCCACTGATGGGTAATTTGAATTTCAGGGATGTGGAACATCACTATGGTTCTGTTTGTAACATCTATAAGCAGCAGTAAATTAGGTTAGGCTGTCACAGCTGATTTTCTTTGACAGCTTCATGTTCATCCCATAGCATAGTACACTTTTGTTTTTGTTTTTATGTATCTTAGTCTAAAGGAAGGCTAGTTATTTAATTGCATGAATAATAAACGTTGTGAAGAAGTTTGTGTCTTAGGCTAGCTGGGAACTCAGTATGATGGGTTGACGCTAATTATAGTTTACCAAGCAAACAGGCCCTTCCAATTTCTCTTGATGAGAGGTTGAAGGTAGAAAGGAAAGTCAAAAGAGTTTGCATCTAATGACTCTGAAGATGTTTAGGCAGTGTTTGGAAGTAATAGCACGTAAAAAGTGCAGTTCTACATATGCCTACTTGGAAATCATATTATTATGGGATAACTCCCAGAGAAGTATACTTTGGATCTCAGATATGGAGTTGCCATACCACCTATATGGCTGGCTGACTGTCATCTGGATTCTTGTACGCTATCCAGTGGCCTTTTGGACCATTAGCTGGCCTTTGTTTGAACCTTTCATTTAAACAAAGTAGGTCCCCAGTCCTTGCTGAAGCTGAGATATGGGGCAAAATATGTAGTCACTCTACTGTCTGATTCTTTCGTAAGAAACAAGTCCATCCCACTTTTTGAATGCAAAGTGAGATGAAAGAGGGAGAAAGAGTGCCTTTTGAAGGTACAAGATGAAGCAAAGGAGAAAAAGCAGGCTACCTTATCCATTAGGCACTTTAGGCACGGTGCCTAGGGCCTATGAAAATTTTAGGGCCCACAAAAACATCCCCAGTGATATGTTGAGGTAAGGTGGGGCATTAAGTACAAATGTGCCTAGGGCCTATGAAAATCTTAGCCTTGAGAAAGAGAGAGGGAAAGGAGACAGAGCTGTGCAAGTGATGGAGTACATGCAGCAAGGGAGAGGCACACGTGAAAACATGAGGTGAGGCAAAGGAGGGATGGATTGCAAGTATGTTAGATGAGAAAGGGAGAGGAGGGAAAGGAGACTGAGTGGTGCCACTGGTGGAGTACAAGAAAGACAAGAAAGGGAGAGAGGCACCGTGAGAGTGCCAGGTGACGTGCGTCTAGGTGTAAGGAGAAAGTGAGAATGAGGCAGTGATGTATTTAAATCTTTTACTCCAAGTCTCAAGTCAAGTCTCAAGTCTCTACCTTCACATCTCAAGTCAAGTCTCAAGTCCTTGAAGATACTTTCAAATCAAGTCTGAAGTCATCTCAAATGTGGGAGCTAACTCTATAAGCTAACCTATATTCTAGAATTTGTGAACAGTCGAATAAAGTCAGTTTTAATAATTTAAGCAGAGTTGGCCCCCCACATTTGCAATTTTGCCATCTGAAGCTTCAGAAGTGGGGAACAGCATCCTTCTTACTCCCCCTTCTTGAAGCTGGAGGATTTTTCAGAAGTGAGGAATAGGATCCTTCTTAGTCCCCATTACTGATGCTTCAAAAACTTTAGAAGGAAGGATCCTTCCTCAATTCCATTGCCTAACACATTTGCTGTTCTCCTCTGAGAAATGCACCCTGTACTCTGGGGGTAAGGTTTGTCTTCTGCTCTTAGGAAAAGCTTTAGAAGGCTCCTCTGATATGCAGCAGGGACAGGCAGCTGAGCAGACCTCAAGGTTGTATCAAGCCTAACCCGTTTGCTGTTCCCCTCTGAGAAATGTGCCCACACTTTGAGCTGAGACAGATTGTTGTGTGCCCAGTAGCAAAAAGAGATGGAAGTGTTGTTCAAAGTCATAAGGTTTCTGGATGAATATGTTATGTTACTGAACCAAGGCAGCAAGGTGGTCACTAAAAATATACAAGTCCCGAGTCAAGTCAGTGCATCATTTATTACTGAATCGAGTCACTGAAGTGACTTAAGTCCAACTTGAGTCTGAGTCAGTTGACTCAAGTCTACATCATTGGAATGAGTGATGGATGGATGGAAGGAAGGAAGGAAGGAAGGAAGGAAGGAAGGAAGGAAGGAAGGAAGGAAGGAAGGAAGGAAGGAAGGAAGGAAGGAACAAAATGAAGGTGAACAGTGCAGGAGCAAGGAGCAAGATAGGTAGGCATATGATGAGTCAATGTGCAATGAAGAAAGTGCACCTCCCATGGTGATGGAAAGGGTGGGAGATACAGCAGTAGAATGCAAAGAACAAGAGAAGGGGGTTTGCAGTGGCATGAGGTGAGTCTGAGAATGAGGAGGCATGGGCATGGGGCAAGTCAAGAACAGTAAAGGAGGCAAGACGGTAGCAGCAGAGGTCCATCAAGAGGAGGTGAACAGTGCAATTCGTTGTTCCAGGTACTTTCCTCCCTGAGGTGTCCACCTCATGGTGCTACTCTGAGGAAAGGAGGAGCTGGAAAAGGCAAGCAGAGAAGTAGACAGAAGCTTGTCGTGGTAGGTGCTTGATATGGATTCAGATTTTGGGGAATTTGATTCAGACAGTGATAAGAGAAGATTCAATTTATACTCCGCCTTCCACTAAGGGACCCAAGGTGGCTTTGGGAGTATGATGTGGGCTTCTAAACTATTTGCTCTCACATATGTCCTACTAAGTTAAATGCGTTTTATATCTAAGTAAATGTGCCTAGGAAAGTTATATATTTCTATATTTTAGGAATACTATTTGTTTCTACAATGTAAACTCTATCAGGAATGTTTTTTTTACAAGAAAGTACTTTTCAAAGTTTTCAAGGGGGTAGCTGCACTAGTCCTTGCAGCAAAAAAAATAGTATCTAATACATACCCTTATCTACTCAATAGTATCTATCCTTAAAAACTAGTACGTTTTATGTGATGTAAGCTTTTGGAGACTCCAGATCACTTGATCACATGCATGCCATGTTGCCTCAGTTGGCAAATGTTTATAATCATTCTTGGGACAGGAAGATGTAATTACTGAAATGAGAAGGAATGGAAATATAAAAAGTACAAACATTTATCATTAAAAAATAATAACTGAATGAGCACAGACAACCTAGCACAGATGCACTTTGTGATGAAAAATCATGTAGATTAAAGGAAATTAGATTAAAAATATTTCATTTGTGTCTGTGATGGTTTTCATGCCATGCCTTTTTTTTGTCAATTGCTGCTATTTGTCTTTACTTTCCAGTCACTTTTAGGGCTTCCTATGGTATTTCCTGTAGTTTTTTGTGATCAATAAAAATCTAATGGTTAAAAAAAACAAACCCTAAAGACACCAGATCCTGTCCCATCTTGGAAACAAGCAGGGTCAGCCTTGGTTAATACTTGGATGGGAGACTACTGATGAATACAGGGTGCTTTATGTTATATTTCAGAGGAAGGAACTGACAAAATCACCTTTGCTAGCTTAAAAATACAGGGAGAGGGGATTTTTTAAAACAGGTCAGAATGCCTGGGTTCAAAGATATTTTGCTGCCTGAGAGAGAATAGGAAACAACCTTTCATATATGGGCATAATAGACAATTTATTGAGTATTTAGCCGATTTATTTTGGCACCTGAGGTAGAAACTCCCACAAGCTCTTCTCTGTGGGAGTAAAAATAAATATAATAATCATATATTTAGCCTACTCCTAAGCTGTTTAGGGAGCCACAAAACAACATACTGCAATAGTATGTGGATGGGATTCCAAGGCAGAAGATTTCCAGAAAGACAGAGCATTTGGAGCTTTTTCCATCAGCCCTGAAGAAAATGTAAATATGCTGTCTGTGCAGAAATGCTTTTAAAAAATTAGCACAAGACGAGCTTGCTTTGTTCCTTGAATGAGTCCCTTGGTGCTTGGTAATGTTTCTTTCCAAAGTAAAATAAACTTCCATTTGTGATAAATTAGCAGTTGGCCATTGTCTGCTGTAGCTCTAAGAGGATCCCATGTCGCAAATCACTAGCTTCATTATATCAAGACTATACTCGTGGCCTTGAGACTGTCAATGCAATTTGTAAAAAATCCATAACAGTTCTATCCCATTTTATTGCTTTAAGAAAATAAATGTGATGTGAGAAATGTTTTCTCTGCATAGTTACTGCGGCATACCTTGATAGAAAAGGGACTACTGTGAAGGATTTTAGTAACTTGCCTAACACATATCTTTTACTGGCATCCTTACATGCTACCCCCAAAAGGGTCTGTGTGTGTATGTGTGTGCGCACGCATAGTGATAAATTGTAATTTTTGTTTAGTGGGAATCTATTGTATAATGCATATTTCCTTTGTTTCATTGAGAAAGTTCAGAGGGGAAGCACAGACTCTCTGTGTGCAACTAAGGCCCTTTCTGCATGGGGTAAGTAGAACGGCACGGTGCGACCTCTGACGGAGGTAGTCCGCACCTTGGGAGTGGACTAGGTCGGACTACTTCTCACAGTTCCGCACCTCAGTCTGCTCTGGAGCGACCTGAAGTGGTCGCGCAGCGTGCTTTTTAAAAACCTGTTTTTACAGATTTTTCAAAAGCATGGAGTGCACCACTCTGTTCCCGTGTTCCAGTGCAGATTTGCAGTCTTGCACCAGTGCGAGCCTGCGGATCTGCCGGGGGCGGCCTTTAGGCTGGCGAGCTTTAGCGGTTGGTGGGGAGCCTTCACCAACCGGAAGCCACCATTTTGGATGCCGGAGCAGTGCGGAGCGACGAGCTCGCACTGCTCCTCATCAGGACGGACCAAAACGGACCCACCAAAAAGCCGGTGAGTAGCGGCAGGGAGCGTTTCCCTCACTGCGTGAGGAAAGGGCCTAAGTAAACCTTTCTTTTTGCTGTGAGTTTTGACAGGGCTGGCCCAAGACATTTTTCTGCCAGGGGTGAAGGAGAAGATGACACCTCCTCCCCAGGCGAGGTACAGAACTTGACAGTAAGCAACTGAAATTTACTGAACACTTGCAATGAGAGAGTGTTGTCTACAAAACTTAAGGCAGTTTAAGGGCTCCAGGACAGGTTGTGTGGCATGCAAAGAGAGAGGAAAAGCCACTTTGCTCCTCCCCACCACATCTTCTGCTTGAGGGAATTCCCTCACTCTGTCTAATGCTAGGGCCAGGTGGTCCTAGACTGAGTTTAGGTTGCTGAGTGAATATACAAAAGGCTAATAAAGAGAAACCACCGTATGCTATCAGAACCAAAGACTATCTAATCCTGTAGTGGTCATTCTGCTGAGCAGGGATCTTTTCAGTCTGTGCTCCCTGAAGTTCCTTCTACCTTGAGATTTTTATTTATTTATACAAAACTGTATGTCGGTGGTGATTTCCAACACACACGAAAATTGCAAACACAATAAAATCTGTTTAAAAGAATGGATTATACAAAAGTTAGAAGCCCAGAAAAACCAAGTATATTTCAAAAGCAGCAGCAGCAGTAGTCACCAAGCAGTAGAATACTCCTCCTAAATATCCTAAATATCATTATGGTTTCAAAATGTTTTCACTAACTGCCTAAAAGTCTCCATGAATGGGCTAGATAGGTTTCCATGGACCCCACAGATACACTTCTGCTCTCCTTATGATCTTCCCCCTTTAAGGTGTGGCACTGGCAGCATCCCCTGCTTTGAGATTACTGATATGTGAAAGAGACAGGACTTTTAAAGGCAAATGTTCACCAACTCTATATTTTTAAGAATATTCCTCTTGGATTAGCCCAGAGGCCTATCCTGCCTAGCATTCCACTCCACGGTGACCAATCAGATGTCCTAGAGGACAGCCTATACATGAGAACATGAGAGCAAAACCATTTTCCTGCTAATGTTCACCAATAAGTGTCACTGAGAGGCATATTACCTCTGATCCTGGAAGTTAAATACAGGTACCATTACAAGTAGCCATTTGGCAGTAAGGACTGCTTTCTGACAAAGGGATGTGTATTTGCAGTAAGGACTGCTTTCTGACAAAGGGATGTATATTTGCATAAAATCTGCACATGCTAACATGTATGTATAGATCCAAGTTTAGTTACATTATTATAACCCAAGTAGAAATCCAGTAAATCATTGGGAAGAATGACCAGTGAGCTATATCAGTTCTAACATTGTATGGACAATCTTAAGGCAGAGTTTCCAAAGAAACAGCCATGTTAATATCTTTCAGTCTAAAAGCAGTCTTGTGGCACTTTTGAGGCTTCAGCATAAGTTTTCATGGATTACAGCTCATTTTAAAACAAATGGTTAGGCCCTTTTCGCACGGCATTTTCCATGCGAAAGAGGCCTGGAGCGTTGTGCGATAGTGAAGAGTGATCTGCATGATGCACTCACAATCGCACAATGCTCCAGGGGCCAGCAGGTGCCGATTGCGCACCTTTGCATTTTCAGCTAGAAGCCGAAAACGGTGCACAATTGCGCATTGCTCCCTTGCCCCTGTGCATGGACTTACCTGGTGTGCGGAGTCTCCGGAGCCATGCCGGTCATGCTTCCTGCTCCAGCGCAGCCTAGGAAGGTCCCAGGCTGCACTGTGGAAGGAAGAGGTGGGGCTTTTGCGCAAGCAGGCAGCTACTGTGGAGCCGAAGGACCCCGGACGTGAGAGCCTCTCACTGGAGGCTGCTCACGCGATCCCCGCACCCCAGCACCGGAAGACGGTAAGGTGAGGAAAGGGCCTTAGTTTTAAAGGTGCTACAAGACTATGTTTCCCTTCCCTTTTAAAGAAAAGGTTTTTCTTGAAGCCTGAAATACAGTGGCCCCTCCATTTTCATGAGGGTTTGGGGTATAGAACCCTTGTGCAAATGAAAAAATCCACAAATAACTCCCCATCACACTTCCCCTTCCATTCTCTTGCCTTTTGCCATGACATGCAAGGCTGCCTTCTCTGTGCTGGGCAAAAGGTAAGGGAATGAGAGGGGGAGCTCTGGAGGGGAGAAGGAATGTGCATGCCTGCACCTCCCCATGTTCTCTTGCCTTTTGCCTCAGTGTGTAATCTCAGCACTGGGCAGAAGGCAAGGGAACGGGAGGGGGGAGCATTTGCGGGCAGAAGGATGGCCTCCCCCCATGCCTTTGCCTTTTGCCTTGGTGCATGATTTCTATGCTGGGCAAAAAGCAAGGGAATGGGAGAAGAGAGCTTCAAATGGGTGAAAGAAGGCTTGTGCAAGCCTTCCTGCTCCCATTCCCTTGCCTTTTACCCAGGTGGGCTTGCCTTCTTTCTCTGCACCTGGCAAAAGGCAAAGAAATGGGGAAAGCACACACACATCTTGTGAATAATTAAAGTTGCAAATATCAAACCCGTGAATGTGGACGGAGGACTGTACTTCCACAAGGTATCATCTTCAATGTGTGCCTTTGTCATTCCTTCAAACAGAGGAATAAGACATTTGGCTACTTAACACCCTTCAAAATGAAGTTTTTGTTCATTCCAAGAAGCATTTGGATGGTAATTACCTTTATTGGTGTATGTTGGGTTGCCCTTTCAGGTTTTTATAGAAGTGAGGGAAAGAGTCACAGCGAGGTTCAAAAGCTTTATCTTGAATATATTCAAAATTCAGTTTTAAACTCCCACATCCCCCCAAACCAAATCCATGTATTTAAATAGCATTTATTCTAGTTGCTTTAAAATATCCCACAACAACCAGAGATACAGCTGCTTCAGTAGTTTGAAACATGTGTTCCCCTAGCCTTTGCATAATGCTTGGATGTATGTTGTGGGTATCCTTTTCCAACTTTGGATAAATCAAGAGTTTCAGATTCCCTCTTTGAAAGTGGTACCTTTTATAACCAGCACATTCTTTTAAATAAGATGCAGAAGGGATGCATTTTGAAAAGCATTTATTACGGGCATCCCCTCTTTGTTTATCATTAGCGCCTCCTCCCTTGTCACAAGAACTCAGAGGGCTGTCTCTGATTGGAATAAAGCAGCATGGAGCTTGCTTATGCATTCACAGAGCATTTCAGATGTAATACTTGTTAGTGAATCTAGTTACAGAGAATTTGTCTACAAGCTTTGGAATCTATTTAACAGTATTTCTATATTCCCTTCAGAGCAGACAATAAATCTGCCACATCCCTTTTTTTTATGAATAATCCTAGGTGGCTAAGAGGTTTGCTTCCATCCTGCAGCATCTGTGCAATACCTTTTCCTCTCTCTTTCACTGCTCCCCTTGTTACCCCAAAATTTGGGTGCCACAAGGGCCCACTAGTGATGCCAGTATCTCCATTCAGAAGTGGGGAATAATCAACTCAAATTCAGGAGGCCTGTGAGAGGGGGGTAACTTAATGAGGTCTTTCCATCTATGTTTATGGGGTTTGCACAAGCACATGCAGATCCAAATACACACACACACACACACACACACACACACCAGCTAACTGGAAAAGAAAGGAAAGTGTGGATAGAGGGCTTTCAGGGATGAGGTGAAAATTACTGGTCTGGAGAGCAGCGAGGAAAGCAGTGACATGGCTTTGGTAGGCACCTAAGGACAGTTCTCATTTGGGAATCAAACAGACTCATGGCGTTCAGAAAGGTGAGAGACTGCACTGGACTGCTTGAAATCGAGGGTTCTTATACCTGAAAAATACTCTGTAGGTAGGAGTGTGAATTGCTTTGCCAGCCAAGCAGACAATGGGAGTTACAACACAAACAATGAAGTCCAGACAGAGTTAATGGTCTTAGTGTTTAGGTGACAAAAAGGATAGTGGCTGTCTGTGGACAGGTGAGGAAAACAATAGGGAAACATTAAGGTGTTTGGGACCGGAGTTAAAACAATCACAATTTGATGGCGATTTCTCCTTTCAGCTCTGAAGTGTGTGCAGTGGTGAAGCTTGGAGTGCATGGAGGAGGGATGGGGTGGGTGGAGGGGCAGGGGTATGGCTATGGTGTGTGGCCATGGCAGATGAAGGTGTGGCTACAGTGTGCAGGGGTGGGGCTATGGTATGTGGGAGAGGGCAGGCAAGGAGTGCGTCGTACCCCCATCGCACCCCCATCCCTACACTACTGGGTGCGTGGCTTGTTATCTTTAAGCTTGTTATCTTTAAGAGGGTCCATGCTATTAGCCTGAAAATGACTTGGTTTCTGCCTAAGAGGTAGGTGTGGCTGATCTTCCTTGCTGTGTCTCACATTTTCAGTCAGTAGTCTGCCTCTTCCAACTTGACCTTCCCGTCACCTCAGGCATCATTTATATCAATGCCAGTTAATAATGCCCATTAAATAATGCCAATTAAATCATGCCAATTGTGTGTGTGAGGGTGTGTGATGCTGTAATACCCTCCCTAACTCCAATGAATTAAATAAATCTTGCTCTTATGACAATAACATGATATCACTGATATCACATATCATTTGAATATCAAAGTCAGGATCATCTGTGCCATAGTACAGTCAGATTTGATTATTTGTGAGTTTCTCCAACTCCCTCTCTCTAAGTGTTTCTTTTCTGGGGGAACCTTACTTTTGGCAGCTGTGATTATGCTGTGCACCCCTCTAAAAACCTGCCATCGGTCTTCCTCCTTCTCTGCCAGCCACTGTCTGGCCAGCCAAGGATGGCTCACAGCCTGATTTCTTAGCACCACAAATCTTCTCCCAATGCCCCCACATACCCAAGGAGATAGTCAAGAAAGAGGAAGTAACTACTTACCACCGTCAGCAGACACAACAGTAGTTATGTGAAGGAACATGACAGGAACATAGAGAGCATATAGCATATAGAAACTGAAATTTTGTTTAAAAAAATGTTTCTGGATCTCATGGTTGTTGTGGAAAAATATGAACAATATTATATAGTACTTCTGTGTATTGTTTCCATTGTCTTTTTACTTCTACTTGATCATGTAATCTGTTCCCAACTGGTTATAGAGCAGTCCCATCCTTGTTTTGTATTTCCCTTTGATTTCTTAGATCTTGTTGAAGAGGACTCTTGTTCTTTCTTTTTTTGTTACCATATTCTGTTTCTGTGCATTGGCATTATAATAGTTCTTCTTTTCTTTGCGTGCAAATCACTGAACAGTTGCATTCAGGAGTCCAACTCTATTTCTTTAACCCTTTATTTTATTTCTTTTCTGTCCTTAACAGCTTGAAGAGTTTCATCTGCTACCCACCAAGGCTTCTCTTTCTTTTTGGCTGCAGATAGTGTCTTTTTGCATTCCTTCTTGACAATGTCTTTGGCTTTGGTCCAGAGTTCTTCTGGCTTCTGGTCAATTAGACTTAATAGTGTAAATCTATTTCTTACATTATCCTTAAATTCTACAGGGATGTTCTTTAGGTTCTATTTTGGCACAATGATTGGTTCAGTGTTAGCTTTACTACACTTTTTGATACTGGCAGTTCATGGTCAGTGCCATAATCTGCTCCTGGTCCTGTTTTTGCAGGGAGAATGGAGCTTCTCCATCTTCTGCTGTCAGTTATGTAGTCTATTTGATTTCTCTATTGACCATCAAATGATGTCCATGTATCCAGTCCTCACTTTTGATTGCCTGAAGAAGCTGTTTGTGATGAAGAAACTGTTGGCCTTGGAAAATGTAGTCAGTTACTCTCCTACTTCATTTCTTGATCCACAGCTAAATATTCCAACAATTTTTGATTCTGTGCTGTTTCCTACTTTTGTATTCCAATCACTTATGATAAATAACAAGTCCTGTTTTGTTGTGTGATCAATTTTCTTCTGGACTCTGACACTGAATCTTTCAGTTTCTTCTTCTTCTGCTTCTGTAGTTAGAGCATAAATTTGGATTATAGTTATATTGCTGGATTTACGCTGAAATATTATTGGTATTATTCAGACAGACTTTGCATTATATTCTTTGACTGCTTGCTACATCTGTCCTTTCTATTAATGCCACTCCATTTCTTCTTATGTTTTCATTCCCTGAGTAAAACACGGTGTAATTATATGATTCAAAATGTCCCATTCCTATCTACTTTAGCTCACTCATCCCAAGGACTGCAAAGTTTCTAAATTCCACTTCTTGTTTTGCTATGTCTAGCTTCCTCTGATTCATGCTGTCCACTTCCCATGTCCCTATAAGATGTGTTGTGCAGCTTCAGACTTCCCTTTCCCCTATGAGCATGTCAACTGCTGAATGCCAGTTTGGCTTGAGTCCAGTCCTGTCATTAGGCACAGCACAACTCATAGTTGTCCTCTGCTGTACCCCAGTAGCTCATGAAATGCCATCTGACCTGGGAGTTGCATCTTCGGGCACTATCTCTTGTTTCATTTCGGATTGTCTCATCATAGGATTTTCCTGGTAAAAGACATTCAAAAGGGACTTACCATGCCTCTTTCTGCACAGTGGTAACAAGTGTTAGCTGTGGTGTTACTGCTGTTGTCTCTGAGAGAGCCTCTCCAGTGTGACCTTAATCCCCATTACTGCTGCTGCCTAGTAGTTGTTTGGCACATTTAGTTTGGCTCCTCAACAAAAGCCTTTCTGAGATGCAAGACCTTACCAGCAGCATTGCTGCCCTCAGCATAACCTCTTGTTTCACAGGAGGAAGCAATGGGAATGCTAGTGCCACTGGTGGGGAAGTGAACATGTATGATACCAGTTTCATCATCACTAACGCAACAGAGTTACTCATAATCATAGCACCACTGTTTATAACTCTCCCTTCTGTTTCCTCATGGTAGGCTGTAAAGCAGGCATGGGGAACCTATGTTCTTCCATATCTTTTTGGATTCCATCTTATAATCCCCACCTATCATCACTAGTCTGTGGTCAGGGAAGACGGACATTGGAATCCATTATCTAGAGAATCACAGTCTTCTCACTCCTGCTTGTAAAATATTTTCTGTGTAATGGAAACACAATAAACTTACAGTGTCTTTATAACAATCCATTTGAAAACAAATTACAGTCTGAGCATGCACAATGGGGAACTGAAAAGGGAGAGGCATGGTGACACAACTTTCAATGAAAAAATATAAATCCTCCCCCTCCCAATCCAATTTGGAGCGCTGTCAGACAAATTAAAATCGGTTTTTGCTACAAATTCTAGACTGAGAGCAGTCCTATAATCCAGTTTGCCAGAAGGAGAGGTATAATGCCATTGTAACAGAGTCTTTCTCAATGCAAAATTAAAACACTTTGATGCCACTTTAACTGTCTTAGCTGCATCTTATGGAATCCTGAGATTAGCAGTTTTGTGATGCATTTAGAATTCTCTGCCAGGGAATTCCTAGCCATGGCAGTTAAAGGGGCATCAAAGATATATAATTGTATAGTGTGAAACAGACCCAAGACAGTGCCCAACACATCTTATACTTGCCCAGTTTGGATCAGGAGGTGAAGAACAGATTGTTCCCAAAAGCACAGAGCATAGAACAGGGCAAAACGGCAAGTGACCCCATAAGGCTGTACTATCAAGGGCCAGTGTGACAGTGCCTTAGAAATGATGTGATAATGGTGTGGAAAAACATAGATAGCATAAGAAAACTGATCTGGCAACATTACAGAGAAGTAGCAAGAGTACTTCCAGATGAGTAAGCCATGCATCCTTCCATCTGTACCATTTCTATTTAAATTATCAAGATTATTTCTAAATATGCTAATACATGCAAAACGCATATAGAAATGCTGAGCAATTTTGTTCTTTTTTCTTTTTAGTGTTCTTTTTCTTCTTTTTGACAAAATGAGTGGTTACCTTCTCCATGTCAGAGAAACATAGGAGCAGGGTTGCTGAGAGTGGGTTTGGACCCAAGTGAAAACTCTTTTTTGGGGACCTTCAGTTGTTGTTGCTGGGTTTTTCAGGCAGCAGTACAGAATAGGCCTCTCTATTGCCAGGCCTCCTCAAAACTGGCTGGTACATGTGAGGCAGGCTTATATAAAGTTCACCTCAAACCTCATGAGAATCCCAGGCTCCCACAGGATTACAGATCTGGTGGGAGCCTGGAACCTTCATGGGTGGCCTCCTCTCACATAAGTTGAGGTGGACTTTATTTAGGTCTCTCTCACCTGCTACTCTTGCCTTCATTGCCTGGGCCTGCAAAGCTAAAAGAAGGAAGAGCAGGCACCCATTGCACTTGCATCGAAGTGACCTGTGCAGCATTTGGTAAGTAATTTGAGGCAACTTTGCTGTGTATCAAATGCACAGGGGTTGGCCTATTGTAAGCCTGGCTGGTACCTACTCAGATAAAAAAAAAATATGAGTTTGAGGTTGCTCAGATTGCACAGATGAAAACTGGGACTTCTGTGGACAAGCAATATCAGAATGTGGTCAGGATGGCAAAAGTTATTAGTGTGAAGAACACCCAAGCCAGGAGAGGCTGCAGCAGTTTGCTTTTGCCTGAGCTTACTGCGAAGAGCAAGATTCTCCCTTGTCTTTTCTTCCCACTGAGTTAATTGAATATAAACTACTTTTGCACTTGAAACTCAGTTTGCATCAATGGAAGTAAGCTGAGCACAAAAAGGGAAAGTGGCCGGAGGACAGAGAAGCAGAGATCTTTTAATAACAGCTGAAAAAGTGGGAGAAGAGAGGATTGAGTGGGATGGTCCCTGCCAAATTAGGTCAGTTGGGGTGTGTTCAGCAGCCAAGAAAGAAATGGTGACTGCACTTCCTATTATATTGCACACTGTTGTTTTTTTAAATCATAGTTGAAAGAAAACGAACCTAATGAAGAAAGAGGAAGAGAGCAAGTGCCCAAATAGCTACCATGGCAGAAAGCCTGCTGGGATAATTCGTATCTATGAGATACTCTGGGTAATAGCTTGTGTATGGCTTCCCTCCCAGGCCTGCATCTTACTTCTAAACTGGGTCATGCAGCCAGACTCAGGCCATTTCCACACTGCACTGTTATAATGCTATTATTCCACTTTCAACATCCTATGGAATCCCAGGGTTTGCAATTTAGGGAGAGGCCGCTTTGGCCCCAGTAAACTACAAATCCCAGAATTCCACAGCATGTTGAAAGTGGAATAATAGCACTATAACTGTGTAGTGTGGAAATGGCCAAAGCCTTTGTTATTTCCTTCCTGTTATCACATCTAGCAAGGGGAGAATTAGAGAGAGGACAGTGTCATTTGCAACAGTTATACAGCCCATATCCTTGCCCCTCACACATAGAACTAGAGTGGGATTTGATCTTACCATGTCATCTATGCTGTTTTTGCCCCTTAACCCTGTGGCCTTGCTGTCTGGAGTCCTGAGCTATGGCAGAGGACTTGTATGTGGTCTTAGGAAGAAGCATATCAGCAGTGTGCTATTTCAATATGTGTTCTGCTGTGAGGCTAGTTTGCAGCAACTACCCTTTCTCTGTGATTCTCACAAGAGTTCTTCCTTGCATGCACTATATGAGAGTGGCATGAATCTAGGGCCATTTCCGCACTAGACTGTTATAGAATTATGATTCCACTTTCAACATCCTATGGAATCCTGCGGTTTGCCGTTTCGGGAGGGGCCAGCCAGGTATTGCTGGTTGGAGCTCAGGAGGGCGTCGATTTTGGCACTCTGGGCGGAAGGCTGGCATGCCTTCTTGTGGTGCATGCCGGCCCCTCCCGAAACGGCAAACCCCAGGATTCCATAGGAGGTTGAAAGTGGAATCATAGCGCTATAACAGTCTAGTGCAGAAATGGCTTAGGTGATATAGTACAAAGTGTCAAAATCACCCTGTTGGGGGATTATATCAGAGGTTAGAAGTGCTATGGTTTTGGACTACTGCTCCCAGAATCTTCTAAAGGGCATGCTGATATAGGGGACTTAGGGAGTTATTCTTAAAATTTCCTAAGCTCTAGCTTATATGTAGGTGTTGGTGTTCTGTGATTAGGTGAAAGATACATGCATACTCTGTTGTGGTAACATGAGGAGAGCAGACAAAGATGGAAAGTCACCTGTTTTGTCCTCCTCTGCTTCCTTCATCTTGAACAGGAACCACCTTTATAGGCATCATAAACCTCTGCCAGTATATTTAGGGCACAGGATTACATGATCACCTCCATATAAGTATGTCAAAACCTGTTTTAACACTACCCAACCAAGGAGGTGATCAATTTGGTACATTCTAGAATTGATTCAGATAAGAGTACCAAAACTGCCCAGTCACATCTTGATCAGTGATCATGCTATTCCCAAGCCCACATGAAAAGACTGTAAAAAGAATCCCAGATAGTTTAACTAACATGAAAGTGTGATTCTTAGAATTACAGTAATCCCTTCACATTTGCAGTCATGAATAACTCTAGGCTCTCTCAAACCATATTTAACACACAAAAAAAGTATGATTGCCATATTCAACCCACCGAGGATTCCTTTGAGGCATCAGGGTTCCTTCACAAGGCAGAAGTGGGTGGCTGGTGGGGCTTACTGACACCTCCACTGCTGCCCTACACCATTTTTAATAGGGATTTAAAAGCCTCATTCACAGTTTCTCAGTCTTATGAGGCTTGCAGCCCCTATTAAAAATGGCAGAGGGAGCAACAGAGGTGACAGCTAATAATCCATGAATAATCAAATCTGTGAAAGTGAAACCCACAAATGTGGAGGGCTGGCTGTATTTACCGTATGACTATTTAGATTACAGGTGTAAATTTCATATATTGGGTAGCATCAAAAACACAAGCAAGTGGAAGTTACTGCAGAACAATATGTTTTTTGAGTATTAAACACTTTTTTAAAAATGAATTTCAAAGCTTGTTGTTTTCTCTCATGATTGCAGCAGTTGCCTTATTGTGTGTGTGGGTGTGAGGAAGAGAATAACTTGCACAAACACCATTTGCTGTAGTGTACGCTCGGGAAATACTCTATGTCTCACGTTGTTGTTTTTCCCCGATCAGTCCTTGATCATCAGATTGCCCCTTTTAGACATCAGCAGTGTGTTACTACTTTGCTGTATCCTAGTGCAGTGGGGCGGAACTGATTGTTTCTGTAAAGGGAGAGAGATGCAAATGCAGATTTATTTAAATAATTTAAAGTCCCACAAGGTAGTATGTGTTCAACATGAAAATGAGCAGCAAAGAACTACCAAACCAACATTGCCTTCCAGCTTAGTGGTCACGGTTCTATTTAATCAAAATGAACTATATTTGAAATCAGATCATTCAAAATACACGAGTGGAGTGTTAAAAAAAAAGACAGATGAGAAGTATTGTTATAGAACTGTCATCATACTACATTGTAAAAAGTAAGTGTTTTCTTTAGTTTTTTTAACTGAAAGATTGAGTTTACTCACTTGATACGCAGGAACAATGTGTCATTCATAAACCCATTCTGTGAATATGTTCCATTGCTTTTTAATTTAGTCCAGGGTTCCCCAGCAGATCACAGGAGACCAGCCATAGGCTTCAAGACAGTCCAAAAAATGGAGGACAATCAGAGCGACACACCCCAATCAACTATTTGTATGGAAAGCTAAACAGCTTGTGGTAAGATGGCTGTGTGTCCTATAAAGATCCCTGTTTGAAAGGCTGTTCAGTTCCAAGTCCAGTGTAAAGGTAAATTAGCATATGCAATTTGTATGCAAATCTCTGTCTTATGCTGTCCTTTCCAGCGATGCATTTCCTCTGAACCAAAGTATACCAGATTCTTGAACAAGAAAGCCCCAATTCTCTGAGCAAAATTCTCAAAGGCTGGGGCATACTGGTACACACATTACAGAAGTGAATCTTATCTACATAATTTCAAGCTACCTGCTGAAAGTGAGCACTGTGAACCAGCAGTACAGAGCGCCAGAGACAAAAGAGATGCTTCAGGTAGTGCTTATAATGAAAAATAATAAAAAAATTATAGCTCTGTGGCTTTTCTGCTTGTGCCTTCGTTTGTTTGCTCTGTGGTGCTCAGTTTCAACTGCTAGATCTTTTATTATGGTGGTTTTAGATTTGTGTGCATATACATGTCTATATTCCTATATATCTGGAACATTGTCCACACCAACATGTCTATCTCTTTTCTAGAATTAATTGCAGGGATATGAGTTCAAAGGGCCTTCTTGTTTTCACAGGAAACACGGATTTGCTTTTCTTCACCCTGTTCATCAACTGGAGGTTGTAAGTTTCAAGCTTGCCTGGAATCTGATTAAAAAGCGTTGCCTCGTTCTTAAACTGAAAAATACAAGGGCAGGTTGTCTTTGAGCTGAGTACTTCAAGAAGTCGATAACGCAGCACCTTGAGATGAGAATCTCTGAGCAAATGCAGAGTGCCCTTTCTTTCAACAAGCCAACTCCTTACTGTTGTTTTAAAGCCAGATTGGAGGACAGCATGATTGTGCTTAAAGAGTTTATCCCCCCACCACGGAAAATAGATGTGTAATAACATTAATGAAATGACAGCATACCTCAGCTTTCTGCTGCTCCAGACACTAGAACACAAACTAATGGATTGAAATGACAAGTAGGGAGATTCCATCGAACGTAAGGAAGAACTGAACTGTAAGACCTGTCTGACTGTCTCAAAGGGTGGTGGGCTTTCCTTCTTTAGATTTTTAAACAAAAGTTGGACATCTCTCAGGAGTGTTTTAGGTGCATGTCCCTGCATGTCAGCAGGTTGGACTAGATGACCTTTGCATTTGTTCCAATTCTGATTCTCTGATAATGTGTAGAGTGTTCCTTTATTATTCTAGTTCCCTTCCTCACCTTGCAAATATCAGGGAACTTAAAACACACAGAGACACCCTTCCTTTGATGTACATATTTATTTTCTGACAGCTGGTTCAGAAGCTGAAATTCTGACCAGATCAATAAAATCATTTGCTTCACAACAGTCCACACATCCTCAGGACTCTTATCTCTTTGTGTATTTTATATGTCCCATGACTGAACTCCAAAAAAATTTGGAGAACTGAGGTTGAACCCAAGGCAGTTTCTGTCTCAAAATCAAAGCTTCTGAAAATTTAATTTTAGGACTACAACTCCCAGAATGTCTGTGCTGCTGGAAGCTAAATTCTAGGCATCTTCTGTTTGAAGGGCAAAGCCTGAAAAACTTACTTTTTAGTTGGAACAGATGAAGTGTCTCAAAACATGGTGGGCTTAACCCTGCTGGAGATTTTTAAATAGAGGTTGGAGGGCCATCTGTCCACGATGGTTTTCATGCATCATATGGCCCTTGGTTCCCTTCCCTGGTTCTACAGTTCAGTGGTTTCATGAACTTCCAAAAGATTCTGAGAGCTGTAGTCAGGAACAGTACAATTGTCTTTTTTTAAATGTGTGTGTGTGTGTGTCCATGCACACATGGGTCAACACTAGCAAACAGTTCATTATTTAATTTTGACTACTTGCAGATGTTTTTACAACACAGAGAAAACATAGTGCATCATATTACAATGATGGTTCCTAATCTTTTCTTTACTGCGTACCCCCTTTAAATATTTTTTGTTGCTGCGGACCACCAAGACTTAATTCAAGGTGGCTTCCAGCTGTAGGTGTGGTAGCAAGAAATGTCACATGCTTTCTTGCAGCTCAGTGTTACTCACTTACTTGTTTTTACCATATGCGAAAGTAGCAAGTGCTGAGCCCTTTTTTTTTTTTTTTGCCATCAAACAATTTCATAACTTTTGAATGGTTTGAGATATTGTAATGAAAATTTGTACAAATGATGTCTGTCACCGGCAAAAGACTCCTGCTCTTTGAGATCGGGTGTTTGATTGTCTATCTTCCTTCCTTCCTTTCATTCTATCTTAACTCTAAGAACTCAAGACATTTCTTCAAGCCTTCGTGGACCCCCTGTGAGGACATTTTGGCCTCCCAGGAGTCCATGGACCCTAGCTCAAGAACCACTGCATTAAAAATAATCCTCCTCCAACTGAAGGTGATAATTTGAGTGTCATGAAAGCAGCAGCAAAATAATGGTCATTTAGTTCAATTGTGATTGATAGTTCCTGAGAGACCTCAGCTACATAGGAGTTCTGGTGACCCAATTTTGCCTGATTGTTTTGGAGGTGGTCTCAGCACCCTCAATCTAGTCATTGAGGGGCTAGTGCTCTTGCCCCTTATATTATGACGTCCAGAAAAGTAAAATTTTCCAAAACCATGCCCCAAGCCAAGCAATTTAGAACTACCTGCATCCTTTGTCTGAGGCATCACACTGCATTCTGTCCTAAAATCTACCCCTATTAAAGCCTGCCAATTGAGACAATGAGGGACTAAATACCCTAAACACACCAGATCCCTCTGATCTTGGAAGTTAAGCTGGGTCAACCCTGGCTATTATTTGAATGGGGACATCTGATGCTGTAAGCTATATTTCAGACGAAGGAAGTGGCAAAACCACCTCTGAGTATTCTTTGCGTGAGAAAACCTGATGAAATTCGTGGGGCTGCCATTCGTTTGGCAAGTTGAAGGCACACATACACACACACTCTGAGAGAATGACACCTTTGCTGTAGAAGAGAGGAGGTGGGAGAATGAATGACTGGGCACTTGGCAGAGGCATCTTGCAGCCTGCTGAGTCATTGACCTTGAGGGACAGCGCAGAAGCTGGAATAGACAGCCTGAAAGGCAAGCTGCTGAGGACATTAGCGTATGAGCTTCCCAGCTAGACAAAGAAGGAGAGCCTTCAGGGGACCCGTGCTTTAGGAACAGATAATGAGCCACAAACAAAGTAGCCACGGGCAGCCTGCCAGAGAAAACTGGCAATGAGAATTCTCAGTTGAAGTTGTCAGGGTTGATGCATGGGTTACAGTACCTGCCAGCATGCGGTGTCTTTTGGCAGAGCCAGGGATATATGATTCCATTTATGATGATGGGCCAGAGGTGATTTTCTAAAGCAAATCTGAATAGCTGGCAGGGGGCAAAACAGCAGATATTTGCATGCAGCGTATTTCAATAATTGTGAAGGAAACCTTCAATAAAATTGTATTTTACAGTTTTAGCTGGTCATCCACACCTGAAACTGATGTGTGCCAAAATTAGATATGTGCATATCATCCAAGTGTCCTGATTTGACAGGAGGCACAGTCTCAGCTAATTTTCTGTTGTCCCACTTTTTCAGCTGCTTTTAAAATGTCCCAGTTTCCTTCTCCATCTGCCACTTCCATCTTTGTCCCCATCTTACTTCAACTGCTGCAAACTGAGTTCAAAGGGCAAAATTAATTTGTATTCAATTAACTCAGTGGGAGGAGAAGAGAGGTCAGAATCTTGCCCTTCCTGGGAGGATCTTCTAAAAGCAAAGTGTGGCAGCCTCTCCGACTATGTGTATTCTTCCTTTTGCCATCTTGATCACACTCAGATGTTGCTTGGCCACATGTGTCCTAGTTTTCGTCTGTGAAATGTTGGAAGATCTCTGAATATTGTTCCTAAAACATAGGCAGGTGTCTTATACTTATTGGTCCATCCAAGTCACCACAGTTTACATCAGGAATGGGAAAAGTGCAGCCTCAGGACTGTGTACAGCCTGTGAACCTCACGTTTGTGGCTCCAAAGCCGCCTAAAAGCCTCTCCCAATTTTTTTTAAAAGGGCTGATTTGCATTCTATTTTTGGCAATCTGTCATTTTGCTTTCCCATCTACCCCAAACCACTGAAAGTCCTGAAGAAAATTTTTTGGAGGTCCTGAAAACTGACCAAAAATGGTGACAGAAAGTGATGTAATATCTCTTCTGATGTGATGCTGCTGTGGCCTGTGGGGATGGGAGGCAAAGATTGGCTTCTGCCACCTACCCAGTTTCCTATTTTTGGTTTATAGTAACTGGAAGTGGCTTCAGACAGAAGTCTTTTTTATTTTATTTTATTTTTTTTTGTATAATTTTTATTGAAAATTTGTCCCAAAAATAACGCCCCCCTCACACTTCCATGCTTAAATCTTCCAGTTGAAATTGCTTATTTCCATTCCATTACAAACATAATTTCCATCTTACAGAGAGAAGAACAGTTACATCATTTCTTCTTTGATTTCTTATACATTTATATCCTTACCCAATCTAATACTCTTTTCCATTCTTTCTCAAGGTTCTGGATAGATTTATTCTTCCAGACAGAAGTCTTTTTTAGCTGTAGCTGGGAATAAGGAGTATTGAATGTGTCATCTTTTCTGTGCCAATCATGCAGTCTGTCACTGAGCTGTAGCACTTCTGCTGATTTACCAGTAGATTAGAGGCTCTTGAGTGCCCATAAGAAGTCCTCCAAAGCCAACAGAATAACCACTCAAGTATTTTTAATAATGCAGAAAGAAAAGATAATTAGGCTGTTCGACAGCATTCTCTTAAAGAGCAATACAATAGAAAGTAGAAGAAAAGGGCAACCTGAGCATGAATCGTGTGTTACCACATGTCCTTTGTCTGCTCGCCTATGCACAAACAATCAAGAGCTTCAAGAGGCTTGGGCGACTGATTAAATCACTGATCCTACCAATCAAAACATCGTGATGTTTATATCCTGTGTGCCTGGGCTCTGCTATGACTTTGCACTGTCTCACCACAACCCAATACAGACTAGAGCCATTTCCACACTAGCCTGTTACAGTGCTATTATTCCACTTTCAACATCCTATGGGATCCTGGGTTTTGCAGGCCTTTGAGGCCCCTCCCTAAACTGAAAACCCCAGGATTCCATAGGATGTTGAAAGTGGAATGATAGCATTATAACAGGCTAGTGCAGAAATGGCCTAGTATAAATGAGAGGGGGTGGTTAGGTTCATAAACGCCCCCCCTTTTTTTGAGGATGAACTGGAGGAAGAAGGAGGAGGAAGAAAGAATGAGGAACAATTGTGTACAGTGAGTTCGTATTCTCTGGCAATATTAAGTAGAGAGCCAGCGTTGGACTAGGGTGGGTACTAGTTTTAGTGTTGGACTAGAACACTGGGGGACCAGGGTTTGAATCCCTGCTCAGTCAAGGAAACCCACTAGGTGACCCTGGGCAAGTCATACACCATTAACCTCAAAGGAAAGCAATGGCAACCCCTTCTAAACAAGTCTTGCCGAGAAAACCCCATGATCGGTTTTGTTTGGGGCAACCATAAGTCGGAAGTGACTTGAAGGCACTCAATAACAACACCACTAAGAGTATTGGGTGCCCCACTTTGCAGGGTGTGGAGGAACTGGTATGCAACATTTAGTTGTAGAGAATGCTTCGTGATGGGCAATAATGAGTAACAGTGTTTTTAGTGAGACTCAGGAGCTCAAGTAACAATACAATTTTCTGGATCTTGACAGCATCATTAGTCCCTAGTGGGGTTTTCCAAATCTATTCGCTGATCTGCACGGCTGTGGTGGAGTGCCAGACATCTGAGTTACTGTCAGTCTGCCAGTGTATCTTTCACCAAGAATTCAGAAATCTCTCAGCCATAAACACTGTGGAGCGTTGCCTCTGTATGTCTGTGAGACAGACACACACATACCACATCTTTCACCCTTGGCACTCTGCCATGGATTTTAAAAATTGCAGAAAGGTCTAAAGATGAATGTTAATGGTCTCTGACATTTATTGTTGTAACCGCTCTATGGTGGTTGTTGTAATTATGCTTTTTATGATCCTGAACAGCCTTTGGGGTATAAAAGATGGATGCATAAACTTTAAAAGAATAATATTAATAAGAAGAGATGAACAATGAGCAGATAAATATGTACAGAGCAATTGTGAGCATGCTTACTGAGATCCAGACATCATGCTACATTAAAATCATAGTTTGGCAATATGCAGTCAGAGGGTGACCATTATGTAGCGGGCATGAGGCTGGATAATGTAGGTTTGATAGGAACCTCAGAATCCTGGATGGCCCACCAATAAGAAGGCAGCTTATAAGAGCAACCAATCAGAATATAACAATTCTACAAGAAGGAATCAGTAAAAATAATTCCAGACCTTCTAACTGAATTGTGGAGGTACTCTAGATTTCTGAAGGTGAGCCTCTCACTGGAAAGTCCATCATAGTTATGATGATCACTACCTACCCATGTAAAAGACGAGTATTTCTTATTTTATCACAGCTAATCCGGAGAATTCCACTTAAATAGCAGAGGTTAACAAACCTCATAGAGGAATCTCTTGAAAAGAGATAAGGGATTATCATTCTACCTCAGTGAATTGTTGGCTTGGAAATATATGGGATCCAAAGAGTGATGAAGCTGACTCTCAACTCTGGGCAGTGACCCCAGTGTGACTGTCTGGAAGATATGTCTCCCCAATCCAGCTCACCCCCTTAAGGGGAGCAAATAGTATGCAGCTTCATTTCACTTGTCTAGTGCATTGGCCAGCTCCAGTGTGACCATGGCAGAGGCATACATGGCATGCACTTCTCCCTGCAGTGGGAGAAACATGTCATCCAATCCGGTTGAGTGCATTCACAAAAGCCTAGGTGATCACATACGAATATATACATATATGTGTGTGTGTGTGTGTGTCTGTTTTGTTTGTCTGTGTATATATGTATGTATATATCTATATCTGTCTATCTATCTATCTATCTATCTATCTAGTATCTACACACACACACACACACACACACACACACACAGAGACATATATATGTGAGACAAAATGCTAGGCCAAATAAATAAATACATAAATAAAGGACATAAGAGGACAAATTCCACAGATGCAGGCGAAACATCCAGAGAAAATACTAATAGAACATGGCTTCAAAACCCAGAAAACCCACAACAAACTATGGATTCCAGCCGTGAAAGCCTTCGACTTTATATAAGAGGACAAAGTTTTGCAGAAAAATTGTGTATCCAAGTTCATAAGTGGATAGATTCAAATTTAGTAATAAATTAGACAGTGGTTGGTCATGTGTCTTCTTCTACTGTCTCTCTCTTCTTTTTATTCATTTTCTGTATATCAGACAGAAGATACTCTCAAACAGAGGACTGTGCTCTTTAATGCAAAACATACGTCAACTTAGAGAAACAGCTATGGGCTCACCATCTGATAGCTTCAGCTGTCAAAACACCCATCTTCTCATGTATTAGTATGTACATGAGGCTCAGTCCAGCACTGGCGGGACCTACCCTGTATCATAATTAAATGCATGTGCCATTTACCTAGAATGGTAGGTTATCTCGCCTTTTCTTTCCCATCCCACCATTTTGCTTTCATTATACTTCAATGAAAATGACATTAACATGGATGTCTTTTAAAAATGATAAATGATAAATTCCTCTCATCAATTCCTAGGGGAGGAAAAAGTTAAGCAAACAAAAGAATGATCCTCTTGTCACTTATTTAGCCATTTTTCCTGGGATTTTTTTGCATCTGGCTGCTGATGAATGGTCATTACAGCCCGCCTAATGCCATGCACAGATTGACGGGATGATTGCTGAGACTGTCTTGGGGAAGGATTGGTGGCGGAGGGGAGGAATGTTGCCTGGCATATTGCAGTCTCATTATCTCTCTTTCTCCTTCTGGGATAAGGAGAGATGGCAAATAGGCCTTTCCATGCAAACAAAAGATCTAATACCAGTGCAAGTTGCTCAAATCCTTCAGTGAGAAAGAAGAATGAATTCAATTAGAATCTCCCTCTTTACGTGTTTATGGAAAGGTTGCTTCAGATTATCTGTGGAAAGGCTGGTTTAGATATTATCTTAAATAACAGAGCATGTACACACCCATACCCTCCAACATTTCACAGATAAAAACCAGGGCACACGTGACCAAGCAACATTAGAGTGTGTTCAAGATAGAGAAATTTATTAATGAGGAAGAACAGAAAAACTAAAAGAGGTTGCAGCGGTTTGCTTTTGCTGGAGTCTGCTGGGAAGGATGAGATTATGCCCCCCTACTTCCCCCTCCTCCTGAATTAACTGAGTACAAACTGCTTTTGCACTTTGAACTCAGTTTGGACCAACGAAAGTAAGCTGAAGACAAGGGGGGAAATGGGAAGAGGAGAGAAAAACTGGGACATTTTAAAAGCACCTGAAAAAGCAGGACAACACAATTAATGAGGATTGCCTCTGCTGACACAGGACAAATTTTGTTTCCAATATTTCAAATTGCCCTGGATGAGTGATTCTTTTAGAGTTGTGGAAGCCAACATTTGTAGATAATTATTATATATGTGTCATAGTCATATATATGTTACTGCTGTTGTTGTTGTGTGCCTTCAAGTAATTTCTGACTTATGATGACCCTAAGGCAAACCTATCATGGGGATTTCTGGGCTGAGGGTATGTGATGCACCCAAGGTCATCCAGTGGGCTTCCATGGCCAAACGGGGAATTTGGTTGGTTCTCATTCCTATCTAACTATCTATTTATCTACCTGCCTGATTTTTGCCTATTTATGTTTGCTGCTGTTGCTGATACATGCTATATATGGCCATTTCCGCACTAGACTGTTGTAGCGCTATTATTCCACTTTCAACATCCTCTGGAATCCTGGGGTTTGCAGTTTCAGGAGGGGCCAGCTGGGCCCTCCTGAAACTGCAAACCCCAGGATTCCAGAGGATGTTGAAAGTGGAATCATCGTGTTATAACAGTCTAGTGCAGAAATGGCCTATGTATGCTTTGCAATGGCCTTTGGTAACAAGCAATAAACGAGAATGACTAGAATACATCCAGAGTGTACAATTACCTAGCTGTGGCACTTATGTCTCCCCTTCTTGGAAAATGAGAGGTTAGTGTAAACACAGAGCAGTGTGTTTGATGAGCAAAGCAAACCATAAAGTGAGAGCAGCCTCTTTGGTTACTCAATGTTGTTTCAAAATGGCGCATACATTTGCAGTCAAGTGAGCCCTACTGAAGTTTCTAAACACCATCACAAATGCATGTGTTCAGAGCTTCTCAGTGCTTTTGATGGCTCCTCCTCCCCTTCTTCATCTTTCTCTCTCTTCTTTCATTTCATAATTCAACAACCATTAATCATTAATTGAGAATAAATTGGATTAAATGGTGTTTGGCACATCAGTAGTAAACACTGTTTCCTTTTTAAACAGCTGCCAGATAGACTGCATGTTTTTTACATTTGTGAAAGAACGGAAAAAGAAAGAAGAATGGAGGGAAAGGAGCACAAAATGATGCTGTTATCTTTCCTGTCCTGATTTCAGGCCATGAACATTTCAGAAGCTGAAACTTGTTTGATATCAATAAAAATGACAAACAAGGCTTCTTGTGTATGGGAGAGGGAAAGTGGGAAGCGAATCTACTAGCCTCAGTTGGTATTTAATCCTTGCCAGCTTTTTGATAGCAAAGTATTCCTTTTAATGACTCCTTGTATTTACATTTCATCCCTTGAAAGTGAGGTGCAGGGGAAGGAGGGAGGATGTTCTGCTCTCTATGAAATGTTTTTTTTAGAGAGATAAATTATGGAGTTCCAATTTGACCACATGCTGGGTAAAGATAGACAGTTTCCCTTTTTATGTGTGCCATTTGATGTTCTCACTGCGCACAAACAGTGGACTGTGGGGCTTTTTAATGGCTCTCTTGGGCACTCTGAAGAAACCTAATGTATATTTTACTTGTGTTGCTTGGTTCTTTCATCACGCGCAGTGGTGTAAGGGTTGAATGATTTCATATGGTTGCCACTGAGGGCTTACTTATAAAATCTTGAGCTATGTCATTTTGTAAATAGTCATATGAAAGCCAAGAGCATGTAAATCACTAATTCTATGTACCCTAGTGTATTTCTCCCCAAGAAAAAGTGTTTGAAAATGAGGTGCATCTTATACACCAGTGCATCTTATATGCTGGCAAATAATATTTGCCAGTGTACAAATGGGGTGTGTCTTATATGCTGATGTGTCTTATATGCTGGCAAATATGGTAATTCAAGACAAACGCTCTCACTTATTGTGGCCTCACTTCCTGCCAAGCTCAAGGAGAAGACATAGATGCTGAGGAGACCCTACTCGGACATCATCCACTCATTGGTAAATGGCCACCTAGTGCATTCCCCCCACCCACCCACAGCCAGATCAGGTGAGCTTAGTGTAAGTATCCAAAAACACGCTGAACCTTCCTGAGACCACCTCAAGGTTTCTTTCAAAATGCATGCAAGGATGACTTTTAATTTCATCAGCCATCACTTTTCTTATGATTTCCATTTTGGTGGTCAGACTTACAGACCAATGCTTTTTTTAACAGACTTGGGAGGGTTGCTTATCTGCTCTCCTCTTTCTAACCTATTTTGCTGTCCATACATGCTCAGTAAGGGATTCAGGAGGTAACTGCTGATTATCTTGCCTGTTGTAGGCAGGCACATTCAGTTACAATATAGAATATAGAATTCAGTTACAATATAGAATATAGTCCCATTCTTTCTCAGCTTGAACTTTTATTGCCCTGTTTACTGTAGACAGGTTGCTGCAACCTGACACTAAAAGCCTGTGTTTTTCTAGTCCTCCCTCACCCTCCTCACAATGCAGACATGACCAAAATCTTCCAGCTAGACAGAGAATGAGGTGAAATAGTGGGGGCTGGGCAGAGGTAAAAAGACTTTGTAAAAATGAGCTTCTTTGTCAGAGGCTTTGTTAACTCAGGTAGGTTTGTACTAGGAAAATCTATGTTTTCAGACTCCAGTTCCCAGCACCCCCTACTAGCATGCCATGTAGTCTGAGGGATTGTGGGAGTCATGCTATAAAAAGGTAGTGTTCCTAAGCTCTGCTCTTGAGTAGCAGGTGGGTTACAAAGATGTGAATGATAAACATCTGAATTACTTCTGCATTATTTGAATAACCAGTTCAAAGTGTGGCAACGCTTCCTCCTTCTCTCCCATAGATAGATCAGTCACGCTCTTTCTCTTCCCCTTCATCCTGCTCCATTCTCCCTGGTAGGTCCAAAGACTGAGAGGCCTCCCAAGGTCGTCCATAGAGAAGTTGAAAGCTTGGTCCCCTTATAGCATTCTCTTTGAGCCTCAGGTGAAAAAAGAATTCAACAGGCCTCATAAGAAAGAGAAAAAACGCTCCCTCCAACTGAAAAACAAATTGGAATGGAATGAGATCTTTTAAAAAAATAGTGTTGTATTTTAATGCTACATTTTAATTATCCAAAGGGTTTTGTATGCAACAGTGGAAGGAATTTATGACACTTGCCTGCTGATGATAATGATTTTCTTTCCTCTGATCTGAGCATTGCCTAATGAGATTTTATCAATCCTTGAAGGTCAGCCTGTAAAACTGTACTATTTTGTAAGATTTAAGCACAAGGAAACAAGCCCTCTTATAGGCTTTGGATTGATTACTTTCTCTGTACCTTGGCAAAGCCAGGCTAGACTCTTGTACTTACATTTAGCGCAGACTTCAGCCATTGTTCTTCTTGAGAGAAAGATTCTGAATCTGATGAACTATCAGCTGGTGGACTGGGAAAGTTTATCACCCACTAAACAGTAGCTCAAAGTATGCTTTCCATTGAAAGGTGTGGCATGACATTGTATTCCATGTTGCTAATGACAGATCACCAGCACTAATGAGGAAGCGCTGTCAACTTTAATGCCATTTAGGATGGTTGTGCACATTGTCTCCATCTATGTTATTAGAACACAGTGGTGATGACTGCTGATCCTGGATTTTCAGCTCTCTGGCTCTGTTTTTTTAGAAAGAGAAGTTCTGATCAGGGAAGTAATATAAAATCAACTAATTATGTATTGGTATGTATAGACTGCAGACTTGGGAGATCTGTTTCAGTTTGGGAGATATGTGTTCAGTTCTGGGCACCTCACTGTAAGAATACAGACAGGTTGGAGTGAATTCAGGGTAAGGGCAATGAGGATGATATGAGGTACGGAGAACAAAACATACGAGGAGAGGTTGGAGGAGCTGGGCACGTTCAACTTGGTGAAGAGAAGACTCATTACTCTCTTTAAATACTTCAAGGACTGCCATAGAGAGGAGTGTACATGCTTGTTCCCTGTTGCCTCAGAGGGCAGTACTAAGTCTCATGGTTTTAAGTTAGAGGAGGGAAGTCCATTTCTGCACTAGACTGTTATAGCGCTATTATTCCACTTTCAACATCCTATGGACCTGGGGTTTGTAGTTTAGGGAGGGGCCTCCCTAAACTGCAAACCCCAAGATTCAATAGGATGTTGAAAGTGGAATAATAGTGCTATAACAGTCTAGTGCAGAAATGACCATAGATTTTGATTGAACATTAGAAGAAACTTCTTGACAGTGAGAGCAGTTCAGCAATGGAACCAATTGCCTAGAGAGGTGTGTGTGTGTGTGTGTGTGTGTGGGGTCTTCTTCTCTGTGTTACCCTGTGAATTGGGGACCCGGGTGGGGTACCCAAATAACCAAACAACAACAAGCAAAGATGGGGAAATTAACTGGAGCACTCACTTAAGCTAACGAGAGGCAGGGTAACTGCGAGGATCTTGTAACCCTATGTACACGGGGTCAGGTCAGTCAAGCAGTCAGACAGTTTTAAAAAAGCAAAAATGATGTTTTATTAAAGACAGACAAACACTTAAGACAACACAACCACACAGCTAACTAAGAAATAAGAAATAAAAGTTTTCGGGGGAAATGGGTGATACGACACTTTTCTTGTAGTCCTGAAGAGATTGAAGATGGAAGTAAAGAAACTCAGCGTGGTGGCCGAGGGGAGTTCGCTCGATGGAACGGCAGCAAGGCTGGATGGAAGTCCAGAGCGATCCGAGGAAGTTCTCGGAACTGAGGGTTTTTGTAGGGAAAGTATGACCGTAGGCTAGCCTGTACTTGGGAGAGAACAATGAGGTTTGGGCGCGAGACAATGTCTCCTAAAGGTTAGAATTTAGCATGATGGGATTAAGTTCGAATCGACAATGGAATGGCCAGTATGCAGATGCAGCTCGCTTGGGCGGTTACGCTTTTAGCTCAGCAAGTTACCTGCTCGGGGCAGGGGGTTCTTTGTAGTAGCGTGCATCTTTAATGAGGTATTTGTCTAGGGAGGTCTCCTAAAGCAAGATCTGGCTGAGTCTGGCTTGCCTAGGCGGAGAAAAGAATGTTTGGCAGTTAATGGCCATGCCTAGCTCTGTGCTTGTTCGGGGGCCTCACAAACACTTGGCCAAGGGTGGCAAAATGAGACCGAATTGTGATATCAAACGATATCTAATATCTTCCGAAGCCAGGCCAGTTCACGGTGATAACATCTGGAGGTCTTCAAAAAGAGGCTGGACAGCTACCTGCTGGGGATACTTTAGCTGGAGTCTTTCAATGAGTAGGGGATTGCACCTGATGGCGCATGAGGTCCCTTCCAACTCTGTGGCCATTTCTGTATTACACTGTCACAGTGCCATTATTCCACTTTCAACATCCTGTGGAATTCTGAGAAATCTTGCAAATGGGAATCTACTATGCCTCTTTACCAACCAGTCATGGGGTGTTATCCAGATTAGGTCACAGCATGGAGAAAGGAAGATAATCCCATCGCTCATACATGCACACAGATATACACATCTAGTGCCTGAAAAATCTCCTCCAAAGATGCTGTTTGCCCCCATGGCCTTCTAGCTGCTTAGCTTCTTGCACAAGAACTGATACAGAAGAACCTACATCTATTACAGAACGACATAAATAACTGTGTTAAGATTTATAGAATCAGAGGTTGGGAAAAAGTTGTTTTATTTTACTGTAGTTTCGAAAACTCCCTAGTGCTAGCCAGCATTGTTGCTGGCTATGCTGCTTGGCGATTCTATAGTCCAAAAAATTTAATTTTTTTCCCAAGCCCTGTGCAGAAAACACTAGGGAATATGTCCCTGGTGCTCATGATTGCTTGGTTGCAATCTGTCATTATTTTGTACAGGTTGTGGGGTTGTACTGAAGGATGCATCTTCTTGCCTTTGCTCAGGAAAGCAGTTTGACCAGGAAGCTTCAAATCCTCTTCATTTTTTTTTTAGAATTCCCATGAGCTTGAACTTAAACAGAGGGAGTGGGTGAAGAGGGGGTGGGAGGAGGAGGGTAAGAATTTAGAAGAAAAACTGGTGAATGACATTGACTGTTTATAGACTTCTAGACAAGATGCTGAAACAATTCAGCAAATTCCTCTTTGTGCTGGTTTTATTGTCAGGGTAGGCTGTGGTTTGGTAACCAAAGTATTAACTAGACAGCTTTGATTCTTCACAGCATTTTCAGATGAATAATTCAGAACCATTAAATAATTCAAGGAAGGACCTTCTCAATGGACATTCTTCTTGCTCTGTTCTCGCTCCAACCACCTGTCATCACTGTTGAGAGAGTGAAGAAAGTTTCTCCTTTTGAAACTCTATTTCCATTTTTGATCCTGCATTTTTTCTTCTGATCTACTGCCATTGTTTTGGGAAGAAAAAATAATAACTGGCACATGCAGCATATTTAGAAAAACCTATCCGGCTCTTTTCTTAGCTTTCTTTCCTTGGCAAGATTTATTTGCCAAGTTTATGGTGATGAGGAGTCCCTAGAAAGAAGAAATGAATGAGATTTTTGAAAAGTGCGGGAACTGCTAAAAAAAAAAAGAGAGAGAGAGAGAGAGTTCAAGCAACAATGAGAGTGTCTCCGAGGGAATGATTTGATTCAACCTTTAAAGTTCATATAGGAACACACAGGGCAATGGCAGGCAAAGATCAAAACAAGAAAAAACATTTAATCTTTGATGATGGTCCGTTAACCAGAAAGAAAGGTCAACTAGCAAAGAGGACAGCCCTCAGGGTTTTCAAAAGATGTCATCTGTTCACAATGTTACAAAAACCTGAAGAAAGAAACTAGTCATGGTTATTCAAGTTTCTCAAGTTTTGAAAGAGTACAGTATTAGCACAATTTATATTTTCTTTTTTTTAATTTTATTTTTATTAAAGTTATAACAAACAATATTTACAAATAATCATTCTTTCTTTTTATAAATATATAAGAACCAGAAAGCAAAGAAATATATACTATCAAATTTATATACCTATATACTTATAAATTTATATACCTATCCAACATCTAATTCTATTTCTATTTCTTGTTTTTCTATTGATCTTCTATCTTAATCTACATAAATAGATAAAGAGATCATTTCCCTTTTTATATGACTTGCCATATCTTTGCTTGTTTTCATTCTTTTCATGTTTCTTTCTGAATCGCCCATTTTCTTTGTATGTATTCTTTAATTGGTTTCAGTTCTTCCCGATTTTTCCCTCTTGTTTTACCCTTAAGTGCCATTGTCAAATCATCCATCATTATCATTTCTGATAGTTTAACATCCCATTCCTCGATATCAGGTATATGTTCACTCTTCCAGTATTTTGCATAAGTAAACCTTGCATTTGATAACAATTTATATTTTCAAAGGCAGAGGTTCTGCCTTTTGTTTTCTACATGTTCTGGATTTTATCTAGAAATTCCAGCCAAGATGGCCATTGGTCAGGAATTTTAAGCGCTGGTCCAAAACATCTGGCGAAAGAGAGGCTGAGAATCACTATTCCAAATTATACATGCACCTCTCAATACACTGAAAGGCCCAAACTATGCAGTTATTTTCTAGATATATGCGTATTAGCAACTGCATACCAGAGGTCTATATTTGTTGGTCATATGTGGACACTATGTGGCCTTTGCAGGCTCCCAAATTCTGAAACTCTCAACTGAAGGAGGCGAGGCTAGCTCCCTGTCTGCTGGCAAGTGTTTTTATTCGGGCAGGCCTTGAGTGTATAGGCTTATCTCCTGCTGAAGGAAGTCTAACCTGTTGGGTACTGGCTTCATTGTTTAAGCTGTTTTTGTTTTTTGCTTTTTAATCTGCATTTGTAGAATCGTTACCCATCTTGAGCACCTTGTTTGGGCTGAAAAACAATACATTAATGTGTCTCCTGTATGGGTATTTGGCAGGCCCACCAATTGAACAGGAATACTTCCGAGGGTCAACGGCACCCAGAGCAAGGGGCTGGGGCAACTGGCGGGGCCAGGGTGACCAGTGGGTGGAAGTGGGCAGGGCGAGTGGGGAGGGGCAGGGGAGGGGTGAGTGGAGGTGGGTGGGGCAAGAGGCAGGCGGAAGCGGTGGGGTGAGAGGCAGAAGGTGTGGGGAGCAGTGGAAGTGGGCGAGGTGAGTGGGGGCAGATGGAGGAGGGGTGAGTGGAGGTGGGCGGGGCGAATGGCGGCTGGGGCAGGCGGAGGGATTCCTCTATTTTGAACCCCCCCAGCATTAGCGCCTGGGGCAGGCGACTCAGTTGCCCCACCCTAGGTCTGCCTCTGCTTCCTTCAGCTCCTAAATTTCTAGCACTGCAGTAAAGTTTAATCATGCTTAATTTGGCACTGAGATTTACCGTTCTTATTCCGTAGTGTCATAGTTTGCCTTCAATTGACTCAGCAGGGTGGAGAGGAGAGGAGGGGTCAAAATCTTTTACGGTAGGGTTACGGTAGGAGATCGTAGGTGGTATAAATTTGTAGTCTGTTTAATGTGTGTGAAAGAACTGATGGAGAGAAATGAACGTCGGTAAAAGAAGACAAAACTAAATACGTAGGAGTGGAAAAGAAAGTCAGAGGCTTAGAAGCAACGGTTTTGGGGTAGGCTGATACACTGTTAACTTTTAAAAATTCATTGTTAATTGTTTGCGGTGAAATTGCGATTGAATATTACATATACTGTGTAATTGTGTGATTGAAACATTTTGTAAGTCCTTTGCATATAGGTTTGCAGATATTTACCAGAACATTTGGTTTAGTATAGCTTGGTATAGTTATATTGAAAAGAAATATTGATAAAGAAAGAGTATTAAGGGATATTAAAAATATAGGAGATAGGATTGTATAAAATTTTAGAGATACAGGTGTTGGAGACGAGAGATATATTAGACTAAAAACAAATAAAAGAAGTGACCTTGAGATAGAGTTTAGAATATAAACATTGGAGAGACTGGTTGAGATAAGAGACACTTTGAGATAAGAAAGGAAAAAGCTGGAGAAAAAGAAAACATTGTAATTAACTCTTGAAGAGAAGGCAAATAATAGGACAGGATAACAGCACCATCTAGTGTTAGGAAAGGAAAGACATAGGAATTAAAAAAAAAATTAAAGAATGGCATCAGGAACAAGAAAGGGCACAAGAACTCAAACGCAAACACAATTACAGTTGATAGATACCTCGAGAAGGGGATCAATGGAAACGGGAAGTCATATAGCAGAATTAGTGAATGAAATTAGAAGTTTGAGGATGGAAGTGAGAAAAGAATTAAAAGACACAAGAATGGAAATAAAAGCTGATATAAGAAAGGAGCTTGATGACTTTAAGAAGAGTATGGAGAACGTGAACAAGGACTTTACTGTGATGAAAAGAGATTTACATGAGGTACAAGTAAAAACAAATCTACTGGAAAGAGAGAAGGAATCAATGAAGAGGATGCAGAAGCAGGAAGAAATGAGACTAATGCAACATGAAATGAGGTATAGAGACAAATGTATAAAAATGAGAGGGATTCCAGAGGCCCCAGGAGAATTACTAGAAGAGAAGATTATTACAATAATAGCAAATTATTTAGGAGTTAAAGAAGAAGATTTGGAACAAGACATAGACAGAATCTTCAGAGCAAATTCACGTGTTGTAAAGGAAAGAGACTGGCCTAGAGATGTAGTGGTTTGTTTCAGTAGGACAAGAATGAAGGAGAAAATATTGCAAGTAAATTACGAGAAGCAACTAGTGTATGAAGGAAAACTGATCAAGATATTCAAAGACATACCTTATGAAGTTTTGAAGAGAAGACATGAATATAAATTCCTAACACAACTGTTACAGAGGTATGGAATTGTATACAAGTGGGAGAGACTGGAAGCGCTATCATACTCATATAAACAGAGAAGATACAAAATTACGGATATAGCACGAGCGAGGGAAGCATATATAAAAATGAAAAAAGAATTAAAAGTTCAAATAAGACGGAGTACGAGAAAAGACAAGAGAAAGGACATAGCAGTCAAGAAGAGTTAAAAGGAAAGAAAGATGGAACAAGGAGATGATTATCAAAGAAGAGAAGAGCAAGTTGAAAAAGACAGTTATTTGGAATCGGAAGTGGAACAAGAAGAAGGTGAAGATTTACAAAAACAAGATCTGGAAGTAGACGATTTATACGCAGAAGAAGAAGACATCTAGAGGAGAAAGGGGAGGAAAAAAAATAAGAGAGAGAGAGAAGGGGGAAATAATAGAAGGAAGAGACGATTATGAAAATTATATCTTGGAATGTAAAAGGACTAAACTCAAATTATAAAAGATGACAGGTATTTCATAATTTGGAAAAGATGAAAGCAGATGTGATCTGCCTACAAGAAACTAGAATAAGAGAGAAAGATAATAAATATCTTAGGAACCCTAAATTAGGGAAAAGTCATATAGCTGCGTCAGAAAAAAAGAAAAAGGAGTAGTACTATATATAAATCAAAAATATACCTCAGAGATAAAATTTAAAGATAAAAAAAGTTATTATTTGGGGGTGGAACTACAACTTTTGGAATATAAGATATTGTTGATTGCAATATATTCACCACTAGAAGAAAAGGGTAAATTTTATGAGAAAGTAAAAGAAGAGATTTTGAAATATTCTGAAGAAAATGATCATGGGAGCTTCTTAATGTTGGGAGATATGAATGGCGTGATGGATCCAAAATTAGACAGATCGTCACATTTGGAAAAAAATAAACAACATGGAAAGCTTCCAGGTTCATTTTTAAAATTATGCAAGTTACTAGATTTACATGATGTTTGGAGAGCTACAAATAAAGAGGCTGGAGGATATACATTTTATTCGGATGTGCATAATTCCATGTCAAGGACTGACATGTTTCTGATTTCAAGAAATTTGTTAAAACTAGTAAAAGACATGGAAATAATACCAAAAATAATTTCAGATCATAACCCTATACAGATAGAATTGCGAGATATAAAGAAGAATACAAAGTGGAGAATGAATGATACTCTTTTACAAAATGATCAAAATATAGAAAAGATAAAGGAGGTAATAAAATTCTTTTTTATAGAAAATAAGACAGATGAATTAAAGATGAGAACGGTATGGGACGCAAGTAAGGCGGTAGTACGAGGTCATTTAATATAAATGGGAGCTGAAAATAAAAAGAAAAGACAACAAAAATATCAAGATATATTGGGAGAAATTAAAAAACAAGAAGAGTATTTGAGAGAAAATCCGAAAGATAAGAAGGTGCAATTAAAGTTAAAAACTCTTCAAACTCAGATAAATATAGAAAATCAAATGGAAATCAATAGAAAGTTAAAATGGATAAACAAAAGATATTTTGAACAGGCAAATAAACCTGGAAGGTGGTTATCATATAAATTAAAGAAAGAGAGAGAGAGAGAAAAGGCAAATCTTGGAAATAAATAGGGAAGGGAAAATAATAATAAGACAGAAAGAAATAAAAGAAACATTTTATAATTATTTTAAGGCATTATATGGTATGGGAGATCAAAATAATAGGGTTATGAAAATAGAAAAGTACTTAAAGAACCGGACAATACAGAAAATAAAAGAGGAACAAAAAGAGAGGCTGGAGGCGATGATAACAACTAAAGAAATAAAGGACGCGATAAAAAGATTGGATACATCGAAAACGCCAGGACCAGACGGTTTCTCAGCACTCTATTACAAGAAGATGCAAGATCAGTTAATAGAACCATTGATGGAATTGTTTAATGACATAGAAGAGAATGGGAAGCCAGATACATGGGGGAAGCGTATATTACATTAATTCCAAAAGAGGGGAAAAATTTAAAAGAACCGGGAAATTATCTTCCAATATCACTCCTAAACATAGATTACAAAATATTTGCAGGTATTTTGGCGGAAAGGTTAAAAAGAATATTACAGGAAGTGATACATAGAGAGCAAAATGGTTTTTTACTGAATAGACAAATTAATAATAATATAAGAACTGTATTAAATATTATTAATATTATGAGAAAAATAATGAAAAAAAAGTAGCACTGATTTTTGTGGATGCAGAAAAAGCATTGATAATATTAGATGGGATTTTATGGTAGAGATATTGAACAAAATGGGCATGGGAAAAATATTTATAAAGTGGATTAAAGAAATTTATAGGGAACAGAGGGCAGAAATTATAGTTAATGGAGATAGAACAAAACAGTTTAGGATAAAAAAGGTACTAGGCAAGGATGCCCATTATCACCGTTACTATTCATTATGACGTTAGAAGTCCTGTTGAATGAAATTAGGAGTGACTCTAAATTAAAAGGATGTAAGATTGAAAAACAACAGTATAAAGTAAAAGCGTATGCAGATGACATGTTGATAATGTTGGAAGATCCAGAAGAGTGCATAGAAAACTTTTTAAAAGTGATGGAAGAATATGGAGAAGTGGCAGGTTTGAAGATTAATAAAGATAAAACAAAAATCATTACGAAAAATCTGACTAAGAGGGAAGAAGAGAGTTTGATTCAGTTAACAGGGTTTAAAATAGAAAATAAAATTAAGTATCTTGGAATTTGGGTAGCAAAGAGAAATAATGAATTATTTGAAAGCAATTATAAAAAGACATGGAAAGAGATTAAAAAATTATTAGAGAACTGGGGTTCATTAAGATTGTCTTTATTAGGTAGAATTTCTGCTATTAAGATGAATGTGCTGCCTAGACTAATTTTTCTATTTCATAATCTCCCTATTATAAACAATGAAAAAATATTTAAAGAATGGCAAAGGGATTTGACAAAGTTTATATGGGAAAAGAAAAGACCAAGAATAAGGTGGAAATTATTAATAGAGAGTAAAGATAGAGGAGGATTTAGTTTACCAGATATTAAAATGTACTACAATGCATGTGGTCTTAAAATGGATCAGGGAGTGGATAATGTTACAAGACGAGGAAATATTAAATCTGGAAGGAGCAGGAAATCGGATGGATGGCACGCTTACATGTGGTATGAGAAATATAAAATCGATAAAGATTTCTCAAATCATTATATAAGGAGAGCATTATTAAAGATATGGTTGGATTTTAAGAGAAATTATTATATTAGAAAACCTCAATGGTTATCACCACATGAAGCGTTGTACGGGAGGAGGAAAGACCCTCAAGAGAAATGGATACGATATAAAGATATAATAATAGAGGAATCAGAAGAATGTCAGTTAAAATCAAGGACAGAAATTGAATCAGAGGGTTTTAAATGCCATTGGTTTTTATATAGGCAATTGAGGGAAAGATTTAGATTGGATAAGAAGGCAGAGGGGATAGATTTGAAAAAACAAGAAGATCCGTTCCTGAAAATAATAACAGACTCAAAAAAGCAAATGATATCTAAGATATATAAATTATTGTTGGAACGGGAATTGGAAACGGAAATTATAAAAGAGACAATGTTAAAATGGAGTAAAAATATTGGATGGGAAATAGATTTGGAACAATGGGAGAGTAGTTGGGGAGATACAAATAAATTTACGGCAGCACAAAACTTAAAGGAGAATTATTTGAAAATGTTTTACAGATGGCATTTAGATCCGGCAAAATTGAATAAGATACAGAAAACAATAGAGAATAGATGTTGGAAGTGTGGCAAGAAAAATGGCACATTCTTCCATATGTGGTGGACGTGTGATGTAGCAAAGAATTATTGGAGAAAAATTCATGAAAGGATGATGGCAATGTTGCAAATTAAGATACCGTTAATACCAGAGTTATTTTTGTTGAATATGATGCAGAAGATAGAGACAACAGTAAAAAAGAAGTATTGGAGAATAATTTTATATTTAGTGACAGCTGCAAGAATATTATATGCACAGAAATGGAAAAATAAGATTACACCACTGGAAGAATGGCTGGTGAAAGTGACAGAAATGCAAGAGATGGATAGATTAACTGGTATGGTTCAGGGAAGAAGGCAAAGACAACAGGAGGAGAGTTGGGATATGGTGAGTAAATATGTAGTAAGTGTATAAAATTTATAATGGAATCCCCAAAAGCAGAATGAGGAGTAGGAGAGGAAGAAAATGGAAAAAGGAGGCCCCTGAAGAGAAGGGGAAAGAGATAAATAAAGGATGTAAGATCGTAAAAGAATCAAGAACAAAGACGCGAAAATTATTAATAGAATATTAAATACGGATAAAGAGGTCGTGTCCCAGAAGGGGAAGGTTGAAGGGGAAATACGCAAACAATGAGTTTTTTGGAGTTGGAACACAGATGAAATAGGAGGAAGGAAGAATTGTGGATGTAATGTATGGTAGGAGAATGTTGGGGGAGGGGGAGGAGAGGGTTGAAAACAAGATTTTTAAATGGAGAGAACGAAGGATGTAAAGGGGTTTTATGGATGTTTATGAATGATTTGTATTATATTGTGAAAAAGGAATAAAGATTAAAAAAAATCTTGCCTTTTCTAGGAGGTGCAGGCAAAAGTGGACCACTGCAGTCTCTTCTAGCTTGTAGAGTCTTCCCCAGTAATAAATTTAGCTATCTTGACCACACTCTGATATTACTTGGCCACACATGTTGTGGTTTTCATCTCTTTCCAGCTTTTTCATGTGACAAAGTTGTATGAGGCCCAAAGACTTTGAGAAACATCCATGTTTTTATTTAGTGCCTAAATGAAACCAGTGTTGGCACCAGTGGGGCTTTGATGGGGAAGGCATTCCACAGTTGGGGTGCCATGGCTGAGAAGGCCCTCTCCCACATCTCCACGCAGTGTATTGACCTCATTGATGGGACACAGAGAAGGATTCTATAGCAGACCTCATTTCTCAGGCAAACACATATAGAGAGAGATATTCCCCTTAGTATTGCGATCCCAAGCTGCTGAGGATATTAAATATCATCACAAGCACCTTGAATTCAGATTGAAAGTGTAATAATTCCTGATTGGAATTCAGACTGATAAATATTTCCCAAACCAAGAGTGCCTCTTTTTCCTGTTTAAATGCAAACTCCTAGTACATGAGTGGGGATCGTGTGGCCTCAGAATAATAGAACCATAGTTAGAAGGGGCCTGCTCAATCCAGGATCTCCAGCTGAAGCATCCCTAGCAGGTAGCTGTCCAGCCTCTTCGTAAAGATGTCCAGAGAAGGAGATCCCACCACCTCTCTAGGCAATTGGTTCCATTGCTGAACCACTTTTATGGTCAAGAAGTTCCTTCTAATGTTCAGTTGAAGTCTACTATTCCCTAGCTTCAAACCACAGGATGTGGTCGTACCTTCTGGAGCAGCAGACAACAGGCCTGCCCCCCATCTCTGTGACAGCCCGTGAGGTATTTAAAAAGTATAATTATGTCACCCCTCACTCTTCTTTTCACCAAGCTGAATAAGCCCAGCTCTTTCGACTTTTCCTCATATGTTTCGTCTCTATTCCTCTTATCATCCTTGTTGCACTTCTCTGAACCTGCTCCAACATGTCTATATCCTTCTTAAAATGAGGCACTCAGAACTGAACACAGTATTCCAATACAGACTATTACTTCCCTTGACTATTAATGCAGGCTAAAATAGTGTTCACCTTCTTTGCTGCAGCATTACACTGCTGGTTCATGTTCAATTCATGATCAATAATAATCCCAAAATCCTGTTCTCATGCACTACTGCTGAGCCATGTAGATCCTGTCCTATACCTGTGCATTTGGTTTTTGTGGCCTAAATGTAGAATTTTGCATTTTTCTCTACTGAATTTTGTTTAACTAAATTCTGCCCAATTTTCTAGCTTATCTAGTTCCTTTTGAATTTAGTTCCTATCTTTCTATGTGTTAGCCACCCCTCCCAGTTTATGTTGTCTGCAAACGTGATAAGAATTCTCTCCACCCCATCATCTAAGTCATTGATAAAAGTGTGGATGAATAATGGCTCTAGGACATAACCCTGAGGTGCTCCACTCAAGACCTCCTTCCAGTTTGAAGCACAGTCATTGATGATGACTCTGTGAGCATGCTTCTCCCACCAATTATGGACCCATCTCACAGTGTTTCCATCTATTCCACATTTAATCCGTTTAATCAGAATATTATGTGGGATATTATCAAATACTTTGCTGAAATCCAGATAAAAGATATCCACAGCATTCTCACCATCCACTAAACTACCACCTTCTTTGCCCCGTCCCCACAGTTGTGAATTCTAGCATTACATGGTCACTTCTCCCTAAAGTTCCAATTTCTCGCTATGAGTTGGGATCAAATACAGGATCCCTTTATTCCTTCCTCTACCTTTAGAAGCAGGAAATTGTCTGCAAGGCAAATCAGGAATTTCTTGGATAGCTTATGCTTAGCGCTGTTAATCTCCCAGTAGATATCAGGGTAACTAAAGCCTCCCCAACTACTAATTCTTGCATCTTTGAGATTTTTGAGATTTGTTTCTGAAAAAGCATCCTCCAGCACTTAGTCTTGGTTTGGTAGTGTGTAGTAAACTCCTACCACAGTGTTTGTATTTCTTTATCCCTTTATTTTTGCCCAAATGCTTCCACTGGTCCAGTTTGATCATTCACATGAATTTCAGTGCAAGTGAATTTGTCTTTGAAATATAATGCTATTTGCCTTCCTTTTCCGCCATATTTATTCTTTTTGAATAGGTTATATCCTTCAATTGTAATATTCCTATCATGGGAGTCATCCCACCAAGTCTTTGTTATACCTATGAAAGCCATATTTACCTTCCTGCTCTAAGAATTCAAGCTCATCTTATTTCCCAAGCTCCTTGCAATGATGTATAGACATTTGAAGCTTTGTTTGTTTTCATCTATTAACTTACTGTCAGTTTTCCTGTGGACCAGATTCTCTCCATTAGCTTCTCCCCTAGAATTCACATCCTTGTGTTTAGAGCTTGCCTCTGGGCTGAAGTTTGAGCTATCGCCTACAATTCTCCAAGGATTTAGTTTAAACCTTTCATTATCAGACTTACAAGTCTACCACCAAATATATTCTTCCTATTCTTTGTGAGGTACAACTCTTCTGTAGTCATCATAGTTCATCACTGATTGTGCTGCCTAAATTTGATAAATTCCAACAATATCTGATGGGCTACAACTTACCAGCCAGTTCAGTGGTTCTTAACCTTTTTTTTTACCAGGGACCTCCTGTGAAATATAATTCCTTGCTGATGACCCTCAAGAATTAACTCAAGAGTTAAATATTTAAAATTAGGTTTAAATATTCAAATATTTATTTATTTATTAAAGGCTTCTGGAGATCAGGATTCAAATCCTTGCTCAGACACTGGGTGACCTTGGGCATATCACATTCTCTCAGCCTCAGAGGAAGGCAATGGCATATCCTGTCTGAACTAATCTTGCAAAAAAACCAATAACACCATGATAGGTTCTCCATAGGGTTGTCAGAAGTGACTTGAAAGCAAACAACAACCAATGCCACTGACAAGGGGAGGTTCTTTCTAGCCATCAGGCCTCTCCTCTTTGAAAACTGACTTATGGCGAACCTGTCATGCAGGTTTTCTTGGCAAGATTTGTCACTTTTGCCTTCCTTTGAGGTTGAAGGAATGTGACTTGCCTGAGGCCACTCAATAAGTTTCCATGGCTGAGTGGGGATTCAAACCCTGTTCTGCAGAGTCATAGCTTGGGCACATGCACAGGCATGCTGCTGCATCCTTCGTCAGAGATGTGGCAGCAGGGGTGTGTGGGTTTTGAAACTGCTCCCTCATTTGCAAATGAGGAAGAGGTTTGGGCATGTGCATACGCCTGCCCCCATCTCCCTCAGCTCCCACATCCCCTACTACCACATCCCTGAGGAAAGGGACATGGTGGCATGCACATACCTGCCAACGAAGGAGCCTGCAAATGAGGGAGCAGTTTCAGAACCTACACCTCCCTGCTGCCGCGTCCCTGTTGCTGCTACCATTGGTGTCTAGCAGAGGGTTTTACTGATCCCCTGTGAGGTCCATGGACCTCGGGTTAGGACCCACTGTTCTAGTGTACAAATACCTAGTTGGTTGAGAAATAGCGTTTCTTTCCAGAGCAAGGTCTCTGGCATGCAGTTAGGTATGAACCCCAACACTTCTTCTTATGCACGTGAAGAACTTAGTGGTGACAACCTCATTCAGTAACATATTCAGCAATATATTCTTATTTCTAAACCAAACAATATTTGCTAGAATCTCACAATAGGATTCAAATCACATCCAACACAGGGCTTGATTGTCACAAGAGGACAGAATGTCCAGACCAATGACAGATTGTGTATCTTGATGAAATGCTGCTGTCATAATTCGGGTAGGCAATGACTGTGATTATAACAATGATTAATAATAATACTTAAGTGTCTGTCTGTTGAGGCCTCATTAGCCAACTCTTGCTTTCATTGTGAAGTGAAGGCCTATCTTCTGCTGCATTATTTAAAGCAGACTTCCAAGAAAACCAAACAGGACTGGTTGCTAGTCAGGTTTTTCTTTTTCATCCTGTATCATGTATGGGTTCTTTTGTAATGGTAATGAAGACTTACCCTGGCCCCCTGTGGTTAGCAAATTGGTCAGGAAAAAAAAATACAAAGGAGACGGGGAGAAAAGGGACAAGCTTCAAAATGGTACTAAAAAATAACTGGGAACTTTAATGAAACAGTCCACTGGTCCCACAATTTCCAATAGAGTTCCTTCTTGACTCAGTGGAGGGCATGTTGTTGTTGTTGTTTTTATTGTTTTTGTTTTTGTGCGCCTTCAAGTTGTTTCTGTCTTATGGCAACCCTACAGTGAATCTATCATGGGATTTTCTGGGGCTGAGAGTGTGTGGGGTACCCAAAGTCATCCAGTGGGTTTCCATGGCTGAGCAGGGAATTGAAACCTGGGCCCTTTCCGCACGGGGAAGTTAAGACGGGTCAAGGCGTCCTGTCATGGAGGTCATCCACACCTTGGATCGGCCTAGGTTCAGACTATTTACCATAGTTCCGCACCTAAGTCTGATCCAAAACACCCCCAAGTGGTCCTCCAGCATGCTATGTGAAGACCGGAAAAAATTGGTGTTTCAATTTTCCGGAGCGCGCCATTTCGTTCCTGCTCAGTTGTGCAGATGCGCAGATTCGCACCAATGTGAGCCTGCGATCAGTGGAGGGCGGGCTGTGGGCGTGGCCAGCTTCAGCGGTTGGTCCGGACCCACAAACAACCAGAAGTCACCATTTTGTAAGCTTCACCAGTGCGAATCTGAAGACCTCGCACTGCTCCGCATCGCCCTGGAACAAACAGAGGAGCCCTGTGGAAGGGCTTAAGGGAGAGTCCGCGTTGCTTCGAGCCAAGAAAAAGTGGTGAGTAATGGCATGGAGCAATTCACTCGCCTTTGCGGAAAAGGCCCTGGTCTTCAGGGTCATAACCCAATGCTGAAACGACAACATCCAAGGCATATACCCAAATAATTTCTTGAGTTCTTTTGAGAAATACTGGCTTGGTGGAATTAGTCAATGAAGGTTTCTCCCTTAAAATACCAGGCCATTTGCTATTTTGTTGTCAATTCTCTGCTGCCTTTCAGTAGTACCAGGGTCAGCAAGAAGACTGATGTGAGAGATTCTTCCACTCCTATAAGAGTGAAGATTCTTTGCCTTATACCTGTTGGTTCAAATCTGTTCATATTTTGCTAGGAGTTGTTGTGTTGATCCCAAACTTGCAAAACCCAGTCCTATCTAATAGTCAGAGCAACATCTGTATTCTTAAGCTTTAGTTTATCAGGAAATTAACGAGACAATAAGTTGCAGCTTTTATATTAGGATTTATTCTAGGAACACAGGTAGCGCAGATAAATATGCTGTCTTCAGCAGCACAACTTGTAGACATCTTGAATCGGTTTGGGCACAATCTTACACTTCTACTAGAATTATATAAACAAAATGTTACACTACCTCTCCTAGTGTGTCTGTTCAACCTCATCTGTACACTGACATTTGGCTGGGTATTAAAAACAAGCTTCATCAAGAAAGGAATATCCTACCACACGAAGCAGTTTGGGTTGGCAGCAGCAGTAGATATGGACCAGCTTTTGCCATTTCCGCACTAGCCTGTTATGGTGCTATGATTCCACTTTCAACATCCTCTGGAATCCTGGGGTTTGCAGTTTCGGGAGGGGCCGACTGGCCCCTCCCAAAACTGCAAACCCCAGGATTCCAGAGGATGTTGAAAGTGGAATCATAGCGCTATAACAGGCTAGTGCGGAAATGGTCTTTGCCAAGAACAAAATCTGGTGCTTTGCCGCTCAGAAAACTCCTGTTTTCTATTTTGTTTTCTATTTTGTTCTGGTTTCATTTAGCCACTCCTCCCCTACTCTCTCATTCAGTCAAAAGAAGGATATGAGGGAAGGTACTATCCTACTGGTTTCAGCCAGTGTACATACTGAGGTTCTCTCCCAACCTACTGGTATCTTCTTTTCTTGTGTACAGATGTGAAGGTGTTCTGCTGGCACTGGTGTTGACTGCATCACATATAGCTCGCCCATGACTCCAACCCATTTAGTCACTCCGCTGCTGTATCTTTACAATGGCACAATTGCTGTACTAATGGAAGCATCTAAATTGTTCCCCTGAAATATCCACCACTGCAGCAGTTTGTCTTTCATTCTGCCAACATGGCATGACTTCTGTCATAGTCTGTTGACCCCTAGTTGGTGGAATTTGAGTACAGAGAATAACACTGCTCTATTGTCTTGTAATAACCTAACTAAGTAAACAATTAATCCTTGACTTATAACATTATACCTTAGCAACTGGATAGAAATGTTTTTTCTTCGAAAAGTAAGAATCTTTTTAAAATAAGAAGTGAACATTCAGAGGAAGGTCTGCAATATTTTTGATGGGGCCATGCCCCCCGCCGCCTCTCCCTTCCGGCCTAGCCTAATTTATTTTTGAGATTAGTGTGATCCTGGTGTATCACTATATCAGGGAATAGAAGAATGAAATATGGAAGCTGCTCTTCCATCTTAACATTGACTGGTAGATTTTGTTTCTTCAGTTGGAAGTTATCTTCAAAGGCATCTGTTTTGAAGTCTGAGTGATATGCACATTTATTCAAATTAATCTGCTAAAATGTAGATGATTAATCATGTACTTTAAAAAAAAAGCTGTTGACAGTATCTGTTCTAAAGGATAGCAATTAATCTAATGGGGATTTTACTTGTGTTAGAAATAGAAAAGTTCATATTGCACAGCATGAGTGGTCCTTGATGGACGATTCATTAATTTTATGTTTCTGAAACAAGCCATAATATCTACAATGCTCTAATCTTCCTCTTTTTAATATCTCCTTCGAGGGTAGTTATTCTAGGAATCTCACCTTTTTTTAAATATGTCCTCTTTTCCCTGTCCTGATGTAAGGTTTTGGACAGAGAGGTATGCGGCTAGAATCCCTTGCGGTTTTCCAGGTGATGTTTTACCAGAAGTCAATAGTATGTGCTTTTGTTTCGTTTTCTTGAATCACTCGTTGTCGTTTGTGGCACCCTCTGCACAGATCTGTGTGGGCCTATCTGTAGGGATGCCTACATCTCTTCTCTGAGTAGCTAATTTAGAAGCTATCAATATGTCAGAATGGTTCAAATTATTTCTTTCAGCACATATTACCTATCTGAGAGGGATAGTAAGATGTTTAATTAGTTAATGCCTGTAAAGTGCTTTGAGGCTGTAAAGTGCTATCAAAATCAGTCTTATAACGTTAGAGGAAATTAGAGAATTAATGTTATTTCTCAGCTTGGGTGACTTATTCACATCACAGATATTTGTATCAAGGAAGTTGTAAACTCAGTGAGGACTCTAATACTGCCTCTCTTTCAGGTGGGCAACATGGCTATTTTTGTCCGCTCGAGTCAACCCCACAATGCTGGTAATTTTTTTTTACGTGTTTCATGGAAACAAGATGGTCAGGTCTTATTTCTTCATCAATAGAGTGTTGTTGAAATCAGCTAGTAAACAAAGTGTGTGCTCCATGTCCCTTCTTTCCAGTGACAGTACTAGTTTCAGAAATAATGTTTTCACTTGAGAAGTTGTGCACCTTGTCTCTGAGGCTAGTAGTGCTTTCAAAAGATTTCTAGGAATGCTTTTAGCCTCAGAAGCAAAGGGTACATCCTCTGTATCTCTTGCACTGGTGAATAAATGCACCAGTGTTTACCACTGAGACAGTAAATTTGGTAGCAGTGGCAGTGGGGTGTGCCCTCCAAAGTGTTCATTGGACCCATGGACCTGTGGGCGTTGCTGTCCCCTGGTCTAGGAGCCGCAGTGTAGCAGGATTGGTTGTAACATTTATTGAAGTGATATGATTGTTTCAGGAGGGGATATGGGGGGATAGCAGTAGTCTCTTGATTCTGAAGATCCTGAGGTTCTCCCAGACTCTTGCTATTTCTATCTTTCTGAAGAACTTTATCAGTGGCAACACCTGCTTGTTTCTGGAACAGACTAACCAGCAGCCCTGGCTTACTCTTCTTCTTCCAATGTGTCACAGGTAACACCACTGCATGTTGTGCCATTCCTTTTCTGTAATACCTTACCTAGACTGGCTGCTTCTCTTCAAACAGAGCAGAGCTTCATTAGTAGGAAGAACCATGGGACAAAAAGGCTTTTATTCTCAGGGAAGGAACTCTGCCTATAGATAGAATAGCTTGCAGGTAAACACAGCAGGCTTGGAAGGGAGCAGAGAGAGAATCCACAAAGCAGCCATGAGAGGCCCTTTCCTGGCACCCTACCTTGGCCTCTCCAAAGAGCTGCCTCCAAAGAACCATACCCTATTCTGTAAAGACAAGCACATATATTTTTCAGCAGGGGTGCCCTCCCTGGGAAATACTTAGGGAACCCAGACCCAGGCCAAGGCCTAGACCCACTGTTATCCAGTCCCCAACACACATACCCAGAGCTTGGAAAACTTATATTTTTTCACAACAACTTCTAGTGGCTGTGCTATCTAAGGGATCCTGGGCTTTGGACCCTTGTCCCAATTTGTTTGTTTGTTTGCTTGCTTTTCTGAGCCCCACACGCGTTACTGAGTAGACATGCAGAGGATGGTGGTACTAGCTAACCCAACAGCTGAAACAATAAAAGTTCAATAAAGTATACATTATTACCTCGCAAATAATGTACTTAAGTACCAAATGCCACCTTGTGAACACTGAACACATCACACAAACTGCTTGGGAGAAACTAGATGGGGGAGGGGCTGTGGAGGGTCCAAAAAAAGATAAGAGAAAGGGTAAGGATGCTCATGGGCACATCCAGCCATGACAATGGCTTGCGCTGCCAAATATGGAATGAATGCATATGTCAATCAGGCTGCTGAGCAGTGCAACACCTCCCCTGGTATCTTGCCATTTAAGGCAGCGTTGTATCTATAGGGAGAACTGCAAAAATGCAAGGCAAGTGGCAAAGGGGATGCAGCAGAGACACATCCAAGAAAGCATCCTGATCAAGCAACAGGTTGGGGAAGATTGGTCCAAGACAGAGGTTGGCCACGTGTAGGTTTGTCCCTTTTTGCAGTCCTCTCCTCCTCCTACAAAAACAATCATCACTACAACCAAAACCCTATCAGACCAAGAGGAATTGCCATTCCTGAAAGCCTCCAGAAGCATTGATTTTTCCTTTTAAATAGGACTCAGCCCCTTTATTTCTCACACAACATGTTTTTACAAAGCTGGAAGTGGTCTTTCATCTGTTTGTTTTTGGTGACTGGGATGGTCCACAACAAGTCCTAGTGAGGGGTGGCCCTGGATCCTAGAGCTTGTTCATTTTTGGTGAAAGGTGTAGAGATCCCGTTCACATATGAAGTAAAGCAGACTAGCTATGCTGTCTGTTTTACTCAGTAGGATTCTCCTTGTGCACTTTTAAAACAGAACCAAGTAAGACCAAGTTGACCAGACCCTAATGAGCCATAACTAGCAAGGATGAAACACTTTGAACAGATCACCTGGATAGGCCTCTTGGAACAAAATATAGCCGTGCAGGGCCATTTCCATACTAGCGTGTTTTAGTGCTATTATTCCACTTTCAACATCCTATGGAATCCTGGGGTTTGCAGTTTCGGGAGGGGCCGACCGGCCCCTCCCGAAACTGCAAACCCTAGGATTCCATAGGGTGTTGAAAGTGGAACAATAGCACTATAATGGCCCAGGTGTTCAGAAACTCTGGTATCTGTTCAATGGAAGTGCAACATTAAAGACTTCTTATTCTTGATCTTATACTCTCCCTGTTCACTTTCTGTGTATGTGTGTGTGTCTAAACTTCAGTTTTACTCCTGATCCTGAGAAAAAAATCTACTCCTTTGGATTTGATTCTAGATTGGCTTTAAGACCTGTTTGCTCTTCAGGATGATGAAATTAACCAGCCTGAAAACTGAAGTATAAGGAGGGACCCTGCTTTGGGCTGTGGCCATAGCCCCTGTAACCTATCAGTCCTTTTCAGTGCTGCAAAGGACAGGATTTCTCCCGAATACTGCACTCCACTGGTGACTAAAACCACCCAGTGCAATGTAAGAGGCAACCGGTGCTGTTCCTTTCTCCTCCCGTCTCCTCGCCTTCATGCAAGCAACTGTTGTCCCTCTTATCTCCCCCTTGCGGAGCCCTTTCCCTTTTACTGTGGTAATAGTGACATTCAGAGGGAAAGGCTGGGAAGCCAGCATCAAATAGCCCAAGCCCCTGTGTGCTGTGGATTTATCCTGTTCTTTCCTTACATTTAATTTATCTTTTTCCCCAGAAAGCTTGCTTACTACCTGGCCAGTTCAGAAGGGAGCCTTTACAGCTTCACCTCACCCTCTTGGCACAATGCTGGGAAAGAAAGAGCTTGGATAAACAAGTCTCCCTCTTGGAGGAAGAAATGGCCAGGGCTGCACTGTAAGGAAGAATCTCTCTCTCTCTCTTTTCTGAGCTTCAAAGGATATCCTTTCCTGGCACCGTGACAACAAGATCTCAAGGTGGAACCACTTCTTCCCTGTTCGTATATGGCAAAGTTTCTCGCAGAGCTTCTGGGCTGTACATTGTCAGTCAAACGACACTCCCCCATGTTTGAGGTAAGTCCAGGTGGCTTTAGGGCACGGTGTGTGAATGTATATGAGAGAGCGGGAGAAAATCTGGAGATCTTGTGTTGCACTTTAAATTTTCTTTTAAAAAATGTCACAATTGGGTAGAATTCTTTCTAGTCATGAAACATCTGTCTAGGCCTAAGAAGCATCTATTTGGGTGGGGTGAAAGGGTGGGAGAAATCACCCAGGAATCTCTCTCCTTGCCCCACCTGTGGTTCTCAAAAACAAAAGCACTGCTGCCTCCCACTTGACAGATTAGCACATTAACTGTCAAGTCGACTGGAGTTTAATTGCTTGCACTTGACATCCACAGCATTTGCTAGGGAATCTGTCACCTCCCCCCAAATGTGACTATTTCCTGCTGGCTTCTTTAGAGGGCTGAATTCATTCTGCTGCAGCTGGGGAGGGGAAAAAACCAACAAGGCACAAGAGCACTTATTAGTCTGGGAAGAGGTTCTTGGTTTCAAGTCTATATTCTTTGATGATTCTCCAAAGGAAATTGTATTGGAACGGTAAAGTGACTTCCAGGAAACCATGAAAGGCAAAGTGTGGAGGAAAAGCAAAGTGTGGAGGAAAAAAAATGTATCTAGAGCACAAATGAAGGAGGTGTATTTTTGCCAAGGCAAAACTGAAAAATGATAACAGCAGAAAATGTGTTATACTCAAATGGGCTTTCTAGGTAGTGATGGGGATAGTTTTTCATGAACAAGAATTTTTTTGAAAGCCAAGAAGATCCAGGTCAACTTTGGCTCAGCTAACACATGTTGTGTTTAGGTGTAAGGAAGAAGTTAGCCATTAGACATAGGTTCGCAAGTTTTCCTCTGGTGGGTGATAGGAATGCCAAACATATGTAATGTGCTGATGTGTAAGTCTTTCAGCACAAAATAAAACATTCTCATTCTCTAGGATTCACATAGGGTAGGTGGTAGACTACCTGCTGTTTTGGACTACAACTCCCTTAAGCCTCAGGTGGCTAATAGGACTAATGGCAGTTATAGACCAAAACATCTGGAGGGGACCAAATTGTCTACCATTACCATAACATGTGTACCTCGTAGTGGTGGGGATCCCATGCCAAAAAATGGAATGTCAGGTTGTCCTTCAACTGATGTAGTTCTGTAGCACTAAGGAGAGAGGGAAGGTAATGAATGAAAAATGAACCCAATGTGGTATCAAGAATGAAGTGTTGGATATGAGCAAGTCATCTATAGGATTCAAGTCCCTGCTCCACCTTGATGACCTTGGGTCACTCACCTGCTCTCAATCCAACCTACCTTGCAGGACTGTTCTGTGAATGTGAAGAGATTACTCTCATACATGTTACTAAGTTCTAGTCAGCCTGGGATCTTGTTTGGGATTCCACTACTGTTGCTAATCTTCCCAGTCCAAGATGATAGCTTGCAGTGAGCAAAAATGCAGTGAGTAATAAAGAACTTAAGTAATTACAGAATTTAAGATCTAAAACGCTGAGTTTTTGAGCTGTACTCAGCTCTTTCTTGGGGAAAAACTGAACCCAAGGAGATACAGTCATACAGTTAATTAACTAGGCTTACTTGGAAGTGGTGGTGTAGTGGAGCTTCATCTCACAGGGTTGCAGCCCTGAGACTTTCTTATTAACAGGGGCTAATAATCTGTCAGCTCCCTTGGACCCCATGTTCCTGCTGAACTGTGCTGCAGCTCCCATAATAACTGGAGAGGAAATTGACTTTCCTGGTGGTGATGTGTGGTCTATCCTTCTTGCAATCCAAACTATTTGGTGGTGATGGTGGAGGGGTTTACAGAAGATCTGCCTGCCATAAGGGAAAAGCCCTTTGCTTAACTAGCTTGTAGAAATAGATTGCATGGTGGCAACAATGTAACTAATGCTAATTGCCACTTGTAACAAAATACTGCATATCAATCAGCTTGCAACAACGTATTGAAACCAATTGCTGCATGTATCTGGGCATGGGATCAAAGGCTTCCAGGTTAGAGATCCCCAAGGACATCTGGCCAAAGGAAGTGAAAGGAATGCATGATTCCCAAGAGGTGCTGTGAGAATAACCAGAAGGGCCAAATAAGAAGAAGAGTGGGGCTCTCAGGATGAAAGTATGTAAACATCCTAAAGCGCCTGGGAAATTTGGGGATCTGAGGGACAAAGTGACATTTATGATCCTCACTAATCAGTACTGTTCACACACAAATTTGAATAATAGCTATATAACCTGCTGGCTAACTGATGTACCTTAGTCTTAGCAACTTATACTAAAGTGCTATGTTGCTTATGCTGCCTCAGTAAAAACATTGCTGCTGCACTCTAGGTGTTTCTTGGAGAGAAGGTTAACTAGCATATGATAGACAGAGAAGAAAACTGCTACAAAATTGTTTTAGATTAACATAGCCATCTGCACATATGGACACTCCAAAGGGATGTTCTGTAGGGACTATGCTGGTGGGGGACTGCACTTCAAAATTTTCTATTAGATTCCTGCTCAGAAGTGTTAACCCCCTTGCCTTGACTGAATCTGACTTCCTGTGTCTAAAGGCTGAGACCAGTAGTTTTCAAACTTATGTCTTCAAGGAACCTGGAAAGCCAGAAGTCTGTGGCATGTCCACTTGCCCCACTGAAATGACCCTGAATTAACACAATTGTCCTTGAGCTTCAAAGAAGATGAAAAGTAACCAGCAATCTGCCTTTACATGAAGCATCTTACCTGATGTTCTTCCTCTTCTCAGTGATGTCCTCCTGACAACCCACAGAGCAAACAGGGTTCTCTGAATCACAATTCCCAAATCCTTAGTCTTTAGCAGATTACTTTCCTGCAACTGCATGCAATTATTTCCATGCTGAGTCTGCCCATGCTTGGGCTGCCATGTCAACATATAGGATTTAGCACGGGGGTTGTCACAGTCTCCATTTGACTGTGTGTGTATTGAATCTAAATGGAACTCTGAAAAAAAACCCCCATCTGATTGCAAACAACCAGCCTGTTCTGAATCTCTGTTATTACTGGCTGAGATATACCAACTGGTAGCTGTTGTTTTTAGAGTTATATCCCCAAAAAGTAAAAAACAGGCCAAGGCAGTACTAAAAACATGAGAAAATACACTCCATGCCTCTAGAAGGAATTTGGGGGGCTTTTTTTTTGTGGGGAGGCATGGCTAATGTGGCCCTCCTGCCTTCCACACTTGATCCAATGGCTTCTGCTTATTCTCATGATGATGACACCATCAGCCTGTCAATCTGAGAGAGTTTAAGTGGGCCAGATTACCCAGTGATGTCCCTGGCTCAGTGAGGACTTGGCTCTGGGTCTCACTCTTAATTCCTGCTCTCTATTTGCCCATTTGGGCCAGGACAGCCCACTTGGACTGGCAGCACCTCTCCAGTCCCCATAGCCAGATGTTTTTTCACCCTACTTGCTACCTGTCCTTTTAAATGGACGACAAGTGAGACATTTACATGCCAAGCAGGTGCTTTCCCTCTCAGGAATGCTCTGTTCTCATAGAATACTGTGACTGCTCTGCCCACAGTAAACTGTTTGTGTCAAGTGAAATAAATCTGTCACTAGTGCCTATTAAAAGGGTGAAGGAGTAATGAAATGAGTTTCTTGCATGAGACTTTCCCTGGCAGCACAAATATGAACATAGGTGTCACAGTGGTGATAAATTGTTTCAAGGCATCGTTGTGCTCCTGCATACGGTTAAGTGGCATACATGACGAGACTTCTCAGGACAACCGTCATTAGAATGGCTTTGAGAGGATGTCCTAGGCTCTTGGTGCCAGAGGTAAACAGACAAAACTAGAGTGCAGTGGCTAGTTTGGTTTAAAAATATGTCACAAGTCAAGACCAAAGTATGAAACAGTGTATTTCTACAAGTAAGAGCCAGCATAGTGTAAAAATTTGCATGTTGGACTGTGACTCCAGAGACTAGGGTTTGAATCCCCACTTGACCATGGAAACCCACTAGGTGACTTTGGGCAAGTCATACTCTCAGCATCAGGGGAAGGCAAAGGCAACTCCCCTCTCTGACTAAATCTTGCCAAGAAAACCCTGTGATAGGTTTGCCGTAGGGTCTCCATAAATCCGAAATGACTTGAAGGCACACAACAAGACATTTCTAGTGATAGTTGTTGTGATATGCTAGGACTTTTAAAAAGGAATTTCCATGGGGAAAGGGCATGAGTTTAAAAAAATACTTTTAAATCCTACAAAGGGGTATTTTGAAATCATACACAAGAGCATATTTGATCTTCAGTTTACACAACTCAACAAACATTTATTTAAATACAGACATGCCACAAACCTCACATCCCATTTACTCCTAGCAAACCTGATGGGACTGTTCCGGATGTTACTTAACACCATCTTATCCATACTCCTTAACATTTCACAGATGAAAACTGGGACCCACATCGGAATATTGTCAGTATGGCAACAATTATTAATGAGGAGGAACACACAAACTAGGAGAGGCTGCAAGGGTTGGCTTTTGTGTGAGCCTCCTGGGAAGGGCAAGAGTCTGTTGTCTCCTTTCCTCTCCTCTCTGTTAAAGTGAGTGGAAACTGCTTTTGCACTTTGCACTCAGCAGCAATTTAAGTAAGTGGAGGACAATCGGGGAAAGTGGGAGGAGGAGAAAGAAACTGGGAGATTTTAAAAGCACCTGAAAAAGTGGGATGACAGATGATTGATTGGGACTCTCCCTGCAAATTTATTACAGTTGGAGGGTATGCATTTCATTAGTCCAGTTTGAGTCAGATTCTTCCTCTCCATTACGCCTTACAGGCCATTTCCGCACTAGCCTGTTATAGCGCGATATTCCACTTTCAACATCCTCTGGAATCTTGGACTTTGCAGTTTCGGGAGGGGCTGGCTGCCCCTCCCAAAACTGCAAACCCCAGGATTCCAGAGGATGTTGAAAGTGGAATCATCGCGCCATAACAGGCTAGTGTAGAAATGGCTACAGACAAGAAAAGATGACATAACCATCAAGACCAAGATCATATATCCATACCCTCCAGCTGGATTCTAGAAATGCTGAAGATCACAGATACATACCTGGGGGAATGCCTGCAGTCCCACACTGTCCATCTTCGTATAGAAGGTGCCTTAGAAAAGAAAACTACATAGTCAAAAGGAAAAAAAAATACAAGTTCGCACTGTGGAGATCACACTATAGATCAGAGAATGGCAACATGTTCAACTTTTCCTATCTCAGAGGAGAGTTTGCCTCAATGCAGTGATTGGCTGGCCTTCCTGCCATTTCCCAGAGCCTGTGAAAGCAGGTGAGCTTCTGGGAAATGCAAAGTCAAGCACTGGGAGAAGATAAGACCCAGACAGCTGAGGGCCTTTCCACACTACGCTGTTATGGTGCTATTATTCAACTTTCAACATCCTGTGGAATTCTGGGATTTGTAGTCTGCTGAGGCCAAGGAGCTCTCTGGCTGAGAATTCCAAATGCCCCTCCCTAAACTGCAAACCCCAGGGTTCCATAGGATGTTGAAAGGGGAATAATAGCATTATAACAGTGTAGTGTGGAAAGGCCCTGAGTCCCCAAGCCATGGACCACAATGGAGTGCTGGGGTGGTGGTGTTCTTTCAAAAAAAGGATACCTTTATTATATATAGTAACACCCTCCCCTCCAGACCAACTATTTCCTGTATTTCCTGCAAGGAGCCATCAAAATGTAGCCACAGCAGCCAATCAGCTACTGTCTCTCTGCCTAAAATCAGCCAGCTCCTCTGGCAGCCGCTACATCAGAAAGCACAAAAGATCTCAGCATCCTCCAGTGAGTGTTGGGCAGCATTTGGTGATCAGCAGAGAACAGAGAACAAATTAGAGAGGATTTCTAATTCCATTTGATACTTCCTTCATTTGGAATTGCTTTTGTGTGTTAGATGAAAGAAGCCTTTAGTCTCTCCATATTCATGTTTGATGTTTGAAACGTGCTTTTCGATTTACCAGCACCATGCAATTTTCAGTGCTGCAAATGCTGAGGGACGTATAGACTTCCCATTTGGGAGGCAGGGAAGAATATGGAAGAAAGGTTTAGTTCATTTCTGAGCACAATTTAAGGTTCTAGTTCATGGCCTGCCTCATGTCCTCCTGCTGTCTCAAGTAAAAACAGTGGCGGATGGTGAGCAGAGAACAGGCATTTTCAGTTGTAGCACTCTGTGGAATTACCTTCTTTTTGAGATTTGCCTTGAACTGTCTTTATATGCTTTCAATAAATAAAGTCCCAGCTTTTATTTTCATTTGCTTGCAATTTCTAGGGCCAAACCAAACATTACTTTAACAAGTTGTTGTTGCTGAGCGCCTTCAAATCATTTCTGACTTACGGCAACTCTCAGGCAAACCAAACATGGAGTTTTCTTGGCAAGGTTTGTTCAGAGGGGGGTTTGCCTTTGCCTTTTATCTGAGGCTGAGAGAATGCAACTTCCCCACGGTCACCCAGTGGGTTTCCATGGATGAGCAAGGATTAGACCCTGCTCTCCAGAGTTGTAGTCCAGTGCTCAAACCACTACAATATGCTGTCTCTTCTTTAACAAGGTTTGGTTTTTAAACAACTGTATGCACTTCTTCTCCACAATATGAAATACTAGGTAACAGTGAAATAAGAAAATGAGCACTTGTAACTACGGCCATACCCGCTTGGCCGTTCCCTGACTATGAAACGTATTCTTCAAAAACAAGGAGGAAAGGACACGTACCCTCCAGCTATCTCAACTTGGCAGAGATAGTCCTTATTAATCCTTTGTCATCTCTTTATTTCAGCTTTTTGAAAATATCCCAGTTTCTCTCTCCTACTTGCACTTCCCCCCTTTGTTCTCAGTTTGCTTCAGTTGTTAAAAACTGAGTTCAAAGGGCAAAAGCAGCTTGTTCTCAGTTAACTCAGCAGGGGGAAAGGGAAGGGACAGAATCTTGCTCTTCCCAGTAGACTCAGACTGCTTTGTGTGTTTTTTTCTCATTCATAGCCTTTGCCGGCCATTTCCGTACTACACTGTTATAGTGCTATTATTCTGGGGTTTGTAGTTTACTGAGGCCAAAGAGCTGTCTGGTTGAGAATTCTTAATGCCCCTCCCTAAACTGCAAACCTCAAGATTCCATAGGGTATTGGAAGTGGAATAATAGCACTATAGCAGTGTAGTGCAGAAATGGCCACCATTTTGACTGCAGTCTAGCGCTGTTTGGCTACACGTGGCTTGCTGTTCATCTGTGAAGTACTGGAGAGACTGTCTAGGCTAGGGCTTCCAGATCTCAGGACCTGACCCTAAATCTGAGGGCCTTGACTCTCATCTCCATTTCTCAGGTTGAGGGTGAAGAATCTCTGGGTGAGAACAATACCATGAAAAGTGTGTGTGTGTGTGTGTGTGTGTAGGTGTACACACACGCACACACACCATATATACAGATATGTTTTCCTCATGACTTAGATCTGGTTTTCAAAATTTGAACGGCGTATGCTGTTCAATTGTGGCTGATGTTTAATTTACCATGCTTAATGACATCAGTAGGACCAGACCCTTGTGACATCACATGAGGATGACTCTAGGTCAGATTTTGGCCCTGAAACCACTGAGCCTGGGACAGTCTTGATCTGGCAGTCCTACTCAGTTATGTCCATGCCAGGTTTAGGTGCTGCTGGTGCCAGGACAGCCCTCCGCTGGCCACACCAATTGTTCCTTCCTGAGCGGCCACTGAGAGTGTCTGTGGTTCCCTGAACTTCAGCCCCAAGATCCAGCCCTTGCTACATTTCAGAGCTTAGAACAGTCTTTTTTTAAATCGGAATACCTAGATACCCTAAAGGCACCAGATCTTGGAAGCTAAGCAAGGATCAGCACTGCTTAGTACTTGAACGAGAAACCATCAATGAATAGCTGGTGCTATAGGCTATATTTCAGAGAAAGGAAGTGTCAAAACCACTTCTGAGTTTTCTTTGCCTAAGAAAACCCTGCAAAATTCATGGGGTCACAATAAGTCAACAGGCAACTTGAAGGCACATACACACACATCTTAAAATTTTCCAGACAGAAAGATCAGCCACTAGCCATGCTGGCTAAGGGATCCTGGATATCAGAGACCAAAAAGTAACTTTTCTGACTTCTGTTGAATCCCTGTTGAAAATATTTCACATACTGAATATATGCCTGTAGTTGTAGAAGAAAGAAGGTACCACACCAATGGGAGGAAAAAAACCAAGACAACTGAGCTTTTGCAAAAGAAGAAACTCTTTGATAAATAGTCTTGGGCTTGCAGGTGTCCTAAATATAGACTTTTGAGCAGGGAATAAAGCAAAGAGACTGTGCAGTCTGCATGTAACAGTTTTATTTTATTGACAGCACCTCTGCTTTCTTTTCTTTACCTCAAGCCAAAAGTCTCAGAGGAAAACAGACTAATTAAATCTTGGCATCATATTACATTCAGCCCTACAAATAAAGTTCAGTTTTAGCTGCATGGATGTTGCTGAAAGAGTCATTAATCGTCTTTTAAATAAATATAGCCAAACTACTACAAATAGCCAAGCATGAAGAATTGCAGTGATCCCATCCCTAGGAAAAATCCATTGCAAAACCGTCATGGATTTCAGCAAGAATAAAAAGGTATATTTGGAAGAGGTTCACAGAAAACAAATTAGCACAGGGTATAGAATTTAGGGGAGTGGGTGAAATTCAGTAGTACAGCTGGTGCTTTGCATGGGGTTTTTGGCTCTAATATCTGCAACGCATGTTGCTGTCAGAAAATGGTTATTGAGCTCTCTCAGATTTTGAAAAATCCCAATTACTGATGCATGTATGTGTGTGGAGCAGAGATGCACCTGATATTGGTGGAGAAGTGGTGTAAAGCAGAGTTGACCCTACCATTAAGCTGAGTGAGAGGACCACCTTAGGTGGCACATGTTGGAGGGCACAGCAAAAGAAAGAAAAAGATGTAAGACCTCATTCACAAAACTAGTCAAAAGCAAGCAAGCAAGCAAACAGGCTGAGAAATACACCCTCTCACATACAAAAGTTGTAATAAATCTACCAGAACACTTGGTAGTCCATATACCACCCCCCAAAAGTCCAAACAATGTTGTAGGAGTAGATGTAAAGATCTGTTGGGCACGAATCTTTAAATGGGGGAAGACTGAGGACAGTCATCTTCTTCAGTGACAATATGGACGTTCTTCTAATCTTCTAGTTCTTCTCATCAGACTAAGCGAAATTCAGTGAAGAATATGCTCCTTGCATGTTTGCCATGCCAAGCCATCTGGTCCATCTGGGCTGGATGGGCCAGAGCCTCCATGGATTCACTATAACAGCTTTGTATATTACTTCACTCTTGGGCATCATGGACTGTCCCATCTAATAAACCTATAACGGAACACTTCAGGTATGGTGAAACACCTTGTTGTAGAATTTTTAGCATGACTTTGCTTGTGTGTGAGAGTAGTGCAGTGGTACAGTGGCTACTGCAATCCCTGTTAACCCTTTTCTTGGGGATTGGAATGTATATTGAGCATTTCCAATCTGTGGGCCATTCTTTTGTTTTCAATATTTAGTGAGAGAGTTTAGTTAGAACTAGAGTGGATTCTGTCTCTGTTGCTTGAAACTGGTCTATTGGTATACCATCTGTTCTTGGTCATTTATTTCTCCTAAGTGCTTTGTGTGCAGCTTTTCACTTTCTAAAATTGTGGATTCATCTTCATGTGATTCTTCTTTGAGTGAATCTGTCATCATTACATCTCATTTAAATACAGTAGTTCTTCAATGTATTGTTTCCATTGTCTTTTTATTTCTTCTTGATCATGCAGTGTGTTCCTCTGATGGGCACAGAGGATCCTCACTCTTGATTTAAATTTCCCTTTGATTTCTTGGATGTTGTGGAAGAGATCTCTTGTTCTTTTTTTTTTCCTGTCATCTTCTATTTTTCTGCATTGATAGTTATAGTAGTTCTCTTTCTCCCTGCACACACATCACTGAACAGCACATTCATGTTTCTGACCCTATTTTGGTCTCCTTTTACATTTACTTTTACTTCTTGTGTGTCCATAACCAGTTGAAGAGTTTTATTGGTCATCTAGTGAGGCTTTTCTTTCTTTTAGGCTTCAGACAGTTTCTTTCTGCATTCCACGCTAATGTCCCTGGCTTCAGTCCAGAGTTCTTCTGGCTCTCAATCAATTAAGCTTAATCTATTTTTACCTTATCTTTTTACCTTATTTTTACCTATTTTTTACTTTATCTATTTTACCTTATCTTAAAATTCTACAGGGATTGTTTTTCAGGTTGTATTTGGCATAATGATCAATTTGGTGTTATTCTTTAGCTTTACTCCAGTCTTCGATATCAGCAGTTCATTACGTGTGCCCCAATCTGCTCCTCGTCTTGTATTTGCAGAGAGAATGGGACTTTTCCACTTTTTCTTCCAGTTATATAGTCAAACATGATTTTTGTATTGGCCATCCGGTGATGTCCATGTATACAATTCCCTCTTTGAGTGGCTGAAGAATGTGTTGGCAATGAACAAACATTTCATCAATATTCATCAAGGTAGTATTGCAGTGATATTTTGAGTTGTTAACTGAGGCTGGTTATAGGGGTTATACAACTCCCCTGCTCCAACATCACCACAGGCTGCTGATCTGTTTCTGGGCACATTTCAAAGTCCTCGAAATCTTAGGTCCAGACTGTTTGACAGAGTATTATCTCTATGTATGGCCTTGCTTGGACTCTAAGTGGTGGTGGGGGTGTGTGTCTCCTTACTATCTTTCTGTTGGTGGGGAAAAATTCAGATTATTCTGACTAAAAGAGTCAGAATAAAAAAAAATTAAGGGAAGGGGTTTATAACTGTGTTATTTTAGATTGCACCTTAATACAACTTTAAAACTCCTTTTTAAGTGACTGTGCAGTTTTGTGAATAGTTTCCTTCTATTTTAAATGTTGACATTTTGTATGTTTTTACTATATTGTAACCATCTTAATTTGTGAGCTGCTTTGAATTCCAATCTTGAGAAAAAAAGATGAGTTATAGATGATGATCTGCTTGTGTGAATGGTGCCATTTTGACTATTACATATTGATCTATTGTCAGGTAATGAGTTTTCTGTTCATAGCAAATATATACTTATGTACTAATGCAGGCTTTGCTTTGAAAGCAAAGTAAATGTTATTCTTTACTGTAATTACTTTAACTGGGAAAAAAGACTATTTTTAGTCTAAAAATTGTCCCCATGGAGAGATATTGAAGCTGCTTTAATGATTTTTAGCTACTGAAAAGAAGAGGACTTGCACGTTACATGCGAGCTAGAGGGAACTATGTGCTTTATAAACTAGTATTGCTCACACAATCTTGTGGGAATGTTTGCAGTGAGACAAAATGTGCATTTTTGTCCCTCATTCAGGATTTAGAAAGTAAACTTAACAAGCTGGTTGATGCAATATGTAAATGTGCAACTCAGTGTTTTAATTTGAAAGATATTCCTTTGAAATATAAGTGGTGAATTCCAAAGGTTTAGTGAATAATCCGATAAACCAAAGCTTGGGCTGGATGATTTGGGAAGTCATAGTCCCCCCCCCAAAAAGTAACTTTGCCAAGTTTTGTGATGAAGCTTCCCCTTCCTGATCCTGTGAACAAATTTTGCTGTGCATGCTCAGTGAGCCATTCCTTGCAAATGTGGTATTTTTGAGGTGATTCATGTACAAGGATTGGGGTTGAGTAACCCAGATGCTTGCCTATAAAAGATGCTAAAATGGAGTGCAGTACGACTTAATCAAAGGAACAGGAGACCTCCACAGGTTATCATGAAAGGCTTTGGGATATGAACCGGGCTTGCATTTGTGACCCAACGAGTGAGACCTAGTCTACCACTTTTGAGATGCAGCCTGTTGAGTGCTTGCATGTTTATGCTGCCATCAAAGTGAATGACTCTTTACAAAGTATATGAGGAATGGTCTTTGTCTCAAACACATTACAGTCTAAAATTTCAATACAAGGGAGACAATGAAAGAGAAATGGAGAAAGGATTTTTGCCTCCCTATTTTATTCTCACAACAATCCTGTGAGGTAGATTAGGCCATAAGAGAGTGACTGCCCAAAGCTCACCCAGTGAGTTCAAAGGCTAACCTGAACATGGATTTTGCAAATGCCAATCCAACACTTTAACTGTCACTATACCATCCTACCTTCTGTCTTCATTCAAGTAAGTCAAAAGCCAGAGGTTGCTCATATTCCAAGGATGACCGTGTATAAGTTATCCAACAAACAGGATGTGGTAGGTAGTGCCCATCTTTATAAATGTGAGAGGTTTTTCCATCTTTTGAATTCCTTAACTCATTTTGAGCTGAGAAAGCACATTGCCAGGCAATTCTTTCTTTGCATTCGAAAGGGTGGTGGGCAAATATCCCCACATTCCAACCTCCCTTGCACAAAGGGAAGATATTCTTAATTGTGTATGATTTTGTAATTTGCATGCTATTCCTAGGAAAAGATTTCTTGAATGTCTGGTGGAAGGAATATCTGATGGCTCTTTGGTTGAACAAATGTGTAAATTACTTGCAGATATGGCTCCTTATATAACCAATCAAGTAGCTTTATTTCCTCTGGCTGCCAAAAAAAGATTACAGCAAAGCTTTTAAAGGCTTTTGGTAGACGTTCTGCATATGATGAATGGATCTGATTAGCATGTTTAACTTCTTTTAAATCTCTTTTGGTCAAATGTGCAAGAATCTAGGGTAACAGGCAATAAAAGTGACTAGTTGACAAAGCAGCTATGGATGTGCAATATACACCTTGATGCTGGAGGAGAATGGCATTAAATTTTCCCCACCATTTCTCTGATAAAAATTACTCTCCTAAAGGTGTTATCAATGGTGGTAGTAGTGGGGAAAGGATAGCTCTAATATAGGCACTGTGAATGTTTTTGATTTCCCTTCTTGGGGCTGCTAGCAGCTTGGAGGCTGATCTGAAAGAGAAAACAGTACAAGGAAAAAAAAGTTGTAAGCAATGCCAGTGCCATGGTCCTCATTCAAACCAACTCTGTCTCCATTTGGTGCTTTTAAAGCTTGGATGCAGATAGCTTGAGTCCAGACTAGCTCAAAGATCATGATCTAAATCCTATTGTTAGCAGGCCAGCCACTGAATTAATTGGGTTTACCTATGTGTTGACTCACCATTCAATAAGTGATTCAATGGGTCTACTCTGCTTGGAATTAAGCAATAGGATTGTAACCCATCTCTCCTTATATAGACTGCCTCAGTTTTTGGATACTCAGAGGAGGGCTTTCCTTTAGTCCCGCGTCTGTCACAGTACTTTGGTTAAGGACATCTGAGAAGGTCTTCCTGTGGCAGCTCCTTGGCTGTGGAACTCTCACCCATAGCAAGCTAGGCTGGCATCCTTTCTGGTCTCTTTCTGCCAGCAGACTAAGACTTTTTTATTTAGAAAGGCCTTTGGCTACTAACTGCCTTTTGCAGAAGGGTATTTGAATGGGATATGTCTGAATGAAATAATACTTTCATTCTCATTGTTCTGTTTTAAATGATTTTAAATTGGTTTCAATTTGTGTTTTGTTTTAATGTGACAGCTTACTATTGTTTATTCTAAATTCTTCTTCAATATTATAAATAGTTGCTTTTTAGCTGCATTTTGTTTTCATTCATTTCCCATGAGCCCACAGCCTCATGGCTATGAGTTTATGGGAGTTGCAGTCCAATACATCTGGAGGACATTGGGTAGAGGAAGGCTGTGGTAGAGAACTACAGCATCTAGTGTTTCCTGCTGATGAAACATATTCCTTCTGTGTGAGAAAACTGTGGTATAGCAAAAGCATTAACATCCTAAATGCATAGTGCAAACCATGATGTTACAGAGCAGAGATGTAGGGAATGCAAAAGCTCAGTTTAAAGCTGTGATCTTATGCAACTTTTCCATGAGGAAGCACCCTTGAATGCAATAGAATTTACTTCTGAGTAAAGATTGCATTTAGGTTGAGGCAAGTTTTTCTGGTGTCCTTATCTTCAGACTGCACTTTGTAAAAACAGTTCAACTGTCATGTTCATCTTGATATCTAGGATCTTTGCTCTTTGAAAGGGAGAGAGAATGTGCTCTTTGGGCCCACAGAAATAATCTGATGAATCAGATTTTTGGAATGCTGGAGAAATTCTCCATCTTCATTAACTTCTCCTGCCTGACATTTATGCTGAGCCAGCTTTCGACATCCAGGGAAACAAAACAAAAATGCAGTCCTACCACTCACTTGCTTTGGCCCACTGCCCAGTAGATTTTTTGTGATGTTAGTAATTTACTTGCATCAGCTACATAACAAACATCATTGCTTAATTACAGTGGTTAAGTTATTAGCAAGTCACATTTTCAATTAAATGTTTTTGAGAGAGAGCTTATAACAAAGTGTAAACAAGATTCTCTCTCTCTTTTTTTAAAAAAGAATCATACTAAAATATCAATTAGGGCTAGCATGGTGTAGTTCAGATCTCCGCCCAGCCATGAAAACCCATTGGGTGACCTTGGGCAAGTCATATTCTCTCAGCTTCAGAGGAGGACAATAGCAAACCTCCTCTGAACAAAACTGGCCAGAAACAAAAACAAACAAGACACCATGATAGGGTCACCCTAAGTCAGAGTCAACTTGAAAGTGCATAAAACACAAAAACATTGATTGTCACTAAAATGCCTCTCTGTGTGGAAATAGCCATCATCTTCTGTTCTGTAACATGGTCCATTTCCACACTAGACTGTTATTGTGCTATTTTTCCACTTTCAACTTATGGAATCCTAGGGTTTGTAGCTTGATATCCTGCAAACCTCAGGATTCCATAGGATGTTGAAAGTGGAATAACAGCACAATAACAGTCTAATGTAGAAATGGCTGTGGACGCATCCTGTACCTCAACAGGAAGCTCTCACCTCAACCTGCCACTGATGTATTGGGAACTCCCATTCATCCTCTCTTTTATCTCTTTGCAAACACCACCGTTTTAAGAGTAGTGGATGTTGTTCTCCATGGTGCTGAATTTTTTTAATCTGTTTTAGCTCACAGCACATCTTGATACTGAATCCATGTTGGGACTGCTGAGAAGGGCTGGATAGCGCAGAACCCATCCCAGGAGTTTGCTGACTGATGAAAAGCAGCAAATGAGGCCCCTCTCCACCCAAGTCAAGGTGCTCAGTATTCAAAGCCCGCCAGTGTATTTTGATACATAAGCAGCAAATCCCAGAGGCATCTCTCCCATTTCTGCAGATAAAAATACAACAACAAATCTCTAATGTTTCCCTGCCCATTCACGACATTCAAAGTCTGCTGCCTGCGACAGTGACTGACACCAACCCTTCATAGGGCTGGCCTCTAGCCAGTACACAGGGCATATTTTTGGCCCTGAATAACCACTGATTGGAGTAAAGGTGAGGAGGAAGTGGTGGGACACATGGAGACCTCCCATGGCAGCAGTAGGACTAGGGGTCAGAGATTGCCCATATGTATTCTGGAGAAATAAAAGGAAATAATTCTTAATCTGTTGCAGTTGTAACATAGGGAGTTACATATCACAGGAGGTGATAATGGCCATTGCTTTAGAGAACTTTAAAATTTTCAGGGTTTTTACTCTCAATGATCGTTAGTCATGATAACTAAATGAAATAAAATAAAATAATAGAATGGGACTGTGTCTCTGATTATTAAGTGCTGAGTGGCTAAGCAACATATGCTGGCTAGTTACACTGTCCTTTTTCTCTGTGTCTCCAGAGTCTTTCACATCATACATTTATAGCACCTTGGCACTGCTTTAACTGCCATGGCTCCATTCTCTGGAGCACTGGGATTTGTAGTTTTGCAAGGTACTTAAAGTTCTCTGTGAGAGAGCTCTTATGCTTTACTGAGCTACAAAACCCAGGATTCTGTAGGATACAATCATGGCAGTTAAAGCAATATCAAAGCACTATAATTGTATTGTATGAAACAGACATGACATATTTTCTTAGAGACAGAGTGCAGAACTGGATCAATTCTTGCTTCTCATAGCTTACACTGCAAAGGGGACTTTTTATATTTCACTGATCTCTGAGTGGTTCATGCCTTTCTCGCCCTTCCCCAACCTCACAAACAGCAATGCCAACTGATATAAAAAAGAATCTCTATTTCTAACATTACCAAGAAGAAACAGGCATTAGATATGACTGTCTTAAACCTTAACCTCAAGATCCTACATGCTTATTTGTATGGAATTTGTCTGAGGATAGAGTTCCTTTAGGGCTGGAGATTTTAATGAGCTCTCTAATTAGGCTTTTGACAGAATCCCTTAATTGATGTTTGCTCAGGTTGTAAGCTCTTTGGCTATTTAATTAATGTCTGTTTATTCCTGAGACTGTGCTCAGCAATGTTTGATAAGTGCCCGCTTACAAACATGATAAATAATACATAGTATCCCAAGAGTTCTGCGCTTCCTAATCTCTTCCAAGTGAAAGCTGGTAAAGCAGAATCACTCAGGGGTGAGCAGTCAGCCGGGAACTTGTGTTGGTTCAAATGACCTCAGTAACAGGATTTTGCTAGCTGCTGTCCCTCAGCCACACACCTGCAATGTGTTGAGAATGATACTTTGTTGTTGTGTGCTTTTGTTCTTGTGTGTAGCCACACACCTGCAGTGTGTTAAGAATGGTACTTTGTTGTGTAACCCTAAGGCAAACTTGTCATGGGGTTTTCTTGGCAAGATTATTTTCAGAGGGGGTTTGCCGTGGCCTTCCGCTGGGGCTGAGAATTTGTGACTTGCCCAGTGTCACCCGGTGGCTTTCTATGGCTGAGTGGGGATTTGAACCTGGTCTCCACAGTCCTAGCCCAATATCCAAACCACTACATTGTGCTGACTCTGAGAATAATACTGGCCTTCCTTAAATTGCTGTTGTGAAGATCCTTGAGCAATATTGGTAAAGAATGCTCAAAGGCATTATCTGCAGAAATACAATGGTTGTTCTTAAGCCATTTCCACACTAGCCTGTTATAGTGCTATTATTCCACTTTTAACCTCCCATGGAATCCTGTGGTTTGCAGTTTAGGGAGGGGTCTTTGAGCATTCTATAGGATGTTGAAAGTGAAATAATAGCACTATAACAGGCTAGTGTTGAAATGGCCTTAGATTTAAGCAATGGAATGATCATAGAATCATAGAATCATAGAAATGTAGAGTTGGAAGAGACCACAAGGGCCATCCAGTCCAACCCCCTGCCATGCAGGAAAACCCTCAAAGCACTCCCGACAAGTGGCCATCCAGCCTCCGCTTAAAAACCTCCAAAGAAGGAGACTCCACCACACTCTGTGGCAGCACATTCCACTGCCGGACAGCCCTGACTGTCAGGAAATTCCTCCTGAGGTTCAGGCGGAATCTCCCCTCCTGCAGCCTGTATCCATTGCTCCTTGTCCTGGTCTCAAGAGCAGGAGAAACAAGCCCACTCCCTCCTCGACATGACATCCCTTCAAATATTTAAACATGGCTATCATGTCCCCTCTCAACCTTCTCTTCTGCAGACTAAACATCCCCAGCTCTCTAAGTCTGTCCTCATAGGGCATGGCTTCCAGGCCCCTCACCATTTTGGTTGCCCTCCTCTGGACCTGCTCCAGCTTATCCATATCCTTCTTGAATTGGGGTGCCCAGAACTGGACACAGTATTCAAGATGAGGTCTAACCAGTGCAGAATAGAGTGGTACCAATACCTCCCTCGATCTAGACACCATACTCCTATTGATGCAACCAAGAATTGCGTTGGCCTTCTTGGCTGCTGCATCACACTGCTGACTCATGTTCAGTTTGTGGTCTATGAAGACTCCTAGATCCCTTTCACACGTACTGTTAGCCAGCCACGTGTCCCCCATCCTATATTTCTGCATACCATTTTTTCTGCCTATGTGTAGGACCTTACATTTCTCTCTGTTGAAGTTCATTTTGTTAGCCTTGGCCCAGCTCTCCAATCTGTCCAGGTCCTTTTGAATTTTGATCCTGTCATCAGGTGTATTAGCAACCCCTCCCAATTTGGTGTCATCTGCAAATTTGATCAGCGTGCTCTCTATTCCTTCATCCAAGTCATTAATGAAGATATTGAACAGCACCGGGCCCAGGACAGAACCCTGCGGCACCCCACTAGTCACTTCTCTCCAGGATGAGAATCTGCCATTGGAGACCACCCTTTGGGTACGGTCAGTCAACCAGTTACAAATCCACCTGACAGTAGCCCTGTCCAGCCCACATCTTACTAGTTTCTTTGCAAGAATGTCATGGAGAACTTTGTCAAAGGCCTTACTGAAATCAAGATATACTACGTCCACAGCATTCCCTTCATCTATCAAGCAAGTAACTCTGTCATAAAAAGAGATAAGATTAGTCTGGCATGATCTATTTTTGAGAAATCCATGTTGACTTTTTGTAATTACGGCATTGTTTTTAAGTAATTAGAAATGACTGTTTGATGATCTGCTCCAGGATCTTTCCAGGTACTGATGTCAGGTTACGGGGGATAATTATTTGGGTCCTCTTTTTTTCCCTTCTTGAAAGGGGGACAATTTTTGCCCTCCTCCAGTTGCCGGAACTTCTCCTGTCCCCCAAGAGTTTTCAAAGTTTATAGCAAGAGGTTGAAACCTCGTAGTTCTTTTAAAATCCTAATCAATTCATCTGGCCCTGGAGATTTAATTTCATCCAGTGTGGCCAGGTATTCCTGTACTACCTCTCTATCTATTCTGTGCTGATTTCCCCCATTTCCTCACCTGCTCCCCAACCGCCGGGTTTAGTTTTTTTACCCTTTTTGGGGAAAAAAACTGTGGCGAAGAAGGTGTTGAGGTTTTCCCCCTTTTTCTTCCTCCTGTTATTAATTCACCATCTTCCTTGCGCAGTGACCCATCGTCTCCTTTTTTTCCTTTTGCTGCGGACGTATTTAAAAAAACCCTTTTTTATTGTTTTTAATGTTTTGGCCAGCCAAAGTTCGATCTGTGCTTTAGCCTTTCTGACCTTCCCCCTACATTCCTGGCTATTTTATAATCTTCTTTGGTGATTTCCCCCTTCTTCCATTTCCTGTACATGTTTTTCTTAAACTTCTAGCTAACCCTTTTTTACAACCTTTCCTTTTTCGGATCCCTTTCCATTTTTCCTCCTTAATGGCACAGTTTTAGCCTGTGCCTTCAGTACCTCCCTTTAAAGAACTCCCATGCATCCTAACTCCTTTCTCATTGACTTTTCTTAAGGGGATTTAGAGCAGCTCCTTCAGTTTACAGAAGTCTGCTTTTTTAAAAACTAAGCAAATGCCTGGCTACACTTGCCTTTTCTTCCCCCCTGAATACAAAATTCTAATAGGGCATGGTCACTCTCTCCTAAAGATCCAACCAGTTCTACGTCATTAACAAGGTCTTCCCTGTTGGTCAGGATCAGATCCAAATATTTGATCCCCTTGCCCCTTTCCCCCTTCTGGACCATGAAATTTCTGCAAAAAAGCAAGAAAATTGCTGGACCTTGCCGCCTTTGCAGAGTTTGCTGCCAACATATATCCGGGTAGTTGAAATCTCCCATTATTACTGTATCTCTCCTTTTTGAATGTGCATCATTTGGGCTACGAAAGCGCCATCGAGGTCCTCAGTCTGGTTGTTTGGAAACCCCCCCCCCATAATATCCCTATTGTTTCTCGCTCCCTTAATTCTTACCCAGATGCTCTCGACCTGGCTTCCGGTGTTCAAGTCATGGATCTCTTCACAGGGAAAACATCCTTGACATATAAGGACTCCTCCTCCTTTCTTATTTGGTCTATTTCTACAAAATAGGCTATACCCCCCTTATTCCAAAATTTCCCAAACGTGGGCTCATCCCACCAGGTCTCAGTGATGCCTATCAAATCAATTTATTTTGCTGTACTAGGAGTTCAAAACTCTTGTTTGTTTTCCCTACTCCGTGCATTAGTGTAGAGACACTCAAGTCCCCATGCCCTTCCTGCAAGTCCCATAGCATTTTTTTCCCCCCCTCCCCGATTGGATGCATTTCCCACTTGGCCAATATCATTTGGGCCTTTTTCCCCCGCACTTGCCGAGTCCTTGTCCTGAATAATCTTGTTCCCCCCCCAGCTGTACTTAGTTTAAAGCCCTCCTAATCCTCCTTGTGAGACTGTTTGAAAAAACCCCCCCAAATGATGCCAAATGACCCAAAAAAGAGGGTGTCTTTATGCAACTTTGAAGCAAGCCCTTTGGAAGAGAAGGTTAAGGTGTTTAATCTTTAGAAGAGAAGATTAAGAGGGGGCATGATACCATGTTTAAATATTTGAAGGGTCCATTTGAGGGGGAGTGGGCTTGTTTTCTGCTGCTCCAGAGACTAGGACAAGGAGCAATATTCAAACTGCAGGAAAGGAGGTTCCCCCTGAACCTCAGGAAGAACTTCCTGATATCAGGCTGTCCAGCAGTGGAATATGCTGCCTCGGAGTGTGGTGGAGTCTCCCCTTTGGAATTTTTAACAGAGGTGGATGGCCATCTGTTGGGAATGCTTTGACGCGGGTTCTTGCATGGCAGGGGGCTGGACTGGATGGCCTCTGGGGTCTCTTCCAACTGTATGATTCTGTGATTCCCAATCTGGGTGGACTGGACCTTAGAAAAATCTATATTTGGGGACTGTAGCTCCCAGAAAACTTTGGCCACAAGCAGAGCTGAAGCACAACTGACTGGGATGGGGGCTATACAGAGCTCTGGACCAGATTTATAGCACAGAGAAATGAGAGTCCAGGCTTTGAGCCCAGAAGGCTGTCACCCCACCAGGGTAACAAGACCATCTGGGGAGGAGCTGGGGAATGCAAGCAAATACATGATTTTGGACAGTGGGGAGGATAGACAAAGACACAGGGAGCAAATAACCTACCCTTTCAGTGACAACTCAAGAATACTGTATTCAGAGATACAAACTACAGCCAAAGGATCTGAGTCGTCAAAAAAACAACAACAAACATCCCCAGGCAAAAAGCTTGTAGTCCAACACATGGCAGGCACTAGGTTGTAGAAGGCTGCAGTACTCGGACTCACAGATTTTTAGGTGCAGAACCTTACCAGTTAACTGAGTGCCTCATGGCTGTGGAGAGGCCACAACAATTATTAACTGTCCTCATGCTTCCCTTCTTCCAAGGCACTCGTGGTGACATAAATGGTTCTGGTCTTGCCCATTTTAGCCCAGCATTTGAGCCCATTTTAGTCTGAGAGACCACAACTGGCCCTAAACCATTCAGTAAGTTTCATGATTTTTAACCCAGTGCTCCACAGTGTTCATCAGATACCATAACCACTGTACTATACCACCTGCTTCCTTCTTTCCTTCCACTAAAGTTGGCTGTACTCCAACAAAGAACTAGTCCCTCTCCATGCACAAACTCCACGGTCCATGGTCACACTACATTTCCCCTCTCCCTTCCAAGCTTTAATTCTGGGCTATGGGCAGGCTTTGAGGCTACCATGGCTCTACACTAGTGAGACCTGTTCCAGACACACCATGGCTGCTTCGACTATGGATGAACACATGCTGCCACTGTGGGTGTCTCACAATCTTAACTATGAAAATAGCACTTTGTGTGTGCAGCTCCATGCTACTCTCCCAGAGCAGCTTTTGAGCCCTGGGGGCACTGTCATGGTTGTTTCTTGGCTGGGAGGGAGGGAGGGGGAGATGACCAAGCATTTGCCTAGCTCAGATGCATTCTACCAAAGAATGCCAAAGAAGAGAAGAGAGTCCCTGGAGATGTGGGAGAGTGGCCCCATTTATTGCCCCCAGCTGCTGCACTGAAGCCAAGATGAGCATTGCTTGATCACCTTCCCTCTCTTCTATGGGCTGTGGCAGACCCTGCAGTACTTAAAAAACCTCTGCAGGGGGAATTTCAATGGACTGTGTGAGAAGCTAATGAACAAGTTCTCATGCAACATCCAGAAAAAGACATACCTGCATGCAACTGCAAACTACACACATGTATATCACCAAGTTTCTAGGCAGAATGTAATTTAGTTACATCTTTGTTATTGGGGGAAAGGAATGAATTACAAGAAATGTCTTATTTATAACCAGTTAATTCTAAGTTTTGGCGGCTAGATGGGCATTTGAATAGTACACAGCACACTAAGCTATTTTGTGTGGAGCTCGTGAGCTCAATCAGCCAGCTCGCTGTCCTCACCTCACTGTTGTACTAACAGCATGTCAGAGACAAGGCTGGATGTCAAGCTGATTTAGTGACAGCAAGAAAAAGAAAGAAACGTCTGGTATAAATCTGCTCTTGATCAATTTTGATAACATAACCTAGAGGCTCTGGGAAGGGATAGAGCTGTAATTGGTATAACATCAGCTGAAAGACTTTTGCTTTTCAGGTTAGAAATGAAATATTGTCACAATCCTGGATAAATAAGATGGGAGTGAAGCAGACTGCAGGGTCAAGGAAAAAGGGCAGGAAAAAGTGGTCATGACTTCCATGCAGAAAATAAATTGCATCCAGATTTGGAAAGGTGGCTCCTGACTGAAGCTGAATAGGTTTTGCTTTGTTTTATTTTTTTAAAGCTTCTCTTACCCATCTGACTAGACAAGTTGGTAATCTGGTATATTTTAAAGTATGAGCCTGGACAGAGAAAGATAATGTTAATAAAAGACTCTGCAATCAAAGATGGAGAAGGGATACTGATGGGATTTGAAGTTGACTGTGGCCATTTCCGCACCACACTCTTATAGCGCGATTATTCCACTTTCAACATCCTATGGAATCCTGGGGTTTCCAGCCAGCCCCTCCCGAAACTGCAAACCCCAGGATTCCAAAGGATGTTGAAAGTGGAATAATCGGGCTATAAGAGTATAGTGTGGAAATGGCCTGTGTTTTGATGGCTGAGGTACAAAATGAAGTATACATTGTTTGGCTGTTTTTTGTGGAATTGGGACTGGCAAAACTGTTTTATCCAGTTAAAACCTTGTCTTAGTTTACAAAAGTTTTTAAAAAAGAATCAAAATAAAGCAAAATATATTATTTTAAAAAATTATTAACAACAATTTAAAAGACATTGAAAACACAATTGCAAAATAAACGATCAAAAACCACAGCGCGCTACTTCACATACAGTACTGAAGAGGATGCATGTTGCTAGGAGCTTAAAAGGCTTTAGTTTTTCAGAGTCCGTGGTGTGTCTTCTGAATGCTTTTTGAAGGACCCACAAAATACCAGGGAAGAACAACCAAGTCCTCACGGGACAAGGAAAGGGCCTAGCTAAGGACAAAAGGATGCTGATGCAGAGAAGCACCAGAGCTTGGAACTATTACTTTTTGGGGGACTATACTTTCCACAATTCCCAGCCAGCATGGTCACTGACCATGCTGGCTAGGGATTGGGAACCGTAGTCCAAAAGTAATGGTTCCAGACTCTGATGAAAGAATGTAGACAGGGTGGCCTGATCCATCAGCAACAGCCACTCACTGCCCATTCTCTGAATGGGCAGCATCTATTGTGAAGGGAAAGAAAAATAAACCTCCAGCCCCATTCTTTACAGATATGTACAGAAAAATATGCAGGGAAGGCTGTAGCTTAGCCAGCCACTCAGTAAGCTTAGAGATCCCCACCCACACTTTGAAAAATATTAATGATTTGGTAAACACTAAATTAACATCTATATCCTATGCATATTTATTTGGCAAGAAGTTTCATTGAATTCAGCGGAATGTATTCCCTAATGAACGATGCTTAGTTCTGTGAGCTAAATACCTCTGAATTAAACACATTAAACTATTTGTACTGAGGATACTATGGTTTACTATGTCTCCCCAGTGTGCCCTTCAGCTTTTTCCATCCCTTGGCAAACATTTTGTTCTACGCCTGCTGCAAAGAGACGCTACCATTTCTAGGTAAAAATGCTAAGTGAACACCAGAGGTATAAACTGACACATCTGGGACCAGAAATTCATATGTCCCCAGTGGATTTAACTGATCATTTTTAGCATCTAACTGATCCCCCTTAACTGGAAGGATCACCACAGTTAGCACAGACCTGGCAGGCACCTAACTATCCACAATCACACAGAGGTGCTTGAGGAATTGTTGTGAATTTTTATATGAAATGATTACGTCTTTAAGTGGAGTGTTGATGTTAATTTGTCCTGTCACTTAACACTCAGATCACAACACCACACTATTTCCTGCTAGTTGGGTGGTAACAGCAGCAGGCAGACCAGAAATTTTGATTTCAATGGGTGGCAATAATATATGGGATGGCATAAAACCACAGCCTCCTTGAATGGGGATTCTTCCCTTCCTCTTTCTTTCTTTCTTTCTTTCTTTCTTTCTTTCTTTCTTTCTTTCTTTCTTTCTTTCTTTCTTTCTTTCTTTCTTTCTTTCCTTCCTTCCTTCCTTCCTTCCTTCCTTCCTTCCTTCCTTCCTTCCTTCCTTCCTTTTGAGCACAGGGTCTCTGAAGGAACTTGCTCTCTGGGGTTCCAGCATGTGTTATGGTCAGAATTATAAGGCCCCAGCCAGCCTCCAGTTCTGTCAGCAAAAGCTACCCACTTTGAATAAATTCTTGATCTTGAATAAAATCTTGATCTATTTTTCTATCATTTTTATTATATTATTTTGTGGTTTCTGCTTGTGGTCAGGATCCAGTGAGTTAAAATGGGGTGGGAATCACAGAGCCTTCTGGATATTATAGAATTGAAATGTCCAGCATCCCTCACCAATGGCTATTTTAGCTAGAGCTGCTGGGAGCCCAACAACACCTGGGAGTACATGTGATTGCCATCCCTAGGCTAAAACTAATGTGAGTCTGAACTAGAGTGGATCCATTGAAATGAATGGAGTTTGTTTAGCAACAGTTATATAGATCCCCTCAGCTTTACTGGGTCTATTCTAAGTTGGACTAAAATTGAATTTAGTCTGATTGGTTTATTTTTTTATTTTTTTTTAAAAAAATACAAAAATAGTGGCTGGAATCATGTATTGGGAGACTTAAATCTGCCATGTCTGGGTAGCTATATTTCCTGTTGCCAGCTGTACAGACCACCTTTTAAGTGATGCAGCCCTGCCCCTAGATGACTGTTTCCAAATGTCTGGAGAGTGGGGAGATCAATGGAAATTTGTCCAGCTCTTTACTGTAAAGAGGTGCAGTGCAACTTTCTGGTGGTCCTTAGATGTCTCTGCAAATGATGTCCTTGACGTGTGTCCAACTACAGGAAAATAGCTGGATGCATCTCCATTGATCCTGTCCATTTTCCAATGACATGGAAATGGCCTTGTTGGGTGGGTTTTGGAAAGGATTTTGTTTGTTGCATGGTAAAGAATTCCAGTCTCTGCAACAACAACAACAACAAATGGATTTTGATAGCATGAGTTGGATGTACTCTGTTGTAACCCTCTGATAGGATGCCAGTCCTTATGGTTTAAAAATATTCTTTAAAAAAGAGAAACGTATTCCAAAAATATTTTTAAGGATAGTTGAAGTCAAGCACAGTACAATACACAACACTAAAACACAACGTAAAATATCAAAATCATAGGACCAGTTCTTCCTCCTCTTTGGAAGAGATCAATCAGACTAGGATTGTAGAAACTGCTTCATCTTTCTGTTGGCTAAGAATAAGAATACACTCATCAGTTTCCAAAAATCACTGTCTGAGGAATGGCTGGAGAAAGATATGATACTGAAATAATTATATAAACAGGTATTGGGGATTATCCCATTTCGTCCTGATTCATACCTGCCTGAGCTCCTTAGACGTGGGATAGGTAACGTGTGATCGAAGTTCTCTCGAATTATATAGGGAGAAAGTTTTACTTTCCACTACTGTGTAGTCAGAATAATTCCTTAGATAGAAATGATTGAGATAAATCTACTGGGCTTTTCAAACACTAGGCTTGTGCATTTTGAGATTTTAAGGTAATGAGGTGTCACACTGTTGGCTGAATAGATTATTGAGGCAGGTGCAGTTGCTTCCCAAGAAGTGCTAAAGAAAATTCTCTGCAATCTTTGTGGCATCTCTCCCTAGGCACCTGGCATTTAGAGGCTTAGCAAGACATTATCTTTTCAAAAGAGAAATGCTGAATTAATAAGATTCCAACCACAGAGAACCAGGAGTGGAACAATACATTCTCTATGTTTAGGCACAAATACTGGTTATTTGAAGGACTGTGGTTTGAGCATTAGACTACAACCCTGGAGACCAGGGTTAGATTACTTACTCGGCCATCGAAACCCACAGGGTTACCTTGAGCATATCACACACTCTCAGCCCCCAGAAAACTCTGTGATAGGTTCACTTTAGAGTCGCCATATGTCAGAAATGACTTGAAAACACACAGCAACAGCCACGTTCTTCCTTACAAACCTGCCTGTGCTTTGAGATCTGGGGGAGGTCCTTCTCTCTGTCCTCCCACCCTCTTAGTACATCTGGTAGAAAAATGGGAGACGGCTTTCTTAGCAGCTGCCCTCAGGGTCTGGAACTCACTTCCCAGAGAGTTTAGACTGGCACCCTCCCTACTCTTGCTCTGCAGACAGATGGAAATCTTTCTGGCCATTGCCGCACTAGCCTGTTATAGCACTACGATTCCACTTTCAACATCCTCTGGAATCCTGGGGTTTGCAGTTTCGGGAGGGGCCAGTTGCAAACCCCAGGATTCCAGAGGATGTTGAAAGTGGAATCGTAGTGCTATAACAGGTTAGTGCGGAAACAGCCTCTGTTTTACAGGCTGTTGAAGACTGATTGTACAAGGACTGTCCCATCTACTCAGTGTGCTGGATTTTTCTCTTTGTTGTGCTGGAGTGTATGTGTGTGTGTTTTATATGTTTATGTTTAATTGTTTTATTTTTCCCCCAGTTTTGTTTGTTCATTCCTTCTCCCAATGGTCAAATTATACTGGGCAACCAGTTGCCTTATTCTGCCCATAAGCACTGTCCTACCAACGACAGCTGGTGCCAGCCCGCCTGCCTGCCTGCCCGCCCGCCTTCCTTCCTTCCTTCCTTCCTTCCTTCCTTCCTTCCTTCCTTCCTTCCTTCCTTCCTTCCTTCCTTCCTTCCTTCCTTCCTTCCTTATTTATGTGTTTGTTTGATCTATAGCCTGCCTTTTCCCCAAAATGGGACTCAAAAAAGCTTACAATGTAAGTTAAGACAGAATTGCTAAAGCAATACGAACTACAAAAGTTAAAAAACATTCAAACATCAGCACAGTTTTAAATATGGCCCAAATCCTACATCATCAGACATAACTGTGATGAGGGAGGTCTGCTGTCATAGCTATATCTGATGATGCCACTCTGAAAACGTACCTTTTCAGCTGGCCAGTGCTCCAACTGAGGCATTGCAGAAACAGGGAAAGGAAATCTGCAGGGATCTCCCAGTCATTAAGTGAGTTGGGAACAGGTAGTGGGAGAGTGTCAGGGTCTTTCCACGACTGCTTCTCTCGAGGTGCCATGTGACTGGGAGAGTACTGCAGAGCTACAATGCCTTGGAAACTCTTCAGCTGCAGCACGGATTGGCTTGAAAGGTAGCTTTTGGGGTCACTATTTTGGATTCATATAGGGCAGGGATAAGAAATGTGCAGCCATATGCACCTTGTAGGGGTTTTTGTGCAGCTCCTTCAGACTTTTCCGAAGACCATCCCTTCCCAGAACAACAAAAATCTTCCCCAAAGACAAAAGCCAGGAATGTGGTTTATTTTAAAATAACCTGCATGTCATGGAAGGAACTCCAACTTGTTAAAAACCCTGTGAATAAAGGAGATAACTTTTGATTTCACTTTCAGCCCCAAATCTGCTGAACATGGCATGGCCCATTAGAGAGGAGAAAATTGACCCACAGACTCACTGAGGCTGCCTACCCTGACATAATACAATTGACACAGAGATCTTGTTCTCCTCTTCTTTATTTATACACTGCCTCCCCACTCCCTGCCCCACAAAAACTGGGACTCAATAAAGCTTACAAATTAAAACAAGTATGATATGATAATACAAAAAGGCAACACGGAAGTGGGATTCAACTATTTAATAACACACACACACAAAGAAAAATTAAAAAATACAGTTAAAATAGTTTAAAAGCATTTTGTAAAATAGTAAAATTAAGACAGTACTGCATGCTCTTATAAGGGCTTTCTTTAAATTTTTTCAGTTCTCATAAGGCTGTCAGAATAAAAAAAAGACTGACTGTTGATTGTAGGACTGGAAGGAGGGGGGGCATTGTAGTATCCCAAGGAAGGGAGTTTCAGAACCTAGGGGCAGCCACTGAGAAGGCCCCGTCATTCATTAGAGAGCTGGGCCAAAGCTAAAAAAATGAGTTTCAACAGAGGGAAGTGTCAGATCCTGCACTTAGGCAGAAAAAATGGAATGCACAAATATAGGATGGGGGACACATGGCTGGATAACAGTACATATGAAAGTGATCTAGGAGTCTTGGTGGACCACAAGCTGAACATGAGTCAGAAGTGTGATGCAGCAGCCAAGAAAGCCAACACAATTCTTGGTTACATCAATAGGAGTATGGTGTCCAGATTGAGAAAAGTAATAATACTACTTCATTCTGCTTTGGTTAGATCTCATTTGAAATACTGTGTCCAGTTCTGGGCACTTCAATTCAAGAAGGATATTGACAGGCTGGAGCGTGTCCAGAGGAGGGCGACCAAAATGGTGGAAGGTCTGGAAGCAATGCCTATGAGGAGCTGCTTAGGGAGCTGGGGACATTTAGTTTGCAGAAGAGAAGGTTAAGAGGGGACATCATAACCATTTTAAATATTTGAAGGGATGTCATGTCGAGGAGGGGGCGGGCTTGTTTTCTGCTGCTCCAGAGACTAGGACAGGTAGCAATGGATTCAAGCTGCAGGAAAAGAGATTCCACCTGAACCTCAGGAAGAACTTCCTGATGGTCAGAGCTGTTCAGCAGTGGAATAGGCTGCCTCAGAATGTGGTGGAGTGTTCTTCTTTGAAGGTTTTTAAGCAGAGGCTGGATGGCCATCTGTTGGGAATGCTTTGATGGGTGTTCCTGCACGGCAAGCAGTTGGACTGGATGGCCCCTGGAGTCTCTTCCAGCTCTATGATTCTATGATTCTAATCATGTCTGTGGAGGTACTAGGACTGAGAGAAGGACTCTCGTGACTAGGCAGCCTCATATTGGGAGAAAAGGTCTGCAAAATAATTTGGACTTAAGCCATATGGAGCTTTAAAGGTCATAATCAGGACAGGATACTTTTATTACCAAGTTTGCTCTCCAGAAGCATGTAAGAACTCATACCTGTTCTGAGACTATGCATGTATGAGGGATATTTGAACCTTGGCATCTGAACCAGAGTGGCATAGTGGTTTGAATGTTGGACTTGGACTGTGAGAGACCAGGGCTAAAATCCCTCCTTGGCCATGGAAACTCACTAGGTGACCTTGGACAAGTCATACTCTTTCTGCCTCAGAGGAAGGCAATGGCAAACCCATTGCGAAGAAATCTTGCCAAGAAAATTCTGTGGATATCTTTGCTTTAGGGTCATCATAAGTCAGAAATGAGTGGAGGGCACATAACAACAACCATCTGTACTATGTCAGGGAATCCTGAGTGGATCTGGGGTGAGGGTGTAAAACTGCCAATAATGCCTCCAAGCATTTTAAAGATGTTTAAACAGTGCAAGGGGCCCCAGGAGAGGCAATTCACCCTTTGGGGTGAGGCAGGGGGGGAATAGCCGGTATAGCATAGTGGTTTGAGTGTTGGATTATGATTGTGTAGACCAGTTTGAATCCCTGCGTGGCCATGGAAGCCCGCCAGGTGTCAGCCTCAGAGGAAGGCAAAGGCACTCACCTCCAAACAAATTTTTGCCTAGAAAACCACATTATAGACATGCCTTAAGGTTGCCATAAGTTGGAAATGACTTGAAGACACACAACAAGAACAACAGAATATTGCAGTCTGTGAAGAAGGTGAGGAATGCAAAAGTATTCTTGAGAGTCATATGTACCCTGACATCACAATCTTCTCATCCTTGACCTAGGTAAATTGGTTCCAGTAACAACTCACAGTGTTTCTCAGGGGGATTTCACTGAAGGCACATGAATCAACATTCCCAATAATTGCATTGGAGAATAACAGATATTGCTGTTCAGCTTCTAGCAGGAAATCATTTGGCTCAAAAATGAAGAACAGACCAATCAACGCCCATCAAATAAAACAGATCTCTAAATGAATAAAATACAATCACTTCAATCAGTGGTTGTGCCTCGGTAGTAATGGGGAATTATCTGAAAGACCACATTTAGTGCCTGAGCAGAGGCTGTGAGGTTTCCCAGAAACACACACTGGTTACAAGATCCACCTAGGAAAGAGATTCAGGATTCAGATAACCTTCCCTTGGAACTGGGATGAGCAACTCTGTGGGAGCCAGGGGCTAATTCCTTCTGATCTCCCATGGGCAGCAACTCCCCAGCAATGAATCAATATAATGTCTTTTTTCCCTCACTCTTCCCCCTCTCCAAATGGTGATTGGAAGGGCTGGTTTGCCATTCTGAGCCATTCTTTTCAAGGAGAAATGGAGGGAAAAGAAGGTATGAGGGTTCTTAGGAGGCATGGAGAAAGGTTTTTTGCTCATTTTTTTGCACCTGGGGGGACTTTGGGCAAGGGCTTTGGTGATTTTTGACTGAAAATTGTGCCTTTTTTTTAAAGGGGGGAGTCAAGGGGCTCTGGTTGTGACACCTGGGTGGGGTGGGGGATTGTGTGGGCCATGAACATGGGGTCTTTTCCCATTCCTGCTTTGGATCTAATCCTGAAGAGACGCTGGGAAGCACAGAAACAGTAGCTACCATTGCAAGAAGCGGAAACCTTATCAATGATTTCTGGCTACATGGATCTTTGGAGTGTTAACTAGGGCAGGTGATAAAGATGATACAACACCTTTGCATTTATAGACTGCAATTGCAGTTTGATTTCATGCAGAAGCAGCAAGTGGATTCCATGTCAGTGGGACCTATTTTTAGGATAGGATTCAGCACCTTGGATAGATCCTTCAGAATTCAGGCTAAAACCTGGAGGAGACATACTGTCACATGATATGGAAGCTACCAGCCACCGTTATTTCCATACATGTATGTTTAGGTTTGGAGACTGTCTGCAATTCATCGTGACACATACATGTACAGGAAATAGAACTGAGTAGTTTTGCAACATCTGTATTCACCTTGGGGCTGCTGTGATGTTACAGTGTATGAGTGTCTGTTGCACAATGGGAGGCAGTGGAATGACTGATGTGTCATGGCCCTGTTGTTCAATGAACCCTCATGTGCATTGGGGCACTCCTGATGTGCATCTGGACACCAACTAGGAAGTGTCAGAGCATAATAGAAGTGCCCAGTGCACATCAGAAGCATCCAATACACATCACAAGTCCCAAATGAGCATCAGAAGCATCTGATGCTCATCAGGAGCATCTGACATGCATTGGAAGCACCTGATGCACATCTGAACACCCTTGACGGTGCTCGGAATGCTCATCTTCACAATCGTCTAACAAAGTTTCCCTTTTTGCATTGTAGCTATGGATTCGTATAGCTATGAAATGTAAACTGTGATGTAGAATCTTGACTGATATACTTGCTTGCAAAAGTGATATCTTGCTGTCTCCAGTTTTCTAGGCAGACCCCATAAATCCTACACTTAAGAGATTCAAATTCAGCAGATCAGAATATCAGAGGCACACCTTTTTTCTATTTGTCAATTCAGTCTTCCTGTTCTCTGAAATCATTGCTGTACAGATGCACCAGCAAAAGCACAGCACTGAACTTAACATGCCCCCAGTGAGGGATGTGTTCCCCTTCTGGAAGGGAATATTTTACTGCTTTCTCTTCTTCCTACCAGCTGCCCTGCTTATATTATAATTGTATGAAGCTGAAAAATGTCCTGGATTTTTTTTTCCTTTGGTGGAGGATGATGACATCAAATGCTCTCTGTAAATATATTAGAGGTTTAACATTGTTGTTGTCAGTTCCCTTCTTGACAGCCAGTGTCTCCTGACCTTAGAGTGAACTTTCTAGTAGATCTAATCCTCTTTCTTGGATTCTGAATGTTTAATGCATAAATAAATAAATAAATAAATATTCAGCCCACATTATCCAGAGAGAGCAAGAGACTGAGAAAGAAAGAGGAGTGTGGAAATCTCTGGCTTTTATTTTTAATGCAAGCTGAAGTGGCAAACAGAGCGATTTTGTTCCCTAGGGTGAGCTGAAGCAGCAGCCTAGATACAGCTCTCTGAAATCCTCCCCTCCTTGAGATGTACAGAGTTGGAAAGAAGCCATCCAGCTCTCCGTCTAGATCTGCTATACCTAAGTCTCCAGTATCTACATTTAAAAGTAGCCAGCGGTTGAGGTTTGCAAGCTTTAAGCAGATTAATCAACAACTAAGACAGGCATCCAATTATTTTTTCTGACTATAGCAGATCCTTTGAATCAATGGAGTTTTCAAAAGTATTGCTTGAATCCTTGAAAACGTATTTAAAATTTATAATTTTTAAAAAAGCAGTGTAAAAACAGTCAAATTAAAACAATGAAGCACCCACTTAAAGGCCTTTCTTTAAAAACATTCAGATCTAAGAGATAACTTTGTCTGATAAAAAAGGCTATGCCTGCCAATGGAGGAATAGACCCATAGGAAGGGAGTTCTTGAGGCTGGGAGGAGTCACCAAAAAGGCCCTATCTTGGCAATAATTATTTCCGAATGTATTTCTAAATTAACACTGTGGAGGGCAGAAGGGCCAGGGGCCCAGAGCAGGTGTGCTTTTCTTTCTCCCTGTCTGGAGTAGCAATGCCCCTTTAATCCTGCTATAGCACCTTGGCTCCCTCCCTTCTACTTATTCACCCTTGATTTCCCTTCAAAACCACCACCTTAGTGGATAAAGGACAAAGCTTATCAATGGTTATTCAGAAAGGATCGATAACTTGTGGTAGCATGTCCTTATAAAAGTAAAACTGAAGAAAATACTCTGTTGAGGCAGAGATTATAAAAATGGAATATAATCTTTATTAAAATAACAAACAGGGAAAAAACTATTAAGTATTTCAAGGTTATTCAAACAAAATAACACTTCCTCAAATATGTCTATTCAGTTTCTTCAAACTACCACAGCACTCAAGAACAGAGCTTTCACACACTCATTTTTGCTCCCCTTAGCACAAAAGGTGTAATTCACTACTCGGGATCCCACATTCTGACCCACACGGAAGGGGTTTGGTTTCTTTTCTACCCCACACTAGGCCACTGAGAAGACAACCTTATTTTCAGGCAACCCCCTTTGGCTGACTGAAGGCTCCGACTTAAAGTTCTCTCTAAGAATCTCACTGAAGGAAGCTGGAATCTAATTCATGCTCTCTATATATATGCCTTCTGCTGTCTCACCCACAGCCCCTCCCTCTTACTAGGGCTGGATTTTGCTCAGACAGAGACAATCTGGTTATATAGCCACTGTTGCTGGGGCTGCTCTTCTAGCCACACCTGCAGGCTCTGACACAGACATCTATACATATAAATAAGACTAAGGTCCTTTCCACACGCCGTGCAGGTAAACGGAGGGGCGCATGCAGGGACGGATCTTACCTGAAAGCGGGTTGCTCCGTCCACGCAGGGAGCGCGCGTTCACCGCTCTAAATGGTGGCGAATTTCGGCGGTGTCCGGCGGCGCGCAAAATGGCGGCCGCCGGCTTCCAGCGGCACTCCGCCAATCAGGGCAGCGCGCAAGCCGGAAGCCCGCCCCCGGGCAGTTCTGCAGAGACGCGCTAGCGCATCCCTGCAGTTCTAAACAGGGCGCGGCGATGGGGTAGCACATGCAAGTCACATAAAAACCACTTGAGAAGTGGTTTTTATTAGACTCGCAGCGAGGGCGGTTTGAGGTGTAGAACCTCCCATTTGCGAACCGCCCTCATGCGTGTCGCGATGTAGAAGACCTCCTGGGGAGGTCGCTCTAGCTCAGGCAATATGCCTATGTGGAAAGGGCCTTTGTCTATTTCATGCAAATTTGTATCCTTTTTTCTCCCTTTTTTTGATCTCAAAGTTCTTCATTTTTATTGTCAATGCTTGAAATAATTATCCAATCTCACTGATTGGAAATAACAGCTGAAAAAGTTGGGAACAGCATGGGAGCTCAGAGGGGATTATATCAGGTCCACAGTCTAGAGCAGTGGTTCTCAACCTGTGGGTCCCCAGATGTTTTTGGACTTCAGCTCCCAGAAGCCCTGAGCATTGACCATAGTGGCTGGGGCTTCTGGGACCTGAAGTCCACAAACATCTGGGGACCCACAGGTTGAGAACCACTGGTCTAGAGGAACCCCGTCCCTGTTTTAGAGGATTTCACCCATCCCTGTATGGGGCCGCCAAGTTTATACATGCTGTATATACATCCAAGATGAAGAGTTACTTTTCCCAGGACACACATCTGCCACCTGACAGCATGCTGACATGATGTAGTTCACAATTTTGGAATTATGACCCTACCCTGACTTGGAAAAGGCAATGCTAGCTTTTCTACTTGATGTATCAGGTTTAAGGACAGATGCTGGTGTTCGAATGACATCATTCCTACAGCATTGCCCCTTGTTGCAAAAATCAGCCCACATTTTATTCAAGCAGTTAACCTGTTTGGAGAGAACCCATCCTTGTCCTGTTAAGTCAATTAGAAATAATTGGACATTTTCAAAGAATTTGAACAATGAAGTTGTTATCCTTCTTCTTCTTTCCCATTCTGTTTGACAGAGAAGAATGAGGTGCATAATAAAAAGACATTTAGCTGTGGCCTTATGCTAGACACCTGCTCTCCTAGCCACTTTCCTGCCTTTTTTTCGTGGTGCTTAATCTGTAGAAATGCATATAATGACTAAAAATGAGAAGCTTTTGTTATTATAATAATAGCTTCAATGTCTGCTGGGTTTTCAGTTTTAGAGCCCTTGGTATGTAGAGTGGAGATTTTGTTTAATGACTAATGATACCCATCTTCATACAAGTGCCTTCGTGCAGAGCCTAAATACTTGGGGGGAAAGGAATGGTGTTTGATGGTGCATAGGTTTGTATTTGCATATGTTATACTGAAAGGATGCACATCAGGTGCATTATTCAAAGCACATAATGTTAGAAGCCAGCACGGTCCTCTTCTTCATGCAAGGAGTAGGTGGTGAAGAAGACTATAGCCACTCCATCTTGTGCTGGGGATGGAGGCAATGAATTTCCATTTCACCAAATTTTGTGTGTGTGCAGGGGAGTCTGCATCAATATTCTTCAAGTGTATGAACGTCCAGCAAATATTTTGATACTCTATTATTTTCCAGTGGCAGTCAACAGTTGGTGTAGCATTTACATATGCGTACTTGCATGTGTATTTGGAAATACATCCCATTGAGACCACAGGGATTTGGTCCCAGATGCGCGCACAATGGGACCACAGTCTTAGTAATCTTGGTACAATCGTCACTCAACTATTGAACCAACCAAGAAGCATCCTTTTGAGCAAACTGAACTGTTGTCAAGACGTCGTCACCTCTTTTACACAGGGTCAGTGTGAGGCAACCACCTTAGTGAGAGATGCTGTAGGGCAGCAGAGCTAGCCACTGCAACTGTTTTCCTAGAGCCCTCTGGACTTTTCCCTTTCCTTGGAGAACAGAGCTGCATGTGCCACACAACCTGTTCTGCATCTCTATATTGGCTTGCTGGTCTCAGGTGAGTTGTGGAACCCAGTCTGATTACTAGTGCACAACACTGTATTCAGCTGCCAGGGCTCAGTTGCCACTTCAGTCAGCTTCTATACATGGGATCCAGGTGGCAGCCATCTTGTGCTTTGCCTAAGGCAGTAAAAATATATAGGGTCAACCTCCTCCTTAGAATATTGCAAATTTCAGCTAAAATCTCCCTCTCTGGGATTATCAAGAAATCTCTGAAAGCCAGAAATCCCCATTTTCCACCTTCCAGGCTAAGATCTGATAATCTAGTAAGCTAGTAAGATGTGGACTGGACAGGGCTACTGTCAGGTGGATTTGTAACTGGTTGACTGACCGTACCCAAAGGGTGGTCACCAATGGCAGATTCTCATCCTGGAGAGAAGTGACTAGTGGGGTGCCACAGGGTTCTGTCCTGGGCCTGGTGCTGTTCAATATCTTCATTAATGACTTGGATGAAGGAATAGCGGGCACGCTGATCAAATTTGCAGATGACCCCAAATTGGGAGGGGTTGCTAATACGCCTGATGACAGGATCAAAATTCAAAAGGACCTGGACAGATTGGAGAGCTGGGCCAAGGCTAACAAAATGAATTTCAACAGAGAGAAATGTAAGGTCCTACACTTAGGCAGAAAAAATGGTATGTAGAAATATAGGATGGGGGACACGTGGTTGGCTAACAGTACGTGTGAAAGGGATTTAGGAGTCTTCATAGACCACAAGCTGAACATGAGTCAGCAGTGTGATGTGGCAGCCAAGAAGGCCAACGCAATTCTTGGTTGCATCAATAGGAGTATGGTGTCTAGATCGAGGGAGGTATTGGTACCACTTTATTCTGCATTGGTTAGACCTCATCTTGAATACTGCGTCCAGTTCTGGGCACCCCAATTCAAGAAGGATATGGATAAGCTGGAGCAGGTCCAGAGGAGGGCAACCAAAATGGTGAGGGGCCTGGAAGCCATGCCCTATGAGGACAGACTTAGAGAGTTGGGTATGTTTAGTCTGCAGAAGAGAAGGTTGAGAGGGGACATGATAGCCATGTTTAAATATTTGAAGGGGTGTCATGTCGAGGAGGGAGTGGGCTTGTTTTCTCCTGCTCTTGAGACCAGGACAAGGAGCAATGGATGCAAGCTGCAGGAGGGGAGATTCCGCCTGAACCTCAGGAGGAATTTCCTGACAGTCAGGGCTGTCCGACAGTGGAATGTGCTGCCGCAGAGTGTGGTGGAGTCTCCTTCTTTGGAGGTTTTTAAGCGGAGGCTGGATGGCCACTTGTCGGGAGTGCTTTGAGGGTTTTCCTGCATGGCAGGGGGTTGGACTGGATGGCCCTTGTGGTCTCTTCCAACTCTACATTTCTATGATTCTATGATTCTATGAATCCTTGCCATCTTTCTAACCTTATGCTTTTCAAACCAGCAGTGTTACAGACTGCTGGTTTACAGAACATTGCTTGGACATTGGGAGAATTACTGATGAGCAAAATTAGCTTAAAACCTATACACAGAGAGAGAGAGATGTGTGGGCATATGCACAGAGGCATTGTAAATAAAGAATTATAGAGAGAAAGAAGTAAAGAAAGCAAAATATGAGTGTCATAATTTCTGTCTCTATACAGAATATGGTTTGGTTGAGATGTGGTGGCATTTAAGGATTAGAATGATAGCAAATAAAAGCTGAAAATCTGTTGGCTACATACACATGTGTAATCCCTGGGTTTGCATGTGCATTTGGCTGGCATCCTGTTCAGCTGCACTTATAGTCTTGTTACTTCTGGGATTCACATGCATGGTTCTTAATGCCACCCTGTCCTGCCTTGGTTGGACCTCACCTGGAATGCTGCATCCAGTTCTGGGCATCACCGTTCAAGAAGGGTATTGTCAAGGTGGAATGTATCTGGAGAAAGGAGCCCAAGATCAGAGTTCTGGAAACCAAGCCCTTTGAGCAACAGTTTAGGGAACTGGGCATGTTTGGCTTGGAGGAGAGAAGGCTGAGAGGTGACATGATAGCTATTTTTAAATATCTAAAAGGATGATATGTAGAAGACGGAGGGAGGTTTTTTTTTCTGCTGCCCCAAAGACTAGAACATGAGTCAGTGGATTCAAATTACAAGAAGAAAGATTCCACCTGAATGCTGGGAAAAAGCTCTCGAAAGTCAAATAGGTTACCTCAGAAGATGATGGACCCTCTTTCATTGGAGATCTTTAAATAGAAGTTGGATGGCTGTTTCTTAGGAGTGTTTTGGTTGTATATTTTTGGGTGGCAGAATATTGAACTTGGTCTCATCCCCAACACTGTAAATCTTTGTACAGGCCAAGGTCCTGTTTGCTGCCACAACTATATCAGTGGAAGGTGAAGAGGAGACAGCACCAGAGGAAAAATGGGCCACAGCACTGTGATGACAGTGGAGAAGATAGGAAGAGATGTCTCCATTAGGAAATAAAGGCCAAGATCCTGCATTGTAGAATCCACAATGTAAATCTCCACTTGCAGGGTTACATCTTAATTGTACTACAAAACCCTTGTATTGAATGGCAACCTTATACAACTGAACCAAGACAACAGAATGTGCAAGCAAATATACCTGTTTTATTCATGTGCAACAGGTACCTGTGCAATGGTACCAATGCACAACTCATATTCTGCAACCTTGAATTGAATCCTTATCAGACAAAAATATCCAATGGGTCCTATAGAGGAACTTATGTATGTGTAAAACACCAACAGGATTGTGACCAAAACTACCTTCCTGCTGGCTGCTGTACTTTATTGCATGACAGAGGGCTGTCTCTTATCTCCTCATGGTGATGGCTTTTGTTGTCATTCTCGTGTTGTTGCTGCTGTACATCATACAAAAATGGCTTATGTCAATGTGAGACCTCCATTGGTTGAGGTCACCAACAGGTTTCCAGCCATAGATGAAGCTGTCTCGTTTTTTCTCTCTGATAAAACCCTTTAGGGTTAGGATAACCCTTTGGTAGTGAGTTCCCCAGAGATCTGAACCCAGGTCTTCTCAGTTCCCTCTGTTCAACACAGCCTTTAGATAGTTGTTGTTGTGTGTCTTCGAGTTGTTCCTGACTTATGACGACCCTAAGGCAAACATATATGGGCTTTTCTTGGCAAGATTTGTTCAGAGGGGTTTTATTTCTTCCTACCTCTGTGGCTGAGAGAGTGTGACTTGCATAAAGTCACCCAGTGGGTTTCCATGGCTGAGCAGGGATTTGAACACTGGTCTCCAGAGTCCAAAACTCAAACCACTATATCACATTGAGCCGGGCAGATAGTGGTTCTTTCAGGTCTGAGAATGTTTTCTGTATTGAGCAGAAATGTACATATTTGCCACAGAGGAATGCGACCTCTACATGTAGCAAAGGAGTCTTAGATATGTTGTTGGCTATGCACAGTCCATACAGTTGCCTCCTGTGAAGATAGCCTAAAATCAGAGCTTGGAAAAGTAATTTTGAGGGACTATGCTGGCTGGGTGATTCTGGGAACTGTAGTCCAAAAAGTAACCTACTCTGCCTAGACTGTATAGCACACTCTTCTGTATCTGCTCATCATGCAGGGGAAGTGTGGACATGACATGGCTGCACTCTTTTAAGCAAGCTGCTCTCCCTTTTGTTCATCTTTTTGAGGAAACCCACATCAACTGCCAAGGAATCCCAGGATCCCCTGGGAAACAGGCAGAAAGCCAGTACTTTAAAAGGTCAGGACTAACCAGCTAATTGCAGTGCCAGTGCTGGGTCACTTCTTGCTCTCCACCTGCTTCACCATTAGATTTGAATGATGGATAGAGAGAAAATGATGCTGCCTTGGAGGGATGCCTTGCGGTGGCTGCCTGAGCAGGATCTTTGCAAATAGCAGTTTTCCTGCATTCTCCTTGTTTGCTGTTGTTCAGCAGCTGGACCCTTTGACTCAGAAGTGCACAAGTGATAGGCTACTTTTCTTCCAACACCAATGACTTTTACTTACACATACATGCACACTCACATACATGCTCTCTCTTTCTTTTTGTGCTTGTCTTTCTACATATGGATCTCAGAAGTTAAGTACTCAGCTTTGCAGAGGATTGGAAAAGTTAATTTTTTTGGCACATGCTTTCTAGAATCCCTGAGGGCATGTGGGAGCACATAGAATCTTAGAGCTGGAAGGAACCACAAGGGCCGTCTAGTCCAACCCCCTGCCATCCAGGGACACACAACTGCAGCACTTCTGAAAGATGGCCATACAACTTCCAAAGATGGAGAGTTCACCGGAGAGTTCACCACCCTCTGAGACAATCTATTCCAACTGTTGAAAAATTCTTATAGTAAAGAAGTCGTTCTTCATGTTTAGAAGGAATCTTTTTTCTTGTAATTTGAATCCATTGGTTCCAGTTCTAGTCTTTGGAGCAGCAGAACAGAGATTTGCTCCATCTTCCATGTGACATCCCTTCAAATATTCACTCCTCATAAGACTCACTTCTAAGACCTTTCATCATTTTGGTCACCTTCTTTGGAAACATTCCAGCTTGTTAATATCCTTCTTGAATTATGTTGCCCAGAACTGGACATAGTACTCCAGGTGATGTCTGAGAAAAACAGAATAGAACGATACTTTTCTTGATCTGGATGTTATGCTGCTGTTGAACTGTACTGCCAAAGTCATTCTCCTAACCTCTCTGTTGGAATAGACCTTAGTTGCATGTAGGAAAATAATCTAGGAAATTGTACAGTTGACAGATTGGACACACTGGTCTGAATCCAATTGTGTAGGCAGCCTCTTAACTTTCACAGGGCATTGTTGTCTTAAGCACATGCGCGTTCTCCTCTGGAAGTGGATGTGCAATGTTCATGTTCATGAGTGCAAAAGTAAAGCTGCAGTTATGTTGCCACTATAGATGTGATGTGCATGTGGATGCATGTTTGGAAGCATATTAAGTTGCATGGGTATGCTGTTCAACATAAGACTTATGTAGCACAATTGATGCATAACTTGATGTGTGCAAATTTATGCCACATATCTCTAATATAAGTTTTAGGCTCTCAGACGCACTCTCCAAAAATTGAAAGCATTTGGGGCCAAAATATTCTCCTTGCTCACATGTTCAGTTTAATCCTATTCTGAATGTCTGGAAGGGGAGTGGGGACAGCGTGGGAGAGAGGCTAATGTGTGTACATCTCATACAGCTATGTACATTGTGTACATAAAAAACAGCATGCTGAAATTCTGCAAATCATTTGCAAGTGGGAAAATGAGACTGGGAGAGATTTGCCAAATGTTTTTTTTCCTAGGAAGGGTTTTTTTTTCTTTAAAGAATTTGGGATGGGGAAGAAAACTGAGAGATAGTAGCTGGCTCAAGGCCATCCAGTCAGCATCATAGAATCATAGAGTTGGAAGAGACCACAAGGGCCATCCAGTCCAACTACCTACCAGCAAAGCACTTCCTGCAAATGGCCATTCATTCAAAGAAGGAGATTCCACCACACTCTGAGGCAATGCATTTATACAGAGGCTGGATGGCCATCTCTTGGGAGTGCTTTAATGTGTCTTTCTTTGATGTGATGTGTTGAAGATCATGGATGAATGGGAATTTGAACTTGGGTCTCCACCATATTAGCCTAATATTCTTAGCATTAAACTATATATGCACAGCTGAGGAGGCAGTGAGGCACCTTTCCAAGTCCCATGCAGGCAACATGACAGCTTCTGGCAGGACAAGGAGCAGGCTTGCTTAGTCCCTGGATGGGTAACCACCACAGTATACTAGGGATCTCTAGGTAAAGCTAGGAAAGACCCCTCTCTGAAACTCTAGGCAGCTCTTGCCAATCAGAATTGATAATACTGGGCTGGATGAACTTGAGTCAGTGTATGTATTAGTGCTTTTAATACTTGCATGCGCAGCAGGTTTGGCTGTCTTATCTCTTCCTCCATTGTTGTCTTCATCTTTTACTGTTAATTGTATTTTATTGTTGTAAGTTGCTGTAAACTGTCCTTGAATCAATACTGAAAGGCAACAACAAATTTGATAAGCAATCAAACACATAAGCAAATTAGTGTCGCATTTTATGCTTTAGTATTCTGGTTTGTTTTTATATGAGACTAAGAGTAGCCTCTGTGGTGCAGTATTAAGAGGCAGCGTAGAAATGCTTTTAATAAATCAATAAAGACTCTGAGCTAAATATTTGCATGAAATTAGTTTGCTTAGCCTCTTGTTGATGTCTAGAGAGCAATGCTAATTAGAAGAGTGCTATTGTGCATATAGTCTACTTAGAAGATGGAAGTGTTACTTTTTCAATTGCAAGTTCCAGCAAGATTTTGGGAGCCATAGTCCAAGTCCAAAAAAGTAACAGGCCAGTATCCTGTTGGAGAGTTATATCTTTATAAATGGACATACAACTGCAAGTATTGTGAGCAAGTGGGCTGTAATGTCTGTATCCAGCAGAGGACTGTTGTTATGTTAGCATCCAGCAGAGCCAGCAAAGTGACCATCGAGCAGTAGGAAAGATGTACAGCAGGATATGCATCATATCGATCCTGATGAGCATTGCATCAGTCTTGCTGGGCATCGGGGACAAATGTGCATTGAGCACACTTGCCAGTGTCCTGTTATGCATCTTTGCAATTCACTAGCAGGGTTTCTTAGCATCTCTGCTACATAGCTAAGCATACATAAAGTTACATAATGTAGATGGTGATATAGGATTCCAGCAAACATTTCTAATTTCTAATCCTAAATATGGGCTTTCTGTAGTCGTCTGATTAGCCACATTGGAACCAGAATCCTTGGCTAGCTAGACCTTTGGTCTGATCCAGCAGGGCTCCTCTTGAATCTAAACCCTAGCCTTGAAACCGAGGCATGAGTATGACATGGACATGTGTCTCGATTCACCTGTGTTAGTCTTTGATTCCTTGATAGATGCTCAGCAGTATTCAAATTCTCCTTGCCTCTTTCTCTCTCTTGATATTTCCACCACCAAGGTGGAGGTGACAGGAGTGTATGGACTTTATTGGGAAACTAATTAATGTGCCATCAATACCCATTAGGCTCTTGCAGGCTGGGATGTTAATTCAGAAGGACCTGCAGGCCTTCATAATGTGATAAATGCTCTAAGTACTACAGGGTAACCAACAATCATTACTTTTCATTGATAAAACCTATGCCACTGCCAATTGAAACCCTTACAGCCTTCTTGGAAATGCCAGCTCCAGGGAACACTTCATCATTAAGTGAGTTTATTTTGGTCAAAGAATCCCGTGAGCACATTGAGCCAGCATCATGTAATGATTAAGAAAGCAAGCTGTGAAGCTGGAAAGCCCAAACTGAAGCCTTGCCTCCTTAGTGCATTTGCTACTAAAGCTGGTAGCAATGTGTCAGTTTTGATTTCTTACAGTTTCTCATATTATCCAATCTCAAATTCAGTTTGACTCAAATTTTGAGGTTTCCTGCCTCCAGATTTGGTTTATTGCAGACTTAAAAAAAAAACCCTTTCATGATGATCTTGTATACACTTATCCTAATGTATTCATTTTTTTTGCCTAAAATATTACCTTATATATACTATGGGGCAATTTGTACAAATAGAGTGCTTCTTGTGCAAGAAAACCACATGTGGTTTACCAACAGAGACCCAGTGTAGTGTAGTGGTTTGAGTGTTAGACTAGGGCCATTTCCACACTAGCCTGTTATAGTGCTATATTCCACTTTCAATATCCTGGGGAATCCTGGGGTTTGAGGTCCCTCCTTAAGCTGCAAACCCCAGGATTCCATAGAATGTTGAAAGTGGAGTAAAAGCACTATAACAGGCTAGTGCAGAAACGGCCTAGGACTTCAGAAGACCAGGCTTTGAATTCCCACTCAGCCATAGAAACTCTTTAGGTGACCTTGCGCCATTCACACTCTCAGCCCCAGAGGAAGGCAAAGGCAAACCATCTCTGAGCAAATGTTGCCCAGAAAATCTTGTGATACTTTTGCCTTAGGGTTGCCATAAGTTAGAAATGGCTTGAAGGTGCACAATAAGAACACATTTTGCTGCTGTTGTGTGCCTTCAAGTCATTTCTGAAATTTTGGTGACCCTAAGGTGAACCTATCATGGGGTTTTCTGGGGCTGAGAGCATGTGACATGCCCACGATCACCCAGTGGGTTTCCATGGCTGAGCTTGGAATCAAATCCTTGTCTCCCGAGTTGTAGTCCAATGCTCAAACCGCTACACTGGCTCTAAGAAGAGATTATCCACACAGAAAACATATTTTAGCCACATGTAGTTTACATGTAGGGTTTTTTTGTGCAAAAAAATGGTGTATTTTACACTGAATTCACTGATGTCTGTTCAAAAATATTGCTCTTTAAAAAAAACTATTTCTGCACAGGAAAACAATTTTTTCCAAATGCATTTTCCTCAACAAAGCCTCAAATGTCAAAGAATCTCATAGCTTTTCTCCTTTTCCTTGGCAAGGTATCCTGAGTGTTAAAACATCAACCACCCCCCCATTTAATTGAGAATGTTAATATTAATGAATATTTCATATCTCTGCTTCTGAGCTATTATACTAATGTGTCCTATAACCTGGGCACATGTGCGGAGTACTTAGGCAACCAAGGCCTAAGTATCCTGAAGGCTCCATCTGGTCTTGGAAGCTAAACAGGGTCAGGCCTAGTTAGGACTTGGAGGTGAAACTGCCAAGGAGCACCAGGTGCTGCATACTGCCCAACATTTCACAGATGAAAACTGAGACACATATGGCCAAGCAACATCAGAACATGGTCAAGATGGCCAAAGTTATTATGAGGAATAACACAAAACCTAGAAGAGGCTTCAGGAGCTTGGTTTTACCTGACTCTACTGGGAAGCAGAGTCCCTCCAAGAACAAACTACTTTTGCACTTTCACCTCAGTTTTCAGCCACTGAATTAAGCTGAGGACAAAGGGGAGAAGTTGAGAGGAGGAGAGAGAAACTGGGACATTTTAAAAACAGCTGAAAAAGTGGGATGACAGAGGATTCATCAGGACTGTCCCTGCCAAATCAGGACAGTTGGAAGGCATGGATCCTGTAGGCTATATTTCAGAGGAAGGCAATGGCAAACCATCTCTGAATATTACTCACCTAAAAACCCCTATCAAATTCATGGAGTTGCTGTAAGTCGACAGGTGACATACACATACAGATGCAAACATGGTGTGACATTTCTCTTGTCAAAGTATCTGCATGAACAGGCTTTTCCTGTTTGACAGGATCCCTAATATATGAAGGTATGAAAAATCATGATTACAGCTTCAGCAATGGGCAAGAGGTGAAGTATTATTTGTTCAAAATGTTTATGACTTGCTTGGGCAAGAGGACATTTCATGGGCAGTTGCTACATGGTCCATTTTTTGATGATGAGGAGCAATGGAGCCTCATCCTACATTTATGATATTTATGAATTTATGAATAAACATCTGGTGAATGGAAGAGCTGGCAAGCAAATGGCCTTTGGAAGATGGAGGAGAAGACATGATAGTCCTGACAGATATTAAAGTCTGTAACAATATTACAGTATCCTGTAAAGCAAATGACATTCCCTTTGAGCAAACCAAGATGACTTCCCCTCTCCAGTTTTCCCACAAAACTCATTTGTTTCTGCCTCATTGGCTACTTTATAACTCTCAATTTTTTGTCCAGATCCTCCTACTTACTAAGAATGCATATGTGTATTACCTGAGTAGCCACCATCCATCACTTATCATCTTTTAGCCACCAAAGTCCCTACAGAGACTCCAGAAAGAGTGTAAATTCATAAGTGTGACAGAATCTGGGGGAATGGCTATCCTGCATTCCAGAGCTGCTCAGCAACAGGTTGCTAGGCAACCGGAATAGCCACTCAAGAGAGAACCCCAGCCCATTAGGGAGAAAGAGGGGCTGGATCTTGAGAGGGGTATGTATATATAGAAGGCACAATGAATTGGTTTTGTCAGACGTCAGGGAGACAGGGCTAAGAGTCAGTCCTTCAGCCAGAGAGGTTCTCAGTCAATCAGGGGGATTGAGTAGGAGGGTTTGTTTTTCTCAGGGAAGCGTAGGGAGCAAGGAAGAAGAGAAACCAACCCACTTTTGAATTGGTCAGAAAGTGTGACCTAGAATTAAGAACTGAGCCTTGGCAAAAGGGTAGTCAAAATGCTGTATGTGAGAGACCTGTGGCGTTATGCTGATGTGAAGATCGCTAAAGGGTTTCTAAATAACAACTGAAATGCTTTACCCTTTTTACACAAAGGTGGTGTTTTAAAGTGGAAGCGAGAGCAGAGTGAAGTGACAGGGCACTTTAGCAGACTAGAGAAGCTGCCATACTAGTCTGTGAGAAGGAAAAGCAGGCCCGGCCACAATAAGCAATTATGGCAAGCCGTCCTCCACAAAACTGGCAAACTTTTTTGTTTGATGGCAAACAATAATGTTTATGTTAATCCATTTTCTCCAGTCTCTGGGGTGCTGCCTGCCAATTTTTTCATAGGATATACAACTCAGCTTATAAGTCTTGCATATCCGTCCATGGTGGCTATGCTGGGAAGTCCTGAGAACTGCTCTCCTGGCTCTCTTCGTCTGCCTTACCTAAAGTTTTAATGTGCTTTAAATAATTGAAATGACAAGTCATTAGTTCAGTCTTAACCTCTCCCTAGACGTGCCGCAGAAATTCATTAGTGCCTGCTGATGTTCATCTTGTTAATTCAGCCAGATGTTTCTCAGTTCATGAAGCAGAGTTGAGAATAGCCCACGGGGAGAAGAGGAATGGGGAAAGGTGGCTGGGGATTCTAGAACTTGTACTCTAAGAAGTAACTTTCCTTAGCTCTGTGTATCTGTGGGATGCAAACCATTGTATCATCATCATCATCATCATCATCATCATCATCATCATCATCATCAATATCTTACAAAATAAAATGCCATTGAATATTACAATATTTACCTTACAATATATTACAATATCTCTCAATAAAGAGAAAATTTAAGAAAAAAATCATGAACAAAAAAAGTATCAGAAAACATGTAAAAGAGAAAGTTCTCACAGAAAAAATAATAGAAAACTAAACTAACCAGATGACAAGAAAGGAGAATGACTCCCTTCTCAAGCAATGGTAAGAACTTCCTGATAGATATCTTCTAAAACATGAATAGGCTTAACAGTTTCTCACCTGCAAAATAATTCTTTAGTCTTTGACTAAAAACAGGTAGGTTTTCCTGTTGGATTCTGGACTTATTCTTCCTGTTGGATTCTGGACTTATTCTTCAAAACTTGCTATTGATAGTTTCTCCTATCTGAATTCCCAGAGCGAAGTTAAGACTTTCCACTCTTGCCTAAATTGTTGAACAGATTTATCAGCTAATAACATTGTTATTTTATCCAACTCTGCCATTTCATAATGTTTCAAGACCCCGGTCATCAACTGATGACAAAGGTTATTCTGAGCGAAGGTTATTCTGCAGTGTAGATCATATATAATAAGATTCTATATTGACCGTTAACAGTATAACAATTCAAGACAACCATCTCCTCTCTGGCCATCTCCACACGAGAGGGGAGGAGTGGTTCACTGCTTGTCAAGAGTGGTGTTTTTATACTCCGATTAGAAACTGAATTCAGAAATTCAGAAACTGTGCTGTCTGCACCCCCCCCCCATTTACATCGTACTACTGCAGAGAACAGCAGTGGCTGCATCCACAACAGCAAGTCCTTGGCCGCTCCCATTCCCCTCCCTCACCCGGCCCCGCCATCGCTGATTGGTCTATTTTTTAAAACACACACACACACATTTTTAACACATTTAACACATTTCAGATAGGGACGGAAAGGACAGCTGGGAGCACCCCTAGCCAGCCACTTCTGCAATGTGAATCGATGCTACACTTCTGCATGTAGGTGAAAACTGAAGCAGAACTGGTTTGGGAGATATACACCAGAGTTTTTCTGGTTTTCACATACAGCAGTTTCTCACCACAGTGAACCACAGTGAACCATTCTAGGACCTGAAAACGTGCAGAACCATGAGGAAAACTATGAAGCTAAAACGGTTCAACACGCAGACAGGAGGGTAAGAATTCAAGGTGACTACAATGTATTGACCTTTTGCGGGAATGACCTCTGTTAGCATTCACAGATTGACACACACAAACTAGCAGCAACTGGATTTCCTGTTTGGTTGGCAGGTGCGCTAACCAATCAAGCAAGAAAAAGAGCTGGCATCTCTGTGTCTGTGTTCAATTAAAAAAAGTTTTGTGTCCTTATTTGACGAGTGTCAGCATGGTGTAGTGGTTTTAAGTATTGGATTGAGATTCTGGGGGACCAGGGTTTGAATTTTCATTTGGCCGTAGAAATCTGCTGGACAGCTTTAGGCACGTCACACTCTCTCAGCCTTGGAAGAAACAAAGGCAAACCTCCTCTGAACAAGTCTTGCCAAGAAAATCCCGTGATGGTCTCTCTTGGGGTCTCCATAGGTTGTAAATGGCTTTAAGGCACACAAGAATACAACAACAAACCTTCATATTAGTGGCACCACCACTATTTTGCTTGGAAGTCTTTTCCAAAAGAACAGACAGAGAGATGATGAAAGAGGAAGGCAGAGAAAGAGAGACAGAAAGATGACCATAATGCAAAAGAGGACTTTCCTTTATCTTTAATAGTTGTGTACCAGCTGAGCCTTTTTGAATGACAGCTTTGGCTCAAGTCAGGCCATCCGAAGGACCACATTTTCCTATAAGAGCCTGCCTGGGTGTTCATGGGAGATCCTTCTCTCCATCCCATCGCTCTCACAGGTACATCTATGGTAGGACAAGAAGGAAGGGCCATGTCTATGGTTGAACAAAAAAAGTATCAGAAAACATGTAAAAAGAGGTTTTTAAAAAACACGCCGTGCGGCCAGTTCCGATCACTCCGGAGCGGACTGAGGTGCGGAACTGCAAAAGTAGTCCGCCCCAGTCCACTCTACGGTGCAGAAGATCTCCATCAGAGGTCGCTCTGCAGCGTTTTAATAGCCCAGTGCAGAAAGGGCCAAACTGTCTCTCTACCTAATAGTAGGGCTGACTATGAACAAATGCCACTAAAATTCCCTCTTGTAGGCTGCAATTCCCTTGTAAGAGAGAAAGAGAAAGAGAGAGAGAGAGAGAGAGAGAGAGAGTGCAACCTTATAGAATCAGTTTGGAAAGTTATGTATTTTGGAAGGTCCCAGTTTGGCAGGAAAAGTCCCAATTAATCCTCTGCTGTAACACTTTTTCAGCTGCTTTTAGTTTAAAATGTCCCAGTTTCTGTTTCCTTCCTCCATTTCCTCCCTTTGGCCTCAGCTTATTTTAATTGCTGCAAACTTGGATGTAAGAAGAGAGTTAAGAACTTGAGTTCAAAGTACAAAAGTAATTTTCACTCAATTAACTCAGCAAGGAGGAAGAGGAAGGGGAGGAATTTAGGCCTTCCCCGTAGACTCAGACAAAAGCAAATTGCTGCACATGTGTTCCAATTTTCATTTGTGAAATGTTGGCAGGTATGCTGTTTCTGTCTTTCCTTTTCTTTTTTGTGAGTCTGTGTGTTCCCAGATAGTTTGCTCCTGGATCTGCTACTTTTGTAGGCCCCTACTTTAGAACAACCAACCTTGAGTTGTAGACTAGAAGAGCTTCTGTTGTGCTTGTTCAGATACTCTCTTTTCTGCAGACTATCAGCACAGTTCTTTTATAAGTGAAAATATTCCATGCTGAGCAGGCTCCTTATTTATTTATTGGTCTAGTTTCCTCAACACTTTCGTCAACTATAAAAACATTACAACAACCTTAAAATTTATCCTGGTTGACTGGATCCTCTCAAAGCTCAGCAGAATGCTGAGTGTCTGTAAAGAAACCAAGGCTTGATTGAATTTCTACACATAAATTATTGCACAGAGAGTAGGATAGCAAAGCTGAGCAAATGAGAAAAACCAAATAAGCCAGGTGATGAGCATGCAGTCTTTATCTATGGGTCAATTCCCTCGAAAAGAACCACTTAAGGATGCAAACACATAGTATCTGTGAACATTGGACTTATTGTGCAGGAACCTAAACCAAGGTCTACTGGTAAATGGTTTGAGAATAGCTGACTGTGAAATCTTAAGCTAGGCATGCCTAGATGGATGGCCACAAGACATGTTGGATTAATTGCTTTGGCTTTCTAAAGATAAAGTCAGTTAGTAGACATATTCTTTGAAACAGAAGATCCCAACAGCATCACCAAAGGTACTGAAGATCTAAAAGCAGTTTAAAATTTTCCTAATTTGATATGAATCAATTTCATTAACATGCATCACAGCGGTGCTACTCCAAGTGGTTGTCTGTGGACAGGTGCCAATCTGTGAAGTGTTGGTTGCCAGTTAGGGTTGCCAGATTTCAGGGCCTGACCCTGAGTCTCTGATTTTCATAGGTCACCTTCAGGTGGGAGACAATGTTACCCTAAGAGGTGGAGGATGTTGGAATCCACCCGCAATGCCAGTGTCTCCTTAGAATTTGGAGGGATTTATAGCTCAAAGAAGCCTTGAGAGAGGAGGGTAACAGCAGGATCATTTCACCTATGTGTACCAGTACTAATTGTAGAGAGGACTCCAGTTAAAGTTAAACAAAGTATTTTATGTGAATTGGCAAGCTTATGAGAAATCAGACAGTCTCAAGAACCATAAAAGACTATTAGAAAGTAATCAAGAAAGGTTGGAAAGAGATTGGGTGGAAGAAGTGGTAGTTATCAGTCCTGAAGAAGGGTCACGGCAGGGTGGCTCAGATAGCATCTGAGGGCAGCACAGAGGAATGGCAATCTGGGGCACTATGTAGTATGTACTACATCCAACCTACTACAAAGAAGGATGGGCTTAAAGCTAGGGTTTTCATACCATATTTAGCATCCTGAAGGACTGCATTGACAAAGCCATAATGGTTTTCCCACAGGACTGACAAAGGGGCCTGGCTTGGACTGATTGCTTAACTCTGAGGTGGCAAAACATTGATAGGACTCATGACAGTCTCTTAATGTTTGGTCAGGTAGAGTATATAGGGAAGATCTTCACAGGGTTAGATTGAGGAATGGTTTCTGATTGCTTTATCTGGGCAGTTCATCTTCAATTGTATTCAAAAGTGCTAAGAGCTTGAAGAGGTGACGGGATTAGCACAAACCCGTCAGTGTCAGGGTTTTCTCTAGGTATGGGCAAACCGAATCCTTGAATCCTCGAATCCTTAGGAAGGATTCGAGATTCGCAAATCCAAATCCCTGTACAAAAATAGGCAAACCGAATCTTTCAAATCCACCAACCAAAAAATAGTTTTTTTTAAAAAAAACTGTTTTAAAAAAGTTTTTAAAAGTTTACTTTTTTTAAAAAAAGTTATTTTTAAACCCTTTTTTAAAAAAAGGATTTGAAAGATTTGAGATTGGTGAGATTTGTGGATTCCCAGAACATTTCAGAGATTCAAATCTGGATTCGAAAAATTCTGGATTCGTCCCATCCCTAGTTTTCTACATAATTCTATCTGAACTTTCATGATCCCAAAGGTGTCTCTGGTCAGCCTGACCCTGACCATGTTCTCTGGTCAGTGTGACCTTGATCATGTTTTCGTATCATTAGTAAGTCCAGTTTATGAAAATCTATCTTGTAGTATGGTATAGTAATAACAAGGGTGCAATTTCTCCAGTTTGGGTGGGCTCAGCTCCAGCTAAGAGGAAAGGGTTCAGTACAAATCTCCTACTCACCTAGTAGACTGCTAGCTTGCTACAAACTGCACTGCTTCGTTGATCTTTTGTTGAGACTTGTGAAGACTATCTGGAATAGTGTAGGTGTGTGTGTCAATGTATTTATTTAGTTAACTTTCTCCTTCTCTCCAAGTTGTCTTGGTACCAGCACTTACCCTCCACTCGGCTCTGCACTCCCTTTCTGGCTACAAGCAAGTAGGTTAGATTAAATGTTCCTTACTCCTTCTCCTTAATTCCCTAACAATCTCTTCACCTCTCCTTGATCTGGGAAAAGCCTATTTGATCAAGATTTCTGTCTTCATTTACAAACAGATAAATATCTTCTCTCTTTGGCTCTCTCAGTTCTTTTCCTCCTATGTGTTTGAATAACAAGCTGTGAGCAACTGTATGTGATACTTAATGCATCACATTTAATGATGTTGTTACAACACCGTGCACCCCTCATGATTGGCATGGTTTAGTTGGCAAATACGATTTAACTGGCACTATTAATTCGTGCTAATATAAATACCGTAATACCTGAGGTGACTGGGAGGTCATGCTGGAAGAGGCATATTGCTGACTGTAAATGTGAAATTGCAAGGCAGGTCACTCACACCTACCTCTTAGGCAGGAACCAAGTCATTTTCAGGCTAATAGTGCGGACCCTCTCAAGACAATAGGCTTAGAGATAACGAGCTGGACATCTCAGAGCTGAAAGAGGAAATCCCCACCAAGTTGTCATTGTCTTAACTCTGACCCCGAACACCTGGATGTTTCCCTATTGTTTTCCTCACCTCTCTACAATACTGGGTTATTATGTCAGCCATTATCCTTTTGTTACCTAAACAATAAGACCACTAGCTCCATCTGGACTTCATTGTTTGTGTTGCAACTCCCATTGCCAGCTTGAATGGGAGAGCAATTCACACTCATACTCACAGGATATTTTTTGAGTATAAGAACCACTGATTTCAGGCTGTCCAGGGCAGTCTCTTGCCTTTCTGAATGCCATGCTGTCCATTTGATTCCTGAATGAGAACTGTCCTTAGGTGCCAATCTAAGCCACGTCACTGCTTTCCTTGCTGCTCCCCAGACTGGTAAATATCACTTCATCCCTGAAAGTCCTCTATCACACTTTCCTCCCTTTTTCTTCAGCTAGTCCTTGTATGCTTGTGTGAGTGCCTGGATCTTTGTGAGCATGTGAATTTCTTTCAATAAAACATATTTTTAGGTTACAATTTAAACTCTCTGGCGGGTTATTTCCTGCAAGGACCCCATAAACATAGGTGGAAAGATATCATTAAATTATCCCTCTTGCAGTCCTCCTGACTTTGTGCTAATTAGTTTCCCACTTCTGAATGGAGGTAGTGGCATCGCTGGTGGGCCCTTGTGGCACCCATGTTTTGAGGTAACAACATCACTAAGAGCTGTCCCTAGGTCTCAGGTTTTAGCCTGGAAAACTCAGCTCCTGGGACAGTCCTGAACTGGCAACACTACTGCCAGTCCACAGTGAGTTTCCAGAAAACCATGTGAATGCCAAATAGTATGGTAGAAATATGGTACAAAGCTGTGGCACATTGGGAGAAATTTGTCTGCAACATCATATAGGTTGAGAAGCACTGCTTTACAGGCATAGAATAAGGAATATATTGTGTAACACAATGTTTAGGGAAAGCATCTCTCTCACATATAGCAATATATTTGTTTATAAAATAGCCAAATTCTTGCAATGACCCAGAGGGAATTAATACTGAGAAAGCTTTCTATTTTGGAAGTCATCACATTTTTTTAAAGAAAGGACATTTTACATCTTTAATGAAATCATGGTGTTTCTTTTCTCACTTATTTCACAGTCTAGAAGCCAGGCCCGTATTAGCTTGAAGCAAGGCACGAAGCAGAAGGTATGTTTCTTATTTCTTGCTTAAATCCTTGTGCTTTGATTTTAAGATGTTTTTATGGTGACTTCCCAAATAACAGAGGATCCTATTAGAAATGTTTTTTTTTTTTTGCTAAAGATCTTTTGGCTTTTTCTCTCTTTTTCTCTCTCTTTGGTAGATGTGGAGAGACACCATTCTAGCCTCACCTAACTGTGTATGACTGTGTAGAAATCATATCCAGGATATCTCCCCCATTTTTTTTAACTACATTGCTTGGGGGTGGTCGTGGTTGTCTATCATCATCACCCAGCATGGTGGGTAGGGTGATAACGTGTCCTTCTTTAAAGTGAACATCCTAGTTCTGCTTTAAAAACCCACGGTCATTTCCACACTACACTATGGGAGTGCTATTATTCCACTTTCTACTTCCTATGGAATCTTGGGGTTTGCAGTTTATGGAGGGCACTTAGAATTCTCAGCCAGAGAGCTCTTGGGCTTCAGTAAACTACAAATCCCAGAGTTCCACAGGATTGGAAAAACAGCACTATAACAGTGTAGGGCGGAAATGGCCAAAGATAAAGAACCATAAGAAGAGAAAAAAGCAGGCACTTTGAAGCTACCCATCAACAGCCAGCACCCATATAGCAAACTGAGCAGGCACATATATCATAGGGTTGGAAGAGACCGCAACGGCCGTCTAATCTGATGCCATGCAGAAATGCATAACTTAAAGCACTCCTGAAAAATGGCCAAACAACATCTGTTTCTAGACCACTAAAGAAAGAGAATTCTCTACCCACCAAGCCAGTTTGTTCTACAGCTCTTCCTTCGGGAGGTTCTTCCTTTTTCCCCTTGTAATTTGAATCCGTTGGTTTGTCTTCTAATCTTTGAAGCTGCATAAAATAAGCTTGCTCCCTATTCTACATGGCATTGTTTCCAGTATATAAAGACTGCCATCCTATAATCTCTGAACCTTCTCTTCTCCAAGCTAAACATAAGCCGCTCCCTAAGCTGTTCCTGAAAGTGCTTGGACACATTCTAGCTTGTCAATATCCACCTATCCTATTAAGATTAGTGAGTGAGGGGTAAGGATGATTCTAGCTCAACGCCTGTTGGAAACCGGTGTAAGACCTGATTCTTGTTTTGTTTTTTCAAAACGATCTTAAATATACCCAAATGTATTCTCAAGGTTTTTTTTAATTAAACCTGAAATGCCATCCAACTGTCCCAACTTGGCAGGGACAGTCCCAATCAATCCTCTGTCATCCACTTTTTCAGCTGTTTTTAAAATGTCTCACTTTCTCTCACTTTCTCCCACTTTTCTCCTTCATCCTCACTTACTTCAACGGCTGGAGATGGGGTTCAAATTACACAAGTAGTTTGCATCAATTGCCATTTCCACACGAGACTGTTATAGCGCTTTGATTCCACTTTCAACATCCTATGGAATCCTGGGGTTTGCAGTTTTGGGAGGGGCCGGCTAGCCCCTCCCGAAACTGCAAACCCCAGGATTCCATAGGATGTTGAAAGTGGAATCAAAGCGCTATAACACTCTTGTGCGGAAATGGCCAATTAGTTCAGCATGGGGATGAGAAGAGCAAAGGGCAGAATCTTGCCCTTCCCAGTGGAGTCAGGCAAAAGCAAACTGCAGCAGCCTCTCCTAGCTTGTTTGTTCTCCCTCATTAATAACATTTGCCATCTTGACCAGGCTCCGATCTTGCCTGGCCATTTGTGTCTTGTTTTTTTTAAAATCTATGAAATGTTGAAGGGTATAGAAATGGCACCTCTGAATCAAAGTCCCATTGCTTTGATGTTAAACAGTAAAGGGCCAAAATTCTATCTTGTGAGAAAAAATGTGGACATCTAAAACCAGTATTTACCTTTCTTTGGGAAAATAGCAATAAATGAGGAAGAATTGGCTCGTGAGGTCAGGGCTTATTAAAGGCTGCCTGAAGGAGAACACCAAATGATACCCCTCCCCGAAACCCAGCTTCATGATATTCACTTATAATACATGTTATCTTAGCACTGGAAGCAGAAAATCTACAAAGAAGCTCTTCATGCAAATAAAAACATAAAAATAACCATTCGCTACACTTACATGAAACCCCAGATCAGCCACATGAGACAGCTACCTTGCTCTGTCTAATCTCAAGATACGCCCAGAGTGAGAAGTGTGTTCTTATCTCTCCCCCTCTCTGCTATTTTTCTTTATAAATACCCCCTCTGGCCATAGTTAATTGTGTTTTTCCTCCCCAAGATGAATGCTGAAACTGGAAGGAAAATCCAATTAAAAAGACCCTATGGGGTGGCATTTTCGGAAGAGAATTGATGGGCACAAGAGAGGTTGAACATCCCACCCTTGTACCCATTGATTCTTCTGAAAGAAGAGCATTAAAAAAATAACTGCAACCACAAACTATCCAGAGCCCACCTCCAAAACAAAGGCTGGAAAAGTTAGAATCATAGAATCATAGAAATGTAGAGTTGGAAGAGACCACAAGGGCCATCCAGTCCAACCCCCTGCCATGCAAGAAAACCCTCAAAGCACTCCCGACAAGTGGCCGTCCAGCCTCCGCTTAAAAACCTCCAAAGAAGGAGACTCCACCACACTCTGTGGCAGCACATTCCACTGTTGGACAGCCCTGACTGTCAGGAAATTCCTCCTGAGGTTCAGGCGGAATCTCCCCTCCTGCAGCTTGCATCCATTGCTCCTTGTCCTGGTCTCAAGAGCAGGAGAAAACAAGCCCACTCCCTCCTCGACATGACATCCCTTCAAATATTTAAACATGGCTATCATGTCCCCTCTCGACCTTCTCTTCTGCAGACTAAACATACCCAGCTCTCTAAGTCTGTCCTCATAGGGCATGGCTTCCAGGCCCCTCACCATTTTGGTTGCCCTCCTCTGGACCTGCTCCAGCTTATCCATATCCTTCTTGAATTGGGGTGCCCAGAACTGGACACATTATTCAAGATGAGGTCTAACCAATGCAGAATAAAGTGGTACCAATACCTCCCTCGATCTAGACACTATACTCCTATTGATGCAACCAAGAATTGCGTTGGCCTTCTTGGCTGCCGCATCACACTGCTGACTCATGTTCAGCTTGTGGTCTATGAAGACTCCTAGATCCCTACAGGTGCCTATGCTTACATGTGTGAAACATCTTTACACTGAGGTAGAACATCAAGCTGCCAGAGGCCAATATAGTGACAGCATAGAGAAGCTGTGGCTAAGGGGTCCATTCTTACTCTCTGTCTCAATGTTTTCACTGAAGATGCAAAGAAGTTCATTGTTTTTGTGTGCCTTCAAGTCATTTCCAATTTATGGCAACCTTTTGGTGGACCTTTCATGGATTTTTCTTGGCAATATTTATTCAGAGGAAGTCTTCTATTGCCCTTCTGTAAGGCTGAGAGAATGGGACTTGCCCAAGGTAAGCTAGTGGGTATCCATGACTGAGTAGCAGTTCAAACCCTGGTCTCTAGAGTCCCAACCCAAGATTTGAACCAGTACACCGTGCTGGCTCTCAGAATTACAAATACTACCCCAGAAAAAAGAAACAGATTAAGTGTAAGATTTTTTTTTTTTAAGCACACGTAAACATAATTTTCTTCAGCATCTTTTAAGCAGAGCCTGGAAAAGTTAGTTTTGTTGAACTGTCTTCCCAAATCCCTCACCAAGCACGGTCACTAGCCATAGTGACTGGCAAATTCTGGGAGCTGCAGTCCCCAGAAATAACTTTGTAACTTTGTAACTGGTTGACTGACCGTACCCAAAGGGTGGTCACCAATGGCAGATTCTCATCCTGGAGAGAAGTGACTAGTGGGGTGCCACAGGGTTCTGTCCTGGGCCTGGTGCTGTTCAATATCTTCATTAATGACTTGGATGAAGGAATAGAGGGCACGCTGATCAAACTTGCAGATGACACCAAATTGGGAGGGGTTGCTAATACGCCTGATGACAGGATCAAAATTCAAAAGGACCTGGACAGATTGGAGAGCTGGGCCAAGGCTAACAAAATGAATTTCAACAGAGAGAAATGTAAGGTCCTACACTTAGGCAGAAAAAATGGTATGCAGAAATATAGGATGGGGGACACGTGGCTGGCTAACCACGTGGAGAGCCGTGCATTTGGAAGGAATTCAGGGAGAAGTGTTATCTTCTTTGAAACTATGGTGTAACAGTGTACTGCATGTAGCACCAGAATAAGGTACGATATTAATTTTAGTTGTTACACAGTTAATCTCACTCTTTGTATTTTCTACATCTCTGTCTGGATATTTTGATTTAATAATTACCAAGGAAGACTAGGTACACTTTGAACCCAACCACCAACACATCCACTTGTCCGGTATGGTGGTCACCTTGCAGCCCAGGTACCAGATCCAGGGAGGGCTCTAAAGGGTAAAAGAGCAAGACCAGTAATAGGTGCCCATAGGCTGGAACTGTGGAATCAACCTGGATATGAGATCTATCATAGTGTTACAGTGCCATTTCATTGATGTACTACAGCACTATGACTTTAAGAAAAAAAAACCTTGAAAGAAAGAAAGGATGAGAGGAGGAGTTTTGTGTGGTACTATGTCTCAGAATAAAAAGAACCTGCCTTGCGAATGGGAATAAAATGTTGCAGTTGGTGCTGGAATTGCTCAAAAATAGTATGTGGCCATTTTCACCCTACACTGTTATAGTGCTACTATTCCACTTTCAACATCCTGTGGAATCCTGGGGTTTTTATTTTAGGGAGGGACATTTAGAATTCTCAGCCAGAGAGCTCTTTGGCCTCAGTAAACTACAAACCCTAGAGCACGTGGGACTGTAGTGCCCATCACTAAGCCCTTGCATTTGTGTAAAAAGTGGGGGGGGGGAATTTGATTTGTATCCTGCCATTCTCCCAATTTTCAAAAAGCCTTTTGGATCAGAAGTCTGACTCAGACTTCTCTTATGGTTTACGATTCTTATCTTGTGTTTTGGCTTTGTCTGTCATGGATTTCTTTGGTCTCTTTTGAATTTTATTTTTTTTTAACCTTGGATTATCGGCACAGACTTCCCTTAGTGTATTGCCTGGGCAGTGGTCTTCAAACACTGCTCCTCTTGGGGAGGCAAGATACCTGACAAAAACGGTTGTTTGAAATGCCTTCTCTGCCTAGGTAAGAGACACAACTCCGGGTCTTGTTCTCACTGTCAGCTTTTCACCCCACAATGAGACATATTTTGGTGGGAAGGTGGCTTTGTAGCCCCTGGGGATGGGGGCAAAGTTCCTGCTAAAATGCTTGTCAAGAGGGGCCATTTCCGCACTTGCCTGTTATAGTGCTATAATTCTGCTTTCAACATCCTATGGGATCCTGGGGTTTGCAGTTTTGGGAGGGGCCGCCTGGCCCCTTCCAAAACTGCAAACTCCAGGATCCCATAGGATGTTGAAGGTGGAATCATAGTGCTATAACAGATTAGTGTGGAAATGGCCAGCTCTAGAAGGTTCCGAACAGTGCACATTGGTGTGAGTTCACAGATGACCACTCGAAAAACTACAGCTACAGGTTAGCAACCTGTTTGTCTCCAACTAGGAAACCTGCCATGTGTAGGCATTGTTAGGAATTGCAGTGGAATATTCCTGGCATGAAATTTTCTTTTTTCAAATCGTTCAGTCTGACTTCAACAAATCATTTTTGCACAGTCTGATTCTGTGGTCTCTATTGCAGTTATGCCAAAATTCGTGTCAGTATTTCTTTGAGCAAAAGTTGTGCTCTTTAATTTCACGACTGTTTTTGGCACTGCTCTCCTGTTGTGGGAGTGTATTATTCATAAGTGTGGCAAAAATTGAGCTAGTGTCCCAGAAAATGCAAGACAGATGTTCTGAATTGATTTTAAATGGATCATTGTGTGGCAGAGCTGTGTTCAGGCTTTAAGCAGAGGAAGAGTTTAGGACTCTAGGGAATGTGAGAGTGCTAGAGTGTTGTAAAACTAATTTTTACAGGATTATTATTTTTTTAAAATAACGTGGGTGGGATCATGATTTGGGAGAGGGCTGTAGAATATACTATGCCACCGTTTCTGATAACAGATCTTTCTTTTTAACAATAGTAACGGTACTAGATGTGTTAAGAAAGTTGTAAGAAAAACAACAGAGATTTTTGTCAATTTCATCACCCAACAGTTGTTTTTAGAATTGCAAGTTAGTAAAGTAATCACCACTCTCTCTGTTTTCTCCATTTCAGTTCCTTTTGGTTTTGCTTTTTCACAATCCAGACATCACACATACCTGTAACTACTTATAAACTAATTGTAATCTTACCTAAACTGTAACATGACAAAACTCTTTTGGACTTAAGTGAACTCATGTAATTCATACTTCAAGAACTAATACACAAATTGGAATGCTTCAAATTGGGATCTTTCAGTTTTTCACCTCTCCAAATTTGGCAATACAGTTAATTGATTTATAATTTTTTTTTTAAAAAAAGTGTCAACATACATATATAGGGGAACACAACAGACAGAAAAGCGTAATTCAGGGGGAAATTCTTGTAAAATATATACTATAGGGAAAACTGTAAATCCAAAGGCTTTTAAAGATAAAAGGATTAACTGATTTTTCAGCCTTCCCTGAAGATGCTCTTCCTTGCCAGTCTTCAGGACTGTGTGGGACTATAACCATCGTGAACTGGTCTGGCCTTTGGTACCCTTTAGATATCATTTTGATATCATAATTCGGCCCTGCTCTGCCACCAGCCGAGTGTTTGTGAGGCCACCGAACAAGCGCGAAGCTAGGCATGGCTATTATCTGAGTCATATTTTGTTTACACCAAGGCAAGCCAGAAACTGCCAGATCTGCTTTAGGGGACCTCCCGAAACAAACACCTTCCTTGTAGATGCGTATTAAAACAAAGAGACCTTCTGCCCCGAGAGGGCACCCTGGCGAGCTGAGTGCTTAACTGCCGAGCTAGCCGCATCTACTTACTGGCCATACTATTGTCAAGTCGGTCCATAACTCAATCATGTAAATTCTGACCTTTCGGAGACATTGTCGCCAGCCCAAAACTCATTGTTTTCGCCAAAAACCAGACGAGCCCACGGTCATTCCTTCCCTGATAAACCCCCCCAGTTCCGAGAGCTCTTCGGAATGCTCAGATCTCTCGCTGGAACGCTTGGACTTCCATCCCGCCTTGCTGCCACTTCTTCTGCGAGCTCCCCTCGGCCGCCACGCCGGGTTTCCTTCTCTCCAATTGGCTTTCTTCAGGACTGCGAGAAAGGTGGCGTATCACCCATTCCCCAAAACTCTCTTTTCCATTTCTTATTTAGTAGTGAGGCTGTGTTTTCTTACTAATTGTTTAATAAATATTGTTGTTAGTGTGAACTGCCTGACTGCTCACTGACCCGACGCTGTATATATTGGGTAAAGGATCCCCGCTAAGTTACCCTGCCTCTCGCTAGCTAAGAGAGTGCTCCAGCTAATTTTCCCCATCTTGCTGTGTTTGTCTTGGTTATTTGGGCGTCCCTCCCGGGACCCCCAGGTCACAGGGTAACAGGACAACACAGTATTTTGACACCCTCCTGTGTGACAGAGTTGCCACTGTATTTTCACTGTAACTGGAGTGACAGGTACATTGGCAACAGTCACGGAATTTCAGCAGCGTAGCCTCTGCTGGTCAAAGGCCCTGTGCTGTCTCTGTGACGCTGAGAATTTGCCTAATTCTGGTTTAAGCAGATACACAATGCATCTCACCTTAGTATGGAAAATATTAACAAGCAAACTTTTAATTTTTTTTTATTTTTATAATTTTTTTTATTGAAAGTTTGTCTTTCCATGCTTCCATGCTTAAATCTTCCAGTTGAAATTGCTTGTTTCCACTCCCTTACAAACATAATTTCCATCTTACAGAGAGAAGAACAGTTACATTATTTCTTCTTTGTTTTCCTATACATTTATATCCTTACCCAATCCAATACTCTTTTCCATTCTTTCTCAAAGTTCTGGATAGATTTATTCTTCAAAGAAAATGCTGATTTTTCCATCTCTATCATATCCAGGACTTTTAACTTCCATTCTTCTATATCAATATATTTCTTTTCTTTCCAGTGCTGCACATATGTCAACCTTGCCGCAGTTATTAAATATAATAATATCTTCTGATGACTTCTTATTTCCTTTTGTTATCCTAGCATAGTTAACAAATAAAACTCTGGTTTCATTTCAAAATTCAGCTTACAAATTCTTTGGATTTCGTCATGTACCCCCTTCCAAATTTTTTTTGCTATCTTACATGTCCATCACATATGGAAAAAAGACCCCATCTTTTCATCACACTTCCAACAATTTGAATTCCCATTTTTCGTTATTTTTTGTAGCCTTTCTGGGGTCATGTACCATCTATAAAACATTAACAAGCAAACTTTTGATGGTTGATTCCAAGGTTCCTGTTCTCCCTTCTTACAAATATTTTTCATTAAACCAGATTTGGGCTTGACACTCTTCAGACTATGGAGACCTTCAGACAGAGTACAGTCTTCTGACCAGTCTCAGTGGAGCCAAGCTTACAGGATTGAAGCCCTACTACTTTGTGATTATTAGGGAGAATATCATCTGTCACCCTCTCCAGCTTCCCTTTTCCTTCTGAGTTTAGCTGTGCATTGGGGGGGGGAGAAATCAGTTTTCCTAGCAATAATGTATTCTCGTTAATTATTCTCTTGTATTCTAATTTTTTTTTAATAGGTAAAGGAGTGGTTTGATCTTGAATGAACAATGAAGAACCATTAGTTTTACAAAATACCTGTTCTAGCCACAAATGAAATCTACTAGAAATTGTTTTTTCAGTTGCTAGAAGGACTGTCATGATGATAAGCTATACTTTTAGGCTTTGCCACTGTATAACTGGTTCTGTGAGCCTTTCAGTTGAAAGATGGCCCTGTGTGAAGCAGGATACATTGCATAAAACAATCTGATGCCTTTTCATAGCACCCTGCTTCACTCTGTCTAATGGTAGGGAAAGTCCCAGGTAGTACATGAAATGTACTTCTAAATAATCAAAACACTTTCATGTTATGCAAAAACTTCAGAACTTTAGCACATGCTTAGTTCAATGTAGTCTGATTACTAGAGAATGCAAACATATGCACATTGCATACATATCCTTTAACAGAAGCATGAAACATAATGTCACCAGCTAGATTAGGGAAGGGATACTGGTCCACAGACAAGAGAAATTATTCCTCAGAAACACTGATGCCAGTAATTATCATGAGGAATGCAAAATAAACTGCATGTAAGTAAACTATCCATACTTTTCAATTCCTTTGCGTGCAATAAGGAACAAGGTATTAACGTTCTCTTGGGCATTATGGCTGTCTGAGCCTTATATAATCCTTTTATGCCAGCTCCTCGGCTCCCTAAGGTGTCTAGTTTAATCTGTGACTGTAACAGGATTTGCCATTTTGATTTTTAGCTGGAATGTGATGCTTTCTGTAAGTGAATTGCATGAAAGTGTTTTTCTTCTCTCTCTCCCTCTCTTTTGAGCAAGTACATAATCAGTTATCCATTAAGAACAGTTTTGGGGATGTTTCAGCATGTCCGATTAAAATGACATGCTGCTTTCTGTTTGTGAAGAAAATTACTAATGTCTTGCTGCTATTGATCAGAAGGATGAATTCTATTTGCCCTACCATCTTTGCCTTTGAGACTAAGTGTTAGCTCCTTGGGCATAAATCTATAGAGGAAAGACATCTCTGGATAAATCAATGGTAACGCAGTTATGTGGCCCTACCCACCAACCTTGCAACATTAAGTTAAACAGATTATGGGAAATAAGAAATAGCTGAGAAATTCTGCCATTGGTAGCGTGCTGCTTCTCCAGCATTTAATTATAGGACATTCAATCAACAACTTTGGCTTCTGTTTCAAAAGGGTTAACTTTAGTTGAGGACGATTTAGATTCAAATTGTATGTATTTTAGCAAAATCAAAAGAAAAAAAAGAAAAGAAAATAACCTAGGATGTAACAGGGTCGTGTAGACTCAGGAAGTTAAGGGTCAGATAGAAGGAAACATGTGTACAAGCTGTGACTCTGCTAGTGCTGATGCATGAATCTTTTCTTTTCTGTAGGCATTCTTTAATGTAAACATAAAACAGTATAAGAAGGGAAGCCTGAAAGAATAAATCATCCTTCCTGGGATCCTTTGGCCAAAGTTAAAAAAAAAAAAAAAACTTTAGTTGAAGATGAGCATAGTTGTACCTGATACAAGTTTACAGGGGTTCATCAGCAAGGCTGTAACTGGAGGAGGAAATGAGAATATTCCCTCACCCCAATAAAAATTCTACTTCCCCAGATGAAATTTCCCCCAGCCCCCAAATTTTTAGCCCTGCAGAGAGTGAAACACTGAAAGTGATTCACACTCGGAACTCTTGTATTTGCTGCATTAGGATTCCCTTGGTAACTTTGTATCACTGGCCATTTCCGCACTACACTGTTATAGTGCTATTATTCTACGTCCAACATCCTGTGGAATCCTGGGGTTTGCAGTTTAGGGAGGGGCATCTTTGGCCTCAATAAAGTACAAACCCCAGAATTCCATTGGATGTTGAAAGTGGAATAATAGCACTATAACAGTGTAGTGAGGAAATGGCTGTTGTTGTTGCTGTTGGGAGGATTTATTCAGAGGAAGATTTCCATTGCCTTCCTGTAAGGCTGAAAGAGTATGACTTGCCCAAGGTTACGCAGTGAGTTTCCACAGCTGAGTGGGGATTTGAACCCTGATCTCTTGGAGTGCTGGGCCAACAATCTAATCACTACATTACTCTGCTAATTTTGCCCACCCCTTTTCTTTGGATGCCTGCTATAGTGCTAGAAATCTGAGGACTGAAGGAACATTTCATGGGACGGGGGAATTTTATTAGGTGGGCAGTACCTTCATTTCCCTCCCAGAGTAGCTACACTTTTGCCCATGAGATACTCAGCCCCCAGTAGTGCTCTAGGAGATGATGGCCTGATTCCTCTTGGTTAGTTCCAACTAGAGTGGATTCATTCATTCAGTTTTTCAATGGTGAATCAACATGTAGGTAATTCTGATTCACTGATTCAATGGGTCTGTTCCTGTCCCAATTAACTGATAGCACAATGGCATTCAGCCCCAAATTTCTGACACTGAGGAACTTCTGGGTTTTTTCTTCCATGGTACTGTGGAAGACAGCAGTTTTTAGATTCAGTAGATACTCAGTAGCTCATATTCTGCATTTTCTGCGATGGCAGGTGCTAGGAAAGTTCTTTTTCTGACATTTCATTTGCTGTTGTGTGCATTCAAGTTGTTTACGACTTATGGTGACCCTAAGGTGACCCTATCATGGAGTTTTCTGGGGCTGAGAGTGTGTGACACACCCAAGCTCACTCAGGGGGTTCCATGAACCCTGATCTCCCAGGCCCTAGTTCAATGGTCAAGTGACTACATCATCTTGGCTCTCATAAATGATGAGAATTATATAAGCTTGATTTTGAAACCATCAAACATGCAGATATCAACATATTCATGCTGGTAATAATGGCTGGACTAAAGGTACCAGATACTGTCTGATCTTGGAAGCTAAGCAAGGTCAGTTCTGGTTAGTACTTGGATGGGAGACCTCCAACAACTACCAGGTGCGTATTTCAGAGAAAGGAACTGGCAAAACCATCTTTGAGTATTCTTTGCCTAAGACTCTATGAAATTTATGAGGTCAACGTAAGTTGACAAGTGACTTGAAGGTGCATGTATGTGTGTGTGTGCCCAAACACACATATACACAATAATGGTTCATCTCCTACATGAGGGTTGCATAGTGTAAACCTCTCCCTGGAGTGATTGTATTAATTGCTTTATGCATTAATTGTGCCATACAACCCTTGTGCTGAATGGCAGTGTTGGATTATCTGATTACAAACACCAAATACATAACTGATTGTACAAGCAAAAGTGCAGAACACATCCATGTGCAAGACACATCCATGCACAGTGGCGTTCCACTTCCATAACATGGAGCTGAATGTGGCTGCTTTGCACCAAGCAACAAACCTAGTCATGTCAGTAGGGAAACATTGATGTATGCATAAGACAGTAATAGGAATCCAGACAGTGTGTTAGAATTCCTGTCAGTGTCCCACAGACTTTTAAAAGGGTCTTGGCTTTCTTTGCTACACCAGAATAATAATTTCCTGATTTAAGGAATTATTTGAGGCAGGGGTAGACAAAGTCTGGCCTTTCAAATGTTGTTGGACTGCAACTCCCAGTATTCTTCTCCATTGGTCATGTTTGCTGGGACTGACAGAAACTGTAGTTCAGCAACATCAAGAGTGCTGCATTTTCCTGACTGCACTGGTGGTTGTTGTTGTGTGCCTTCAAGTTGTTTCCAGGTTATGACAACTTTAAATGGGATTTTCTGAGGCTGAGAGTGTATGATGTGCCCAAGACCACCCAGCGGTTTTCCATTGCTGAGTGGGCAATTGAACCCTGTTCTCCAAGATCATAGTCCATTGCTCAAACTACTACATCACATTGACTGACTATGAATATTCAGTTGGTGGAGCTTTATGGCCTTAGCCTTCCTCCTGTTAGAACTTTTAAGCTTCTCCATGTAAACCAGTTTATAACTCTATGTTTAAAAAGAGTCTGGAGGCTTTTCAGTAGAGTCAGGTAATACATGAATGTCCTCGGAGTAACTATAGTGTGCATGAAGCATGAGAAGTATGACTGAGGTAGGTACTTAGTATCAAAAATGACAAAATATATGACCCCTCCCTAGAAACAGAGTAAGATAGGGCACATGTTAGCATGAAAATTCCCATACACTGATTGATAAGCACAAATACCAGATACCCCCTATGAAGTGAATGCCACAAATAGATGGCATTTACTTCATAGGGAGCATTTGTATATGTTCTCGGATGACTGATATGATATGAAATGTTGAAGGAGTGGGTAGGTCTCATCCTGCCACTGTGGGACATTATGCCCATCCACACTTTGATCAAACCATGGGTTGGTAAAAGCATTTAGTGGTTTCCCATGCTCTTATACATACATTGTCAGATGTGGGCATTATTTTTTTAATTCCCTATGCAAAATGTTGACAAGTCAAGACAACAGAGAAGCCCTATGGGAGGAAAGGTGATGAGAAATTAGATTTTGGATGCCTGTTAAAGGTGGTAAAGTAGAAGAAAAGTAGATCTGACTGAGATATCTTACTAGAAATTTCTTCTGTGAAACTGTAATTGAATCAATGAAAGTTGCACAAAAACCATAGTGTCCTCGGAGTTCTGCCCTTGACTATGAAAAAGTCCCAGGCTGGCCCCAAACATCGTAAGGTTGATATTTTAATTTATAAGGGTTTCCAAGGTTTAGATTCCCATTTTTAAAGCCAGGCTGCTTCATGAACTTGCAGGTTCCTCTCCACTGAGTAAATACTGTCCTGCAATTAAGTAGAGCCATTAGATGTGTTTAGCATTAAATGAAGAAGTAAGTGGATGCAATCTTTTTTGACGGTTTGCATTTTCATCCATCCCCTTTCACTGTAATTATCTGAGAGTTCTCCAAATGCTCATTAATTAAATGGTAGGGGGATGATGATCGTTAGTCAGCAATACAAGTCCCGCCAGCACATTTTGTTAGCTCTCTGCACGATTAATATTTCTAGTATTACCAGATCTCAAGAAAAATGGGGGAAAGAGCCATTGCTCACTGGTACAAGACACAGCATGCAAAAGAGCTTGCGCTGATTGCCTGGCACCTCCAATTAACGCAGTGTCAAGCAGTAAGTCTGAGAAAGACCTCTGAGATTCTTGAGAACCACTGCCAACCAGGGATGGCTTCAAGAGTGGAGAATGTCTGTTTTGCTGCAAGTCACATTCTGATGCAGATCATCTGTCCAGATCCCAAGAGGCAGTGTGGTGTAGTGATTTGCATGTTAGACCAGGAGACCAGGATTTAGATCTCTGTTCAGCCGTGGAAACTCACTGGGTAGCCTAGCAAATGTCATACTCTCTCAGCCTTAGAGGAAGACAATGGCAAACCTTTGTTTGGTGTTGTGTGATTTCAAGTCACTTCTGATTATGGTGGCCCTAAGGTGACCCTATCACAGGATTTTCTTGGCAGAATTTGTTCAGAGGAGGTTTGCACTTGTCTTCCTCTGAGGCTGAGAGACTGTGACTAGCCCAAGTTCACCCAGTGGATTTCCATGGTTGAGCAGGGATTCGATCCCTGGTCTCCCAGTGTCCTAGCCCAACACTCAAACCATTAATGGCAAACCTCTTCTGAATACATCTTGCTAACCCCCCCACCCCTCACCTTGCCTAGGATAGGGTTGCCATAAGTCAAAGTTGGCTTGAAGGCACATAACCGTAGAACAAAAATCTATTTAGGACCACTCATTGGCACTGGACAGAACCAGAACCAAATGAGAGCAAATACAGAACTAAAACTTGCTACTCTTCTTTTGTTGAGTCCTTTCTGCTACCCTATTTTTCTCTCCCTTCCTGCTCCACCTCCCCCCCCCATCCAGAAAGACGCAGCAGATTGCTTAAAGATCTAAACTAATGACTTGGGAAGGGTTTCTCCTTCTTATCTATGATCATCAATTTTGGCTCCTCTTCCCGTCTTCTTGCCCAAAGTCTAAGCTGATTGATTTCAGGGGACATCTTCCACCTTCCTTCCTGACTGCCATCTACTTTGTTTTGTTTTGTTTTTTGTTTTACCCTGATTCACCTGTCTGGCTATTGCACTTGCATGAAATTAGGCCAGGGACTACAGAAATAGATACTGGTCCTTGTCTAGAGTTCTTGGAGCTGAATTTCAATCTAGGGCAGAAAGAAGCTTGCCAGACATATTTTAAAGCAGTGCATCAGCATTTTCTGTGTCAAAGTCAGACCACTTAAGGTTGATTTTATGGTGTACTCATTTTGCAGCTGTCCTCCTGTAGGCAGCTTCACGGAAAGGCCTTTGAGGTTGTTTGTAAATGGCACTTTCAGTGTAGCCATGCTTACACTTGAATGAGCATGGAATTGTTGGCATGGGCTTAATGCAAAAAAAAAGCAATGCTTCCACAGAATGAAGGGATAGGAGGAGATGATCTCTGAAATGTTTGGGTGTTCTGTAAGTTATCTGGACAATTTTCCTTTTCACTGATAGTGTAAGCACATTTTCTGGGATCTAAGCTACAAAAAAGGAGCCTATAGCATGGACAATGGGGAACTCAACTTGTACAAGGCTTCTACCATCATTTCCTTTGACCTGAGGATTCATTTTCTTGTCTCATGTCCACCTTTTGTATAGCATCGTAGTATTTGATGCTGAATAAAAGCAAATGAAAGAGAGAGAATGGGGAAATACCTATACATTTTCATACTTCTTTTGTTAGCAAATACTCCCTTAAAAAAAAAAGTACTACCGTGGTTCATTTTAAGCCATCATGACAATTTCACTTTAGTGATAGGAAATGCTCTCTCTGTTCCCATGATGTGTTGCCTCTGTAGCTATACATGTTAATTCAATTGCTTCAAAGTGGAATTGGTTGGTGGCCTGCATATCATCCTAGGTTATATTAAACTGATAGTCTGTTCTGATGATTTATTCTATGAAACCTGATAGCCAGTGTGATGTTATAGTCAGAACAGCCTTCTCCAAGCTGGCTACCTCTAGATGTGCAGGACTACAGCATCCATCACTCCAGGAGGACCAAACTAGCTGAATATGTTGCAAGTTGCAGCGCAATGCATCTAGAAAAGGCTGAGTTAATGTGCTGGACTAAGACTAAGGAGATCCAAATTTCAAATTACCTACCAAACTACGACTCTCAGTAGAACAGCCTTGGGGTACTCTGGTCCTAGATTATCTCACAGCATGATCTTCTTCTAAGGATGGGTGGGATGAAAAACAAAGCAAAACAAAGGAATAAAGAAACCAGCTCAGGTGAATGATCCACTTCCAAAAATTATTTGATGTTCAAGGATGTTTTGTTCTTTGTTTGTTGAATGCCCCAGATATTAATTCCCTCCCATCTCCAGGTAGGATGGGGAAAGCCCTGTTAGCTAGCTGTGCTGTCAATACTCAGCTAAAGCAAAGATAGGCAATCTTGTCTCCATTAACAGCTGTATCCTCTTATTTGTGTTATCAGCTGTATCCCATCAGGGGTAAGCTGTCAGGATAAACATGCAGATGGTGAGTAGCAACTGAAGGTAGTAGGCAGTGGTTCTCAACCTGTGGGTCCCCAGATGTTCGTGGACTTCAGCTCCCAGAAGCCCCAGCTACTATGGTCAATGCTCAGGGCTTCTGGGAGCTGAAGTCCACGAACATCTGGGGACCCACAGGTTGAGAACCACTGTAGTAGGGGATGGGACCAGAACATGGTCATCCTCCTCAGCCTAATGCTCCCCCATCTTCAATCTTACAGATAAAATATACAGAAGTTAAAAAACAACAAAATAAAACTTCCCCCAGTATAAACTATAGGGATAATAACTTTGTTTGATCTGTTGTTTTATTAAAATAAGTATATCCCTCCTTATATCCAAGGATCTCGGGGTGGTATGCAAGAAAATCAGTTGAAACAATTTAAAACAATTCAAAACCGCATGAATAATTTAAATAGATTAAAAACATGTGAAACATTAACATATTCAGTTGAGAGAGTTCAAAACCCATTAAACAGGATAATCAAAAACCAAGGCCATTTCTGAACTAGACTGTTATAGCTCTATTATTCCACTTTCAACTCCTATGGAATCCCGGGGCTGGCCGGCCCCTCCCAAAACTGCAAACTCCAGGATTCCATAGGATGTTGCAAGTGGAATAATAGCGCTATAACAGTCTAGTGCGGAAATGGCTCAAGTGTGGATGAAACCACTGGGATTAGTAAAAAGTCATGTTTTGATCTGGTGCTGGAATGACAGCAGTGTAGGTATCAGTCAGAGCTCTAATGGGAAGTATTCCATTTCTGGAGAGTTATAGCTCACGATGTTGTGGCTCACATTTTCCTATAGTGTATTGGTCCGCTGGTGGGACACAAAGAAAGCCCACTCCAGTAGATAGTTACAATCACCTCTGAAAAACAGATGAGCTCATCTCTTTCCTCTTTCTCTGTCATGCCCTTCTCTTGCCTCCTCTTCTTCCTGACCTTGCAAGTAGCTGATGAAGGGGCACATATTCCTACAAACATCTTAACTGATTTCTGGCAGAGAGCTTTTGAAATTAAGCTGAAGTCTGCGTGTGGTTTGTTATAAGGCACCTTCTTATGTTCATCTGTGGTTGTTCTCTGTAATTGTAATGTTTGAAATTTTAAAAGGGTCAAAAGGTAAGATGTAAAAGGTCTTTTGTATACTTTCTTCCAGTCTGCCCCTTTCAGCTCTTTGACCAATGAGAAGTCCCTGTTTGACTGCAAACAGGTAGGTGGAATCTTTTTTGCATTTCAAAATTTCATCTTCAAATGATAAAAAGATGTTACTGAACTTCTGGGGGATGATACATTGAATATACGGAGGGCTATGCTACTGTAATTAAATAATAGATCAGAAGGCATTGGAAACTGGTTGGATCGTGGTTCAGACAAAGGTAAATTCTCTTTGGATTTGCCTTTATTTTGGCATTGAGTGGCTTGTTCTGAATTCGTCTTTACTGATCTTGTTACATTTTCTATTTCAAGAGAGCTGAGGAGGGCAAATGCAATTTGAAAGTGGAGTCAGCTTAATATTCAAGCCACCTATGTGTTTTGATAACACCATTCAGAGATTTTATTTCTTTTTTATACTGCAATAATGGCAACAGAGAGCAGATACAAATCAAATGTTCAGATATTTATATATGAGTGGGAATCATTTTAGTCACTGGGAAATCAGTATGTGGCAGAAATAAAATATATGCATATATTTAGGATAGAAAAGGATGGTAATAACATGTTTTGAAGGTTTGTGAAGTATAAAGTTGTTCAGTTCTGAGAAAGCTCAATCCTTTCTTTACCCCAAGATTTTAGCTGTGTACCAAGAGGGCAGCTGAACCCCCAGGTTCACACAATTTCCCATCCCCTCTTGGTATCTCCAGTTGGATGACTCCAAGCCTAAAAGTCAAATGGCAGTGTATACGTATATCTGTGCCATGGTTCCCTTTGCAACAGATAGAGCTGGATTCCACTGAAGGAGATTTTAAAAAACCCTTTAATGTTTTGAATGTCGTCTGCTCGTAAATTGAACTCAGCAGTTTAGTCAATAACACTGTGGCAGGTGGACTCTGGCTCAGTAGCCAAAGATTCCACTTCAAACCAAGTTTGTACAAAGTTCTTACGAAAACATGCAGAGGCAGCAGTTGAACAACAAAAGGCTATAGCATGCGTACAAAACTCACCAGTAAGGGATAAGTACTCTTTCAAATTAGGTATGTTACAATTGTTCTTTGTTTCTTATTTCTGTGTTGTAGCCATTGTTATATCAGCAGAACATATCATGATGTCTCAGAATGTTTTGTACATGTTTAACTTAATTTGAAATCACTAGGAACTTACAACATTTTGTATGTCTAAGCAAATGGTTTTCTTTGATATGGCTCTAACTCATTTAGGCCATATTGTAATTTTTTGCTTTACCACCTCTTTCTGGATTCAGTCAGTCAAAGCCAATGGAATGTTGACTGATGTCAGGATGTCCTGTCATATGTATGCACCAGTATATATAATAGCATAGCTGCATTAGATCCAGTAGGACAGGGTTTGTCAAGCGCCATTATGTATCTATTGCTAATTGGAATAACAAGAAGATGTTATGAGAATGCATAAGATAAAGAGATCTGCTTCCATGATGAAACGTACGTAACTAATTGTAACTAAATAATAGTAAGCCTTGGAAGGTGCCTGCAATAGTGAGGTTGTTACCCTGACTTCTGGGAGTCCTGTAGAGGACACCTTGATTCGCTCCAAGTTATAAAGGTTGGGGAAATTAGCAGAGCACTGGCATTAGCAAAACGAGGGGCAGGGTAATCCAGCAGGATCTTTTACCCAACTTTACTGGGTCAGGCCAAGCAAAAAGCCAGACAAAAGTACCAAATAAATGAATTTTATTAAATGATTATAGTATCACACACCAACACAGTCATTCACACACACAAGGCCTATTGAGAAGGAAAAGAGGTGAAAAATGGATAGGGGATATAGCAAAGGGAATGTAGAGGTGGTGATACTGCACCTATCCTGAAGTCTTCAGTCCAGGAAGCGGTGAGAAGAATGGAGCTCAGCAAAGAGACAGCTGAGGGGATCACTCAATTAACAGTGCTGGTCTGCTAGTGTGGCGGGGAGTTCTCCAAAGAGACCCTCAAAAACCAAGACTACTTATAGGGCAGAATGTACCTTGAGGGCAGGCCCTCTGCCGGGAAAAACAATAGCCCAAAACAAAGAAAAGAATGCCATACAATGGTAAGTGGGTTGCAGTATTGTTTCAAGTAGGGTTGCAGCCAAGTAGGGTTGCAGTATTGGTTTATGTAGATGGACCTTGCCTTATAGGATTTTCCAAAGTCAAAGTTGCTCAACCTGGGGAAAAGATGCTAATCCTCTCAAATTGGCTATTTTTGGCTGAGGATCCTTTATTTATGTGGATGTGTATAGCCTGAGGTCTCCTTGGGCTACGTGACTGGGAATTTTTCTGGTCTTGGCCTGTTTTTGGTTGTTTGACCTCTTTGCCTATGTGCCCACTCGGGCAACCTCTCTGGCATGGTGGGCATATTTGATATCAAATTTATATCTCCCTGGGAAGGGGTATGCCAGTGGGGTAACAGGGTGACCTAACATGTAAAGCTTTAACCAGTCTTTGCTATCCATGCCAAAATTTGTACGGAGAGATATAAAACTTGTAACAAACTCTGATGCTGTGTTACAATGTGTTGGGCATTCAATGTGCTTGCATGCGCAATGCACATCGACCTCTTTGCCAGCCCAGCTATGTGATAACATAACAGCACCCCTCTACTGGATATGAAAGTTATGAAACTGCCCAGTTCTAATTCCCTCACATGCAAGTTGATTTATGGAGGTGCACCTCCAATCTAGAGTTCTGGAAAATGTCTGCAGTGCCCTCCCAGTCATGTGGCATATCAAGAATAGGCATCTGAAAAGATTTTTTGGGGTCCTGCAGTCACTACTTGTCTCAGTGAGCCCAGAGACCAGGAAAGCATGACAGGCATAATTTCTGAGCACCCTCATCTGCAGGGCTTCAAAAACCCTTTGGTTAGAATGTTACCAGGGTGAAAAGGTAAGTTTTTGAGAGTAGTCTTTTGAGGTCGTGTTTGCTCATTAGAGGCCATAAGCATGAATCTCCAGCAGTTAAAAGATTGCATGTCCAGTTTATTATCTCCTAACTACAGAACAGGATGCCAGCCCATATTTGTAAATCAAATAAGTGCGCTATTAGAGCAGCATGTTTACTCATCCAGACAAAAACAGAGATCTGCTATCATATTTCCCACTAGTTGTCTTGTGTCTGCTCTGCACCAGTGACCAGATATTATATTTGACAGAGTGATGTTAAGAGTGCCAACTACCTGAGGGATAGCATGAGAAAACAGTAAGATATAACAAATTTGGATACTGAGTGAGTCTGCACAGCAGTCTTTGCAAAATATTTTCCTGGGATTGCCATAAAATATTCATAACTCTTTTATGTATTTGAACAAAACCTTGGGCTACATCTCTCTCTCTCTCTCAATCCTCCTTCCTTCTCTGTCTAGCAGGATATCAGGGACACAGGTGTTTACACAAGAGTGCTCAGTGTGAGCTTGCTACCCTGTGGAATTGAAGGTTTGTTTTTAATTTTACACGGATGATATTTCACTCGCCCAGACAGACTAATCTTTGTGTGGGGAAAGAGATTATTAGAATCGCACAGTGTATAATGGGACATGGATAGCATTAGGTGGCACATCTATTCCCTGCAAGCATTTCTCTTCTGGTTAAATATATCCCTGAAACAATAATGCTAATGGTCCAATGTTTGTTTAATATTCAGTAGTGATGCTTGATCTTTGACAAGACTAGTCAGCGAGGTTTAATTCTGAAATCTGAGAGTGTGGTGGCTTAGCAATGTCCTCTTGTAAGAGGAATCCATTGGCAGATAACATGGTGTTCACTTAAGATGGTGAATTGGCTGGATGTGGCTATGGCAGTTTTCCTGTGAAATAGTAATAGGGAAGTATTGTATTTCTTTGCCAAATATTCAGATGCCCTCCAAGCACAAAGTCTTCCTTTATGTTCACAACTGCACAAGCGTAACTCACAATCTTCCCTCACCTTTTTTCTGTCCCAGTGCTCTGCTATAGAGTAATCCCACCTTCATGTGGCAGATGCAAGAAGCTTAGTAGAATCAAGTGCAGCTGAGTAGCTTGGAGTGTGTGTGTGGGGGGCAGGGGTGAGGGCAAGGGGGGCAGAGGGGCAGGGTGTCAAGGCCAGAGACCTGGGTGGCGAGCCAGCCCAGAGAAGGGAGTGTGAGAGCCAGCAATGTCCAGCCGGGAGGAGACAAGCAAGCACTTTACACAAGGGAGTTCATTTACCAGAGTGTCAAGCAAAAGCCATAGTCAGAGTTCCAAAAGCCAAGGGGTCGAGAGATCAATTCAAAGGAGCAGGAACCGGGTGCTGGGAGCAAGGAACAGGCAAGAGGAGGGCTTGAAAGAAGTTTGCCACAAGCAAAGGAAGGTTTCCAGGCAGGCAGTTATATAGCCCAAGACAGAGGTGTGGCCAGTCACCACTTCTTGAACTTAATCAAGGAAGCCTCCCTTTGCTCAGCTCTCTTGAGTCTCCGCCTTGTTTGTGGGCTGATTGGCACAGGCTCCAACCCATCTTCAGAATCGGATTCCTGTTGCCTTAAAGGAGCAGGCAGAGGGACGTCCGAGCCTGCTTGGTCCCTGGCAGCACGGGTTGCTCTTGAGCTGCAGGACTCATCTCCAGCCAGAGCCATCGGGACCCACAGCGGCTGCTCGCCATCAGCAGCTCTGACGGGGCTTCAGTCATCACACTGGGGCGTACCCACATCATGCAAGGGCATGGCCACGTCATGCTGGGGCGAGGCTGCATTGCACAGGGTTGTGGCCACATCATATAAGGTGCCCCCCAAAAAATCGCCACCCGGGGCAGACTACCTTCATTGTCCCCCTGTCTGTAAGCCAGTGATCAAGTGAAAAGCAATCATGGAGAAGCAGCATACTAAGAACTGTTTACACGTGCTGATATGTTTTGGCCGACTACACTATTAATGCAGAGATTTACAGTTTGGTTCCTCAGATTAGTTGCTTTCTTCTAACCACCACCCTTCACAGTTATATAGCTATGTAAGATCTCTGACTCTGTCCAGACCAGGAAGTTGTGTGGGGGATGCTGTGGGGCTGAAGTTCTTAGCAGAAAGATGTGGATTTTGGGTGGCAAGTAAGTTATTTTTTCCATAGCTTTCTCTTATTACTCTCCACCCCTTGAACCTGAGGCCATTTCTGCACTAGATTATTATAGTGCTATTATTCCACTTTCAACATCCTATGGAATCTGGGGTTTGCAGTTTAGGGAGGGGCCTCACATGTGGATGTTGATGTTATACTACGGGTATGTTGGATTGCACAGTATGAAGAAATAGGATATACTGGGACATGTTGCCTGGGATTGTGGTGGAGCCTCCTTCTTTGGAGGTTTTTAAACAGAAGCTGGATAGCCATCTAGTTGAGAGTGCTTTGATTGTGTTTTCCTGCATGACAGGGGGTTGGACTGGATGGCCCATGTGGTCTCTTCTGACTCTGTGATTCTATGATTCTAAGTACCTTTTAGTAGTGCCCATCCTGAATCTTCCATGTTTTAGCTTCATTGAGTATAGGGTATAGGGTATAGTATGATGAAGTATAATATGATGAAATATAATATAGGATATAGTACAGTGGTTCTCAACCTGTGGGTCCCCAGATGTTCATGGACTTCAGCTCCCAGAAGCCCCAGCCACTATGGTCAATGCTCAGGGCTTCTGGGAGCTGAAGTCCATGAACATCTGGGACCCACAGGTTGAGAACCACTGGTATAGTATGATGAAAGGAGAAATAAAAGTTCTCCATCCACTTTCTCTACACTATGCACAATATATCTTTTATATATCTTAAATGCCATAGAAATTTTAGAAGCCTGACCAGTGACTGAAGCCCTGAAACGTTTATAAAAGATTTATAGTTCTTGTAGTCACTCATAATAATATCTACATGTAAGAAACTGTATGTATTAGAAGCTACTGGATAGGTGTTGAGGTTGCAAATCTAAACATCTTTCATCAGTTCACTTAGGAGAGTCAGGCATGTACACAAACATTATTCAAAGAATAAACAGCCCTGGTTTGTTATATGAACACATACAAACAGACGAACCATCAAGGAAGCAGGCAGGGAAGCCTTCTGTCTGATATCAGAGCAATAATGTGTGAAGCAGGAAGAGGTCAGAGAAAATTTAATGAAAGGGGAACAAAGAATGACCTAGAATAGGAATGTCTGAATTTCCAGGACTGAAGGAGATGGGATAAAATGCTTGCATAAAGGAATTCAGACCAAGTCTAGCGAGCATTTGTGAAAGGAAAATTAAATGTTCATGTCTTAATGAGAAAACAGGAGAGAAAGCTGGCAAGAAAACAAGGTTACATGGATGCAGAAAGTAGACCCTTTAACCATCAATGAACTTTTGTCTTTCAAAAAGGACTGAAAGAGAAAACAGAAGAGGAAGGGAAAAGTAAGAGTAGAAAATGATGCTTTGAGGTCTTGAAGGAATTTTTTTAAAAAATACTGAAGCAGGATTTTTTTTTTTGAGGAGCTAAGACTCCTCCTGAACATTTAGCATTTCTATTGAATGTTTCAATTGGTATGCCAGTAATCCGCATAGCAGATTCTTAAGTAATATAATTGATATTATCCACAGATAGTGGATTGTGGTGGAGATTTGGGGAGGAGAGCAGCAAGACAGAGACAAGAATGGCTTGACTGAGACCTGGGCCACTTCCGCACTAGTCTGTTATAGTGCTATGATTCCACTTGCAACATCCTATAGAATCTGGAGGTCTGCAGTTTCAGGAGGGGCCGGCCCCTCCCGAAACTGCTGTGATAATGGGGCTTCCCATTATCTAGGCTTATCAAAGGGAGATACTTCCCTCTTCAGGTAAACCAAGGGTTAATGAGGTGTTGGGATTACATCAAGGGTCACAGGGTGAGAGTTGACCAACCAAAAGGAAAGGGTCAGCATCACAGGTCACAAGGTGAGAATTGACCAACTAAAACGAAAAGAGGTGGGCATCTTGGAGATGCTTCCAGATCCTTCCAAGGAGGAAAAGATAAAACTTCTGAGAGGCCATGTGGCCAGAGAGAGAGAGAGAGAGAGAGAGAGAGAGCTGAGCCAGTCGAGCTGGCAGGCATGCTGTGTCTCCTGGACCCCCCTCTCTTCTCCTTTAGACCATCTACGCCTATAACCTAATTGTGAGTAACTAGAAATAAGTGGTTAGTCGCGTTAGGGATGTTGTTATTTTGGGAATTGGCTGATCTTAAGAATGTATCTGTGCTGTTGTATCTGTTTTGTAAATTCTTGTAACTAAGTGTACCTGGGAGAGGGGAGTCTCCCAAGTGTGATATTGTTTAATTGCATGCCTTGATTAAACACTCCTATAAACCTCCGTTTCTCTCCATTTCCACGCCAGGTTTGGCACACGCTACATAGGACCTCTCACTCAGGGGAAGGGGAGGTGGAAGATCCTTACGCTTAGAGATTGGGCAGAGTCCCTCCTGTTCTGTCCAAGTGATTCATAATTCAGGGGGGTGGTGGCAGCATACCTGATAGAGCTGGAGAGATTGCCAGTCGTTCCAAGCGTGGGAGTCAGCTTTGGGAGGCTGGCAAGAACTCCAGTAAAACTCTGGGAGGGAATTTCCAGTCTTGCAAGGGTGGGAGTCAGCTTGAGAGACTGGAAATAAACCTTCAGTGTCACAACTGCAAACCCCCGGATTCCATGGGATGTTGCAAGTGGAATCATAGCGCTATAACAGGATAGTACGGAAATGGCCCTGGAGTTGCTAGTTTGACTAATCAACTCACTAAAACCTAAGTTGCCACATTCCAGTTCCTCAGATCTACGAACTTCATTTGCTAATTTGTAAATTAAGCAAATGAATTACTGTATTTCCCCCTCTACTATGCTTCAGCCTTGCCATTATTTATATTGTGTGTACTGATCTGAAAGGCCTAGTAGAGTCTACTGGTTAGAATACTGGACCTGGAACAGGAAGATCCAAGTTCAAATCCCCATTGGGTCATGGAATTTATTAGAAGACCTTGCCCAAGGTCACCCAGTAGGATTCCATGGCCAAGTGGGGATTTGAACACTGGTTTCCATAGTCTAGCGCTTAGCCACTACATCATGATGGCTCTCTATCCTACTACTATTAATAGTGATATTTTGTCATGAACAAGTGCTTCCTGTGGCATTCTTGTCAGATCACTGTAGTGATTTTGCTACAGTTTTTTAACTAATAGCAAAACAAGCAAACAAACAAACCTATAGATTCATGAGATCTCACTTCTGGTTTCCCTCTGAATTCCTTTGTGTAGGAATACAGACATGTTTTCAAAGAAAACACAAAATTCTTAGGGAGAAACCAGGAGTGAGTGTGTGCATGAAAGGAGGACAAGCTCTGTTCTTGTGCTCTAAACCTGCTTTCTGGGCTGAGCATGCCTCCAGGGGCAATAAATCCTTAATTCTAAGTCTCTGTCTGCTGCCCTGATCTTTGTTCTGCACTTGACTATGATTGCTTAATTTTGGAGTTCCAGCAAAAAATAGAAAAGGCTATAAGGCAAAGTCTGCTTAATGAGTAATTTGCCAATGAAGGAATGGTCCTCATTGTTGTAACAATGTTTGTCTCTGATTCATTTGATGTGGAAAATACAAATTAAAAAAAGGTTGATATACTCTTACCAGGAATTGTATTAGTATGTCCAATGCTTTTTTCAGGGAACCAGATATTTTTACTGAATAAGAGGACAAAGGGTATTGCTTGACTTAATTACAACTTAACTCAGTTCTTTTCTCTCCTACACTCAAAATGCAAAACAACTTATCTTGTTTTCTGTCGCAGTATCCTCATTTCTTCAGTGTTCCTTTCTTGACAACATTGCTTTCGTCAAACTATTTGAAATTCCAGTATGAATTTTCTCTTCCTGCTGTCAACTTGTCGCTTGGTGTACTCTGTCATTTGTTATGACAGACTTTTGAAGAATCTGAATTTGAAGCTTCACTGTGTTGTACAAGTGCATGCAATGATGGTGATGAATAGCACTCTGGGATTAGTAGGCTTAGAAGAAACTGTCATCTGTATGGTTTCAGGAAAATTGCCCCTGATTATCTGAAAATACCAGCGAGGCATCAGGACAGCAAGGCTTTGCATTTCAGCTTGAGATTATCATAGTACTGATACTACAGTTCCCTTCTACAGCATATATAATCATGCTCTGAAGGCCTAAATAGAAGCTAAAGGGCTACAAGCAGTGGCCCAGTCAGATACCCCTGGCAAACAATGAGAGATGAGTGGCTACAAGAGACAAAGGCCATTTCCGCGTGGTGTTGCTGTCATGCAATGGGACACATTGGTAGTGGTCTGTGAGTCATGCTTTTGGACAAAGTTGTTGCGGTCCCACTGCCAATGGGCCCCCACCTATCACAGTTGCAGGATATTCACTTAGTGGAAAAAATCCATTAAGCACCCATGACTGCGTGATACTCCCGTCACTACCCCAGCCATGTGGAAAGGGTGGAAGGGTGATCATACGCTTCCTTCCCCAGGGCCAGGTGCACTGTCGAAGGAAAGAGTGTGTCATTTGTGCTCCCTTCCGCAAGGAGCTGGCCAGGTGCAGAGGGGAGCATTCACATCTCTTCTTGGCAAAGGTGCTGCTGGGACCGTGATGGGAGGACAAGAGAAGGAGGTACGGTGCAGAAACGGCCAAAGTCTTTTCGGTGGTGGCACCCCATCTGCAGAATGTCCAGAGCTAGGGGAAAAATCATCCATACATGAGTTAAATTATTAATTCATTAGATTCCTCTCCAACATGTCTGAACTCTACAGATTACTGGAGTTACATTGAGTTTCCTCCTCTTTAACAAATTAATCTGTTAATGTTGCTAGAATTTACTAAGGGGTGACTGTTTCTCTGCCAGAAACAATAAGACAGAAGGACACAGAAACAGAAGGACAAGGATTGAAGGATTTGAAGAAATGTTTCACGTGATTCTATGGCGCCTGGCTTGTTGTTCTAAGCCTCCTGCAGCCTCATGGATTTTAGAATCAGGAGAATGGAGATGAAGAGATAGTGAAAGAATATTTGAATTGAATGGAACATTAGGGATTTGTTTTCTCAGCAGGAGGTCCTCAGACAGTCATGGCCCTTTCAGGAGGGCAGGCCCCTTAAATCTTCTGCCCCCTAGCAGCTGCCAAATCTTGATGGGAGGGGCTGCTGCTGCTGCTGCTGCTTACTGATGAGGAAGGGAAGGAGGAAGCAATTCAGATCACGAAAATAGGGCTGCTCTGGGCTCCAAGGGGAAGGAAAAGGAGAGTGCACTCCATCTATAAGCAGGCCCTCATTTCTTCCTCCTCCTTAAGCTGCTTCTTAACTGCTAACTGCTATTCTTCATTGTCTGAATTACCTCCCAACTCTCTTCTCTTTCCGCTGGGTGTCTGCGGCGGCAGCAACAGCCCCTCTCACCAAGATTTGATGGATGCTGGAGCAGGGATGTGAGATCACAGCCTTTGTCTTGTAACTACCAGTGTCTGGATCTGTTCCTTCCTTTTGTTCTGTTTACTTGTATCTCTGACTTCAAAACTGACAGAGGAATAGAACAAAGCCAAAACATAGGGCCAGAAACCGATAGATGATATTACGAGCAGTATCCGTGGGTTCATTCTTTCCTTCTTTGCCAGATTACAAATTGGACCAATTTAATGAGACAGATTAATGAGTGCATGTTCAAAAATGTACTGATTCCCATGAGTGTCATGATGACAAATTGCACACTAAGTTGTTACATAGCTGCTGAGGATGCCTGTTGTTAGATGTTGTTTGTACAGCACTGGCTGGTGGATAGTTTGGGCAAGTAACTGCTCCTGATTGGTATTTTAAAAGTTTTTTTTTGAGGTGACCCATAGGACCCATAGGCAGCCTCTCATATTACCTGGTGGCCTGAAGACAAGCACTGTGAACCAAACCCTTAGAGTTGTAGGAAGCTAACTCTCATGGTAGCATGCTGCTGCTCTTGTGCTAACCTACTCAATCAGGAGGTGAGACATCATTATTTACACCAGGCGACAACCGACAAGGATTAAGGGTGGCCTCCTGTGGAGCATGTTGCAGTCAGTTCTGCAGGTACATCTTGTGCTTACAATTTCATACTGAGGTAGCCCATGTTCTGCACCAAGAAAGATGAAAAAAAAAGATAAGTAAAATTGAACCAGGTTTGCATGATTTTTTTTGCTAGCATAGTTTATTGTCTTTCTGCTGGTCTTGGGCTTCTGATAGTTTATCAAGTATTCCTTATCTTTGCAATAACAAGAGTTAAAATCTCCGTCATTGTCGTCCTCATCATCCCTGAGTAGATGCATCAAAGCAACAAGGCTTACAAAACTGTTGATTTATCAAGTACCATTCCTTAAATGGATCTTATCTAATTGGGAATAACAATTGGATTTAGATCAATATGCAATATCCAACAATTATCCTAGATAGTTTGTTGTGCTCCTTATGAGCTTGTTATCTAAAAGGAGGAGTTAACTAGACAAAATACAATACAGAGCAAGAACCTGGAGGTGACAGCTAAGACAAGACACAGGCCATCTCTTAAGACTTCCTTTAAAGACAGAAGGTAATTAAATGGCTATCTACTGGTATACTGGCATATATTGTTTATTTGTAACAATATCAGGAAAACGGCATGAAGGAGTGTGAAATAGAGGAGTAGAAAATGTATTTGTGTATGTTCATTTATATCCTCTAAGGAGTTCAGCGTGATGTAGTGGTTGAAGCATTGGGCTATGACTCTGGAGACTAGAGTTTGAATGTGTGCTCTCTCTCCTGGAAACACACTTCATGACTTTGGGCAAGTCACATACTCTCAATCTCAGAGGAAGGCAAAGGCAAACCCCCTCTGAAAAAAATCTTGTCAAGAAAACCTCGTCACAGGTTCAACATAAGTCAGAATTAGATTTGAAGGTGCACTACCAAAACAACAACCAAGGAGTTCACGACACCGTATAAGGTTCTCCTCCCTATTTTTATCTTCACAGCAATCCTATGAGGTTGGCTAGGCTGGGAAAGAATTGATCCATCTCAACCAGTGAGCTTCATGGCTGAGACGGGATTTGAATCCAAATCTTTCCAGTCCCACTCTTAGGTTGACATCTTGACTATTTTTGTACAGTTTTGGGACTGGCCACCAAACTTTGCATTTTGCCCTCAAGAAAATTCCCGTTTGTGGGCTATTTTGCATGGCACTTGGCGTGCAACAAATTTTAGCAGTTGTAGCTGTTGCTACCACTTCTGTTTTTTAAAAAAATCATAAGTGAAATCATTAAAGTCAACCCAGGCCATGCAGAGTAAATTTCTTCGTCAGATATAAATGTTAGGATTTAGATTATATTCTGCAGATTCTCACTCAGAAGTAAATCTTTAGAACATAGGGACTTACTTCTGACTGAAGAAATAATTATCACCAATAAACAAAGAAACAGAAGAGGCAGGAAGAACTGAGAGGAGGAATAAGCAAGTCTGCCTTCCAAAGATTTCACTTCAAACAAATAAATGGACAGCTGTAGCAAGATAAGAAAAGTTAACAAAAGAAAAAGCTATCTTTTGGAGACGGAAAAGAGTAACTGCATATCACCATTATAGACATAATGTATTTAGCACCTAAAGGTTGAATAACATAACTTAAAGAACAAAAAGAACAGAAGAGAAAAGCAAAAAACATGAAACAGAACCTTGAAAAACCAATAAACGCAGGAAGAGTAGAAGCAAAGGAACCCTTAATATAATTGTGAGAAATACAGCTGGAAGGTTAACAAGAAAAAGGAAATTGAACAAAAATACAAAAGCCACAAGGAAACAAAGAGGAATAAAAAGCAGGAAATAGACCAAGATAAAGAATAACAGAATGCTGGCTTTAAATATTGATCTCACACTGTGTTATATTTTGATGACAATGTTATTCTGTATTCTACATAGAGTAAATAGGCTGGTCTTTATGCAAAACAAGTAAAGGACACCAGTCTAACATTAGGAATGGGCAACTTACAAGGACACTTGGACAGTGACATTAAGGTGAGCCATTTATGAACAGAGGAACTTTGAAGACAGACTTTGACATGATTATTTTTCTTTTAAAAGACCTCGCTCTGTTTTGTGTGGCTTGACCAAAGATAGAGTCTTAAAAGAAATATACTGTATGGGTTATTCAGAGGCCATTTCTGCACTAGCCTGTTATAGCGCTATGATTCCACTTGCAACATCCGATGAAATCCTAGGGTTTGCAGTTTCGGGAGGGGCCAGGCTGATGGCCAACAAACAAACCCCTTCTTTTCTCTCATTCAGCTACAAAATGGCAGCCCCTAATTCCTCTGGCTACCAAATGGAAGTTGGATGTGTGCATCAGTTTTGTAAAGCTGCCTTCTGGCAGTGCCGTGGTAGTGTTAGATGCATTGCTCAGGGAGGTTCTGAATTCCTTGTTACACAATGAACTTAAAAGCACATACGCTGGTATAACCCCAGACTGTGAAAAGGTATGTCAACCATGACATTCTAGCCTGACACAGTTAACCTTTTTGATATTCCATGCGACAAGCCTTTTATGTGCATTTGCAGAATCAAGGCAAAGATCAAGCCCCAGCTCCAGCTTCAAAAGTCATGCTTGATAGTGGTCAGATCTGGGAGAGAAAAAAAGAAAGAATGAAGTTCCAGAAAAAGTTATTGATAGGAATAATATTCTTGGCCACTGCTGTGTGCTAGTATTCCAGCTGCTTCCATGAGTCCAGATGTTCTCCGAGGCTTTAAACTGCTTTGATGGGGGACGTGTGTTAGTGTGTGCTGAATTTTAAGCAATTGACACCGGGACTTTTTCAGTTTGCACACTTCCTATTCTAAAACTGTTTATTTCTTCACGTAGCCAATTAAAAAATTAAAAATGGGGCATGTATCAGCAAAGGGTTACCAGGCTGATGGCCAACAAACAAATGATTTAATTACTGAATTGCAGATACATAATAAGGGATGAAGTATCTTAGACATACAAACAATGAGCTTCTCATTAATTAGGCAGTAAGAAATGTTGCATCAGTGGGAAGTGGGCTGGGGGAGGTGGCAGGAATTTTAAATGCTCATAATTACTTGATCTTCTGTTTGGCCTGAAGCAAAGCAAAACCCAGGCAAATCTTTCTTTTGCAAAATAGAGCCAGCGGAGATCAGAATAGTAATGAAAGCCAATAATTTGTCTAGGCAGAAAATGAAACACAAATCAAACACTAGGTTGAGCTGGGTTTGTTTCCCATCCCATTTAATTTAGGCTGTTGGTTGTATCTTGTTAGGATCTTGACAGTGGCTGCTAGTGATGTCAGCAGAATATAAATCTGCTCTAGCTTCTAGTCCAAACTTTAAAGGACTTGTTCAAAGTTATGCACCCATAGTGTTCAGCACCTTAAATAATATGTATTTTCAGAAGTAACACTTAGAGGTTTGGGGTGTTTGTTGTTAGTCCTACCTGTTGAAATCAATTGGACTTCATAGAATCATATTGCTGGAAGAGACCCCCAAGGATCATCGAGCCCAACCCCCCAGCCATGCAAGAATACACCATCAAAGCATTCCTGACAATTGGCCATTGAGCCTCTTTTTAAAAACCTCCAAAGAACGAAAACCTATCACACTCCATAGAGGTAGCGTATTCCACTGTCAAACTGCTCTTACCGTCAGGAAGTTCTTCCTAATGTGTAGATGGAATCTCTTTTCCTGAAGTTTGAAGCCATTGTTCCATGTCCTCGTCTCTGGAGCAATAGAAAACAGGCTTGTTCCATCTTCCATATGATACCCCTTCAAATATGTAAACATAGCCATCATGTCGCCTCTTAACCTTCTCTTCCGCAGGCTAAACAGACCCAGCTCCATAAGCCGCCACTCATAGGTCATGGTTTCCAGGCCTTCTACCATTCAAGTTTCATTCATTTCAGTAAGTCTACTCTACGTAGAACTCATTTTCCATTTGTTGTGTGCTTTCAAGTTGTTCTGACTTATGGCAAGGTTGTCATGAGGTTTTCTGGGGCTGAGAGTATATGACATGCCCAAGGTTACTCCTGTGAATTTCCATGGCTGAGCAGAGAATGGATTCCTAGTCTTCAGGGTCACAGTCCAGTGCTCAAACCACTACACAAAGCTGGCTCTCTTTTTTCCATTTAGTCCAATATAAAAAAGAAGGAGGAAGAGGAGAACCCTGGAGTTGCAATCCTATACATATTTACTTGAGAGTTAAAACCTACTGAACTCACTGGAACTTACTTTTGAGTAAATCTGCACAGGATTACACTGTTTTATTTCAACTGGATTTGACAACAGCCTGTCTTATTGCTGAGGAAGGAGTTATCATTCTCATGGGCAATCAGATCACAAATTACCTGGTCTGAACCTGGCAGGTTGGTGTAAATTTCCATTCAAGCAGCTCAAACCTGAAACGAAGACATCAGAAGTGACAATAGGAACTTCAGAAACAATCTCATAATTAAGAGCTTGGTAACAAGAGGTTTCTGTCCTTCAAAACAGATGCCGATAAGAAGCTATGGCGGTTCATTGTGCACATCCAGCAAATTTTCCCAGTACACCCTGAAAACAATTATGCGTAGCAGAGGGAAGCACATATGTTGACATTTTATTGAATTTCAATTTCAGTCCATTTGTGTTGCTACAGATCAGAGTGTACTAGCACAAACTGCTGCATTAAGACAGCACAAACTCTGTGACACTGGGGGCAAGAGAAATATTACATTTGTTAACTAGGGTACAGGAGCACAAGAAAGTCAGTTCCACTCAGCCGCTGCTCTTATTCCCTGGTTGGAGCTGTTTCAAGCAGCTGCTGTCATTTTCTTGATGGACCTGAAAATTCCCCCTTTTACAAATCTGACAAATGTTAACTAGGATATTTCTCTGCCATGAAGAGAGATAATAGAAATTTTGACGGCACACTTTATGGCTGGTGGAGGAATTAAACACCAACATCAGTGAGTCTAATTACGGCTGCCATTTTGCACAGCATATTTTTAATAAGAACAACTCCCCCACCCAGTTTCCCTAAATCTCTTGGTATACTGTGTGAAATTATTGCTTGCAAACAATATTAATTAAAAGAAATGTAAACATTTGTCTGGAGAAGGCAGTTTAAAGACTGTGGTTTCCAGACTTTGTGATGCTTTGTGGAAGAGAAATACACTATTTAACATTCATCAGATTTGTGAAATGTGTTTGACTCTAGAGCTGCAAACCAAAATGTTGAAAATTTATGTAGGGGCAGCAGTTCAGCTTTGTTCTGTTGATGATGATCAGCAGTGATACCTGATCCCCATTTCTCCAGTTTCCAAACTATAAAAACAGGCATCTCTTTCCCTATCATTTGCTCCCTCCCTCTCTCTCTTCCTCCCTCATTTCCTTTTAGCCAAAAAGGTTCCCAGAGTGGTTTGGTTGTTTGCTGTGAACTGCTGACTTTGACTTAGAACAATCCTATGCATACAGGACGTCCAAGTCACCCTGTCTTCAATATCCCTGCTCAGGTCTTTCAGACTCAGGGCTGTGGCTTCCTTGATTCAGTCTATCCATCTGCAATGCAGTCTTTTTCCTTTTTTCCTACTGCTTTCCACCTTTCCAAGCATTATTGTCTTTTCTAGGGAGTCTTATCTTCTCATGATGTGGCCAAAGTATGGCAGCTTTAGTTTAGTCATCTTGGCTTCTGCGGAGACTTCAGGCATGATTTGCTCTAGGACTGTCATTTGTCCTTTTAGCAGTCCATGGTATCCACTGAACTCTTCTCCATTTCAAACGAGTTGGTTTATTCTTATCAGCGTTTTTCACTCTCCAGCTTTCACAGCCATACATAGACATTGGGAATATGATGGCATGGACAGTCCTGACTTCAGTGTTTAATGATATATCTTTACACTTCAGGATCTTGTCTAGTTTATCATAGCTCCCTTTCCACATCTTAGTCTTCTGATTTCTTGACTGAAGTCTCCATTCTAATTAATGACTGAGCCAAAGTATGGAAAAATCTTGAACTATTTCAGTGCCTTCATTGTTTGATTTAAAGTTATGTAAACCATCTGTGGTCACTATTTTTGTTTTCTTAATCTGCATATCTTAAATTGTTGATGTTCCTTCCTCTGGTTTTCATGCCTCCTTCCTCTGGAAGTCTAATCCTGCTTTACATATGATATGTTCCGTGTACAAGCTAAACAGCCTTGCCTGACTCCTTTGCCAATTAGAAACCATTCTATTTCTCTGTATTCTGAGCTGATGGTAGCCTCTTGTCCAGAGTACAGGTTACACATCAGGACAATCAAATATTGTGGCACAGCCATTTCTTTAAAGCAATCCATAGTCCTTCATGATCTACACAGTCTTTGGTGTGCTTCATTGTCCAACATACGTTTGCAATATGATCTCTAGTGTATCTTTCTTTTCTAAACTGAACTTGGTTATCTTGCATTTTTCATTCCATATAAAGTAAAAGTCTTTGTTTTAAAATTTTGAGCATCATTCTGCTTATGTGGGAAATTAATGCAATGGTCAAGTGGTTGCTGCAATCCCTGGGATTCTCTTTGTGGAGGGCTGGAATATATATTGAGCGTTTCCAATCTGTTGGCTATTCTTTTGTTTTCCATATTTGTTGACAGATTTTAGGTAGAATTTGAGTGGATTCTATCTCTGTTGTTTGAAACAGCTCTATTGGTGTGCTATCTATTTCTGGTGATTTATTTCTCTCAAGTGCTTTGAGCTCAGCTTCCACTTCACTTTCTAAAATTGTAGGTTCATCTTCAGTGGTTATTCCTTGAATGAATGCCATTCTTTCATCTTTTTATATTGTTTACAGTCTATTGTTTCCATTGTTGTTTTATTTCTTCCCAATCAAGCAGTATGTTCTCCTGCTTGTTGTATAGCATCACCTCTTTGGTTTAAATTTCTTTTTGATTTCTTGTTCTGCCTCTTTTGTTGTCCTCTTCTGTTCCTCTGTGTTGGTTGTTATAGTAGTTCTTTTTGTCTTTGTGCACAAGTCATTGAACATTTGCATTCTGACTTCATGTCTGTTTCTGCCACCTTTTACTTTTGCTTCTCATGTGTCCTCACCTGCTTGAAGAGTTTCATCTGTCATCCAGTGGGGCTTTTCTTTCTTTTTAGCTGTAAATAGTGTCTTTTTTGCATCCCTCCTTGACTGTGTCCCTGGGTTCAGTCTAGAGTTCTGACTCCTGGTCAATTAGATTTACAAATGCCAATCTATTTTTTACATTATCTTTCAATTCTACAGAGATGTTCTTCAGGATATATTTTGACACTATGTTTGGTTAATTGTTCTTCTTTAGCTTTACTCTGATTTTGATATTAACAGTTCATTGTTCATAGCACAGTCTGCTCCTGGTCTTGTTTTTGCAGATAGAATGAGCTTTTCCATCTTCTGCTTCTAATTAATGGAGCAGGTCCAGAGGAGGGCAACCAAAATGGTGAGGGGCCTGGAAGCCATGCCCTATGAGGACAGACTTAGAGAGCTGGGTATGTTTAGTCTGCAGAAGAGAAGGTTGAGAGGGGACATGATAGCCATGTTTAAATATTTGAAGGGATGTCATGTCGAGGAGGGAGTGGGCTTGTTTTCTCCTGCTCTTGAGACCAGGACAAGGAGCAATGGATACAAGCTGCAGGAGGGGAGATTCCACCTGAACCTCAGGAAGAATTTCCTGATGGTCAGGGCTGTCCAGCAGTGGAATGTGCTGCCAAGGAGTGTGGTGGAGTCTCCTTCGTTGGAGGTTTTTAAGCGGAGGCTGGATGGCCACTTGTCGGGAGTGCTTTGAGGGTTTTCCTGCACGGCAGGGGTTGGACTGGATGGCCCTTGTAGCCTCTTCCAACTCTACATTTCTATGATTCTATGATTATGTAGTCTATTTGATATAGTCTATTTGATAGACTGTATACAATCACCTCTTTGCTTGTTTTAAGAATGTGTGTGCAATGAATAAACTATTGGCCTGGCAAACTCAATTGGTTGCTCTTCTGCTTCATTTCTTGATCCTAGATTAAACTTGCTTGCAATTTTTGTTTCTACTCTGTTTCTTATTTTTCCATTTCAATTGCCTATGATTAACAAGAAGTCCTGTTTTGGTGTGTGCTCAGTTTCTTCCTGGACTCCAGCATAAAATCTTTCAATTTCTTCTTCTGCCTCTGTAGTTAGAGCATCAATTTAGATTATGGTTATGCAGATTGGTTTTCTCTCAAGTCTTATTGATATTATTTGATCAGACTTTACATTATATCCTTTGACTGCTTTTGCTACATCTCTACTCACCATTAATTCCATCAAATTTCTTCTAGGATTTTCATTTCCTGAGTAAAACACTCAGTAATTATCTGACTCAAAATGTGCCATTCCTGTCCATTTTAGCTCACTCACTCCAAAGACTGCAATGTTTATATGTTCCATTCTGTGCTTTACTATGTCTAGCTTTCTCCTGATTCATGTTTCTCACATTCCATGTTCCTATAATATGTGTTGTGCAGCTTCAGACTTTCCTTTGCCCCCTGAGCCTGTCAGTCATTGAATGTCCTTTCAGCTTGAGTCCATTTGTGTCATTTGCTACAGAGCTATTCATAGTTGTCCTCTGTTGTACCCCAGTAGTTCACTGATTGCCTTCCAGTCTTGGAGCTTCACCTTTTGGCACCATCTCTTGTTTCTTTTTGTGTTGTCTAATCATAGGGTTTTTGTGGTAAAAGACATTCAAGAGGAGTTTATCATGCCTCCTTCTGTGTAATACCAACAAGTGTTAGCTTTGGTGCCACTGCTGTTGTCTCTGGGAGACCCTCCGCCAGTGTCACCCCCCACTATTGCTCCTGCCCAGGAGCTGTTTGGCACAACCATCAGCACAGCCTCTTGTCTCGTGGGAGCACACAATCCCATCACTGCAGAAAGGTACTACCATTGGAAGGAAGGTAAACACTACTCATAGGCCCTTTTCGCATGGCATTTCCGATATGAAAGGACCCTTTGAGCGTTGTGCACATGTGAACAGCGGTCCACACGATGCACTCACATTTGTGTGATGCTTAAGGGCCTGACGCGGACCACGTACGCATTTTTCATTTTCGGCTTGAACTCGAAAACGCTGCGTGGTCGCACATTGCTCCAGGGCCCTGCACGCACTTACCTGGTGTGCAGAGCCTTGGGAGCCAGGCCGGTCTCGCTTCCTGTCTCAGTGCAGCCTGGGAAGGTCCCAGGCTGCACTGGGAAAGGAAGAGGCAGGGCTCTTGTGTGAGCAGAAAGCTCGTGCGGAGCCGAAGGACCCCGGACGTGAGAGCCTCTCTCCGAAGGCTGCTCGTGCGAGCCCCGCACCCCAGCACTGCAAAAAGGTAAGGTGTGAAAAGGGTAATAGTTTCATAAGTTTTATTTCTCACTTATATAAAAATAATAGAGAAATTGAATGCTGTAGAAAATTTGGAATTTGCAGGCCTCCAAGTACTACAAAGAAAAAAGGTTTTTTTTAAAAAAAGCAATAATTCATATTTTTTCTAGTCCTTTCATACCAACTGTTCCAACAACATGTGCATTTTTAAAGGTGACAATAAGTGTATTATGTAGGATAAATTAAAGCTGTCAGGGTTTAGTGTTTGTTTGTTTGTTTCCCCCTGTAAAGTGTATAGTTCTGTCACTAAACTGAACTGTGGCTCACTGTTATGGCTCATTGCTTCCACAATGTGTTTTACCAGTGCTTCAGGCTCTTGCATAAAGTATGTTTGTATAGCTCTTATGAAAGGAATGGTGGTAGCCATTTGAGTTTGCATTATGCCCCACTAGATACTCATTTATTATTACTGAAGTATCTCTAACTTTGACTGCAAGGTCTGCACTGAAACCTGTAGACTAGTCTGTAAGGCTGGCAAGGTGGAGCTGCAAGATGCTCTTGCTTTCTCTTTCACTTCTCCTCACTCCAGAGATCTATCCAGGTGTTACTCACCATTACGGATCGAAGATTCATGATGGTCGTAGTTTTAGCAGGTCGATTTTTCCCTGTTTCCTTAGTTGTGGGAAATACTTAACCACTTGATATTATGCAGCTGTTCAACTCTGTCCTTATAATGTTATTTTTATTTGTCCATTTGTTTGTTGTGTTTGAATATGGAGTTTATGGTCTCAGCAGCAATGCATTTCTGCACCTAGATCTTTCTTCCTAAAACAAGGAAGATTTCTTTGATCCAGGCCAAGTTTGTTAGAATGTCCCAGGTGAAGTACAGATAGTCCACTCAGGTTTTCTACTGTGTGTCTGGGAAGGCTAAAATGGTTGACCTTGGGCTGTGAAGGAACTATAGAATGATAACCTATGTATCTTTTAAGTACCAAGGAACCTACATTCTTACTTCCAGGAATGCCAGGCTGCTGAACGCCAAAATGGCCCCAAATAATCTGCTGTTGGAACCAAAGATATTAGCCCCCTTTGTTTGACATATAGAACGTGACTTGGTAGGCAATTATATCTTCCTGGGTCATAGGACAGTGCCACCCACCATTTCTAAGGGCAAGGGTGCCACACGAGCACTGCATGACACAGAATTGTGTCCTGTAAGGAAAGTGAATTCCCTGGGTTTTCAGAAGGAATGGCTGGTACTGATATTCATCTGTTGCCTGAGACAGTTGTCCCACTTGTTACAGAGCTGGTCCTCAAACCCTCCAACACTTCACAGATGAAAATGGGACACATATGGCTGACCAATATCAGAGCATGAAAAGCCAGAGGAAGAACACATGAGCTAGAAGAGGCTGCAGCAGGTTGCTTTGGTCTGAGCCCACTGGGAAATACAAGATTTCGGCCCTCCTCTCCTCTCCCTCCTGCTCAGTTAACTGAGGCCGTTTCTGCTCATGGAGGGGGAAACGGGGGAAAATGCTCTAAAACGGAGCTTACCGGCAGCCGGGTAAGTCCGTCGCCATGCGGAGCAGCACGATCTCGCTGTTCTGCAGTCCTCCAGTGTCCAAAATGGCGGCCTCGACATCCAAAATGGCGGCTTCCGGCTGGCGGAGGCTCTCCACCAATCAGAGAAGCTCGCCAGCCTAAAGCCCGCCCCTGGCAGATCTGCAGGCATGCACTAGTGCACACCTGCAAATCTGCACCGGAGCACAATGACGGAGCTGCACGGGGCTGCACGCTCCGTACTTTTTAAAAACCTCTGAAAAGAGGTTTTTAAAAAACATGCCACGCCACCAGTTCCGGTCGCTTCGGAGCTCATTGAGGTGCGGAACTATGAAAATAGTCCGCCCCAATCCACTCCACGGTGCAGAAGACCTCTGTTGGAGGTCTCTCTGCACCATTTTAATACCCCGGTGCAGAAAGAGCCTGAGTCTAAACTACTTATGCACTTTGCAGTAATTGAAGTTAAGCTGAGGACAAATGGGGGAAGTGGGAGGAGGAGAGGGAAGCTTGGACATTTTAAAAGCAACTGAAAAAATGGGAAGACAGAAGATTTATTAGGACTGTCCCTGACAGGTTGGGACAGTTGGAGGATTTGGGTCCTGAGATTTCCTCTCTTATTCTATAAAAAGAAAGTCCACTTCCTAAAGACTTTTGATGAGACTTAATAATGCTAACCAGGGTTTTGGTCAGAGCATACTGGGAAGAACCACTGTCTACTTGTGAGTCATCAGAGACAAACTGTGCAGTGTTTTGCACAAACTGGAAATGTGGTTAAATTTCCAAATTAAAAGGTGGTCTTAGAAATAAATTAATTTCATGTTTTTTAATTTTTTCTCACAATATGATTCTGAGGGAGTCAAAAATAATGCACCAGTGTAATTTGAATTCTACTCCAAGGAAAGGAGATTTTTGTGATGTGAGTAAATTAGGCAAATTAGATTAAGTTGGCATACATGTCCATAAGAACAAAGGCCACAATGTTGTTAATCAGCTGCATAGCATAAAATGATGCCTGTGGAACCATTCTGCGTCATTCCTGGATTGTACCATTGCGCAATCAGTTGCACAATGTGTGATACAGCCCTACTTTCTGCTGTTGAGCAACAGTTGATCTAACTCCCTGTCCCACACCAAGGGTCACATGTACCAAACCTTCTAGACAACTTCATAATGGTTTACACTAGTATAACAGGGCTTGTGCAATTTTGAACGGATTACCACTCTTGTGCAACCTCCAGGAAAATGAAACCACTTGCATTATGGTATTTATATCAGCATAAAGCCATAACAGGACTTTTGGCCATGGAGTCTTAAATCCAGCAGATTTATTTCAGTGATGAGCTGCTGTGGATCACAAACCACTTTGTCAGGTGCATTTGAAGAAGTGGTGTGATTCACAATAGCTTGTACTCAAATAAATCTGTGAGTCTTAAATGGGTCTTACTGGAACAGATTAGCACAGTGATTGTTTTGGAAATATATTCATATGTGTTCTGCAATTTATTATTACCTCTGCTAGCCAAAGGAAGAAAGGCCAAAGGAGACTACAAGGTACTAAATATTTTCTCCATAGTTACTAGGAATCTTATATATCTTATCACTACCCTCCCCATCTTCCCATAAAAGCTTATTTTACTGAAATAAGTAAAAACAGAGATTCTCAGGGTGCCACAGTCTGCCGTCAACTGTAGAATACAGGCAGCCTCATATATAAAGATTGAATGAGGACTTCAAGAAGATTTCAGGCTTTGCTAGGATTCAAGAAAAGGAAATATCACAACTGTAAAATATTTACTAGAAATATCTTTGTCATGGAATCCGTAATCCGGATGCTGTTTACAGTCATTCTTAGATTGCAAAAAGTCTTATGAGATTTTTAAGGCATGTTGACTACAGTATTTGAGCAGCAGAAGTGATCAACTGAATGCGCCTGTGAAGATGTCTTTCATTTGGACTGCTGTTACTTAGCAAGCCATTCAAAATATCCTGCAGTTTGCCAGCCAAACTGCAATATGTTGCTGATCATAAAAAGCAGTGCAATAAGTTTGCTTTGCATTCATTTGCATAATTTGCTGATTAAGCTATCTATTAAAGTCCTGACCTTTGTACTTCTGTGGTGGTGCATGTTGATGAGATCCCAAATGCTGGAGAGAATATATGTCTTAACAAGGAATTTATAGCCCATGCATATAAGGGATGTGGGATGCAATTCCATCCTCCCAGCAGCCCCCCTTTTTTTAAAAAGATAAATGAAAGTTGGTTGATCTGATTGGCCACGTGTCATGAATATTCATTTGAAGCATTAATATCCTTGTGCCAACCAACCAGGCAATTGCCTCAAATCTTTCGGCTATTATTTGGATGATTCCTGTGTATAGTGACAATAAGCACAGATATTTATGGGTGGTTTCTGTGAGCATATATACTAAAGTCAGGCTTGATTAAAGGAGGAGGACATAGCTCAGTGGTAGTGCACATGCTTTGCATGCAAAAACATTCTAAATTCAATTCTTGGCATTTCCAGTCTGGGAGAAGAACTGCAGGTCAGCATTGATAATACTGAGCTGCTGGGATCAAAGAACTGACTCAGTGTAAGGAGCCACCTGCATAAGCTGACTTTCCTCCTTTCTGTGGCAGCAAGCTCTGTTAACCAGTGGATGCACCCAAAACCTTGTTGACCCACTTGAGAATCCAGAGAATTTAGATGAGCTGTTGATGTGGATGGCTAGGGACAAGAGGAAGCTGGCTGTTAGTTGTGACTGGGTCATTTATATGATCTGACTAATTGCAGATGTGGGGAAGGAGTAAGGACAAAAGGAGAGATCAGAAGAAGAAAGGAAACGGGGCACAGAGGAGTTGTTCCTCCACTTCTGGAGAAGAGACAGGTTGAGCAGCTTGGGGTGCAACAAGGGAGTGTCAGTTCCTCATTCTAGCCATGGAATTGGGAGTTCAGTCCTTAGAGCAAGGAGGGCAAAATGTAACTGAGGCTGAATTAAAGGGGTTGGGACCCTCGAACAGTTCCAAAAATAAGGCTCCCTTTCTGTTCTGTGACCAATTTTGACAATGGGGGTAGATAAATTAATCAATTACTTTATTCAGTCACTCACTCAGTCAATCAGTCAGTAAAATACTAAGCTTAAATAGAAGCATCAGAATGTATAACCCCATTTTTCAGCTACAAAACTTCAGTAAGACTAACTGCTTGACTAACTTCTGCATTTTTACTCATTTACAGTTGGCCCCTCCACCTTACAAAATTGAAAACGCTGCACGTATCAAAATGTGTGTGTGTGTGTCTGTGGGATGGGGGCTGAGGTACGAAGTGGAGAATGGGCACCCAGGATCTCATCCAGGTTGCCATGGTGGCCCTATACCTCCTCTATCTCTCATCCATCTCCTTCCTAGGGTGTGGAGACCATCAGGACAGGGTTTGTGGTGCAGAAAAATGGGGTGCAAGCCCAGGAGCTGGCCAGGCAGCAGCTGATGGAGGAGGAGAAGGAGGAGGAGGAGTGGATTTTTAAAGGGCTGCATGGTCTGATAGCAGCTGCTGAGAGAAGAAGTTCCCCCTTGACTTGCAGATAATCAAATCCATGAAAGTGAAATCTGTGAAAGTGGAGGATCAGTTGTATTCAAGTGACACACAACTTGATGACAGCAGAAACATTCAGAGATTCAAAGGGGCTGGGGAACAAGCTATACCTTTTTATTTCACAGTCCAGAATGGGGCCTGGAGCAATTGCATCTACTGAACACCTGATAACCCTGCCCTGTGTGTAACCCTCCATATGTTATTAAGTGATTGAATCTATGTTCATTCCAGTGTCTTAAAAAGATATTCATTGCAGCTATTGCTTGTTGATATACTATATTGCCTACTTAATTATGAATTCGGGCCCAGCACTTCCCAATCTACCTTAACAGCTAGGAGACCATTGAGCAAAGGAGGTTTGTTCGGCTGGAAATCGAAGGTACAAGAGGATGATATTTCTAGTTCCCTTCTTTCAGTGAGCGAGGCTGCGACAAGGAGTTGTGACAGAGGTTTTGCTTCTGAATGTTGCAGCCTTGCTCAATGATGGGAGGGGGCTGGAAGCATCATCCCCTTGTATGCTGATTGCCATCTGAACAGAGCTGTGTTGTTCTATGAGGCTACTGGCTGTTAAAGTGGGTTTGAAGGGCATTTACAATTGTGGCAACAGTGCCATGATCATGACTACATAGTGTTAATCAATAAGGAGTAGTTACAGATCTGTAATTCTGTCTAGGTTATACAAACTTGTAACTGCAATACAGAATGAAAGCTTGTGTCTTCTGGATTCATAATTAAGTACTGATTTCTCAGGTTTTAATCACGTAGGATTCTGTGGTTTAAAGAGGAATGGGAGATTAGAAGCCTCAGACTGGATTTCAAAAGCTTGAAAAAGTTACTTTTTAGTCTATAGTTTTCAGAATCCTCTAGCACTGCTGGGAAAGAAATTTTTCTAAGGTCTGTGACTTCTCATTCATTTTTGTAGAGCACCAACATAGATATAGGATAAGGGAGAATAACCAGTAAAAGCGGGCATTCCCCCTCCTACTGGCACCAATTTTCCAGAACTGTCTTTCAAAAAAAACCAAAAAAAAAAACCAGAAAACACCACAAAACAGTCCAGCCAACCATTGTCCTAGAAATTTAAAAAGCCAGTTGTATTTGTAGTTTTTGCAGGATAAATTCATCACCATACGACGATTGGAAGTAGGCATATTTTGTGATATAAAGTCATCACATACAAGATGTGTGCTCATATCATTCAATATTATATGTGCCGTGGAAATTGACAAAACATATCCCCAGCAGAGGAAGCAATTAAAAATTAATGTGCTGAGAACTTAAAATTTGCACTGTGTGAGACATCTCCTGCAGGCTGTCTCCTGAAGAGAATTTTAACTAATGCCCTCCAGTGTTTGAGACATGGGCTCTCCAGCAAGACTGATTTTAAGGAACATTGGAAGTCACGGAGAGGCAGATGGGAGATGGTTCGCCATGGATTGGCTTTGACTGGCATCAATCAAAAATGACATGCTGAGTAAATAGAAATGCTAGGAAAGATTTACATGGTAAGGAAATAGTAACTGCTATCGTTAGATGAGGAAAAGATAGGCAGGGCTTAGAAAGGTTACTGTTTTGGGCTCCAGCAAGCAGATTTTGGAATGTATTGCAGGAACTATTAAGAGTGCTGTTCCTATTGTAGGGGATCTGGTTCAGAATCTTGGATCTCCTTTAAACTTTGGACAAAAACCCAGAGCAGATTAACTATCCCACTAACACAGCTGCTACTGGAAACCTCATCGAACATCTTCACATGATATATATGCAAATATGCAAAAACTGAAGTGGTACATGAATTAAGGGAATTGTCAGTTGATAAATTGGCAGGGGAGTCAATGTTACTGAATGCCAGCTGAGATTTAAGGCCACGTGTGTCTGTTTTATGAGGCTATTTTAGTCCTGCTGTGCACTGTAATAAGAAATAAAAAAGGGAAAATATTAAAGTTGGCCTTTTTCTTTATTGAATTGTAACTTATGTTGCACTTCTTTCAGTATCTGAGTAAAGCATGCATTTTGAGAATTCAGTTATAAAGACATTGAGGCTGGAGACAGATGATAAATTTTAAGAGTGCTAAAACAGGCTTGAGGGAGGTTTTGTTTCTCATAGTCCTCCTCTCATCTTTGGTGAAAGTGATCTCCAGGTTTTTGAAATGTGAAATCTTCTGAATCCAGTTTACCATATGTAGAAGTGTTTACCTGTTTACCTCTCTTCGGTTTCAAAGTCAAATTCGAGAAGAGCACATACACCATATGAACTCACGAACCTGCTTTACACTTGATACCATCTAGGCCAGTGGTTCTCAACCTGTGGGTCCCCAGATGTTCGTGGACTTCAGCTCCCAGAAGCCCCAGCCACTATGGTCAATGCTCAGGGCTTCTGGGAGCTGAAGTCCATGAACATCTGGGGACCCACAGGTTGAGAACCACTGATCTAGGTCACTATTAAGGATATAATACAACAAGAACCTGACTGGCAACCTGGGTCCAGTCATCTCTAGTCCAGCATTCTGTTTCCATGGTGGTCAACCAGATGCCTATGCGAAACTCAAAAGCAGGGTGTAAGCGAGCTCCTGTGAGAGATTAGAGGGTTGCCTTACCTCCCTAGGAGACTTAGACTCATTGAATCATAGGGTTGGAAGAGACCACAAGGGCCATTGAGTCCAGCCACCTGCAATGCAGGAATACACAATCAAAGCATTCCTAACAGAGGGCCAACCAGCCTTTATTTAAAAACCTCCAAAGAAGTGGACTCCACCACACTGAGACAGCACACTGTCAAACTGCTCTTACTGTCAGGAAGTTCTTCCTAATGTTTAAAAAGTTTTCCTGAAGTTTGAAGTCATTGCTTGTATTCTAGTCTCTGGAGCAGTAGAAAACAAGCTTGCTCTATGATTGGATGATTCTGTTTAAAAATCTTCAAAGAAGAAGACCCCACCACACAATAAGGCAGCGTATTCCACTGTCAAACTGCTCTTACAATCAGGAAATTCTTCCTAATGTTTAGATGAAATCTCTTTCTGTGAAGTTAGAAGTCATTGCTCTGTGTCCTTGTCTCTGAAGCAGCAGAACAGGCTTGCTCCATCCTCCATATGACATCTCTTCAAATATTTAAACATAGCTCACCTCTTAATCTTCTGTTCTCCAGGCTAAACATACCAGATCCCTAAGCTGCTCCCCATACGGCAGGGTTTCCAAGCCTTTTACCATTTTGGTTGCCTTCCTCTGGACACATTCCAGCTTGTCAATATCCTTGTTGAATTGTGGTGCCCAGAACTGGAAACAATATTCCAGGAAGGCCTCACACCTCAACCACCCCCAAATATCAAAGTTTACTGGGGACATTATAAGCATATTTTTAGGCATTTTAGGTCCAGGAGAGCTTTTGTAACAACAGGAAGTGATTTCTGTTCATTTTGTATTTTTTTTAAAAGGCCTCTCCCTGGCCTAAAATGGCCCAAGCTCCCCACCCCCTGCATGTGCAGAAATGCACCTATCCCCTAAAGAATTTCACTTTGCCTCCCTCTGATGTAGTCTGATTGCAAACAGTGATTTCAGACAGGTTATTTGACACCAGCTTCTTCACGGTCATCTAACTGGAGATGCTAAGGATCCTTGTTTCACATCCCCTCTCTCAAGTTTTGCTCTTAAAAAACCCCAAATAATTACTGCCTGTGGAAATTTAAATACTACTTTGAATTTGATTAATTCACTATAGGATAGATTTTAGAATCTGCTGATTATTCTGGAAAAAGAGGAACAAGGCATCTTCCCCACCCTGAAAGATCCTTAGAGTAGTGGCTTACCTTCTAGGCTTGTGGCTTCCCTGCCTTGACCTTGTAAACCATTAATTTATGTTTGCCATCAGTGTTTCTATAGTACTTGCATTAGTATGAAAGGGTATGGATGCTACAAATACACAGGAGTGGCACTGTTTTTATCTATGGGGCATTGAAGCACTGGATGGCATGCTGTTTCCATAATTTATGGGACCTAGAACCAAGTTCATTTCAGCTAAAAATGCAGGAGTGTTTGAAATTCTGTGTTTTACAGAGCAAATCTACCTGTGCAAACATGCTTTAACTTTGCATATAAAATATGACAAATTGTGAGCTGGGACATAACTTTTGTCATTCTAAACGTGTATCATAGACATAGATGCATTAGGAAGCCAAGACTGATTGTTTTTCCATGGATTGATTCATTTTTACAAACCAGTTATTTTTATACAGCTAACAGGTCCTAGTTACCATTTGAGACCAAGCCGTTGCACACATCAGTACAGTGTTTCTGGTTTCTTCCCAGCCACCATGAAGACATCAGCCAAGCTCAGAAAGAACAAAGAGGCCTAAAGAGGTAGTAGTTTGTGGCTTCCATCTCAGCAGGGTTGTTAATCTGTTCTTGTAGTGGCAGCTTGTGGCTTCCATGTCACTGGGACACAATATATGTCAGGTTCTAAAACAGGCTTTGGAGGAGCTCACCAAGGTGCTAAACCTATTCCTCAATAGATTCAGAACCGTGGAAAGAGACATGAAAATCACATTACCACTATACTCTGGGTTTAGAGCATAGGGAGTTACCCAAGGTGTTGAACCTGCTTTGCAGATAGAGTTCAACATCTTAGATAGCGCTTTCAAGTCTGGACTTAAACCTGGTGTGAATTCATTACCCCACTGACATGGAAGCCACCTCTGGCAGTGGCAAATGATGTCATCAACCTGCTAATCACAAAGTCCCGGCATTTTGACCCTGTGCGCCCTGACTCCCTTATGCCACTCTTCTTATCTCTATAAGACCCCAGGTTGGTCAGTTTTGGTGAGGTCTTCATGGTCAGTCTGCTAAGCAGAAGATTCTGTTTTGTATTGTATGAGGAAAGAGCCAAAGAAACCTTTATTAGAAGGAAAGTAAAAGTTTGGAGAGTTATTATTTTTTCTCTCCTGAGACTCCCTACCACCATCACATGCATACTTTCCTTGTCAAGATTTTGATTATTGCTCTTTTACTGACAGTTAATGCATGTCAATGACTGCTTTATCATTTTGACAGGAAGACATTTCTTTAGAAATAAGTCTCCCAGTGCCACTTATAAGAGCGACTCAAATGTATTGCTACTTAATTTGTTTTAGAGTTGGCTGTATAGCTGAGAAAGACTCAGCTGCCCTGGTGAATATTTTTCATTTTAGATGAAAGCTTCAAGATAAATCCTCCCTGATGCAATCATCATGCTGCAAGGTGCTGCTAAGGGGTGAGCTGAGGATTTCTAGGCAATGTAGTGAAAAAGGAGATTTACAATACAGTAAGTCTTATAGCTTGGTGTCTGAGACCTGTGGAATAGATAGGGAGGGGATTAAAAAGAGCAGCCTGGGGTTTCACCAGGACAGTGTATAATATATACATTAGGCTTTTTTGAAAGACACTGAAGATGGGGTAGGAACTTTGGTCTGGGCTCACCCCTGCTGAGAATGGCTAGAATCTTGTTAGTGACATACGCACATGTAAGTCACACTATGCATGCGGGGCGAATTATTCACCCTAGTGTGATGGATATATTCTGCTGACAGCAGCAGAAGCAAAGTTGTGTATATAGTAACGTTGTTCATTGCAGTAGCACGTGTCTCATTGGACATTGTGCAATGGTGAAAAGTCATTGACGTGTTGTGCAATCTTACTGTTCTACATGGAGGTTGCATAGTACTAGAATAGCATGTGGCATGTGGACTCATATCCATCTCTGCATATAGATATTTACGCTATGCTGAAGGGATGTTGGACTGGAGCCAACATCTTTTTAGGAGATTTTTGGGTTAAAACTGGAAATATCAGAACCTTCACTTCCAGTTTTTTGGGGAGGCTGGGGACAGAAAAGGCCACATAGTCACTGAAGTGACTGTGACTTCCCCATGAATTAAACTCTGCACAATTCTGCCTCATTCATATCATCATGACCAAATTGGCACACTGAAAATTGATATTCCATCTTAGTTCCCAAAGTGCAAGGGATTAGTGGTGGCCAATTTCACAAGGCATCTTAGGGCAAAGATGCTATACAAAGGCTTTTCAAACATCAGGGATGTTTTTCTACATCAGCTTGCTTATTGAGTAACTCTTGGAGATCTCCTCTCAGAACTCCTACATGTTATAGCATTATTCTGAGGGTTAGGCAATAACCTGGGGTTGGGGACAAGTAGGTTCATCCTCAACATCAGCTGATGAAAGCTGGCAGTTCCATTGGAATGTCCAGCATTCCTGACAGCTGTAAATGATTGTGGAAGTCCACTAATGGTGGACAACTTATCTGGGAACCTTTCTCTCTATATCGCCTTATTTAGATCTCCCTTCATAGCTTTTAAGGAACCACCTGGTGCTATAAATGTAAGCAATAATAAAAGGCATGGTGGTAAATGAAGGAGATTTCAATAACCAAGGCATAACAATCTATACTTAAAGCATAATGAGGAATAATTCCATCTCTTTTGCAGTGAAACTGTGACTGTGATCTCACTACTTTGGTGTGTTTTGTACTATGTGGCCACAGCTTGTGACATTCTATTATTATTATTACAGAAGGAAACCAGAAGTAACTAATTTAGTAAATTCTGAAGAACAATAAAAGATCAAATTACTTTTTAAAATATAACCACAATGACTATGTACTACTTTCAGAGGAGGTTTTGGTGCAGACCAGATCACTTTTCAAAAGTAACATTCCCAGCTTTGGAGAGACAGAAATAACAACCTTCCTCAGCCTCACCATTTGTCTTGCAGAAAACTGAATCTTTGTCAGCGCAACGGGAATGTATGTGCATATTTAGCACCATCAATGAACATGGTGCTGGGAGTACAAATGAAGGAAGGAAAAAAACTGAATCAAATATATTGTCCTCCTGAGTAGCCATATCATACCATTTCCCCAAATCTCTGAGGTAGATCTGTAGAGATATGGTTGGCAATTTAACAGTGGATTCCCACTCTGCTACACTGAATTGCAAATGAGTGCTGATGGGCATGTAATTATTCCTTTGACGGAAATGCATGCAGTATTGAGGCTTTTCTGAGCAGTGTATTAAACCCCTCTCCTCTAGCACACAGAGCCTTTCATTAACCTTTCCACATGGCTGGTAGGATTTGTCTTAATTATCGGAACCGCTTTTCCCTTCTACCCTATCTGTAGGAAAAAGATATCTGCCTGCCTGCAAATTCTCACAGTTGTGTTTTGTGCGGGCCAAATAGCAGAGGGCAAGCAGAGCCCAGTTAGCTTGGGACCTGCCAGCGAGAACTGCACTGTCTTTAGGTTCATTCTGCTCTAGCCAAGCGGAGTGTAAATTATTTTAAGAATATCAGAATGGCAGATTTTGGAGGCTGTTGCTAGAAAAGCAGTGGTTCCGTGGAGGCAGAAATGATCTACTGACTGGCCCTAAACTCGTTGTAAAAAATACGGCAGGTTCTAGGAACTATCATTTTTTTTTAAAAAAAAACCTTTTCCAAGCCCAGCTCTCAACATAGACGAGCTCTGAGGGTGTATCTGCCAACTTGCAATTTTAGACACTAATATACTGGTCTCAAAAATATTTATTTGTTAACATTTGACATGAAATGCAGTTTTGAAATTTTGCTTTGGATGGAGCTGCCACCAAATTTCCCTTAAAATCAATTTGTCAGTTCCTCCACCGGTAAAGCATCTGAAAATTTTTGAGGGCAAAACTAGGTTGTTGTTTTTTCTCCTGGGGAATTCTACACCCTTCTATAGTGTTTATAAAGAAAAAAACATTGTTACAGTGCTATATAAAGACAGCTATTTTTATTTCATCCTGTAACAAGGATGATACATCCAAAGAGGACATTTCAGCCACAGGAATTTGGAGTTGCTGTATTTTCTATTCAAAGCACTAACTGCTGGACCTGTTTCAGCTCTGTTTGCACCTTGCGCTGGCAGTTGGGCTAGAGCACAGCAAGAACACAACAGAAAAATAAAATACTTGCCATTTCTTTATTTGGTGGAGGGCAGCCTTCTCTTTGCTACCAATACCCAGCACAGTTGGCAGCCCTACTACATCGTCCAACAGCATTCTTTGACAGTTTTGTGTCATTCCTGTGTACAGTCAGAATTTGAAACAATGCCATTCTGAACTGGAGTGCGCACTATACTCTTATAGCGCGATTATTCCACTTTCAACATCCTATGGAATCCTGGGGTTTGCAGTTTCGGGCCCCTCCCGAAACTGAAAACCCCAGGATTCCATAGGATGTTGAAAGTGGAATAATCGCGCTATAAGAATGTAGTGTGGAAATGGCCAGATTCTGGAAGATGTAGTGTGATCAGTGGTGGCTGGTGACTCCACTGCATCTATGGTAAAGTCAGGCTGAGTTTTACAGGAACTGTTAACAGGATCTGTCCATGTTCCTGAACCAAAAGGTATCTGTTGCTGAGGAATGTGAGATGGAGGGTGCAGCTGCACTCATGTGCTGAAGGCGGGCCTCCAATGAGCAGCTGGACAAATATTGAACCAATGTTGGACTATACAGACCTTGGAGCAGGTTCAGTATGTTCTTTTCATAAGCCCATCAAGATTATTTATTTTTATCTTATTTTATTCAGTATATCCAGGGGCAGAGCTTGGAGTGCTCTTGGAGGGGAAGGGGGAGGAGGGCAGGGCCATGGTGAGCAGGGGTGTGGGCACGGCACGTGAGGTGTGGCTACAAGCTGAGGTGCCCCCAAAACGTTGCTGCCCAGGGCGAGCCATCCCCATCACCCCCCATCCCTACGTGACTGATTATATCTTGCCTTTCTCCCAATAACAGGACTCAAGGTGGCTAACAACATATTTAAAACAGTACAAATTAAAAACAATACAAAACATTAATAAAAATACAAATATAAGATTTAAAAAGAAATCAAACAATTTATAAATGTTAAGTATTAAACACTAAAAATAGTAAAATTCCTTGAAAGACTATATACAAACCTTAAAAACAGTAGTATACAGCATTAAAAGCCCAATCCTAGTCAGTCTGCAAAAACCTGATGGCACAAATATGTTTTGACCTGGCGACAGAAGGAGAACAAGGACAGGGCCATCCTGGCTTCTCTACAAAGGGAGTTCCAGAATCTGGGAGCAGCCACGGAGAAGGCCCTCTCTCTTACTCTCACCAAAGATGCCTGAGAAAGCGGTGGGACAGAGAGATGGTCCTCTGCAGACAATCTTAGAGCTCTAATAGACTCATAAACCCTTAGGTGAACCTATCACATAATATTCTTGGCACGATTTGTTCAGAGGAGGCTTGCCTTTGCCTTCCTCTGAGAATGAGTGTAACTGGCCCAAGTGGGCTTCCCGTGGGCTTCCATAGCCGAACAGAGTTTTGAACCCTGTTCTCCAGAGTCTTAGCCCATCTGTACTTTAGAAGAAACCATTCAGTTTATCTGCCAGCATAGTTTCAAAGCCAACATGACAAAGATCATCTGGCCCCAACTCACATACAAGCACACCATGGGAAGGAAACCTTTCTTGGAGAGCTGTTGTTCTGTACTTTAGGGCAGGCTTCCTTGTCATAGAATCATAGAATCATAGAATCACTGAGTCAGAAGATACCATAGGGGCCATCCAGTCCAACCCCCTGCCATGCCAGAACCCACATCAAAGCACTCTCAACAGATGGCCATCTAGCCTCTGCTTAAAAACCTCCAGAGAAGGAGACTCCATCACACTCCGAGGCAGCATATTCCACTGTCAAACAGCTCTGACCATCAGGAAGTTCTTCCTGAGGTTCTGGTGGAATCTCTTTTCTTGCAGCTTGAATCCATTGTTCCTTGTCCTAGTCTCTGGAGCAGCAGAAAACAAGCCCGCTCCCTCCTTGATATGATACCCCTTGTCCTAGGTCCTGAGTCAATGCCACTACCCTGACTAAGCCAAAATTGTTGCATTTTACCTTTACTCCTGATAAAAACATGAGAGGCCTCTGCAAAGCCAAACTCTGAAGATAGCAATAGAGCTGGGTGGAAGAAATGCTACCCAATGGAGGAGTTATAGGGAAGAACATGTCGCACACTGCAATCATGTGCAGCTTTATCTTAAGAACCTGTCTGTAATGGCTTGTTCCAACTTAATTAGTAATCAGTAAGCTTCTCTGTGCAATTATCAAATAAAGCAGTGTGTCTTTTGACGGGCACTTCGAGCTAGAAGGATATTAACAGCAGAGTGGATAATTAATACAAATGAGGAACTGTGTATGAAGATCACAGAGCAGCAATGTCTGCAGGAACTCCCTTGGATGGTAGTAATGAACATCTTGTTTCAATGAATATGCAATGTGGGATGGTGGAGTAGTGGGGCAGTTCTATCCTGAGGAAGGAAGTAAAGGGTAAATTTATCACTTTTAGTTTCTATCCATTTCTCATTGTCTCCCAGACTTTAATTAGGACCATCATGCTTCTGTATCAGTCTGCATTTTTTTTTAAAGTTCTGCATGAAAATTTGCAGGTATTTCCATACACACACGCTTATGATCTTGCATATAAATGAATTGGCAGCCATGCACTTCAAAGGGGAAAGTTATGAGCACTGACCAGAATCCTGTATCAGCAGAGAGGTAACTAAGGAACTTCTCCAGGCCTGACTCCCTGAAACTTGACAGAAATGTTATTCGCCTGTGCTTTAGTCACCAAGAGAATGAACCTCCTTCTCCCCATGCAGCTGATGCCCAGTAAAGTAGGGCTTGGGAGAAGTTATAATCAAAGCAGTAGTGTCACAATAAGGAGAAAGGAGTGATTGTGAATATGAAAGTTATCTAAATTTACTCATCCATAATTGTTTCATTTTCACAACCACTACTGTGGCCATTTCCACACTAGGCTGTTATAGCGCTATGATTCCACTTGCAACATCCTATGGAATCCTGGGGTTTGCAGTTTCGGGAGGGGCCAGGCGGCCCCTCCCGAAACTGCAAACCCCAGGATTCCATAGGATGTTGCAAGTGGAATCATAGCGCTATAACAGTCTCATGTGGAAGCATCTTTAGTCATAAAATCATAGAGTTGGAAGAGACCACAAAGGGCCATCCAATCCACCCCCCTGCCATGCAGGAATACATCATCAAGGCATTCCCGGGAGATGGCCATCCAACTTCTGTTTAAAAACCTTCAAAGAAAAAGACCCCACCCCACTCCAAGGCAGCGTATTCTACTGTCAAACCACTCTTACCATCAGGAAATTCTTCCTAATGTTTAGATGAAATCTCTTTCCCTGAAGTTTGAAGCTATTGCTTTGTGTCCTAGTCCCTGGAGCAGCAGAAAACAGGCTTGCTCCATCTTCCATATGACATCCCTTCAAATATTTGAACATAGCTATCATGTCCCCTCTTAACCTTCTCTTCTCCAGGCTAAACACACCCACCTCCCTAAGCTGCTCCTCATATGACATTGTTTCCAAGCCTTCTACTATTTTGGTCACCCTCCTCTAGACACATTCCTGCTTGTCAATATCCTTTCTGAACTGTGGTGCACAGAACTGAACACAGCATTCCAGCTGGGGTCTGACCAAAGCAGAATAGAGTGGTACTATCACTTCCCTTGACCTGGACACTATGCTCCTATTGATGCAGCCCAGAATTGCATTGGCTTTTTTAGCTGCTGTATCACACTGCTGACTCATGTTCAGCTTGTGGTCTACTAAGATTCTTAGATCCTTTTCACAGGTACTGTGGTCAAGCCAGGTGTCACCTATCTTATATCTGTACATTTCATTCTTTTTGCCCAGGTGTAGCATCTTGCATTTCTCCCTGTTGAAATTCATTTTGTTTGTTTTGGCCCAGCTCTCTAATCTGTTGACAACATTCTGAATTCTTATCCTGCCCTCTGGGGTGTTAGCTATCCCACCCAATTTGGTGTCATCTGCAAATTTGATAAGAATGTCCTCTATTCTCTCATCCAAATCATTGAAAAAGATGTTGAATAGCACAGGATGGAACCCTGTGGCACCCCACCAGTCACTTCTCTCTATAATGAAGAGGAGACATCGGCGAGCACTCTTTGGGTTCAGTCGGTCAACCAGTTACAAATTTACCTAACAGCAGCATTGTCTAGCCCACATTTTACTAGCTTGTTTGCAAGAATATCATGGGGAACCTTGTCAAAGGCATGTGCAATGATCACATATGATTGATAGTGACTGACTGATTGTGACACTACTGCCATGATATTAATTCCTCATCAAACCTACTTTATTAGGCATCAGCTGCATGGGGAGAAAGAGATCCGTTCTCCTAGAAACTGGGGCACAAGTGAAAGATGTTTCTGCTAGGTCTCAAGGGGCCAGGCCAGGGGAGATTACTCAGTTAAGTATATTTAACTAAGTAGCTAATACAGGATTCTGGCCATTATTGCAATGGAGAGAACACACGTTCTCCCGACGGTTGCTGACCTACTTTCCATTGGCACAAAGGATGATGGGCTCACAATGGAATTTTGCAACCAAGGTGTGGCCCAAGACATTTTGCTGCCTGTGTCAAAGGACAAGATGGTGTCTTGTCGTTTCATGTACAGAAGGTAGCTGCACTGGCAAACTGCATCTTGCTCTAATCTTGGTGGTATGTTAGAATCTTCCGTTGCACCTGAGGCAGCAGGGCAGTTTGGAGGAAGAGGGGGCTAGAACTGGTGTTGGGATATCTACAGCTCTGTTCTTCAAGGAAGAGGAATGCTGCTGTTGCCCTCCCCTACCGTCTGCTGCCTGAGGTGGTCTCCTCATTCTGCTTAATGGTAGGGCTGGCCCCGCTGCATCTTTCCCCACAATATACAAGCCTTCCCAACACACCACAGCCATGTACCTCCGGTCATTTTTGGTAGCAGAAAGCGGACTTCTCAGGAAGATTGCTCAATACTTTACTGTATTCTCTGCTTTTGTTTCCCTGGCCCTTTCGTCTTGTGATTTAGCACCGTGACCTTGTGAAATGTAAGTTGGGCCTTCTTGGTCACCACCTGCCCATTTTCACTGACCTTTAAACTGTCTTCCAGGAAAGAGTCTTTCATTCTTAGCATTCACTGACATTTAAACACCACCATCTACGCAATGGTCCATAAAGCAAAACGCAAAGCAAGCTTGCCACTGCATCACAACAGGTACAGATAGATTTAGATATCTGCTTCCATCAGGAGACTGACATTCAGAAGGAAGGCTAGAAACAAGTCTGTTCTCTAAATTACAGGCATTCTTTCATAAATTGCCTCTATGTAACATTTGATACAGGAATTCTTTCTTGTCTGTTTTCTTGTTTTCTGGGACTAAGAAAAGGTCTTCTTTTGATGGATCTCGGGGCCCAGGTGGGCTCATACCTGGACCTGAGCCATATTGAGGTGTGCTATTTGAGGATTTGGAGGTAGTGGATATCAAGGCAACTGAAACTGCAATGTTTTTTATGAATTTTGGCGGGTTGGGAGAGAGCTTTTCAGCTGTTTTCTCAGCTGAAAAAAACAATGTGTGTTGGGGGGATCTTTGAGGTTTCTAGCAAGACTTTGGGGGGCTCCAAAATAGTTGCTCAGGATCTATACGCATCCCTTTTTCTATTTTAGGTGGTCTTGTGGTGCATTTGAACTCTTATCAGCTTTGCATTTGACTCCCATGGTGGATCTTCATTCCAGTTTGTACTCATTGGACACTTGTTGTGAAGCTACAATACAAGCAAAGGCAGTGGTGGCAGGTTGCTTCTCGATGACTGAAGCAAAGAATTTGCTCCAAGTTTAAAGGAGGTGCAGGGTTGGGTGGTTTGTAGAACCCCTTTAAATCATTTCAGCACCTTGGATAGCCCCCTTCAAATTTAAACTGAAATCCACAGCCGATTCATTATACTGTTAACAGGGACCCCCTCCCCAAGGCTGAAGAAATGGTTTTAGCCCAACTTTTCAATGAGAAAAGGTAACTGAAACACCACCAGATTTGTTTCTTTATATACTTTTCATTGTTTCTCCTTTCCTGAAGAAGGGCTGCAGCTCAGATGTAGGGCACAGGCTTTGAATGCACAAGGTCCTCACAGGCTCAATCCCTGATACCTCCAGGCAGGACTGGAAACATTTCTGTCTATAATGCTGAAGAGTTGCTGCCAGTCAACCAACCAGCCACATTGGTCCTTGCTCCCACCATGAAAGTTAAGTGGTGGTTTCTTTTCACCTAATTTTTAATTGGGTTGCTCTGGGGGCTTCAGGGGCTACAAAAATTGGCAGGCCACAATTTCCCCACCTTTATTATGGACAATACTGGGCTGGACAGATCAAGGATCTGAGTCAGTGTAGGTTCATAGCAATGAGCCAAGGTACTTGGAAATAGACTGGGATACATCAAAAATTGGAAATGCTTTTGCTGCTGTTTACACTGAGAGAAAGAATGTGACTTCGCTCATTTGGATGTTACTTAGTAAATGAAGCTAATATTCCTCATGTTTTGATACTTGCTCAGTTCAGAGATGTTGACCAGGTTTTGACATCTGTGCCATTAAAAGGGTAGACCAAAATCCCAGTGTCTAGAAAGTTTAAAGTATTTGTAAAGGTAGAGTAAGCTTGCATGAATATCTTCCAGGATGGCAAATGGCAAATCTTGCAAATCTTGCAATAACACAAAGTTCTCTTTGGAAATCACAGGTTTTATAGCTCTTTCAAGGAAAGTTTCAAAAGACTGATAAGTTCTCCACATTTGTTCCAAGGCTAACAAAAAGCCTTCCAGTTAAATGACCACCATTATAAAAACACAAGGAGGGTTGTCTCGATATACGTTGTTGCACATTTCAGAGTCCATGGTATGATGTGTGCAAAAGAAGACAAGAGTTGGAACCTCTTTTTAAAACATTGGCTAATGTACACTTTGGAAATTCTTAGATCACCAGAGAGAGAGAAAGAAAAGAGAGAGAGAACCAGGGATATAGCTGCAAAGTGGTGGGAATGAGGGAAATGCTTCCCAAATAAGAATTCTGCTCCACCAAATGAAGTGTTCCTTTGCTTTTCAAATTTCTAGCATTGTAGTGACTTAAAACTTCAGTTGAGCACTGAGAAATACATTTTAGGCATCCAAATGGAAAGAGCAGGCAAAGTCCCCACGGAAATGCTAACATAGCGAATATATGAATTCTCAGTATGAATGACTTTCAGTGTCTCACTCTCTTCAATGTTACAAATGTTGAGATTCCAGGAAGCTTTCATTTGGGACAGCAGACTTCTTATGAGGGGGCAGTGCCTTCATTTTGCCCCCAGTAGCTACAACTTTGGTAAAGAACCTTTTAAAAAAATCCAGTTTTCTTAAATATGAACAAATATTGGCTGGCATCCTTTCAGGGACCTGTGTACATTTACCTTGTGCACATGTATGTTCTTTTGGGGGTGCTCGAGTGTTGGTGTTTCCTTCCTCCCTTTGCAGCACCCAAAGACCCCCAAACTTTTGAATAGCCTCCAAAACCCTGCCCCCTTTGCAAGGCATTCCTTTCTTCATGGAGAGCAGACAAGTTTATAGAAGTGCCTCCCCTTAGCCAGCTCCAAATGATGGCATCTTCACTGAGATCTGCTGGAGTCCTCCAGGAGTCTTGGTGCTACTGCAATCATTTTGCCTTTGTCTATGAAGTATAGCAGGGTGCTTCCATGATTCTTCCTACTCTCCACAAAGCAGGGAAGGGCCATGCCTTATGGGGTGGGTGGGCAGGCTTCAGAGACTGTATGGTAACTCCAGAGTGGTGGTGGTATAACAGTAGGTCTGAATTGTAGTCACAGGCTGAGACCCTGCATTGCTCCTGTAGATTGTAAAATCTTGCCACGTATAACTATGTGTCTTTCTTGCTCTCTGCATGCTTGGCCAACCTGTTTTCTGGTGGCACACCGCCAACAACCATTCAATATGTAACCAGAGGAAGACAAGAAGGACTCAGGGCTGCCAGACAGCCTGTTTTCTGCTGCTCCAGAGACTAGGACACAGAGCAATGGCTTCAGACTATAAGAAAAGAGATTTCACCTAAACATTAGGAAGAACACCCTGACATTAAGAGCTATTTAACAGTTGAATACACTCCTCCGAGAGTGGTAGAGTCTCCTTCTTTGGATGTTTTCAAGCAGAGTCTGGATGGCCATCTGTCAGGAGTGTTTTGATTGTGTATTCCTGCATGGCAGGGGTCGGGCTGGAGGGACCTTGTGGTTTCTTCCAGCTCTATGATTCTGTGAGCCAAGAAGGTCCAGGAGTGGAGCTTTTCTTCCTGAAAGCAGCTAGAGAAACTCATCTGGCTGGCTGTTTGGCTGCACCTCATCCTCACTAAATACCATGAGGGGTCAACTAGCCAGAAGACAGGTAGTTGGTTCAGGGAGGGAGTCAGCAAATGGAGGTGCTGCATCCCTCCACTGGCTATGACCAAAAAGGCTATATGTGCAGGTGCAATTTTCGGTTAAATGTGGATAGGTAACTAACAGGATGTGTTTGTAACAGACAAATGGGATTTTTTTTCTGAATGTTTACTCCACATGATCAGTAACCCAAAAATAGTCACCCAAAGTATAACACAAATCAATTAAAAGCGCTTTCTCAACAGCCAGTCAGTTGCCAATATTCTTCCTGAATAAAAAGATCTTACTCTTCTTGAATAAAGAGGCATGGAGTTCCACAGCCTGAGAGCAACCCCTGGGAAGGCCCTATGTTGCATCTCCACTAAATGTCCCTGTGAGGATGGCAGGACAAAGAGAAGGGCCTCTCTGAAAGATTTCAGAGCCTAGGCAGGCTTGTACAGGGTCACTGCAGTCTTTCCTGTTGAGATCAGTCAGTGGCCAGCTTGGGCAAGCAGAGTTCCTTGAGGTCTTGCCCAGGAAGGTCTGCTTTGTTCCTAGATAGCTAGTCACAGAGAACAGTTGTGCACAAGAACAATGGGATCCTGCTTCTGATGCCAACATCTCCTGACAAGTGCATATGATCAATTCTGTGTGTTTCAAATTAAGGCAATACATATAAGACAAAACAATTCCATGTATGGTTGTGAAAGCTGGACAATGCAAAAAGCTGACTAGAAGAAAATCATCTCAGTTTAAATGTGATGTTGGAGGAAAGTTCTATGGATACCAGGCTTGCTAAAAAAGACAAATGAATGCATCTTAGAGCGAATCAAGTTTGAACTCTCCCAAGAAGTGGAAATGAATAGACGGAGCCTATCATACTTTGGACAGTGTCATGAGATGACATGAGTCACTGGAAAAGACAATAGTGCTCGGCAAAGTGGAAGGCAGCAGGAAGTGAGGGAGACCACATTACAAGTGGCTTGATTCAATCAAGGAAGCCACAGCCCTGAATTTGGAAGACCTGAGCAGGGCAGTTGATGACCAGAGCTCTTGGAAGTCTCTCACTGATAGGATCATCACAAGTCAAGGTCAATTTGATGGCCAATAATAGCGACAAATTATCAGTTAGTTACATTTATATCTCACTTTTCCTCCAATGAGCTCAAGTGACTTAGATGGATCTCTTCCCCTTCACAACAACTTTGTGTAGTAGGATGGGCTGAGAGAGACACTGATTGGCTCAAGATTTCATGCCTTGGTAGGGATTAGAAGCTGGATCTCCCAAGTCCCAGTCCAAAACTCTACACCTCCCAGAGTCTATATGTGTGTGCACCTTGAAGATGCTGACCAACAACACTAGTAGCACAGCAAATCCTGTACAAAAATGAAAAATAATTTTTCTTTCCTTTTCTTTTAAAATGGCTGTACAGCAAAGCCCTAATTGCCAGCAATATACTCCAGTTTTTGTCTCACAGATAAGGAGTTAAAGGCAGCCTATTTTCTCACATCACTGAAAACATTATCTATGACTAATGGCCACTTGGTTTTCTGTAAGGCTCTTTTTCTTTGAAGCAATATGTGTAAAATGGGGAGAATTATTAGATTATCATCCTTGTTTAAGTACTTTATTATTGCCATTTCTTGGAAACAAGGTTGTATAATCACTTAATAGAAAAAGCAGATCACATCTTTACAAACTGCAGAAACTGCTTCATGGGCATTTTGCAAATTAAGGCAATACATATAAGACACAACAAATGTTTCTTTTTATGTTTATGACTGAGCTGAACTTCCAGGGGGCTTAGCTTGATCAGCCATGTATGTTAAAAAATTAATCCCCTCTCTTCATTATTAGAATTTTAACACAGTTAACAAATGGGCTACCATCTCATCTCTTTGTTGTAAATAACAACAATGAGCAGTTCTTTTCCACGGTGTTTCATAATTACCAAGATAACTTTTAAATAGTCATTAGGGGTCATTTTCAAACACACAGAAACAGCACAAGAATTCTTCTAAGACTGTGTCACTTTCAACAAATTACATTTTCTAAGTTGCTCCCCTACCCCACTGAACAATCTTACAAGTTCATGGAAAGTTCTGTTGAACTACAAAGATGTTTTGGACTACAACTTGGACTACGACATCCCACCATGATCAGCGGTGAAGGATGGTGGCACCCATTGGCCAACATATCTGAAAGGTACCTGGGGAAAGGCGATCTATGAGAAGATACATCCAAATGGAGCAAATTAAATTAAAGATTTGCCAGTTTCAACCATCCCAACGTAAAAATTGTTCATGAGAGAAACTTAGACTGTCTCAACCTGGTAGACTTCAGATGCATTGGACTACCACTTCCATGGTTTTAAGCCATGGACCATTTGATGACTAGGGGTAATCAGAATTATAGATCAGCACATCTAGAAGTCACTAGGTTGTGGAAGAGTAATGTAGTCATTTTATCAATTCAGTTTGGTACTATTGTTTTCCTCTGATGACTGTTTTTTATTTTTACTTGAATTACTCATAGGCATCATTTAGCAAACAAAAATGATGCCACAGAGTCAGCTTAGTGTACTGACCGAGTGTTGGACTTGAAATCTGGGAGATCTGAGTTTGAATCTCCACTCAGCCATGGAAACCTACTGGGTGACCATGAGCAAATCACACTCTCTCAGCCCGAGAGGAAGGCAGTGACAAACCCCTTATGAACAAATCTTATCCATAAAATCCTGTGATAGGGTCTCTTTTTTTAAAAAATATTTTTTATTTAATACAATACAATCTTACAATAACAAAACAAAACAGTACAAAATCCTTCACCACTACATAACTTAAGAACACAAAACAAAACAAAAAGCAGAAAAAACAACCCACTACCCACCAACATTAACTTATTTACCCTTCACCTAACCACCAACACATAACAAATAATAACCCCGATGTGAGAGGTGGTGATATCTTAAAAGTTTAAATCTTAATCCACCATTTTTCTCATTGATATCTACATATTAATTACTAATGATATAGCTGATTAAATAGTCGATTCTTACTAATACAAATAAATCATTAATCAAGAGGAAAAAAAGTATCATCGAACATATCACCATCTCTCCCTCCCCACATTAATACCCTCCCACTAAAACTCCTTATGCACATGCTTTCTTATCTGTAATTTCCTTCTAATTCTCACATATCCTTCAATATCTTGTAATATAAAGTTTATGATATTCTATCAATATATCAGCATATAGTCAACACACTTATTATTATTTGTGAAAATATATGTCAAATAAATAAATAAATTATGGCACAAATCGTAAATTAACTTAATCTAACGCACCTTTCTTTTCCCCTCATTATATTCCCTATGAAACTGATAACTTAAAAAAAACACACGTCCTGAACACTACTTTATGTGGTTCTTCAGTTTTAAAAAGGGAAATTTATGGCGTCCTTACCCCAATATTTTTTCCATAGAGGAGACAATATCTTCCACTCATCGCTAATCTCCTTTCCCCCCTGTCTTCTAAGGACCCTATTACTATATCAGCTTCCACTATATCCAACAATTTTAGCAACCAATCTTCAATTCTTGGAAACCCATTATGTTTCCAAACCTGTGCATAGCATAGCCTTGCAGCGGTTATCATATATAAAAATATTTTCTTTTTTGAGTTATTCATATGAAAATTTTCTATCATATTAAGAAGATATATTTTTGGAGATGGGCAAAATTTAATTTTAAATGTATTTCCATCCAAACGTTTTTCACTACTTCACAATGCCACCACATATGATATAATGTACCCTTCTTTCCACATTTCCAACAAAGATCACTCACATTTTTTTGCATCTTTGAAATTTTAGCCGGAGTAATATGCCACCTATGAAGCATTTTAACATAATTTTCCTTCAAGTTTGTTGGTTTCAACAACCTCCAAGTATTTGTCCATGATCTTTCCCACTCTTCTAAAGGTTTTTTAGAAGGTGATTACTTGGCTCATGTCCTGTGCTCATTTTATCATTGAATCTTTAATAAATTCCATCTCATTTAATAATCTCAAAAGAATGCTATATATTAAACTTACCTTATATTTTAAATCAGGTTTTAAAATATTATCAAAATCTCTCTAATTTCAAAACCTTCAGCTACTCTATCCTTTTTATATTTTTCCTTTAATTGCAAAAATAATAACCAATGTGTCTGCCAACCCTGGGAATATAGTTCTTCTTTTGATTTAAAGGTAATATTTTCGCCGTTCACATTTAGTAAATCTTTATATATGATCCAAGTATTTAATTTAGGGATCTCTTTTTTATAAAAAGCCTCGTGAGACGAGACCCAAAGTGGAATTTTTAAATATAAAATTCTTTTATATCTTAGCCACACTGTAATTAGGGATCTTCTTAAAAGATGAGCCTTAAATTCTTTATCTATAGAGGCCTTGCCATACCATAGGTAGGCATGCCATCCAAAATATAATTCCCCGCCCTCCAAAGTTAATAATCTGCTGTTTCTTAAAGTAATCCACTCAGATATCCACTCTAAACAATTTGAGTAATAATATAATTTTAAATTTGGCAATCCTAATCCACCTCTCTCTTTACTATCTTCTAAGATCTTATATTTTATCCTGGGCCGCTTCCCTTCCATATAAATTGTCGGAGTTGTCGATTCCATTCCTCAAAAGGCTTTTCATTCAAAATTATTGGGAGATTTTGAAACAAAAAATTAAATTTTGGTAAAAAGGACATTTTAACCACAGCTATCCTACCCATTAAAGATAATTCCAAATTTTGCCACCTCTCAAGTTCCTTCTTAAGTTCATTCCAGATCCTTTTATAATTATTATCAAATAGGTCTACATTATTTTTTGTAATGATTATTCCAAGGTATTTTACCCGCTTAGCTAACGTAAATCCTGTTACTTTTATTAATTCCTGTTCTTCTTGTAATGGGATATTTCTTGTCATTATTTTCGTTTTTTGCGTATTTATTTTATAACCTGATAATATACCAAATTCCGTCAATTTATTCCTTAGTATATCTACGCTAACAATAGGATCTTCTAATATAATTACTAAATCATCTGCATACGCACTGACTTTATACTCTTGATTCTTAATTTTAACACCGTAAAGTTGCTTATCTTGCCTCAGCTTATTAATCAATACTTCTAAAACTAATATAAATAGAAGCGGTGCTAAAGGACATCCCTGCCTCACCCCTCTATTTATATTTATATTCTGGGTAGTTTCTCCATTTACTATTATTGTAGCTTTTTGATTATTATAAATAGCCATTACCCACTCCGTATATTGCCAGCCCGAATTTATGACCTTTAGAGTTTGCTCTAGAGATAGGGTCTCTTGAGGGTCACCGAAAGTCAGAAATAACTTGAAGGCACACAAGATAAACGAATTACATCAACAATGTCACAGTGCCTTGTCTGATGCGATAGCATCACTAGTTGTCAGGATATCAAAGACAAATGAGACTAATTCTTTTTATTTATTTTTTTAAAATACACATACTAAAATTTGACACATATCATATAGATTAAAGATGGAAATTATTTTCTATCAGAGACAAATTCTAAGTGAATAAGCAAATGATTTTGAAACAAGTATAGAAAATTTGCTAGAATGGAAGATTTTGACGGAGCAGTAGTAATTAACTGGGCCTGAATCCTGTATTTAAAAAAGTCTGCGTAGGGTTGTTGCTTCTTTTGCCTTGGCCTTGCATTTGCAGAATTTTCTCCATGCCATTGTTGATACTGATGACACTGTTATGTCAGCAACGAAAGTTTAAACATAATTTCATGTCATCCATGAATAACAGCAAAACAGTAAATGCTACAGCATTTATTTTGTTCAAATACTATCAGATACTAAATCCTACTACAAGTCGACTATTATGTACTAGCAAACTGAATGCTACTGCTTGTCAACTATTAAATGCATAATACTGAAATTACATATTGTCAGATATCAAGCGGTGACATCGTTTTAGAAATTACTGATGTCCATGAACTGGAAATTTCAGGTATTAAATCTTGGGCCCTGAATGCAAATCATGCAGTGGGCTGTTCTACTACCAGTTTGCGCTGGTTTTGGCACATGGACATTCAGAAGTCCTTTCTGTGCCATCATAGAATCAAGTTGTAAATCTCTCTCAAAATAAAAATTACGTGCACATCCGGATTTAAATACAAACCTTTGAAAAATGATGTGTTTTTGTATGCATTTATTCTTTTTCTAAAAAAGCATTTTATATGTATATTGGCTCATTTTTTAGTGAGAAAGGCTTGCAAAATTCAAGGAAGCATGAAAACGAAAATATAAATTTGTGTTTCTGTGGATGTGTTAGTTTAGAAAATGCAAAACTGCAGACGAGACCCAGTCCTGGAGGCTGCCAATTCAAACTGGTGCCAAACTGTTTAGCACTTCAAACACATTTCGTGCCTTGACCAGAAGGAGGTTGTAGGCTATCGTAATGCTCTGAAAACCCACAGTGAGAAGACCTCAGTGTGCCAGAAATGAAAACAAAAAGGCATCTGGTTGCCTTTGTTATCCCAGAATGATGGCTGACAGGTGGGCCGTGGTACCACATTTCTCCAACTTGTGCTTGCTTTGCCAGAACGCCTACACTGTACCCCCTGCAGTAATGAATCCTGACAGCACCAGCTGTCAATCACAAAAACAGATTTCCCAGGGCTTTGGTTCCTACCACTATTCTCTCTGGTACAGAAGAATGAGACAAATACCAGATGATGGAAGGAGGATTTCGCTGACAGGAAAGGAACCTGGAAACATTCCATACTGGCTATCATACCCTCCAGCTGCCCCGATTTGGCAGGGATGGTCCTGATTAATCCTCTGTCCTCCCACTTTTCAGCTGCTTTTAAAATGTCCCAGTTTCTCTCTCTTCCTTCCACTTTCCCCCTTTGTCCTCAGTTTATTCCATTGATACAAACTGAGTTCAAAATGCAAAAGTAGTTTGTGCTCAATAAACTCATGGGAGGAGGGCAGTGGTGAAGTCTTGCCATTCCTCGTAGACTCAGGCAAAAGCAAACTGCTGCAACATTTCCTAGTTTGCACGTTCTTCCTCATTAATAATATTGCCATCTTGATCACACTCTGATCTTGCTTGGCCATCTTGTTTTTTTCATCTGTGAAATGTTGAAAGGTATGGAAATGACACCTCTGTATTAGATTCTGGAGTTCATTCCTACTATTATTACCATCATCATTATATTCATCATTTTTATTATCCCACCTTTTTTCCAAGGTTGGGGCAGCTTACAAATAAAAATGTTTACAACCTAGTTTAAAACATACAAAAAATCAGCATTTAGCTAAATGAACTAGTGACAGCACAATATATTGCTTCGCTGGTTTCAAAATGTGTTACACCAATCCTACTGCCTTTTGGGGCTGTTGTGGCCATTCTTCTAAGTGGGGTTCCAAACATCTTCTCCAGAGACTCATCTCCAACTCCCCACTGCATCATTTGTCCCCTTCCAACAACTACATGGAATTTTTTTTCCAAAGCAGAAAGATTAGGAACTTTGGCGTGCTTCTCCTAATACAGAAGATTTTTTTAAAAAAATCAAGGCCCATGTTCCTTTTGAGGTGATCACTTACCTCTCAAATGCAAGTTTTGGAGGGGGCCAGTGGTGGTCTGGAACAGTCACCCTATTCTCCCTCTCTTTGTTCTTTCTTGGAAAGGTTAGCCGTTTTCACCGTTTCTCTTTCTCTCCAAAGAACAGAACTTGAGAAAGTTTGTTGGGTTTTTTGGAGCACAACCCCCATCATCCATCAGTCCCTGCTGTGTGAAAAAGTCATATTGCTTGGCACTGCTAAGAATCTAAAGAGAGAATGGAGATGAGCAAACAGGATGGGATGGGGCTGATTAGAGAGGGGTGTGTGACGGTAGTGGTGACAGTGGTAATGCTGCTCCTATCTGCATAAGATAAAGCTAGAAACTAGGCATGGCTGTACATGCTTAGTAGAGGTTGCTTGTTCTTAGTACATACAACCACTTGATTATTTAGATACTAGAATAAGGGTGGGAATCAGCCCCCTACAATGTTGTTGGATTAATTGTTTATTTTTTATTTATTTATGTCCTGAATTTATACTCTGTCTTTCTTCTGCCGTGGAGCCCAAGGTGGATTACAAGAATTTAAAATCAAAATTAGCTAAAATATTATATTACAATAGTTAAAGAACAATTCACTATTAAAAGCAGATAGTTAAAGAGTTTAAAATACTTTTGAAACATAATTAAAAACGTACAAGATAAAACCGCAGCACATCATTTTCAACATTGTTCTGCCATATGATTAAAAATCAGTGAAATGCCTGCCTAAATAAATTTCCGCTAGCAGAAAGAGAGCAAGGAAGGGCCTAATCAAAACTCCTAGCAAGAGGGAATTCCAAAGCCTGGGAGAAGTCACAGAGAAGATTCTTTTCCTGTGTCCTCTTCAAGTGATGATCAGTATTAGGACAAAAAAAAAAAAAGCCTTCCTCTGAAGATCTTAAAACTTGGGCTGTTTTGTATAGGGAAATGTGGTCTTTTAGACAGACTACAGCTGCAATTTATGACTGCAGTTACAAATGTGAAACCTAGAGTTACATATCCATAATTGTTTCATATTCACGATTCCTATGTATTCAATAGTGAAGGGATTATATAAGGATTGTAAAAGTCCTCCAGTCCTGACTTACTGGGCATCAACTGCTGCAAGCAATAGGGATCTGTTCTCCTGTTGATTGGGGTGCAGCAGACTCATGTTTCCATCCCTCTCTGGGAACAATCTTTGGTATGGTAGTTAGAAACAGGACCCCTGTCAGAATTTCTTCTTGCACCAGAGATTGCTTGGGGTGTGTGTGCGCGTGCGCGCGTGCGTGCGTGCGTGTAAAAATATCAGTCTGCTGCATCCTGATCATCAGAAGAACAGATCTCCATCACTGGCAGTGGCTGCCCAGTAAAGTCAGGATTACTGGGGGAAGGGTCAGGCCAAGAGATGCTACTTAGTTAGGTATACTTAGGCCATTTCTGCACCAGACTGTTATAGTGCTAATTATTCCACTTTCAACATCCTGTGGAATCCTGGAGTTTGTAGTTTAAGGAGGGGCCTAAATTGCAAACCCCAGGATTCCATAGGATGTTGAAAGTGGAATAATAGCACTATAACAGTCTAGTGCGGAAATGCCCTAGTTAAGTTAACTAAGTAGCTGATCTAGAATTACAATCAACAGTTCCAAGCATTCCACACCATTGCCTATCCTGGCCTATTCTGCTGGGACTTGCAGTCCAACAATATCTGGAGGGCCACCTGATTCTTGCCCCTTGCAGAACAATATCCACTCAAAATGTAGAACCAGTGAGTTGGTCCAATTGCCAGATGTCCAGGGCAACAGTCACACTTAATAGTCCAACACACAGTCAGTGGGATACATTCCCTCAGTAGAGCTCACTTCTGATTAAAAATGTGCAGTGGTTTGCTCTATGAATGTCTGCCCCTGGGTATGAACTGAGTTCTGGGCCACTGCCTTACCTTCTTTCTTCTATCCATAGACTGTATGGCAGCTAAGCTCTTCCTCTTACCAGGATCTCCCTGTCTTTAGCTCTTGTAATTCCCACTGAGCCAAATCCCAGGCTTATTAGAGTGTGCACTGGCAACTGTTCCACAAAGATTTATGCTGAGTCTGTGGGGGCTGCAGGGGTTCTTATTACAGGGATTTTTTGTTAGCTTTTTTCTTTTTTGGTATCGTTGTCCTGTTGCACACTGAAGGGGAAGGGCATTATCTATCAGGGGACCAGATTATTTCCTATAATTGTCACTGAACGACAAATACAGAGGCTCTTAGGGGAAAATATTGATTTTTTTGCAAATCTTCTTACCCCCAAAGAGGGGTGTGTGTGTGTGTGTGTGTGTGTGTGTGTGTGTGTGGTGTTATGTGTATGTGTGTGCCTTGTTTTGTTATTTTCTTTGCACTCTTCTGGCTCTTTATTTTTTAGCATTATACCTTGTTGTTATTGTATGCCTTCAAGTAAGTTCCATCTTATGAAGATGTTAAGGCAAATCTATCACAGGGTTTTCTTGGGAGGATTTTTTCAGAAGGGGTTTACCATTGCATTCTTCACAGGCTGGGAAAGTAGCTGTTACATTTCTATACTACTTATCAGTGCTAAGTACTCTCTAAGTGGTTTACAATGTGTTTAGCTAATTCCTCCAGCAAGCTAGGTACTCATCTTACTGACTATGGAAGGATGGAAGGCTGAGTCAACCTGGAGCCCTACAGGATCGAACTCACAATGTTGTGGCTGCAGTATGGGTCTTTAACCACTGTGCCACCAGGGCTCCAGTGTAAATCATCCAAGGTCACCCAGTGGGTTTCTATTGTTGAGTGGGATTCAAACTTTGGTCTACTGGAGTCCTAGGCCATTTCTGCTCTACATTGTTATAGTGCTATTGTTCCACTTTCAACATCCTGTGGAATTCTGGGATTTGTAGTTTACTGAGGCCAAAGAGCTCTCTGGCTTAGAATTCTAAATGGCTCTCCCTAAACTGCAAATCCCAGGATTCCATAGGATGCTGAAAGTGGACTAATAGCAGTATAACAGTCTAGTACGGAAATGGCCCTAGTCCAATAGGCTGGCTGTTTATACTTTGCTATGCAATCTTGGAAACAGTTCATTAAATTGAAGGGCATAGGTTAGAAGATTCCAGCACTTTCTGCTAGGAGAGGAAGTTCTGAAAAGAGGAAGAGAGATACTGGATCTCAGGGGGCAGCCATTACAGTTGTACAGGGCAGAAGGAGAGATGGAAAGGACAGACAGTTACACTCTAATTGAAGGGACAGGAATAGGCTGCTGTTTGTCCTTAAATGGTCCCCCAACTCAAACAACCTGGATAATCTCGGCATAGAACTCTTGGGTTGAAAATGCAGTTGTCGAATGCCTGGTTGATGAATGGGAAGAGAGCTGCCATTTAGGACTTGACCTTGGATGAGCATGCTGACCTGATATGTATCGCATAGACTCAGCTGGATGTGGTGAAGGGAGGGGGATTAACCTCTCTCAGCTTTGTCCATCTGGGTTCTTTCTGCAGCAGCATGCAAGACCTGGAGGGCAGGGAGGTAGAGATGCAGTAATCTATCAGAATCCCATCCCCCTGACCAAGTGCCTTACTCCACCAATTTCTGGGCTTGAGTGTGTTTACCTGAAACTGGGTGGCCTGGGCAGGTTAGGAATTCTTTTGGTGTACTGCCCATCCCACTGGTTAACAGTCTCCCTTCCTGAGGTAGCTGGCATGGTCTCAGGGTTGCTGTTGAAATCCTGCATCCCCACTCCCAATCTTGTAGTGCTGGAGGATTTCAACATCCAGGTGGAGACTGCTGTATTGGGACTGGCTCAGGATTTCATGTCTGCCAGAACAACCATGAGTCTGCCCCAAGTGATATATGCTCTACTGAAGCTGCTAGGCACACTCTAGACCTTGTTTTCTGTGGGGGGTGGGGGTGAATGTGATCTGGAGGACTTGTCTATTGTTCCATTGTCATAGACAGATCACCATCTGATGGCGTTTAGACTTGCTAGTACTCAGAACTTCTGCAAGGTGGCAGACCCACTAAAATGGTCTGTCCCAGGAGGCTTATGGATCTGGATGAATTCTTGATGGCTCTTGGCAAGTTTGCTGCTGTCTTGGCAGGCAATCCTGTTGAAGTCTTGGCCGCTCTTTGGAATGGAGAAATGGCCAGGGCGGTGGAAGCAATCACTTCCGAGGGTCTCCTGTCACAGAGTGGAGCCAAGCTAGATCCCTGATTCTCCAAGGGGCTGTTGATAATGAAACAAATGAGAAGGTGACTGGAACAATGTTGGCAAAAAACTCGGAGCAGGTCTGATAAAATCCAGCTAATTCTTATCTGAGGAGTTACTCTGTGGCAATAAAGGCAGAGACCAGGTGTTTGCGTTTCTGCAGGAAAATGGCGTAGTGTCCTAACACAGTTCAGGGTCATTCTGTCTTCCTTGCAGGTATCTTTTCTCCCTTGGTCCCAAGACATTCTTTAAAGGTATAAGCTGTGAATTACAAATGCCTCTTTTTGTCTCAGGAAATGAATGCAATCCTTCACGCAACATGGACACTTACTGGGTTGTTCCCAAGGACCCGTTATTCTTAATTATGTTCTCTGTTCCGCAGAGACAATCTCAAACATCTCTTTTCGAGCACTGAAAGAGATAAGTTGGTCTGCTTGAATGTGAAACGTGAATGGAAGAACAGCCGCTTATGATTAGCACCATGTCAGAAAAAATCATCATGAAAAATACTGGTGTAGGAAATGGAAAGACCAGCCTTAAAAGCAGGGGAAGAGAGAAGGAAAGAGAGAAAGGCCATTTCTGCACTAGACTGTTATAGCGCTATGATTCCACTTTCAACATCCTATGGAATCCTGGGGTTTGCAGTTTTGGGAGGGGCCAGCCAGCCCCTCCCGAAACTGCGAACCCCAGGATTCCATAGGATGTTGAAAGTGGAATCATAGCGCTATAACAGTCTAGTGCGGAAATGGCCAAGAGAGAGGGAAACAAGCGGTTGTGGTGAATATTTTAAGATATATTGTCAAATTCATTCATCTAGTTACAGATGACTGTGCTGAGGAAACTGTTCATTGCTCTGGCTGTTGTCCAAGCCACATGTGCATGAAATGGAGGGGGGATTAACCTCTCTCAGCTTTGCATGTGTCTAAGGCAAAGGTGGGACTCACTTTGCATTCCAGAAATTATTGGTGCACGTGTTCCAGGAGCGTTAGTCAGCATCACCAACAGTGAAGTATAGGGTTGACAGAAGTGGACTAGCTCAGCCCCCAAGATTTCAGGGCCAAAACCTGAGATCTAGAAATGATCGTTGTAATGTCATATGGGCCTGGTATCAACAAGGAACTGGGCATGTTTAGCCTTGAGAAGAAAAGAATGAGAGGGGACATGATAACCATATTTAAATATCATATATTAAGCGTTAACCACAATTTCACAGATATGCCATTCAAATGAAAAACAAGGCTAAGTAAGGGGGAATATTATATATATGTAGATAACACTTTTCAAGACAATGCTCTTGCTTTAAGGTTTTTCTTCCTCAATCTGAGAACTGGAGATTTAGGGCAAGCCTCAGAAATTGGGGGACTCCAGTGAGGAATATTGGGAGATCCAGCTCAACAACATCCAGGGGCCCTCTATGATTCCCATGCCTCGTCTGATGGTACTATTTGCATTAGGGACAGAGGAAAGTGTGACTCATAGACTCCACATTTAAGGCCACATAAGCCCTAGAAATCTCCAAATCCCCCTGAATTCCCTAAGACATTAAAATTGGACCAATTTTCAGGTAAATTTTCACTCCAAAATGATATCAAATGCCTCCGAACTGCCTGCAAATGTGGTGGTTTAGCTCACCCTTCCAAATGCTGAAAGCTAGTCAAAAATGTCACTTGGAAGTGGTATGACATCACTTCTAGTGCAGCTAGATGTATTGGTATGGCCTGTGGAGGTGAGGGTACGGGGGAGAAAACTGTCCCCTGTCCCCCATGGAGTTGTCCAAATTTGGTTTACATCATAGTTGTGAAGTACACTTGACCATACATGCGCTCTGGTGTGCTATTCCAGCAATTCAGCTGAAACACTGGCCCCATTTGAATTCTCCTTCAACTGTCAATATGTAGCAGCCATTTTAGCAGCGATGAGGGAGATGGGAAGCAGGACCAGTTCCATCAGGTTTGCTGAAGGACCAGTTCCATTGGGCAGTCTTTCTGGAATTCAAGGGCAGTTCAAAAAGAATATTGACAAGCTGGAGCATGGCCAGAGGATGGTGGCCAAGATGCTAAAAGGTCTGGAAACCAAGCCCTTTGGAGAGCAATAGGGAGCTGGATATGTTTAGCCTGAAGAAGAGAAGAATGAGAGGGGACATGATAATCATATTTAAATATTTGAAGGGATGTAGTTTGTAGTTCCTATGTAGACCTGCCCACAGCTGCAAGGTATGTGGTAAACTCCAGCAGAAGTTAGAGGATCCTCTTGTCTTTTGCTGAACGTAGCGTTTGTTGAATTTTCTTGGTCAGTCTGTTGATTGTTTGGAGGTTATGTTTCTTCGTCAATTTCCCTACAAAACGCAGCGTCCAAACATGAATCAAAGAACATGAAAGACGCTGCGGACTGGTCCAGCCAGAAAAATCAGTGGTAGCAGAACATGTTATAAACCAACCTGGACACAGAATGCTTTTTGAAAGCACAGAAATTCTAGACCATTCTGACAACTACTATGTCAGACTGCACAGAGAGGCCATCGAAATCCATAAACTCATGGATAATTTCAACAGGCAAGAAGAAACTCAGAAACTAAACAAAATTTGGCTGCCGGTACTGAAGAACACTAAAATCAAGACTCAAAAAATATGGCAATGAACACCACCCAGACTCTGGAGGTCCTTCTACAGGGAACAATACAATGGATTGCTAATGTACTTGATGCACTGTTATGCATATCCCCTGACTAACAATACAACTCTGGGGGATATCCCATTTAACAATAGGCCGTCACACAGACCAACATATACAAATTGCTTCTTCCCACCCGGGGACTACACAAGTATATATACTCTTGTCTCACTTCCATGCCACCAGGTTCTCTGAAGATGCCAGCCAAAGATGCAGGCAAAATGTCAGGAAATAATACTAATAGAACACAGCCTCTAAGCCTGGAAAACCCACAACAACCGCTGGTATGGCAGTTGATCACGGATGAGAAAGGGAGTCTGTGAGGTTTAGGAGCTTGAGTGGTTAGAAGAGTTGGAATCAGGGTCAGAATTAGCTAAGAGATGAGTGAGAGACAAAGCTGTGATTCAGATGTATTAAATAAATAATCTGTAATGTTATATTGACATTCTCTTTAATAAATCATTATTTTTGTATTATATGCCTTTCTTTCCAGGAATGCTATATATTGGAGTGTTGAGTTCAGACATGGCCTGTGGTGGTGGCAGTTGACAGAGGAGCAGTGTCTGGTGGGGATAGAAGATAAATAAAATTTCACATAGGAACCATGTGAGCATCTAGGAGGTCCTTATGTTTTGTGGCCACAGTGATGGGACAAGAGAAGATCACACACTGGTGGCAGAGGGGGGATAAAGGGATGATGGTAAGGAAAAGTGGCAGCAAAGGGATAGGGAGAACCCCACATCCACCACACTCTGAGATGTACAGCTCTTGCAGTCAGGTCTATTCTAATGTTTAGGTGGAATCTGCTTTCTTCCAGTAATTGAATCTTCCTCAGGATGAACATACCCAGCTCCCTAATCCAATCCTCATAGACTTCGTTTACAGACTTTATACTCTGAACATGTTCCATCCTGTCAATTTCTTGTAGCTTTAATCATTAACAGATCCTGGAGAAGGAAGGATGACCTAGTGTGAAGGATGATGTCATTGCTGCGTGTCCATATATTGGAATATAGCTGGACACTTCTCTACCCCTCCCCACTCTCTACCAGCCAGTAAATGGCTGTGCCGCAGAGGGGATGCAGCAAATAGGTTTCTGAGGTGTGTGTGTGTGTGTATGAGGTAGAACAGTGGTTCTCAACCTGTGGGTCCCCAGATGTTTGTGGACTTCAGCTCCCAGATGCCCTGAGCATTTACCATAGTGGTTGGGGCTTCTGGGAGCTGAAGTCCATGAACATCTGGGGACCCACAGGTTGAGAACCACTGAGGTAGAAGATGTGCAGTTCTGTGTAGTGACACTTTATGCTGCATCTTCCTTCTTTAGGATCTGTTAACTATTAAAGGTGTAGGAACCCTGGCCTGTATTAAACTAGTTTTTTCAAGGACTGGGGAAGGATCACCTTTTCTTGAAGTCTCTCCTCATGTGGCCCCCATTGTTTTTCTGTCCCACCTTCCCAGCTCTTTGGCCATCTTGGATTCTTCACAATGGCAGGTTCCCAATTCACCATCTCCTTTGTAGAGGGTGAAATGACTATGGTCATTTTCTTTTACTTCTAATCCTGAAATGATTTGGAGGTGAGGTAACAATTGCCATTTTATTTCATTTCATTTCATTTTGGAGGCATTCCGCAAAAGCACCGGAAAAGTGATGGCTAAATCTTCACTACAGTCAGCAAACCAGTAAAACTGATAACAGTGCTAGGAGCTTTAAAAGCTGTTCTTAAAAAAAAGAAGACTAGTAAGACTCCCTATAACACAATTATGTAACTTAACCCCTTTGCCCTAATTTAACCCTGCCCTCTCATTGCAACCATTTTGTTTCCTTTCCTTTCATTTAGTTTTGAGGGTTTGCCTTCCCACAAGTGAAGGAAATCAGCCATGTTCCCTTGCTTCCCTGACTGGGCAAAATGTAGGAAGGCAAAACACTGGTGTCTTTGTTGAGAAATTTCTTGCAGTCCAGCTCTGGAGACAAACAACTGTAGCAGGACTCAGGAAACACTTTAATGTAGCTTGACCTTCAATGTCCTGCCGCCTCGGAGTGTGGTGGAGTCTCCTCCTTTGGAGGTTTTTAAGCAGAGGCTGGATGGCCACCTGTTGGGAATGCTTTGATGGGTGTTCCTGAATGGCAGGGGGTTGGACTCGATGGCCCCCGGGGTCTCTTCCAACTCTACGATTCTATGGCCATTTCCGCACTGGGATTTTAAAATGGTGCAGAGCGACCTCCAACGGAGGTCTTCTGCACCATAGAGTGGACTGGGGTGGACTACTTTCTGTAGTTCCACACCTCAGTCCGGTTCTGTGCAACCAGAACTGGTCGCGCAGCGTGATTTTTAAAAACCTCTTTTTAGAGGTTTTTAAAAAGCACGGAGTGCACGAAGCTGTGTAGGTCCGTCACCCAGCTCTGGAGCAGATTTGCAGGCGCACGCAAGTGCGTTCCTGTAGATCTTCCGGGGGCGGGCTTTCGGCGGGCAAGCTTCTCTGATTGGTGGAGAGCCTCCATCAGCCGGAAGCCGCCATTTGGGATGCTGAAGAGCTGTGGAGCGATGAACTCGCACTGCTGCTCTTCGCAACGGACTTGCCCGGACAAAGGAAAAATCCAGTGAGCTCCGTTTACGGTCATTTTCCCCCGATGTCTGGAAAGGGCCTATGATTCTATCCCATGAGTTTTCTTAGACAAGTGTGCAGCACTTCTGCTAGATACAGTGATAACCATGGTATGTTTTGTACACACACTAATCCATTAGTCTTCTGAGCTGAGTGAACCAAGCTGGAGAATTCTAATACCAGACCTCTGAGGACTAGTCTGAGCATAAAGGGTTGTGACTGGCTGGAACACTATACATGCGTAGTCCACACACTGGAACATTTCACTGCAATTCCTGTATGTCAAATATTAAAAGCTACATAAAATCACTCAACTCCACCCATTTCTGCACTATACGGTTATAGTGCTATCATTTCCACTTTCCACATCCTATGGAACTCTGAGGTTTGCATTTTAGGGAGGGGCATTCAGAATTCTCAGCCAGAGAGGTCTTTGGCGTCAGTAAACTATAAACCTGAGAATTCCACCGGAGGTTGAAAGTGGAACAATAGCACTGTAACAGTGTAGTGTGGAAATGGCCACCAATTCTAATGTAACAGTCTTTGAGGAAGACAATTCAAATACTCAGCAATGAATTGGAGAAGAATCAAGTGATGTTCATAGTTTCTTATGTTCCCACTAATGGGAACTTACAATCAAATCATCTGGGTGCTAGGGACCTATTTACAACTTTGGAAGAAGACTTCACATTCTATTGAAGAACTGATTAATGACTTCTACTTTTTGTCCTAGCTATGTATCAATATAAATATAAAAAAAAACTTTTCTTGAAACATATTTGCAAGAACTGGTGTACCTTGTTTTGTCTATGTCATGTGCTTCAACCAACTCAATTTGTCTCCCCTCTTCCCTTCCCTCACTTCCTTCTACTATTTTTAAATCATCATTATCCTCCTCACCCACATTCTCATCATCCTCATCCTCATAATTCTCATCCTCATAATCAAGATTTGTTCCTGAGGACTAGGAACATAAAAACAAATTCTGGATGTATATTTCTGGCGAAGCAACAACAACAACAACAACAACAACAATAATAAAATGTATTTCTATCCTGCCTCTCCACATGGATCGAGGCAGCGAACAACATGAAATACATTATACATTAAAAGACATTAAAAGACATTAAAAACATACCCAATCCTCTCCACCCACCAACACACCTAAACCAACCCCTTAAAACAACTTTTGGTAATATATTGTTTTAATAATGTTGTTAGTCACCTTGAATCCCATTATTGGGAGAAAGGTAGGAAATGATGATGATGATGATGATGATATGCAGATGATACAAGACAGATGGTCAAAGTCCACAAGTTTTCTTGCGAATCTTTTCCCTGATCTCCTGCCAGGCCGAAAGAAAAGATCAGATTCAAGCAAATGAAATAGTTCTAAAAGTAGATAAAAATAGGAAAGTTTCAGACAAGACATTTTTCATTCTATTAGAGAATTAGAGAGGCTTTTCCCTCCCTCATTTTGTAATGGAACAATACATTTTTCATAGAGTCAGTCATGCTTGAGAATAATTAATGGTTCATTAGAAGGAGCTTTAATGATGTTTCAACTTCTCCTTCCTCCGCCACTGCCCAGGAAATACCACCAACCTACTTCTCAGTATTGCCAGTAATAAAGAGATATTTGCCAGCTAAACAATGAAATATGCTCAGTGTTGTATCCCACAAGCTTCAAAGTTCATGAGGATGAATTTTTAGTAAGATGGGAAAGGACCTCTGCATAAGTTCAGAACAGATCTTGAAAAAATCCCTTCCTTCCTGTTTTGGATTACAATTCCTTTGGTTATGATGGCTGGGGGAGTCTTGAGTCATTTCTGCACTAGACTGTTATTCCACTTTCAACATCCTATGGAATCCCAGAGTTTACAGTTTTGGGAGGGGTCAGCCAGAAATGGCCTCGTGTGGAAATGGCCTTAGAGTTGTCCTAAAAAGGGACTTTTGTAAACTTTGGGTCAGAGGCATCCTTTTCTTGATTTTTGCTGTATCTGTTCCAGGAAGTTCAGTAGCACAGTGCATGCTTTGCATTCTAAACAACTGAATTTCAGCGGTGGCTGGCAACCTCTGATAGCAAGTCCTGGAAAGGGATGTGCTACAGACTGTAAACAGCTGCTGCTAGTCACAGTGGAAAGCAGTGGCCTACCTCCATCAAGCTATAATCTGGCTTAGTATATAGCAGCATAATAATCTTTAAAACTGTGTCCAGGCTCTGAAACCAGATAGCAGAGGGAGTCCTTATTCAGAGTAAACCTAGAGCTAGAAAATATTAATTTTTGGAACTACAACCCCAGGCAGCAGAGGCAATAGCTGTGCTGTCCGGGTGATTCTAGGAGTTGTTGTCCAACGAGGTAACTTTTCTAACCTGAGTCCCTGAGAAATAGAAGGCAGGCAACAGAACCGTATTTGGAGAAAGGACAGTTTGCTAGTTGGAGCAAAATTGGATTTCTGTAGCTGAAAATATCTGTTCAGAGCACTTACATTTACAAAAGCCCTCTGTGTGAGAGAGCTCTCTGGCTAGTGCAAGAACATTATCTGAGATGCGCATTGAATATATTAATGACCATTGGGCTGATCTTTGTTACACCCCGGGAAGGAAATAAAAACCCTGCTGTTTCATTTCTGTTATGGATAACCTTTAGCTGCAGTTAATTACAGCTGTAATTTCATATTGCAAACCTGTTAGAAGCTTTGCGCTCATTAATTATCCCCCTCCCCATCCAGACAAGCAGAAAGAGTTTTGAAGCAGAGAAAATATCTAGAGGGCAGGAATGAGGACTGCAATAGAAGAGGAAAATTTTTCTAAGGAAAAGAAAGAGAGAAAGAATGCTGACCTGGTTGTCTGTGTAACCCCAGAAAGAGAGGGACCAATTCTTCTGTCCCAATGGTTCTAATCAAGAGAAGTGTATGCAGTTAAATTTAATTAAGCTAATTTAATTCTAGCAGGGCAGACAGTAGTCCAAATTATGCTAATACAGGGGTAGCCATACTGACCATAAATGAAATATCAAAGTCTTTATTGTGATAATACCTTTTTAGGCCAACTAACAAGGCACAAAATTCAATCTGCTAAGTTTCGAAAATCACAAACTTCTTCTTCAGGGAAAGATGGTGGGAAAAGCATACTTTCCAGCATTTCACAGAGCAAAAGTGGATCACACGTGACATCGAGGCCATTTCTGTACTAGACTGTTATAGTGCTATTATTCCACTTTCAACATCCTATGGAATCATGGGGTTTACAGTTTAGGGAGGAGCCTCAAATGCAGACTCTACATGTTTCTTTTAGGTGGTATAGAGGAATGGCCTGTGTAGACCATAAAAGTAGAACACATCTTTTTTTGTTAGCTAAACACAGGTTATTTCTACAATATGGACTTTGGATTTATTTTTTTTTATGGTCAACATGGCTACCCCACAAATTTTTGATCAGAAAATACCATACTGAGCCACTGAACAGAGGGATCCTGAACGAGAAGTGGACTTTTTTATTCTTCCAGTGGAACTTGATTTATTTAAGGTTTGATTCCTCCAGACTGAACAGAAGATGATACTGAGTTGATGGAGAGAAAAAAGCAACACACAGTCACTTTTCAACAATCTGCTCTTTTGACCCTTTTCAGTTAGTATGTGTGGTTGAAAGAGTGGACCATGCATTGAATATATGGGTTCTGGTTGGAACTAAAAAGGGTCAAAAGTGAGCTGGAAAGTGGACTGTTGAAAAGCAGGGATGTCTGCACTAAATACCAGACTATAAATCTAGGTTGTACTGGCCACACTGGCTGCGGGATTCTGAGAACTGTTGTAGAAACACGTAAGTTTTCAAAGCTCTGGGCTACTGTCCATCTCTGCTATCTATGAGCCTTTTAAGTTAGAGGTGGCTCTCCAGATGCAGCTGAACTGCAGTTGCCATTGTCCTTCACCATTGACTAGGAGAGATGGGCATGACAGTCCAACAACATCTGAAGGCCACATGTTGACCAGCTCTGCTGTAAGTGGGGACAACAGAGGTTGAACTTAGTCCCTTGTTCCTGCAAACTACAGATTGTGCTCTGTTGCTCTGAATACATGTTTTGAACAGCTTCTCAGTGGATTTAAGAGTTTCATGGAGATTATTTCCTTACAGCAGGGGGAGTCTGTCGTCTAAAAATGCCTGTTGCTTTGCTATAGCATGTTATCCTGGGAATAATAACCATCATGTCCAGTTAGAGATATATTTTGATGCATAGATATTTAAAATTAACTTAAATAATCCAGAATCTGAGTATCAGAAGAAGACATGGCTTGGAGAAACAGCAATGGGGAAAAGAATGTAGTTATCATATTCTCCATCAAATTAACTCAGGAGTGGGCTTTCTGTGAAGTGACAGCAGTGAGGGACATGTGATATACCCTTAAGAAATCTTACTAATCTTAACAAAGTATCTTTGGATTCTGCACCTCAAGAAGAACTTCCACATTCACTTCAAATTTTGTGCCAGGGAGGTTTACCCATCAGTTTATATGACTGCACAAAATAACATTGCCTATTACTGTATCTGCCCAACTGCGACTCAGGAATTGGATCAGATCTCTAATACACTTCTAGGTTTATTAATTGGCACTTGTTGTGCTTGTTTGTTTTAAATATTATTTTTCCATAAAAATAGTATTATAACAGTGTGATACATTATGCACTGTAAATAATCTGTCTGTCTATGTATCCATGCAGTAATCTAGCAATATGCGATACCTATTAATAGGTACCCTATTTCTATAGTAGATTTATATCTGCTATGCCAGAAATCCAATTGATCAGCTGGAGTTCCATGTTCACCATTCAATTTTTGAAACTACATTAAAAATACATTATTAATGTTATACTAGCTTGTTTGAAAGAAGACCCTGGGCTGGCTCTTCCTTCCTTCCTTCCTTCCTTCCTTCCTTCCTTCCTTCCTTCCTTCCTTCCTTCCTTCCTTCCTTCCTTCCTTCCTTTCTCTCTCTCTCTCTCTATCTTTTTTGCAGATTTACTCTTTTAGACTATAATTCCCAGAATCCCCAGAGACCACACTGCCTGTGAGAGTCTGCAACTTGTATTAAGAAAAGTAACTTTCCCCAAGCTCTAACATTCTGCTTGTAATGTGGATAATTACTGGATACTACATTGCCAGATCATTTTGTGGTTTAGTGAGATAAATCCTCTCGAAATCTTTGGGTGCTGAAAAGTATTAGAGAAATGCCAAACCATTTTATTCTTTAAAACCAAGGAGAAAGACAGCAGTTAAGGCAGTGGTACAGAGATCGTTCCCTCCAGCAGGAAAGGAAGAAAGGAAAAGATTTCCTGTTCTTTCCCTTTTTGGCTACATCAGCAAAACAACAGCAGTGGCCCGAGTGCTTTGCACCTGCAGTGTGAATCTGCGTATTCGCTTAGACGGCCTTTTGTTTTCACAGCTAATTAGCCAGGTTGCCTCCCCAGAGTACGAAATCATCCTCCCTGCAGTTCCCAGTTCTTCTTGGCATCTCATGCCTTATTCTGAGTGAACAGCAAAACAAACACAAGGGCACAATGGGCCATATATACATATATTTATATATATGTATATTTACGCAATGGACTGTCATGTGCGGCTGTTAGACTTCATCTACGCAGTCAGGTCAGAAGCTGTTTGGGCTTGTTTTAGGGGAAAACTTGAAGTGGGGAGGATAAATGATGCTTGTTTTTCAACAACTTACATATTGCTTAATGGGCTCTTTCAGTTTAGCCACCCTTGAGTGAAGACAAATGACTTCCTTGGTTAGAAGGAAACCTTCCCGTGATTGCTCTCTTCCTTTCTCTGGGGAATCTGATTTACAGCTGTATTTTGGGGTCATACAGGCTGCGAATTTGTCACAATGGTGTAAGTGAATTTTTAGAACCTGAGTCTGGTCTTCAGAGAACATCTTGCATGGCATCTGCTTAGCTTCAGCAGGGCTTCATATGGATGTGGTAGAACTTTCTGGGTCAATAATTATGTGCAAGATGTGCTTCATAGAGGAAGGAAGGAACATCAGGAAGTTGGAGGAAGAACACAGAACAGAAAGGAAGTGAAGCCACAGAGATGCAAAGTCTGCAGAATGAAGCATACCAAACCACCCATATTTTACCCCTCAGACTAATAAAGCATTTCATTCAACCAGGTAAAACAAACCAGTAAAAATCAGAATCTACCAAGTTGTGGTGGTGGTGGTGGTGTGCCTTCAAGTCATTTCCAACTAATGGTGATCCTAAGGCAAACCTATCACAGGGTTTCCTGAGGACTGAGAGTATGTGATGGACCCAAGGTCACCTAGGGAGCTTCCATGGCTAATGAGGGATAATCTGCCAAGTCCCACCCATAATTCTGCACTTCCTCTCCCTTGTCATGGTTCTGTCCCTTTTGCTTTATGTCTTCTTAATTATTCTGGGGTCACTAACCACATGCTAGTAATCCTTTGAAGGATATAGTTTTGTACTCCATATTCCCTATCAGACATTTAAAGCAACCCACACAGAACATGCAACTACTGGCTGGCTGGCAGATTCTGGGATGTTCAATTGCCCTCCTCCATAGTAACTTTGCAGGTCCCTGGTATGTATACCATATTTTAGCACTGAGCTGTAGGAGCTATCAGTATCACATCCCTTTATCTACAGCAAATCTATCTGTACTGTAACATGTAGAACTGTTCTTTATCTACTAATTAATACAGTAATTATTTTCACTGAAACTTAATGCCAGCCAGTAGTATGTTCCATATTTTGTTACAGTGGATTACAAACAGTGCCTTTCTGGCACTATTACTGTAGGAAGATGAGGAACAGATAATTTTAGCAAAGGCTTTCTTCAAACTTCTCTCTGTGTGCCTGTGTGTTCAAGTTGCCTGTTGATTTACTGTGTCGCCATAAATTTCATAGGGTTTTCTTAGGCAGGGAATACTCAAGAAGTGGCTTTGCAAATTCCTTCCTCTGAAACAGAGCCTACAGCATCTTGTATTTGTTGGCTGTCTTCTGTCCATGTACTAACCAGGGCTGACCCTGTGTAGCTTTCAAGATCAGATGGAATCTGGAGCCTTTAGGATAATTAGGCTCTCTTCTGGCCTGTATTAAATTTCCCTTAAACACATACTGGTTGGCATCCTGTTGGTGTTTTATGCGCATAGAAACTCCCTTATACACATAGGATCGGATAGTTCCATGTTTGTTGCAGCATTGCCATTTCCAGGTTGGAATCTGTATTAAAACCCTGTTTTCTGCAGGCCTCTGGTGTCAGTGGATGAGCACCGGCATTGATACCAGTGTGTCCTCCACAGCACAGCATCCCTGGCCACTCCCTGTCCCCTCCTCTTCCCACCCTGTCCCCTCCCCACAGCTCCTGATTGATCTTTTTTAAAAAAAAATTCTTGAAAGCCTTGCTAATGTTGGCATGGTGGACGAGGCTAACTGGATCATGTCAGCCAGCAATACCATGTAATCATGCTAACAGTAACAAAGAGATTTAAAAAAAAAAAAATTCAACGAGGACATGAACAATGATCACATGGCATTGATGGGTATCGAAATTACCACGCCATGTGCTCCTTTGTCCCCTTCTCTTTCTGTGTTCAGCACTGATGCAAGAGAAGCGGTGAGCTGGCTGCACCCACAGCCCGCCTACTGCTGGATCGGCAACAAAAGGAAGTTGCCATGGAGGAACTGCACTCGGCCAGCTGATGCTATTTTTGGTGAACGAGAGGTCAATGACGGTTTCTCCCCATCAATGAAAAAGAACTGATTAGGCACACTTGAGAGCCAGATAGTAGCTGGCTAGTGATGACGTCATGTGGTAAGATGGCTCCTAGACTAGGAGCAAGGTATGGCTGAGGTGGGTTTACAATGTCATGTGGAAAGGGCCATAGTTGTACTATTTTGGCTGTGGTGTAACATCTGTATTCAGTTCACAACTGGGTAAGTGGAGTTCTGCAAGTGTCAGTCGCACATTTTTGCATGCTGCGTAACTACTCATCAGTGCCTTCAGTGTTGATTCACTGGCATTATGAAAGCAGCGGGCTCACTGAGAGATCCACAGCTGGTTCTACAAGGTTGGTAATCAGTAGCAGGGTAGTGAAACCACCACTTAACTACGTGAGTATAGATTTACACTGGACAAGCACAATGTCTAATCAAAGTTATTGCAGCATAAATGAAGTCCAAGATACACATTGGCTACAATCCAGCATCCCCATAGTGTGGCATAAATATCCTCACATATAGATGTGTAGCATGAGCATTACACAGCCCCCATCCAGAATAGCAACATTGTACAACACATGACAATGACTGGCTGATGTGCAATGTGCAACTGCAACAATGTGCAGCACATAACTACAACATGCATTGCTGTATGCACAACTCCATTGCCACTGCTGTCAGCAGAGGATTTCTGTTGTGCTATGTTAACTAATTTGCCCACATGTATAGCACAACTTATGCACACACTTTTCACTAACGGAAAGTTTGCTTTCCACTGTAATAATAACTTCGCTCTCTTTGTACTACTGGGCCTTAAAGATGACAGTACATCTGGCTTATTAAAAAGAGGAAATGTGATTATTCTGTATGTAATAACCTTTATTGGGAGGAAATATTGGATAGTTATTGAGCAGAAGATGTGCCCGTGAGGAAGAAATAGCTGGAAGCTGATGCTGTATGAATATTCAAATTAGAGATTATTTCAGTGAGGTGGTTAATACAGATCCTGGTTCATGCAGCAACAACTGTGATGAATAATCTAGCTCAATGAAGCAGACAGCTGAGGATGGACTTTTGGGTCTGGTGTTACCCTGTGACTTAGAGGTCCCGGGAGGGGCACCCAAACAACCACACAAACTAAACAAGATGGGGAAATTAACTGGAGCACTCTCTTGGCTAACGAGAGGCAGGGTAACTTAGCAGAGATCTTTTCCCCTGTGTATACAGCGTCGGGTCAGTGAGTAGACAGAATAGTTCAAACTAGCAATAAGATTTATTAAACAATTATTAAGAAAAGCACAAACACACTTGCTAACTAGAAATAGGAAATAGAGCTTTGGGGGAACGGGTGATACGTCACCAGTCTCGCAGTCCTGAAGGATCCAATGGAGGGCAGGAGGGCTTGGCGCGACGGCCGAGGGGAGCTCGCAGAACGAAGAGGCAGCAAGGCAAGAGAGCAGTCCGAATGCAAGTCCAAAGAGCTCTCGGAACTGGGGATTTTTATAGGGGAAGGAATGACCGTGGGCTAGTCTGGTTTTTGGCGAAAACAATGAGTTTTGGGCTGGCGACAATGTCTCCGAAAGGTCAGAATTTACATGATTGAGTTATGGACCGAATTGACAATAGTATGACCAGTAAGTAGATGCGGCTAGCTCGGCAGTTAAGCACTTAGCTTGCCAGGGTGCCCTCTCGGGGCAGAAGGTCTCTTTGTTTTAATACGCATCTACAATGAAGGTGTTTGTTTTGGGAGGTCCCCTAAAGCAGATTTGGCAGTCTCTGGCTTGCCTTGGTATAAACAAAGGTGACTCAGCAGATAATAGCCATGCCTAGCTTTGCGCTTGTTCGGTGGCCTCACACACACTTGGCTGGTGGCAGAGCATGGCTGAATTGTGATATCAAAACGATATCTAAAGGTTACCAAAGGCCAGGCCAGTTCATGGTGATAACGCTGGCAGACAGCAAGGTCTATGGTGTGTTCAAGACAACTATACCGTTTGGTGTGCTTTTCTTATTTTTTAAAAATTATTAAATTTTATTTACACATAACAGTTGGCATTAACAACCAGAAGTGGGGGGAACTGAAGACAAAAACAACAAAAACAAAACAGGAAAAAAAACTTGCACCACAAGTCAATCAATACATTGCAACAGATTTTTTTAAAGGCAAAAAGCAAGTTCATGTTCTGTTTGTTTGTCTAGCTCAAATTATCCATCAACCACAAACTATAAAACATATCCCTCTAATTTAGCTTGAGAGTCCAGGGCTCTTCAAGAAAACTATAGGTTGTTATAAGGGATTTCTTTAAAAGAAGACCATGATTGGAATCCTGTTGGATTGAACCCTATTCTTTTTATGATTATCACACAAGGAGGTATTTGGTAGCTTCCTGCACAATCCCCACCACGACTGCATGCCTGCCAGAAAGGCCAGGTATGGGCTCCTTTCATCATTTAATGGCATGGGGAGAGTGCAGAGTATCCGGAACAATCTGGCTACCACCTGACAAAAAGAGCAAAAAAAGCAGCCATCTCTCACCTGGATCTCTATTATACCCTTTAGAATTCCAGGAGGGGAACACCTGCTGTTTGTTCTTAGCTGCAGAAGAGCAGCTAGATAGTTTCTGGGTGCTGGTTTTGACCTATAAAGGCCTACGTGGCTTAGGTCCAGCTGTGCTCCTGCTCCAGCCAGTTACATATGTGGGTGTAGCATTCCATTAATGCTGACATATGTCACTAGCACGACGCCAGCCCTGGTCTTATTTGTCCATTTTTCTAAATGAGCAATAGACCACGTATTTTTCTATGAATAGCATTTCAGTACCAAGTGGAACGTTACAGATTCCAAGATTCCCAACTTTCACTTATGAATTCTTCTCAGTTTCAAGAATTCTCTGGATAACCAGTGCAATCACCAAACTGACCTGTGACAGTAGGGGGACCCAGAAAACTGTCTTCTTTAAAGAGCTCAGAGCTCTGGCAGGCTCAAATAGGGAGATCATTTTTTTTCCAGACAGTCTGGACCCCAGCCATATAGAGCTTTGTAAGTCATAATCAGCACCATACCCTCCAGCATTTCACAGATGAAGGCCCCAGGCCTTTTTCACACTGCATTTTCCATGCGAAAGGGCGCCTGGAGCATCACGCGATTGTGAGGAGCGATTGGCACAACATACTCACAATCGCGCAATGCTCCAGGGGCCGGCAGGCGCCGATTGTGTATCTTTTCATTTTTGGCTAGAAACCGAAAGTGGTGCGTGATCACGCCTTGCTCCTGGGCCCCGCATGCACTTACCTGGCGTACGGAGCCTCTGGAGCTGCACCGGTCGTGCTTCCTGCCCCAGCGCAGCCTGGGAAACTCCCAGGCTGTGCTGCTGAAGGAAGAGGTGGGGCTTTCGTGCGAGCAGGCAGCTCATGCAGAGCCAAAGGACCCCAGACGCGAGAGCCTCTCACCGGAGGCTGCTCGCACAGTCCCAGCACCCCAACGCCAGAAGAAGATAAAGTGCGGAAAGGGCCCCAGACATGTGTGGCTGAGCAACATCACAGTGTGGTCAAAATGATTAAAGTTATTAATGAGGAAGAATACACAAACTAGGAGAGGCTGCAGCAGTTTGCTTTTGCCTGAGCCTGTTGCAAAGAGCTAGATTCTGCCCTTTCCTTTCCTCTCCCCCAAGGGGAATTAACTGAGTACACAAACTGCAGTTCCTTCAAATTAAAGCTGAAAAAAGAGGGGAAAAGTGGATGGAGGAGAGAAAATCTGGGACATTTTAAAAGGAGCTGAAAAAGTGGGACTACAGAGGATTAATCAGAACTATGACAATTGAGGACATTTGTGGGTGATGTTTATGCAACTTCTGACAGCGCACCACCCTTTCCATATTGGGTATATATTTTTTCCAGTTTTAAACCTTATAAATTCTCCAAATTGTTTCCCACTGAATGTCCAGACAGGGTGAGGAAAGTATGAGTAAGGAAGAGACAGAAACAGTTCAGCCAACTGGGAGAAGAGGAATCTACACCAAGTAATTGTGATGCCAAGCCATACTTCTACACAGTAGGCCTTGTGTCTGCACCTCTTAAGCGGGCCTTGTTTCAGAACAGAATTTTATGTCTCTTGTAACAATTATTCCGCTGAACTGAACGTCAGCTCACAACTTGCTAAATAGGGTTAAGTTTTTATTTTTAATAGCTGCATTTATAATGGCTTCTCCTACATTACATTTTTAAAAGCAAGCCCGTAAAAATAATACAGTTTTTAAAAGCCCTTAACTTGCCCTCATTAAATGTGCAAGGTTTTTGTTGAAGGAGGACAGTTTCTGATAATGTTTGTGAAATTCTAGGCTAAGAGAAAGCAGGTTTTTCTATTTAATTAAGCATCGTTAAAGTATCCCCCGCAGCACTTTCTGGTAGCTGAAAACACACACATTATTCTCCACCTACTATTGCTTGACTTAAAAAAAAAACATTGAGGAACTTAATAGCTGGAGACATTGATGCATTTATGATGCAAAATATATATTGCATTAATATTGTATTTATGTATATATAGTCAGCAAGACACTTCTATATGTAATGTAATATGGCTGGAAGCATGTGTATGGATGTTTCTGGTTCATTCTACAGTAGCATCACACCATAGGGATGCTGCCAATACTTCTTGAATCAATGTCTCCTACCTTTCTAGAATGGGCTGCAACATGGGCATGCAAAGTAATATGTGGTGCCAAGTGGATCAGGGAGAAGTGCTTCTTGGTACTAACCTTCTAGGTTCTTGGGTAGTGGGGTTGAGGGGCTTAGAAGAAATCTTACCAAGCATCAGCCACCTGGCAGTTGCCTCCTTCTGCCTAATGATAGCAGCAGTCTTGGCACTAGCTGCCCAAATACATAAGACCTGTGAACATACCATCAACCTTCTTGCTGAATGGGAGGGGGCACGCTGAGAATGGGACCTTGGGAAATGGCAGTTTAGAACAGTAATTGATGTAAAGTATGGCCAAACTCAGAACAGAGATCAGAAACTGTTGGAAATCTCAACATTCTCTTCTCCCCCCCATCTTGTTGTTAGAACAGATGGGCAATAGCCAGATAGGGCCTCCCTTTCTGTTGCATGCCAGATCTTCTCCATTTGCCTTTCTCTGTCTTTTATTGCATGATCATAAATACCTTTGGTGCTCAGATCATGTGACCCAGGACAGTGGCTTGGGTCATCAGTCTTATAAAAGTTAAGGCCCCCCTCTCTCTCTCTCTCTTTTTGTTCTCAATGGCTGCTTTCCCTGAACTCTTCGCATGCTCCGAGTTTGAGTCCCATCAAGGAGGATGGTGAGTTAAACTGAAGAATCTCCTATTCACTAGATTAGACAGGTAGCAGGCTCTCTCAATACAGATGTAAATGAAGAGTCATTAGTAAAGTATTTAGTCTTTTATTCAAAGCTACCTGTGTCTGTGTTTATTCCAAGTACCAGTCTGAAGCCACAAGTCATTAGATAAAACTTCTACCGCTTCTCTGTGTGACTTTGCTAAATGAAGATTGGATCCTGACAGTTTCAGTCTCATTTTTCCCAACAGAAACAAGATGGAGGTGCATTTTTGCCAGCTCCAAAGCTTTGCTTTGAGGATTTCAGGATTCTTCTGTCGTTCACAACAATCCTAGTGGAATATTTGTTTTTATGCGCCTTCAGGTCAGCTATGATATAGTGACTCTGTACAAGGGTTTTCTTGACAAGATTTTTTCTGAGGAGGCTTGCCATTGCCTTCCTTTAAAGTTCAGAAAGTATGACTTGCCCAAGGTCACCAAGTGGATTTCCACAGCTGAGTAGAGATTCAAAGCCTGGTCTCCTGGAGTCCTAGTCCAACACTACGCTGGTTCCCAGTAGAATATGGTAAACCTTTAATAAGCTCACTAGACTTATTGATGACCTCTTGAACTTGAGTAATCCTATAATTTTCTTTGCTTCCTGGCTAGAGACTATGGCCATTTCTGCACTAGACTGTTGTAGCGCTATTATTCCACTTTCAACATCCTGTGGAATCCTGGGGTTTGCAGTTTCAGGAGAGGCCGGCCAGCCCCTCCTGAAACTGCAAACCCCAGGATTCCACAGAATGTTGAAAGTGGAATAATAGTGCTACAACAGTCCATTGTGGAAATGGCTTCAATCATGCTTGTGTAGTTTAAATCCGCACCCATGTAGTTACATGGTGCTTATGCTACACCACCTTATTTATCTGCCAATGGAGCTGCTAATTGTCCCTTTGTACAATGGGGAATACTCTGTGACTCTTTCTGCATTCCCATTGAAAGCACTGCCAAATGGCTATGCACCATCCAAGAATGAGCAGCTGCGTTGCTGGAATTCATTTGGTTAGTCTCAACTGGACCAGAGCTACAGAATCAATTGTTGTCAACACATATGGGAAGCCAACTGATTCAGTGGCTCAACTGCAGTCAAGGCTAACTAGAGGAATTAGGCCCATGCACAATAGTTACAGTATTGAAACTCTGCTCACAACATTGCCATGAACTGAATATATCCATTCACAATGGCTAAAAAAGCACAAGCACATGTTTAGGGGAACTTATAAAGGTATATTGGCACCAAGATTCCAGCTGATGTTTTACAATTCATAGATTCAAATTATTTTAATAGTTGGGTGTTGGTTTCTGTTATTTAAATACATGTATTATGCTTTGTTTTGCTCTATTTGTACACACTTAGCTCTGTTTAATAAAATTATTAATTATACTTGCTGGAATCCACTAGACTGGCTACTTAGTTAAGGAGACTTAACTAAGGCCATTTCTACACAAGGGAATTAAAACGGCCCAGTGCGTCCTCTCACGGAGATTGTCTGCACCTTGGAGCGGACTAGGTCCGGACTACTTACCTGAGATCCGCACCTCAGTCCACTCCGAACCGCCCCCAACTGGTCCTCCAGTTTGCTTTTTAAAGAAGAGTACAAAACCGTTCTTTAATTTTTGGGAGCGCGCCATTGCGTTCCTGCTCCGTTGTGCAGATTTGCAGACTCGCACCAATGTGAGCCTGCGATCTGCAGAGGGCGGGCTTTAGGCGTGGCAAGCTTCGCGGTTGTTCAGGACCCACGAACAACCAAAAGCCGCCATTTTGGAAGCTGGAGCAGTGCGGATCTAAGACCTCGCACTGCTCCGATTCACCCTGGACGAGACGGAGGAGCCCTGTGGAAGGGCTTAAGGGACAGTCCGCGTTGGTCCATGCCCAGAAGATCTGGAGCGATTCCCTTGCCTCGTGTGGAAATGGCCTAAGTAATACCTCCTGGCCTGATCCCTGCACAGTTCACTGTGACAGCTGCCTGCTGGGTTGAAGGAAGTGGTCAGGGCCACAAGGAGGGCAATGTTTTTCCCCTTCTCCCATCACTGAGTGAGGCTGGGACAAGGACTCGTGACAGGAATCCTGCTTCTGCAGATCACAGCCCCACTTACCAGCAGGAAGGGGGTGGAAATGTCATCCCTCCTGCACCCTGATTCCCAACTCAACAGACCTGCTTTGCCCAGTCAGGTGGGCTGGCTCTTAAGGTGGGCTGAGGTGGGCATTTTTGTAGGTTAACAATAAGATTATGTAGTCTTACTGAACACAAGATCAGTTACAGATAACTCTAGATTACAAATCTTAACTGCAGTACTGAATACCAGACACTGTTCCTGGAAGGAAAAGGTTTTGTCTTGATGAGTTAATTTAAATGAAAAATTGAACCTATCCCAATTTTGGTGTGAAGCTGAATTCAATTGGGTTACACACATACGGCCAAATCATGGGGTCAGCATGCTCTATAAAGTCCAGGAACTGACTGTGTTATCTGGGCCTGTGCCATACACAATGCACACATGCCCTCTTGCCAAGTGACACCAGAAAGGGACATCTGGTGGTGCTGCAAGCAGGATGGGTCCAGCCAGAGGCCATACTCTCTCTTCCCACCAAGGGAAAGATCTGGATATATATCTTATCCTATCCAACCCATAATGGAAAAAATGAGGAGGATGTTGAACACATTTAAATGTCCCAAGTTAAAGTCGGAAATTATATAAAAGCAGTATCTGGGGAAGGAAAGATGAGAAAATTGGGTGTCACTGAGGTCCATTACACCATGGCATCTTCTCCTAAGAGAATAGGTGGAAACCTTGTTGCTCAAATCCTTTGGATTTGTAATAACAGCCCTGCCCTGGCAGAGAGATGGGCTGGCTTATTCTGTATTCCATTGCTGCATTTTTCTGGCAGGCTGTAGATTTATCAGAAGTAGAAGGCATGTTGATGCCAGAATTGAGGAACTGAGGAAAACAACATTTTGGCACAATGAGAAGGGAACATAAAGAAGATGAAGCTGGTGGCACTAGCAATAGCAAGATTAATGCAGAGACCTTTCTGAGATATTGAAAACAGAGATGTACAGAATATGGAAAACATAATAATGGATTACATTTCTCAGAATCCCCAGCCAGTTGGTAATATTAAACATTACCTTTTGGGCTACTTCTAGGCTACTGTTTGGCTGTCTTCTGCATGTGTAAGTTAACCTCCATTTAGTAGGCATTTATCCATCGAGCAATGATCATATTCACAAGGTAGAGTTGACCAAGTATAACCACTGCATGAGCGATAGCACATTTTCAGCCAGTGTGTAATGTTGTCCTTGTAGAAATGGGCTGCATTCTTCATTGCAGTATAATTTGGTCTGGACTCCAATCAGGTGTTTGTGAATGTATCTAACTGATACATTTTATATTTATGCAGTGGTTCTCAACCTGTGGGTCCCCAGATGTTTGTGGACTTCAGCTCCCAGAAGCCCCAGCCACTATGGTCAATGCTCAGGGCTTCTGGGAGCTGAAGTAAAGCATTGGAGAAATAGTTTGCTTTGAGGTGGCCTGAACCTCAGGAAGAACTTCCTGATGGTCAGAGCTGCCTGGCAGTGGAATATGCTGCCTCGGAATGTGTTGGGTCTCCTTCTGTGGAGGTTTTTAAACAGAGGTTGGATGGCCATCTGTCAGGAATGCTTTGATGTGCATAGCAGGAGGTTGGACTAGATGTCCCTGTGGTTTCTTCCAACTCTGTGATTCTATGATTCTATAATTCTATGGCTAATTTTGACTGCCTTCCCTCACCACTGCTGTAGAACCCTGAGAATAAGTGCAAGTACTAGCATAGCACATCAATAGGATTCCAGGCATAAGGTGAGCAGCTCTTACTTTTGCACAGTCTTGAGATTTATCCCTTCCCTTTCTTTTGTCTTCAAAAGGGTAGCATGCTGTAAGGATCAGAAAATAGGGCAGGCAGCTAAGGGTGCCAGAGTGGGTCTGTGACAGGGCTCCCAGAACCTGTCCTCCCTCACCTTCCAAATCCTAACTTTCAGCAGCAGCTATCCTTTCTTAACATGGCTATTGCTTTGCCAGTGGACTGTGTGTGTGTGTGTATGTGTGCAGCCTAGCTCTGCTTTTGGCCTCTTCTGTGGTCCCCTGCTCTCCTCTGGTGAAGCAGTATCCGTATTGAGAGGAGACAGCTGCAGCTAAAATTTGGGGGTTTGAAGGTGAGAGAGGACAGGTATCTTTGTTCTGCTTGGAGGAGTTTTATGGTACCTCCTCCTCCTCCAAGATCAGTTAAGGATTAAAGTTACAGAAACCTTGTTCTGGATCCATTTTGACAACAAACCGCAGTGGTGGTGGTAGTGGTGGGAGATTAAATAAATGCTGGTTTCTAAGGATGTAGTTATGGGGGAGAGGGGAAAAAATGAGGACATTTCCTCCTTCAAATGAGAATTCTGAAACCCCCCAGTGAAATCTTCCTTACGGCCCCAAACTTCTAGCACTGAAGAGACTGAGCCATTAAGAACCTTTTGCATCTAGAACTGCTATATTTGTTGTGTTTGCATTCGTGGAGTAACATTCGTCTGACCCTTTTCTTTATATGCCTAAAATGTATTTCTAAATCCTGAACTGAAATTTTAAACTTACTAAAAATTGGAGACTGAAAGAAAATTTCATGGGGCAGGGGTCAGAATTCTATTTGTGAGAGGCAAGGCTCTTGTTCCTCTCCCCCTGCCCCAAGCTTCTGCATTATTCCCTTGGTGACAGGACTTCCTTCATTCTGTATGGAAGCTCTGAGTGAGTTAGCTCCATATCCTCAGACCAGATGCAGCAAGAAGATGTGAAAGTCATCCAGGGGCCATAGGCCTTTTTTGTTTATTCCAATTACAATCCACAGGAAGAGGCTGGTAAGAAAATGTGACTCAGTGCGGGAAGCTGATCCTTGAGGTGCCTGGAAGGGTCACAGGGAAAAGACATCTGGACTCCTGGCTCTGTCTTTCTAACCACCGCCGCATAATATGCATTCAAATAACAGTGGGGTTTTTCATGGAAAATCAATGACGGAGCAGACTTCTCAAGTCCCACACAGCAAGGTTGTCTTCACCTCTGCTTATACAAACCATTTGGCCCAACTGGTGCCCTCCAGATAGGTACACCACAACCCCATCACCTCCAGCCAGGAGGTGGCTAGGGACAATGTGACTTGTAGTCTTGATACATCTGGAGGGGGCCAAGTTGGTGAAGGCCGCTTTCATCCTGTGTTGAGGTACTGTCAATAGATACACACAGGAAAAGGAGAAGTGACATTGTGGCTAAAGTCTCCTTCCACACCTAACTTCTGTATGTTCTTTTTGAGTATCTAAGGGGAGTCTATATGTGTTAAGGTTACCAGATCCAGTTCTCATGAGCTATTTCCAGACAGAAGATGAAGATGCAATTCTTCAGTTTTGGGGGACTCAGCTCCAGGCAAGAGGATAGGTCTGGGTGCAAATCTCCAGCTCAGCTAATAGAACAACAGCTTGCTATAATTTCCAAGGATTAATTGATTGGTTGATGAAACTTGCAAGGACTCTCCAGGGGGTTGTGTGGATTTACTTCCTCCTTCCCTCCCAGTTCCTGGGGTGCCAGGGCTCACCCTCTGCTCTACTTTGCATCTACCTTCTGGCTGGAAGCAAGTAGGCAAGACTAAGTTTTCGTTGTCTTGTCTCTCAAAGCAAATGAGGAAACACCAAGAACAGCACCAAAAACAAAAGCAGGGGGAAGATGCTGCCCTACATCCATAGAAAATGCCTCTTCTTCTTCCTCAAAACAACTCCAAAGTATTTTTCTACCTCTGCTCCCTCCCCCCCAAAAAACCAGCTAATATGGACTCTCCTATTCACCACTGCCCCACATTCATGGTAAGCATCCCATCAGACACCTAAAAACAACTTTCAAACATTTTGCATCCTAAATATTCCAAAGTTGGGGCACAAAAACTATTTCTGATTGGAATCCTGTCATGAGCATGACTATCAGCTTGCATGCTTGTCCATGTCAAGTGAGAATTGTCTTCAGATGACCAGCTTTGGCTAGCAGACTGTCTCTGAGTTATTTAAATTATAGCCCACCTTTCTTCTGGCATGAGATCCAAAGCAGCTGTACCTGAAGCTGTAATTTGGAATATACTCCACAAGTGGCTGGTTTACTGTTTTAAGATACTGATAGGCTTTGGAACAAGCACTGCTCACTTGTATGCTTGCTTCCACACACACAGAGTTCAATGCCTGCTCAGCCTGCACACACACAAATAAAGCCAACATCAGTTTCCATTGCTATCCTCTCCAAAGAGAATGTACGATGAAAACCTGGTCTAATGTTCCCAATCCATGTGGGAGCAAACGAGAGAACATGGAACATTATGTTACAGTTAAATAAGGAAACAAACAACCCTTCACTTTTCCAAGGAGACACTCTTTTAGAATTTTGAGCATGACATAATTTAAATCTTACAGCTTGTATCAGTCCCTAGGGAGAATCATGTTTTAAAATACTTTTACCAGTAGCTTAGGGTTTTATTTATAGAAAAAGTACATCTCCAGTTTGTAAAGCCTTTCAAAGGGCAGCCATCTTCTACAAATGGGGGATGGCACATCTGCACATCTAAGACAATGGCATTCTTACTTGTGGTTATTGCATTATAGCATAGAGCACATAGTAGTTGTTCCATATACCTGATGTGCATTTGTGTTTGGCTCATGGGAGAGTTCTAAAGGGAATATTGGCCCCTGTCCTTGAGGAAGTTGCTCACCCATGGCAATTTTTATTTTATTTTTTTTTTTAAAAAAGGGCTACACCTTTTAAAATGAAGGTGTTTCGGAATATTGTCATCCGTTGTTAGAACCCAAAATTTCAGGTGAAACAAGCACCACTGCTTGTAAACCACTGTTACGTGTTTTTGCAAGACTTGTGGGATAGGTTATGTAGCTTACAGGATTTGTAGGCTAGGTTAGAGGATATGATTTGGCTCAGGATACCAAGTCAACTTTACAGATGAATGATGGTTCTCCATAAATTTATAATGCAAATTTGAACACTGTAACCACTACACAAAGCTGGAATAATAAAAAATGTGTAAAAAAAAAAGAATCAAAACAGCCCAATTTATTCTTGAAAAGCTAAAGAGTCAGTTAATGACTTCTGTGTCAGTGTGATGGCGAGTCTGTTCTGGCTTTATTCTGCATTTTCAGAGAGCTGTCTTCAGTGCTGAACTGTATCACTTCAAGTAGTTTCAGCACCTTGAATAGCTCCTTCCAAGTTCAAACTACAACCCAAAGCTGGTTCACTGCCCCATTACCGTGGGAGCCCCCCTGCCCCAGCTGCCACTGGGATGTTTTTCAGCAGCTTTGTTGTCTATGAAGGAAAGAGTTAAATATTGTGACCCCAAGCTTCAGATGGGTTGGACTGATTCTATTTGTTTTCCTTCTGTGGAGTTACTGTTTTTCTAGACAGCTAAATTGCTGCCTAGCCCTGAAGGATAAATAGCCTTTCTCCTCCCCATGTGTGGTTTGGCAATGATTAGAGTTCAAGCACTTGTTCCCAGGCTTAGGTTTTGGGCTGTTTTCTGTTTTCATTCTCCCTGGATATCTTTAAAAAATAGGAGAGAGATGGAGGGTTGGGTATGATCCTATAAAAAGGCTACTCTGGAATAGCTATCAGGTTTAGCAAGTGTTTACAGATAGATGTTGTCAACAAAACCAGTGTCATGCTAGACTGCCTTCTTCTAGTCCATGTGTAGAAGGAGACAACAATAATGGGAGTCAGGATGGAACCAGATGCCGCCTCATCTGTCCCTATGTCCCACAAGAGAAATCAGATAAAACAAGACAAAGTCCCAACAAATAAGTACCGTGAAAAAAATATTTTCTTATGGCTGTCATTTGTTTGGCCCCTGCCACATATGCGTCAGCTGGAGAAATATTAATGGGAAAGCTAATAGCACTTAAGTATCTTGCATGCGTGGGGGGGGGGAGATACCAATCAAGAGGAGGCCGGTCGGCCCCTCCTAAACTGCAAACCCCAGGATTCCATAGGATGTTGAAAGTGGAATCATAGCGCTATAACAATCTCGTGCGGAAATGGCCACTATCAGAGTGTGGTCAAGATGGTAAACATTATTGGGAAGAACAGAAAAGCTAGGAGATCTGTAGTAGTTTGCTCTTGCCTGAGTCTACAGGGAAGGACAAGATTGTGCCCCCTCCTTTCCTCCGCTGAGTTAATTCAATACAAAATACATTTGCACTTTCAACTCAATTGAAGTAAGCGGGAGAGAAAGGGGGGAAATGGGAGGAGGAGAGAGAAACTAGGAGATTTTAACAGCAGTGAAAAAATGGGATGACAGAGATTTTACTGGAATGGTCAGTGCCAGATTGGGGTATGAATTATGGGATTTTTTTTATTTTTATTTTTTATCTTTGCTACATAAATGTGATTGGTTTTGGGTACTGGGCACCTATGATTGGTGTTGTTGTAGAGGGTTCCTCTGGGTTCTGCCTTGGTCAGAGAAATATCCCAGAGCAGCCCAGGGCTTAATGGTTCCCACAGAAGAATTTGGACAAATTGTGGGGGACTCTTTTTTTTTTTTTAATAATTCTCCTTGGCTTTCTATCCCTGTCATCATCTAGTGAAAAGTGTCTCCCCTTCATGCAGGTTCAGGACTGATTTGGCATGAATCAGATCCATTATTTACAGAACTTAGTAATGTTTTTTTAAAATATATATATATGTATATATCTCCCAGAATACCCCAAAATTTCCATGTTCTGATTAATTTATTTGTGCTGTTCTTTCAACACTCAACCTGTATCCATAATTTCCTTTGAACATAAGTCAGGCCCCATAAGACACACATTCCTCCCTCTGTTGCCTTCTGATGTAACTCAGCCCCTGCCATTATCTCTGACCCCAACATATGCCCCTCTTTGCTACTGCTTTCTCTAGTGGCTTCCTCCTGTCGTTCACTCTTGACCCAGAACAAGTCTCACTCCCACTCCTCTCGCTACAGAATTAGGCCAGCCAGACCTAAGCAAAGTCTCTGCCTTTTCCTTCCTCCAGCAGGTTCATTATTCACCCATCCTTCCTGACCCCATGCATTGGCCTCTTCTGGCCTTCCTTTTAGTGCCTTGCCCTCCTCCCTTTTCTGACATGGTTTCACACAGAAGTTGACCAGTCATGAGCAGGGACCACCAATTTGTAGCCCATAGGCCAGGTTTTAAGTCAATTTTCACTAGCTTGCCATAGAGTCTAGAAGAAGGCGTCACATAACAAATGGGCCACATATATCCTTGATCTTACTGGACCTCCATGGACTTCCATTCAGCTCTGAAAATAAATTTTGAATTAAAAAGCATTTTTTCCAGCCAGAAATGCTTCTGTGGGTATGTGATTTGGTGCCTGTTTTGGGGCTCTCCCCACCCCACATTAATAAGTGAGTGGAAATGTGGAAAACATTGTTTTCAGTCCCCTCTAATGGTACTGGTGTGACCTGCAAGAGGAGCTAGAAAAGGCCGACTGAACATGCCAAGCCTTGCCTTAGACAAGTGCATCTCAAGCTATCTGTTGCAGGAAAACAGCATCCCCCTGCCCCACAATATGCACCAAGTTTATGTTCATTGGCTGGTACTGTTTCTTTCTTTCCTGAGAAGTTGTGAGGGATCAAGAATCTACAGCTCGTGGACCAGCACTGGTCCTTGGACCACTGCATTGCATCGCAGTGTTTTGGACCATGAGGGTTTCCTCTGACAATGCTCTGAGTCCGTTATCCTTATCCTGATTCCTAGCCCCCAAATGCAAACCTAATTCAAGGTGCCAGTAATCAGCTTAAATAGAAAGAGTTATTGTTTTGTGATACAACTACCAGAAAACCCCAGCAAGAATGACCAGTGTGGCTCACAAATACTGCATGTCAAAGCTTCAGAATCCTTTTACATTACAGTAGTCCAGTTTGGAGGTTATTAGATATGGTGAAAGGACTACCCCTGTCTATGAAAGGCTGCAGCTGACAGACTAGCTGAAGGTGATAAGAGGTGCTCTAAGCCAAGAAGATCATATAGATCTCTAAGGACAATATTAGATTAAGGTGCCATCCTAAAGCTGTATGCCTGCTTCTTCAGGATGAATGCAACTCAGTCCAGAACAGGTTGAATCCCCACTTTTTGGATGAAAGAAACACCTGTCAACTTCTTTAGGGGAGGTACAAAGCAGAAAGGATTTTCAGTAGTAGCTCCCTAATTTTGGAACACCCATCTAGAAGTATATTTGAAGCTGACCTTACAGTTTTTAAAGGGCAGAGCACTTGTTGTTTTCTTAATTGACATTCTAAATAGTAATTTTGCCACTATGTGCTTGGTAGGTTTTAGTTTTATTTGCCTCATAATTGTTCCAGTTGTTATTAATGCTTTATTTTTTGATATTGGTATTGAATAATTTTGCTTATGCCTTTGTACACCACTCTGGAATCTATAAAGATGAAGTGCAGTTTAGAAATATTGTAAATAAATAAGCAGAATAAATTTTTTATTTTCACACCAATTCTGTAAGTTAGGTTAGACTTTAAAGGAGTGAGAAGCTTGGTGTTCTGCAGCAAATTGCGTGACGACTGCAGCCCAGGGTCCCATTCACACTACAAATTTATAGCACTATTGTTCCACTTTAATTGCCATGGTTCCATGCCATAGGATTCTGGCACTGGCAGTTTGGTTAGGCCCTGGAGCACTCTATCTGAGTCTTCTAAATACCCTTCCCTACATTGCCAGTCCCAGAATTCCATACAACAGAATCATGATAGTTAAAGTGGAATAATAGCATTATTATTCTGTAATGTGAATGGGCTCTTGGTCTCTCTGGCTGACGTTCAGTATGCTAACTACCACACCAAGCTGGAATACAATACCAGCTGGAGAGAGCAGTGATAGAGTAGTAAATTTTTAAGTGATTTTCAAGACAGCCGCCATAGCTATGTCCTCATGAAGGATCTAAAAGTGCAGGAGACTGCTGATCCACATATCAATGAACTAGTTCGAGTGATTTTCACTTCTGCAAGGGGAGGTCTTTTGTAGAGAGTATAAATCTTGATTGCCTATTGAAGACTAAGCTACCCTAAACTCTCCCAAAAAGTGTTTGCATCACAACTATAGATACTGGGAAACACATGTACACACACACACACCTCCCCACCCCCACCCCAGTACAGGCTACTGTTAGGATTGCATCTAACCTAGAAGGAAATAGGGGAGCCTTACAGGGGTGGCATGCTCATCTAAAAGTCCCAGGACTTTGAACCTGTGGACCTCGCTCCACTATATGACGAGTGGAAAGGAGGGGGCAAGCAGCCGGGGGTGGCATTCATATCTATGCACACTAGCAAGAGTTCTTGTTGCCTGCTGCTGGAAACAGAATGCCAAACTACACCGACCTTGCTTTGCTGTAGCAAAATAATTCTTGTTTTCTTAGTTCTGCTCCTTGATGCTAGTTCCTTTACCTGTTCAAACAAAGGAGGAGGAACAAAGCAGCTTTGATACAGCCCATGCAGGCCTGTGACAGTTCCCTAGACAGCAGGTGCTTGTTGATTTATGTTCTTCCTCTGGTATTTCTCTCCCATCCCGAGGGCAGGTTGGATTTTAAGAGCAATCCTGGTTTGCCCAGGAATTCCCCCCCCCTTTCTCTGTGATTCATGCTTTGGCTTTTCTCCGATCGCCTCTGATCTTCTTCCCCTCTGACAGCTGCTGGCTTCCTACGGGTTGGCTTGGAGTTTGGTGGTTTGGTGCCTCCGGCAGTGCAAACTCCTGGTGGGCTAGGGGAGAGGAGGACAAAGCGGAACAAGCTGGATTGACAAGAAGGCCAAACAGACATTTTGCCTTTCATGCAAAATCTGGGCGAGAGAGTGGCAGAATCTTGTCTTTTCATGGGGCCATCTGGAGCTACAAAGCCATCTTTGCTGCTTGCTCCTTGCTCCTGGCAAGGAGAGCACACGGACTGGTGGGGCTGAGGGGAGCTCAGATGCAGAGTGCAAGCTTTCTAGTCAGACAGTCCCAGGCTCAAGACCCAGCCTTTCCAGTTCAAAGGAATCTAAGGTAAAAGAGCTGCAGAAAATCCTCAGATTGCCAGAGTTCTTTTTTTTTCTTTTGAACTACAGTGTGAGGAATTCCCTAGCCAGGGGTCATGCTGGCTGGGGAATTCTGTGCTTTGTAGTCTTTAAAAAAAATAAAAACTTTTCCCAACTCTGTGTCTGAGACACTGGAGGACTGCTATCCATCCAAATAAATATCTTGGACCAATAGCGCAGCATATCTCAAACAATTTAATGCGAGAGACTGGCAATTTTCTCCCCATTGTGTCAGGGACTGGTACCAGATTTGTGTCCATTGGCTACAATTTTTTCTTTCCTGAAAACAAAGACCATAAGGCAATGGTTTAGGAACTGGCACTTGTCCATGGACTAGCCTTTTGAGTAGCAGTTAGCCAGCACGATGCAGTGGTTTGTCTGTTCGGTTATGGCTCTGAAGACCAAGGTTCGAATCACCTCTCAGCCATAGAAATCCACTGGGTGACCTTAGGCAAATCACACTCTTTCAGCTTTAGAGGAAGGTAAATCCCACCACCACCACCACCAAACGACAAGAAAACTCTGTGATAGGGTTGCCTTAGGGTCACCTTAAGCCAGAAGTGTCTTGAAGGCACATGACAAAAGCAACAAGCTCTAGCCCAGTGGTTCTCAGCCTGTGGGTCCCCAGATGTTTTTGGACTTCAGCTCTTAGAAGCCCTGAGCATTGACCATAGTGGCTGGGGCTTCTGGGAGCTGAAGTCCACAAACATCTGGGGACCCACAGGTTGAGAACCACTGCTCTAGCCGAAAGATCAATTCTCCCATCCACTCCTTAAGTCTCTGAGGTGTGGCAGCTATGGAGATAATTGGAATCAGTTAAGGACTTGCATTTGGTTTTCTGTTTCTTTTTGCTAATCCTTCCTGTAGGAATTTGTAATGTATGCATCTATTTATCAGGCAGTCACAGGCCATTAAAATGACTTCATAATAGATTAGCAAGAGTTCTGTAAGTGACATTACATATGTTTTACTCACATCTAGGCCCTGTTTTGAACATGGCAGAAAGGGCTATTTTTTGTCCTCTTGTACCCTGTCCAAACCACACATCCAGGCAGCTGTCAAGCCCTCTTGGGCCACTGATACAAAGGAGGGGTAGTGGTAAGGGTAGGGGTAGAGAAAATGCAGAAGAATACAAGGCAGTGAGGATTGCCTCTTCTGTGACTGCAGTTCATCATAGAATAATGTCATCATTCTACTTTCTCCCTCTGAGGAACAAGAGCAGTTCCCATGATCTGGTCATTTTGTTCCCCTCTCCAGATATTAAATGGATGTAGCAGCAGTTTGGTAACTGTTGGGGCAGGGTTTAACAACTTAACAACATCATACATGAACTTGAGATGGGGTGTAGCATTGCTGGGGTATAGCAATGGGTGTAGCACCCATTATCTCTTACTTTGACTTCAGTGAATATCTTAGAGTTTACCCAAACATAAATGAACTTGAGATGGGGTGTAGCAATGGAGCGGGGGCGGGGATGAGGACAATGCTCCCCAAATGAGAATTCTGCCCCATCAAAAGAAATTTTCAGTCGGTCCCCCAACAGCTGAGCATTCAGAAATACACACTTTGGGCGTTCAAAGAAAAGGAGTATGATAGAATCCTGCAAAAGTCCAATGCTAAAACTTCATGAACTTCCTAAAACATCATACATGTTTTAGGAATCCTTTTCATGCATGTACACTTTGGGTGCTGCAAGACTTACCTTTGGGCCATCTGTAGCTGTGTGTAAACCTTCATTTTCCATGACACATGTGCTGTGACACATGTTCAGTGTTTCAATAAAGAAAAGCAAATTTAATAATTTTGGCTTTTGAATTTCAAGGAGTACCATTTCTTGATATGTTTACAGAGGAATCACAACTCATTAGACTTTATTAACTGATCAAATTACTATAATAGGATGAACTATGGGCTGAAACCGATCAAAATGGCTTTGGGGACCATATTTTGGCCCAGGCTCTGCCTAGTACGGTTTCCTGCAAGGCTGACTCCCAGCAAATTTTTAAGTCCTTCTATGTCACTTCTTGTTTTATTGAGAACCTCATGCAATCTAAATGGAGGTATAAATCATTTCTAGAGCCAGTTGATCACAATCTGTCGATTTTTAAATAGCCGATTTATTTGTACCTTTTCTACCAAGCTTTTAATTTGAAGACATGTAAGCGAATTAATTCTGTGTGGGGGCAAAAGTTGTTCCTTCTGCTCAAAAGATAAAAGCTGCTTCTCCTGATAAAAATCCATACATTTGTATACGCTTTTTCCAGATTGTCAAATTAATTGATCCCAAATCGGAAAGTGATGAAAAGTATCTTTGGCATCAGTGGACTGGACATATCTTATTCTGCTGTCTCTTCCAGGCATCCAATGTTGATCTAGTAAAAGGATTCAACATAGATTCCATTTTTTTATATATATTTTAGTAAAAATCCACTGAGAGCTGGCATGATTAGAGCATTGGACACTGGAGACCAGGGTGCAATTCCCTGCTTGGCTGTGCAAACCCACTGAGTGGCCTTGGGCATGTCAGACACTCTCAGCCCCAGAAAACCCCATGATAAGTTCACCTTAGGGTTGCCATAAGTGAGAAATGACTTGAAGGCACACAACCACAACAACAACAAAGATCAATTGCATCAGTTCAGTTTTCTGTTTATAATGGAAGATGGTATAGAATCATAGAATCATAGAAATGTAGAGTTGGAAGAGACCACAGGGGACATCCAGTCCAACCCCATTCTGCCATGCAGGAACACACTTCAAAGCACTCCCGACTGATGGCCATCCAGCCTCTGCTTAAAAACCTCCAAGGAAGGAGACTCCACTACCCTCCGAGGCAGCATATTCCACTGCCAGACAGCCCTGACTGTCAGGAAGTTCTTCCTGGGGTTCAGGTGGAATCTCCTTTCATGCAGCTTGAATCTATTGCTCCTTGTCCTGGTCTCTGGAGCAGCAGAAAACAAGCCCTCTGTTTCCTCTACATGGCATCCCTTCAAATATGTAAACATGGCTATCATGTTCCCTCTTAACCTTCTCTTCTGCAGACTATCTCCTTTTATGAACCCCTTAGAGCTCTAAGATAACTTGGCAAGGCCCTTCTCTCTGTCTCCCCATGTTCTCGGGGTTGTTTGACGAGAACAAGGGAGAAGGCATTCTCAGTGGCAGCTCCCAGACTTTGGAACTCCCTCCCTAGGGAGAGACCAGGATGGCCCCATTCTCGTTCTCCTTCCATCAGCAGGTCAAAACCTTTTTATGCTGCCAGGCTTTTCTAAACTGACTAGGGTTGGGCTTTTATTGTTGTGCAGTGCTGTATTTAGGATTTGCATATAGTCTTTTAATGAATTCTAATGTTTTTAATGTCTAATGTTTTAACTTTACAAATTGTTTTTGAATCTTATATTTATACTTTTTTCAATGCTTTTTGTATTGTTTTAAATTTGTACTGTTTTAAATATGTTAGTTGTCTTGAGTCCCATTATTGGGGAAAGGTCAGATATGAAGGAATTAAAACAAAATTAAGTCTCAGAATAAAAAGGGTTTTACCTGCTTGTGAATAGTAAGGTGATACCCAAATGACCTCTCTAGGTGATGAACAGAGACACCTAGAGTACCAAACACAGCATGTGGGGTGTAGAGGATACTGATATGAGTGCTGTAGGACTGACAGCCTAGGAATTTAAATCATTCCTGCAAACTGAACTATGCATGTTCTGAATTTATGACATGTTGTTTCATAATAGGGCATGATATTTGGACCTATTCTGGGAGCAATGTCTAACCCATGCACTCAGTCTGGGGGCCTTTGTCATCTCTGATTATTTCACAATGTGCCCTGCATTGCCCCACTGGATTTCTTGCTGGCACTCTGAAACCAACTACAGGCAGTAGGGAATTTCCTGTAAAATCTATATTGCTCCCAGTGAGATTAGCCCTTCTACATCCAGCACAGACTCTTTGTCCTTGCTTATAACACTCCCCACAGTGTTGCTCCACTATAGCTTTCTGGTCTCATTTCTTTGCCTGTTAACACTCATTCCTGCAACTCCTCTGCAAGTGTTCCCAAATTCTCTTCCCTTTCTTCCTCACTTAAATATCCCCCTGCACCTTTACATAATGTCTCCTTACTCTCTTCTTTCAGATTCTTCTGCAAAACAGATTTGGCATAACTCCTTAATTCTCTCTCTGCAAGTGAAATAAAGCCAGCATATGTATAAGGGCGTTTGGATATACATTCCTGTACTGGTTCCATGGAGGAGACCATTGGGAACAGCAGGACAAGGCACCAGGGAGAGCTCTTTATGAACAATTTGTTCCCAAAGAGTTGAGAACAAGTAGGACTGGCCCTGCTATGAGACAGAGTTGAGCCACTGCATCAGACAGTGCATGCAGGGAAGAGTACAGGGAGATGATATTCTTGTAAAGTAGTAAAATGTGGTTTAGACAAAGCTACTGTTAGGTGGATTTGTAATTGGCTGACTGGCCAAACACAAAGGGTGCTCACCAATGGCTCCTCTTCATCCTGGAAAAAAGTGACTAGTGGGGTACCACATGGTTCTGTCCTGGGCCCAGTGCTATTCAATGTGCTATCTTTATTCTTTATTGGGTGATGTAATAGAGGGCATGCTCATCAAATTTGCAGATGACACCAAGTTAGGAGGGATAGCTAATACCCCAGAAGATAGGATCAGAATTCAAAATGATCTTGACAGATTAGAGAGCTGGACCAAACCTAACAAAATGAATTTTAGGAGGGAGAAATGTAGGGTACTACACTTAGGAAGAAAGAATGAAATGCATAGATATAGGATGGGTGACACCCGGCTTGAAGACAGGATGTATGAAAGGGATCTAGGGGTCTTAATGGACCACAAGCTGAACATGAGTTAACAGTGTGATGCAGCAGCTGAAAAAGCAAATGTGATTCTGGACTGCATCAATAAGAGTATAGTGTTGAGATCAAGGGAAGTAATAACACTACTTTATTCTGCTTTGGTTAGACCTCACTTGGAATGGTGTGTCCAGTTCTGGGCACCACAATTTAAGAAAGATATTGACAAGCTGGAATGTGTCCAAGGGAGTATGACCAAAAAAGGGTCTGGAAACCATGCCTTATGAGGAGTGGCTTAGGGAGTTAGGTATATTTAGCCTGACAAAAAGAAGGTTAATAGGTGACATGATAGCCGAGTTTAAATACTTGAAAGGATGTCATGTTGAAGATAAAGCAAGCTTGTTTCCTGCTGCTCCAGAGACTAGGGCATGGAGCAATGAATTAAAACCTCACGAAAAGAGCTTTCGCCTAAACATCAGGACGAACTTCCTGATTGTAAGAGCTGTTCGACAGTGGAATATGCTGCCTTGGAGTGTGGTGGAGTCACCTGCTTTGGAGGTTTTTAAACAGGGGCTGGATGGCCATTTGCTGGGGGTGCTTTGAGTGTGTGTTCCTGCGTGGCAGGGGGTTGGACTTGATGGCCATTGTGGTCTCTTTCAAGTCTATGAATCAGTGGCCATTTCCGCACGAGTCTGTTACAGCGCGATGATTCCACTTTCAACCTCCTATGGAATCCTGCAAACCCCAGGATTCCATAGGAGGTTGAAAGTGGAATCATCGCACTATAACAGACTCGTGCGGAAATGGCCTATGAAAGAACTGTGCCTGAGTCCAGCACCTTCCACCTCTGGAACTGTGAGGGAGGATGTTGCAGTGCTCGGGCTGAAATTAAATTCAGCTGCCAGCATGATCCCTTCCTGCCTAGGAAATGAAGCACCATCTTGTCCTTTGTTGCAGGCAGCAAAATGCCTTGGGCTAGATTTAATGACCACATTGGAGTCTTTTATGACTTGTTGTTTGGAATGCCTTCTCAGACTCTGCTCTTCCTTGAGAAACAGAAGACTTACAGAAGCATATGTTTTTACTTCCCCAAAGCAGTGATGATGGCTGATTGCTTTCATGTCAACTTTGGGTTTCAGACTGAAATTCAAAGGAGCTATCCAAGTTACTGAATCTATTTGGAGGATAAATTTCAGTACCTTTGAGACCTCCTTTAAATTGTAGACTTAAGCCCAGCACAGTGCCCCGATGGATCATACTGGCATTCATCTGGGTCCATAGTCTGTGAATGCTATCTGATGGCAGTCTTGGTTTAAAAGCATTCCAGTCCATGTATTAGAAGACCTGAGTTGGATCCGGCCTCAGTGCTGTCTGTCTCACAATACTGAAGTCTCAAGTACAAATGAGTGGGTTCTAATGATTTCTAATCCCTTGCATTTCATGGCTCTGTGGTGTGACATTCAGCCTACTTGCTCAGCATCACTGGTTCCTCAGCTTAGATATGTGCATCATTTCTGGATTCTGGTGATGATGATAATATTTATTCCTGTCACTCTTCCTTTTTTGAACCATCCCCAGTAGAAATTTGGATTGTAAATTCTGTGGGACAGAATCCTGACTTCTTCCCCACCCGTTTGGCACTGGTATCACTGTGCAATTTATTATGTACAGTAGAGATATGCAAGATTTTTTTTTTTTTACTCTGCATGTTAAACTATTTCTTCGTTTTGGTATGTATTGGTTAAAACTACATTAATTTTTATTCATTCATTATAATCCCATTTGTTCCACTGGTCATTTTCATTTTATTGATTACTCCTCTACCTCCTTTTAGTGGATCTCTATAGGCAGAAATCTAGCACACTCATAAGAATGTTATCAGCTCATATACGTTGGGTTAGTTTTCTACTTGCAGGGAAGTTTGCAGTTTTGCATATGGAAGTGTTCAAATGTATGACTTTCCCCAGGCTATTTTGCTACTTTATTCTATTCTATTCTGTGTAGATCTGTCTTTGTTATTCTGCTCTACACATAGATCTAGCCTTTCTTATCAGTCTAACCTGGAATTTAAAGTGAATGGACACATTAAACAGTCCTATTTTTATAAAACTCATTTGGAGATAGAACGAGATCCCCCCCCCAAGTCATTTTTAGATTTTTCAGGAATTATTCAGGCTTCATTACAGGTTATTGCAGCGTCAGCAGAATACTGTGGATGGAATTACAGCAGACATCACAGCTTTAGCATTTAGTCTCATTATAATATTGTAGCAATTTTGTGAGCGCATAAGGACTGGAGGGGAAAAAAAGAGGGAGGAAGCAATCTTAAGATTAAAAACTCAGTCCATCACCTTTTATAGTATGAGCCAGGCTTCCATTTTTATTTTGAAATGTCCAATTAACTTCTTATATACTTGTAAAAACAGAAGATTTCTCCAGAGAGGTATTGGTGGAAGGATTGATTTTTTATGCATGGAATTTTGATTCATCAGTGACTTTGATGCTGATGAGTTTCTCATTTTTATTATCTGGACCAGGAAAACACATCTGTGCGTGTGTGTGGATATATAGTATTATGAGGATGTGAGTGTGCCATGGGGTTGCAGGACACACACAGGGGTGATGTGATTTACATTCTAATTTGAAGCATATTTCCTTGCATGCAAGTCCTATAAGAATGGAATTTTCTCCCTAAAATCTATCTCCAAGGAGGAATTTACCAAGGTCTCAGACTTGGAAAATTTCTTTTTTTTTAAAGAAAATATTAAAAAACAAATGGGCTCCCATAGATAATTACCTCCAGTACAATGACTGAAATATAGATAGATAGATAGATAGATAGATAGATAGATAGATAGATAGATAGATAGATAGATAGATAGATATAAATAAAATAAACATATAATGAACATTTTTAGAACGTTATAATAGGGAGAAAGTACTTTATTAGACTTTGAAGGGTCTTTAGTCTACACTAAAGTAAAGTCTTTAGTCTACACTAAAGTTACTAAATAGACTACTTAGAAGTTAAGGATTCTGGAGCAAATGATACTTAAAGACAATTGTAGAAGTACGTTGATAAATGATAATATCTAAGAAAATACTAAGATTTTAGGTGGAAACATTGGAAGATTAAGAAAATACAGTAAATCTACATATGTAAATATTGAACTATGATGGAAAAATTGTTTTAAAGAATTTAAATTTGTGTTTTGTATAAAAATGATTAAAAAAAGAAAGACCTGGAAAATTTCCGTCTGCTCATCACTGTCACTTTACACTGGTTGCCCCAAGATGCAGCATAGCAGATTTGCTTGCCTTTGGCCCAAGGAAGCATGATTAGAATCAGGATGCAATCAACTGCTGTAATCCGAGAGACATAAATATGTGAGAAAAACAAAGAAGAATCTCATGACACCTGGGTTCAGGATGAGTTATGAGCTCAGTTCTGCTGGACCTTACACTAGCTTACAATTGAGCACGGTATTCTCTCTGGGAATGTTCTGCAATGTCCTTGGTCTGTCCTGGAGGGAGGCCTTGAGAAGCTGACGCTGTGGGATTCCTGTTCAATTCCTTGGTTGTTGGTTTGTGGGATCCTTGAGAACTCTGTGTTGTCTACCGTGCTATTTAATATTTATATGAAACTTTGCTAGGGCAAGTTGCCAGAGATTTGGAGTTCAGCACTACCAATAATGTGATAATACCCAGCTACTTCTTGTTTCATCTATATCTGAGGAAGTCATTTTAGTTCCAAACCAGTGTTTGGTATTAGAAATGGACTGGTTGAAGGTGAACAATTTGGAACTTGACAAAGAAGTGCTCCTGGTTAGTGGAAAGATTGACTCAGGAACAGAAATTTAACCTATGATGGGAGCCAACATTCAAGCACTATACCATGCTGGTTCTATTAATACTACTACCTCTCTGGAAAAAAATGAGTCACAGTGGAGAATATTGGGCAAGAATAACCAGCAGTCTGGTAGACTGCTGTCTGTGTTCTGTATTTGGTGGCTATTAAGGCCATGTAGGGTTTTTTTTTTTAAACAGAGCAAGTAATTTATTAATTGAACCTCTGCTGGAAGGAACCATCCTTTGTATCATAAGTGAAAAACTCCTCACAGTGCCAGTGGCACTCCAACAGAGTAATGTACACAAGAGTCCAAATCTGTTTTCCCCTTTGGAAGATAGCTGTGCATCTCTAGTGGTTGCACAGTCCTATACCAATAATTTCTAACCCTTTTCCAGTGGAAGCACCACCTTGCTAAAATACTTGTCATACATGTCTTTTCATTGTGGAGTAGCTACCAAATTACTCAGAAAACTTGCAGGCTGTGGTGGCTGATGGCTCCCCTCTAAATGGAACAGTGAATCCACTTCTGGTTTTAGACTGGACTTTAAAGTTTCTATCCATGGTGCCGAACATTCTCTGCAAAATAGGTTCTGGACCTAGGATAGCTCTTTCAAAATTCAGAGTAAAATTGACTTTTTTCCATCATGAAAGGATTAACCACTCCATTGATAGGGAAGCCACAGGGCTCCTCTTTCTACTTGGATAATTCCCCACTCAATTCCATTTCTTCTGATTTTGTCTTAGAATACTATTGTGTACATTCTGAAGACCCATTTCCTCTTTATGAAGAGCTTAGTGTGAAAACAATGTCCTGGTTCATGTGCTTACAAAGTTACTCTCCTTGCTTGCTTATAGCCTGCTTGTCTGCCTGTCTTTCATATTTCACATTTCAGAAAGATTGGCTCAAGAGTGACTTAGAAATATTGATAAAATATAATCTGTAAGAAAACCTGCACAGTATTTAAAAATACCAACCTCACTTGAGTTCTCTACACTTGGTTGCTGGCACAAATGAATCTGCAAATCCCTTCTACTGGAAAATATTTTGGGGACATCTGTGATTGTTACATTGCTGATGACAAATGCTAGTTACTAGCTTGATGCAGCCTTAGGTCAAGAATGGAGATGCCCATAAGTTTCAGTTGGCAAGAATAATGGGAAATGCAGTGCAATGGTTCCTGGGGGATTGGAGGTTTCACACCCCTGTCCTAAATAAGTATCAAAAGTATGCACTGTCACATAGGCTATATCACCAGAATTCTGTTGGCAAGTTTGAGTTTACTTCTCAAATTTGCATTCCACCCACAGCTAGCAAGAATGTCTCGGAAATGATTCTTCTGATTTTTTTTTTTTTAGAATTCTCTGTTTTCAGGCTCCTCTGACGCAGTTGAGAATGAGAAAGTATTTGGTAAAATTCTCCCTTCCCACCTCTCTATTTTACCATTCATGAATAATGTGGGAAATTTCTGGTGCAACCAAGGCTGGAATGTTCATGTTTTTAAATATTTTTCATTCTTATTTTAATAACAGCTAAATATTGCTGAAGGAAGCAGTGGTTTTGGTTCCTCATCCTTCCCGTCTGCCCTTTGTAGCACCTAGCTGCCTTTGTCGAGCAGCAAAAACTAATAATATGATAGGCTGGCATCTTATTAGACAGTTATGATGTCAGAAGCTAGACTTATGATCTCGTAATTGTTTGGCATTCACATTTATGGCACCTTTGCCATGACTGCAGATTTTCCCAAACCTACCTTAAAATCCAGGCAGACATGCTAAGGGACTGAGTTCTATGGTGCTGGTGAGCAAGGTGCTGAAAAAAAGATGAGTCCAGCCCCCTCACACCAGCAAGCTGTGGTGCAACAAGGGAGTTGTGACGGTATCCTGCTTCTGCTTGTTGGTGGTGGGAGGGAGTGGATATTTAATCTTCCAATGCTCCACATACCAGCACTGCAGAATTCCCTCCCTCAGTATGGCTGTTTTGTGCCTCCTTTGGAGAGGCTAGCAGGATCGGCACCTTTGCTGCCTGACTTATCTAGAGAGGCTGATCGTTCCATGCAAACAGCTGGGACACTGCCAACTAAGCTGCAGGTATGCTGAGCCTCTCCCCAAACACTCCCATCCTGCTAGCTTCCCCAAAGGAGGCACAACAGGCTGCCTGGATTTTAAGGTGGGTCTGGGGGGTCAGCTGGAGAGATGGAGTATATCCACAACATCATGGTTATGTGTCCAATACAGGATCTCAACTCATTAACTGTGCTTACATTCCTTAGGAGGAAATTTTCCTTTTTGTCACAGAATTCCAGTTCCTCCACAACAATATTTGGCACCAATGCCCCAGCTCAAGTGCACTACCCACAAATCGGATTGAGAAGTTGAGGAAGCCATTTTTAGTCAGACTTAAATTTATACTTTTGGCCACAATCCCATCAGGTATCCCAACTAGACTAGGCCTATTATAACAGTGAAATTCACCTCTGTGTTAACTCACAATTCAAGAGTTAATACAATGAATAGGTTTTAATTGGGACTAACTAGTGGATTCTGAGTGAAATGGGCCTTTAAGTGGTGAGCCGGTTCCATTTATAACCCATATTTCTAACAATAAGTTCAAGGGAGCGTACATGGCTAAGCTCCCTGCTTTTTCCTTACAACAACACTGTGAAGTTATTTTATTTTATTTTATTTTAGTTATACCTTTCTCCCAGTTTGGAATTCAAGCTGGCTTAAAGTTTAGGATAAAAATGAAATATAGGTAAAACAATTTGCAGTGAAAAAAATAAAAATAAATAAGTAACAAAACAGTTTAAAACATTTCTAACATATTACCCCAAATAAAATGCAGCACCTTTATTAAAAGACCCTTCTTCAACAGCCTGCTAACCACCAAAGTACTGCCTACATTAGAGCTTTTCAAATGGTGTGTCGCAACACATTAGTGTATGTCACCTGACGTGTGTAGGTATGTCGCCTATAATCTTGGAAATGTATGTTATTATTTATAAATCATATATTTTTAAAACTATATGAAGGGTTTTCATGAGATATGTTGTATCCTCATTTTGTTATGACAATGTATGTATGTCTCTATATCTCTTATAAGGGGTTAGTTTAATCTCCGGTTTGCTAGTGAAACTGAATTACTGTGTCGTGAAATGATGCAGGTCTAAAAACTGTGTCACCAACACGAAAAGTTTGGAAAGCTCTGGCCTACATTAAAAGGTCTTTGCCTGTGGGCAGAAAGGAAACAGAGGAGGACTAGTCTATTCTGCCACGGGAGGGAATTCTGTAGTCCAGGAGCAGCCCCTGAGAAGGCTTCCTTCCATGTCCTCACCAGATGTGCCCGTGGCAGTTTTGGGACTGAGAGAAAGCTCCTGCGTAAGAATCAAGCAGGCTGATAAAGGGAGGCAGAGACTGCAGTCCAACATGCCCTCAACATAGAATAAGTGTCCACGCGCGGAGGTAAGCTATGCCAGCACTACACAAACCCCGTGCAGAATAGCAATATTATAGAACACATGCCAATGACTCAGGCCATTTCCGCACAGGGTAAGTACAACGGCGCGGTGCGACCTCTGACGGAGGTCGTCCGTATCTTGGGAGCGGACTGGGTTGGACTACTTGTCAAAATTCTGCACCTCAGTCTGCTCCAGAGCGACCCAAAGTGGTCGCGAAGCGTGCTTTTTAAAAACCTGTTTTTATAGGTTTTTCAAAAGCATGGAGCGCACCACTCTGTGCCACTCCGTTCCCGCGCTCCGGTGCAGATTTGCAGGTGCGCACCAGTGCATGCCTGCAGATCTGCTGGGGGGGGGCTTTAGGCTGGCAAGCTTCAGCGGTTGGTGGGGAGTCTCCACCAACCGGAAGCCACCATTTTGGACGCCGGAGCAGTGCAGAGCGACGAGCTCGCACTGCTCCTCGTCATGACGAACCCAAACAGACCCACCAAAAAGCAGGTGACTAGCGGCAGGGAGCATTTCCCTTGCCGCGTGCGGAAAGGGCTTCAGTGTTGTCGTGCACTGCGCAACCACAATGCATAAATCAAAACCACAGTGCTTTGGGTGTGACCACAATGCAAAACTGCCATGCACAACCATAGTCCACAACTTTGTGCTGTATGTGGAACTTTGTTTGTGCCTGTGTTGTGCCACGGCAGATAATTCGCCCTTCATGCCTTGTGTGACTTCTAACAGGACACTAGCCACAGTCTTTTAGAAGCTGACGGGCCCAAGGTCACCCACTGAGTTTCACAAGGGAGGTTCAAGTCCACCGTCTCCTAGCACAAAGGTTAGCCTAGTGGACTTCCATGATGTCTCCCAGATAGAGCCTGATACAATCTCCTTACTTCCTCCCATTTCTCTTTTTAAGCACTTGTGTGCATCAGCACACACACTCACATATGTACACACCTTTCATCTAAGCAAAATAGCAGCTGTTGCGAACTTTGGGCTGCTGTAGGCCAACCTACCAGGGATTTTATGAAGCATGAAAATTGCTTTTCAAGTCAACAGCCCTTTATACAGTTAAGGAACACAAGGAAAATATGCCCAAGAAGTTCGGCTTTATTTGAGCTTGAATGATCCATTCTTCAGCAACATGTAAATCCCCTCTTTTCTTTTATCCAACATCAGCATGAGTCTCTGCAATGCCAACTGAAGCATTAGCACTGAAGCTGCTTTTGTGGCTAATTTCCCCGGGACATTATCATGCTATCCTTTCAGTCTGTTTTATTTGATGAGAAGTGCACTGGTGTGGAGAGAAAAACAGAACTGTACATAAAATGGCAGGACAAGCTAAATACAAGTGATTGCCGTGTTTGTTTGTGGGTGTAGCCTGGTTTGGTGGTTCAGGTGCCCCAGATTTCTGCTCCAATGTGAGATTCAAGTTATACCTCTAATAAGTTTTCTTGGAGTTACAAAGCAGTGTTCATAGTGCAGAGATATAAATCTTCTTCCTCATAGGCAAGAGTGAATCCGCTCTGTACTTGCCTCCTTGCTGTGTGAAAATACAATGATTTCTGCACTGCTTTATATCTTTTTTTTTTTGTACTTCCCGAAGTCTTAGTTGAAAAATGTATGTCATTTTTCTGCGGAGAAAACACTTTTTCTCACACAGAGAATGTATTTTTTTTGTACAGAGGACACGGTTTGCTGCACAAAATACACTGTGCTGCCCCAGAAATCATACTTGTTGTACAGGAAAAAAACAACAACCCACCACACATGAAGCTGCACACATGAAGCTTTCCCAAAGTACAAAAAATCTGAAAAATCTTCTTTTCTTGTCAATGTGGTTTCCTGACTACTGGGAACCCCCAGCACCCCCCCTTCTTTTTTTCAGACAGGAAAAGAATAAAAATGAATATTTCCTCCATTCATATTATAGTGTCAGGCTACTTCTGGAGAAATGCAAGTTCAAATCATCAGTCAGTCAGGAAATGCTCAGTCAGTGACCTTGGGCCAGTCACCATCTTCCAGCTCAGCATAAAGGACAGGGCATTTACAATTGTAAAACAAGATCAAGAGAAAAACCAGGACGTGAGTTTGACAACAGTGAATGTAAGATATAAATCTAATCATTCATTATCATTTAGTGCTATCTATCATTATTAGTATTATTACTGGCTGGAATTCTGTATCACCTACTTAGTAAAGTTTGTTATCTGAGGCCATTTCTGCACTAGACTGTTATAGCGCTTTGATTCCACTTTCAACATCCTATGGAGTCCTGGGGTTTGCAGTTTCAGGAGGGGCTGGCTGGCCCCTCCTGAAACTGCAAACCTCAGGATTCCATAGGACAGTGGTTCTCAACCTGTGGGTCCCCAGATGTTTTGGGACTTCAGCTCCCAGAAGCCCCAGCCACTCTGGTCAATGCTCAGGGCTTCTGGGAGCTGAAGTCCAAAAACATCTGGGGACCCACAGGTTGAGAACCACTGCCATAGGATGTTGAAAGTGGAATCATATCACTCCAGCAGTCTAGTGCGGAAATGGCTTAAGTAAATTTTCCTGGTTCAACCCCTCTGCCACCAGACTTGATGGAAATGTCGTTCAACCATGCTCCGATCACTTCTCTCCAGGCAGCTGATGCCCAGTAAAGTAAATTGAGGGGGGACTTATGATCATGACAGTAGTGTCACAATTATGACTAAGTAGCCATTGTGAATGCAGAATAGTTACGGTACATATTCGAGATTGCTACTTAACAACAGTGACATTGTTACTCTGACTGTAATTCCCCCTCCCACCTAATTCACTGGGCATCAAGTACATAGGAGAAGGAGGTCCATTCTCCCAGTGACTGGACCATGGGTGAACAATGTTTCTGCCAAGTTTAGATGGCATCAGGCCAGGACAGACACTTAGTTAATTATACCTCCTAATCATTAAGGCCTGTGTTGTCTGTCAGCTACTTAGCAGTATACTTATCTCAATTAAATATGCTACTCAGTTAAGTATACTTAACTAAGAAGCTAACAGACAATACTGGCCATTATTATTACTATCATCATCAATTGCCACCACCATCACTGTCATTATTGATTTTATAGCCTACCAGGTGTTCTTGGTGTTTCGTACCAGCGGTGATTCAGGTTCTGCCCAAGAATCTAGGAGTCAGTGAGATATCATTGGCTAAGGCACAAGTCCCTACCAACATCATTTTTTGTAATGGGCACTGCTCGGGAATATTGTTGTACTCAGAAAAAAAACATTGTTTACGTGGGGGTATGGATGGTAAAAAGAAAAACCCTCCATTTAGGTAAGACCCGTTGCAGCTCATCTTCCATCCTAAGAATTTTGATGATAACAGATATTTGGGAGGAGTACAGTCATAAAGGACTTTTGTCTTTATTTTAAAAAGGAATGTGGTGAATGCTTCAGCATATGCAATAAATCTGTAGGATAAAGGGACAACACTTAGCTTTATTTCAGTGGTGCCTAAAGAAGAAGCTAATCTGTTCTGAGTGTTGTAACATTACTGAGGTGAATAGGAGTTTAGACAGTTCTTATTTCTTGTTAAAACTAACAAGAGGTTTACCATTTTTCTCCCTCTCCCTGCCCACATCAAAGTACACTCTGGGAATAAACCTCCAAACTATTGGAAGAATCCAGTGAGGCTACTGATATGCTTCGAGACCTCCCTGTATGCTTTGACACGGGCAGACCTTCCCTTCTTCAAAGTCTCTCCTGAAAAGTCTGCTTTAATGGCTCTTTGAAATCCCCTCCTGCTGACTCACCACCTGGCAAAGGGCGTTGTGTTGACAGGAAGAAAAACAGCCTATTCCTTCCAAGAAAGGGCTTCCAAACCATGGGGAGAAGATGTTTGATACTTAGATAAGTGCAGAGCTGGCAGGCTTTTTGTTCTGAAAAACAGTGGCACTTTTTAGAAATGAGATGTGTTGCAACAGAGCTGGGGAGTCAAGATCTGCTTCAAGCCAAGACACCTGCTTTGGGCCGAGGGTTGCCAGAAAGAAAACTGGAGAGAATTCTTTTACCTAGCTATCTCTCTGTCTACCTAATATCCTGGGTTACAACCATTTAAAGCAAAGCACAACTAAAAACTATTCATACAAAACTTAAAAGATAATTAAACCACAATTAAAAACATTTAGTCTGGCTCATAGAAGGAGATACGGTCTTTGAGACAATCTGGACCCAAGTTGTGTAGGGTTTTAAAGGTCATAACCAGTGTTACCACTGCGATCTGGTCTGATCTTTGGTGAAGCAAAGATATCATTTTTGATATCATAATTCGGCCTTCTGCCACCAGCCAAGTGTTTGTGAGGCCTCGCCGAACAAGCGCGAAGCTAGGCATGGATGATACTTGTTGCTCTCACTAAAACACCAGATATTGCCAGATCCGCTTCAGGGGGAGACCTCCCGACACAAACACCTTAATTACAATTGCACAGTAAAACAAAAGGACTCTCTGCCTGAGAGAACACCCTGGCGAGCTAGGCACTTAATGGCCGAGCTAGCCGCATCTACACACCGGCCATACCATTGTCAATTTGGACTATAATTCAATCATGTAAATTCTGACCTTTCGGAGGCTTTGTCTCCAGCCCAAAACTTATTGTTCTCACCAGACCAGACTAGCCTGCAGTCGTTCTTCTCCCTAAAAAAATCCCCCGTTCTGAGAGCTCTTTGGAATTCTCGCTGGATCACTTGAACCATCTGGAACTCTCGTCGGACCTTGCTGAAAATCACTTGCTGAAATCACTTGAAGCTCCCGTCGGATCTTCTTCCTTGCCTCACTGCCGCTTGGTCCAGCAGATTCCCCTCGGCCCCTACGCCGGGTTTCCTCCTCTTCAATTGGTGTCTCCAGGACTTCGGACAGGTGGCGTATTGCCCATTCCCCAAATTCTCTTTCTTTCCTTTTCTAGTTAGGAGTGTGCTTGTGTTTTTATTATTTTGTGTTTAATAAATACTGTTAGTATTTTGAAACTGCTTGACTCCTCACTGACCTGAACCGGTATACATAGGATAACAGATTCCGCTGCATTGCCCTGCCTCTCGTTAGCCAAGAGAGTGCTCCAGCTAATTTCCCCATCTTTGCTAGGTTTGTTTGGTATTTGGGCACCCCTCCTGGGACCTCCAATTTACAGGGTAACACCAGCACTTTCAATTTTGCCTGGAAATAGACCAGCAATTAGTGGAGCCCATTCAGCAAGAGGTTATGTGCTCCATATAACCAGCAGCCTGGCTGCAGCGTTTTATACCAGCTGAAGTTTCTGTACAGTTTCTAAAGGCAGCCTCACATAGAGTGTTTTACAGTAATCCAGATAGGATGTAATCAAGAAATGAGTCTCTGTAACTAGGGCCCTTTCCACCCTACATTGTTATAGTGCTATTATTTCACTTTCAACATCCTATGGAATTCTGGGGTTTGTAGTTTCCTGAGGTCAAAGAGCCCTCTGGCTGAGAATTCAAATTTCCCTCCCTAAACTGCAAACCCTAGGATTCCATGGGATGTTGAAAGTGGAATAATAGCACTATAACAGGGTAGTGTGGAAATAGCCTAGATCTGATGCCTGAAAGAATGGGGGCAGCTTGTCTTCTCTGTGCGAACAGACTCCTGGACACTGCCAAAAACTGGGCATCCGGGACTCAGATCTGAGTCTAGGAGTATGCACAAGCTACTAACTAAGATTTCAGGGAAGTGTCACCCTGTTCAGCACAGGCTGAATCCCTGTTCCTTGATCTGCCTTTTAACAGATCAGGAGCCCATTTGCCTTGTCTGGACTTAGTTCAATTTGTTTACCCTCATCCAGTCCCCTACTTACTGTAGACATTGGTTTAGCACAGAGACAGCTTCCATGGAACTGAGCGGCTATACAGAAGAGAAAATTTCAGCAGGTAAAAAGCAGTACCTGCTGAAATTCCTTCTTTTGCACAACTGTTAAAAACACCAGAACCCTCTGCAGTTTTCACTCTGACACCCTTATGTTGGGCCTAAATCCAACCAGAAGTTCAAACATGGGTAGATCCATTTGATTGATGAGAAACTGGTAAATCAAAAGTTATGTGAACTCCATTGACTCAACAGGTCTACTCTAGTTGGATTTGAGCCTTGAACTCCTTCCTCTCAAACTCAAATGGCTGTGGGTCATTTATGAATCTTATTGGCTAACAGTAGTGCTGATAGTAGTCTCTAGGCTGTCCCACCTGTTCAAAATTCAGTGTTTATGTGACACAACAGCCATCTCCCAAGATTGGCCCTGGCACTGGGCAGCAGACTTCATGTGACATGATGAAAGGGCATCAAAGTGATTGATATGTTTGTTTGCTTTCATTTTTAGTGCCAGCAGATGGAGAGAAGTGCTTGTGAGGTTTTCTGATTCATGCGGCAAAATAACTGGACTTGCATTAGACACCTGTGCACCCTGACCCATGTGGCTGGTCACACCATTTGCAAAATCTTAGGTTACCCATAGCTATGTGCAGATATCTGCCTGGATGCTTCTACTGGCTATGCCCACTAGCCAAGAGCCCCAAATGCATGGGCTTCCCCGTTATAAAGAAGAACACAGGTCCCTTTCTCATTAACTTTAGGGGTGTGGCCAGTGTCAATATTAGTGTCATGGATAAAGCTAATAACCTTGGACCCACTCCCCATGCCCCAATCCCTTTAGCCAGAGGCCAATCTAGGGTGGGGCAATTGGGGTGTGTACCCTGGGTGCCAATGTCTGGGAGTCGCCCTCCTGCCCGCCCCCGCCCCTGTGCCTGCTGCCGCCCCCTGTGCTCGCCACCTCCTCTCCCGCCTCCCGTGTACTTGCCACCGCCTCTCTGCTCCTATCGCTGCTGCCCCCCTGCTTGCTGTTGCGTCACCCCTGCAGGGGTCCTTCTTGGCCTGGTGCGGCGGCAGAGGCAGCAGCACATAGGGGCGCAACTTCCACACTTGCCCCAGGCACTGCTGAACTTAGATACGCCACTGCCTTTAGCAATGAGATATCAGGAGGCCCTTTGCAGGCAAAACGTCAGAATACCTTTATTTTGACAAAATAAAATATATAAATGAAAATTGGTACCCATATTTAGTTATAATTCTGTATTTCGTGGTCAAATATGAGCACTATCTCAATCCTCGCTTTAAAATGGAAGGAAGGGAAATTAAGAATATACTATAAGGGGCACTACATCACACAGAAGTGATCATGTTCTATGACAATTTGGATTCATGAGATTTTTTCCCCAATGAAGACACGTCCTGTGCACAGATGCACCATGTCTCTAGAAATCAAGTGGCATTAGTTTAATATTCTGTTATTTATGACTGCCAAGTGAATATGCAGGGTTTTTTTGGGGAGGGGGAGGTGTCAAGTGTTTCGACTGTCCCTAACTTGGTATACTCCAGAAAGTTTGAACAATCTCCCCCATCATCCACAGTCACCATGGTCCATGGTAATGGATCATGGGAAATATGGTACAAAAACATCAGGCGTGCCCCAGGCTGTGGAATGCCCAGGCTGTTGGACTAAACCCGTATGTACTGTATTTTGTAGCTTTATGCCACACTTTTTCCTCAAGAAACACTGAGAAACTAATGAAACCAAATGGTCTCGCACACGGACCCTTCTGAAGGCCAGATCCCTTCATTCAACAACATTATGTGCCTCTAAATGATTCAGTGTGCTATATATGTGGAAACCACTTCTGTGTACTTTGCTGCAGGCATGGCAATAGCTCTGTTCCACACTTTGCTCCTGTTCACTTAACATAAATATGCGAAACTCCCTTATACCAGCCCTTTTCAGATGTTCTTTGAATGCACAGTGAATGCTTTTCCTGAGTTCCAGACTGCACATGTACAGTTTTGAATGCAGGGATTTTTTTTTTTCAAGCAGTATAAATCAAGAAGTAGTAAAGTCTACTGGCTACATTTGCCTTATTACAGAGAATGTCTCTTATTTGAGGGCTGGAAATCTTGTCCTTTATAGGACTGGAATGTGTCCCTTATTGCAAGGGATGTCTCCTATTTGAGGGTTGGAAAACTTCTCCTTTTTATATAGATTGAACAAAATGTCAAAAATTCCCTGTTTTGGAGTGTGGCCCCTTTTTAACAGAGAAGTGTGTTCGTTGTTTAATTTATCAATGTGAACAGCATGTTAATTTTTACAGAGAAATGCATGGCTATATTAATTGAAAGCAACACTGGCTGGAATCTTGTTAGGAACTTTGGCCTTCATAAAGGGACTCAATATTTGCAGGAATTAGAATCAATTAGTTCCGTAACATCCATAACCAGTAAAGGGCTGCTGGTACATTACTATATAGAGGAGCCAGCAAAATGACCGTTGTGCACCGGGAGACCTGCTAGGGAATGCCAGTGTGCAGCAAGATACTTTTGCTGGGGTCCCATTACTGTCAGCGGCGGCCGGGGTCAAGCAGGAGCCGGACTGGAGTTGGGAAAAAGCAGCGTTTATTGCTGTCCGTACACAGAGGTTTTGCAGTAAACTAACTGTCCGTAACTGAGAGTATGCCTTAGCAGCAGGCTCCAACAGAAAATACCGCAGGGTTACCTCACCCGAAAACACAAAGAGGTTACTTCACCCAAACGCAGGGGGATTGGTCCTGGAAGGGCCGAGCGGCGGGACGCGGACACAGGCTGGGCTGGAACTGGGCATGGGCGACAGACGCACGGTAGGCCGACGGTTGTTGCTCCGTGCCCTTCCCAGCCCTGCGCCTGCCCTAAAAAGACCCCTTGAGCCACCGGCGGCCAATCCGGCTCGAGCACGCGGCCGAGGGCTCTCAGCTGTGTTACAGTTGGGAGCTCTCAGCCCGCAGGTGTTTCTCATGCAGCCGCTGGGACTGGCGGTTTGCTTCCTTGAACTGCCGCCGCTGCTGGAACGTGGGCGGCGGAGCGGAGGCTTCAGCCTCCTCAGGGTCGGAATCGCGAGTGGGCAGCGCCCTGGGATCTGGCCTGAGACCCGCCTCCCCCGGCGAGTCACTGCCCGTCACGCCCACCGGCGTGGAAGCCGGGCCTGCGACCTCCGCAACGCCGGGCTGATCCCCATTGGCGTCGGCCTCCGCAGCATCTGGGCGATCCCCGGCGGCGGCGGCGACCTCCGTGGCGTCTGGGCGATCCCCGCCAACGGCAGCAGCCTCCCACGTGCCCGGGCCCCCCTCCTCCTCGTCGTAGGCGGCTGCTGCGTCGGCCTCGGGGGCGCCCGCGGGCGCGACGACGCCCGAGCCCCTGACAATTATACAGCTTCACAATTCACTAACAGGGTCTCTTAGCCCGTCTGCTACATAACTAAATATACATAAAGTTATATACCATGCATAGTGACAGAGAATTCCAGCCATTTTCATTTGGTATTTCAGTAGAAAACAAACTTGTTAATAGTTGCTTCCTGATTGTTAACCCTGCATGACATGATTTTGACTGTCCTTTATTACTGTTTTGAAAATCCTGGCAACACTGCATCAGACCTTCATATTCATATTCTTTGCATGCTTGAAGAATACTTGTAGAACACCTGTTGTCCTAAGGTGAGGGTAACAGTATTTTTCAGTTTACCCACCTCCTGCAGAGATGTTAGACACCTCTCTCTCTCTCTCTCTTTCTCTGACACACACACACACACACATATACCCAAAACTTTGGAAAACTTTATTTTTTGGGGATTGCAACTCCCAAAACACCCCAGTCAGCATGGCCACTTTTTGAAGAATTTCCTAACATTAGCAAATGTCTTCCTGCATCCTTTTGGAACTTTCTGTCTCCAGGTACAGGTATGGGGCTTTCACATTAAAAATTTTAAAGTGCTACAAATATCTGCAAATTCTGTTCACTCAGAGACAGCAGAGGGATGGGGTGGAAAGGATAGATGTAACCTGCCAGCAATGCCAATTTTAATCATTCTACCTTCAAGTGAGCCTGAAGATAATCAATTTTTCAATTTTTAAGATGATAGAGGCATTCTTGGCTATTATGTGCATACTCATCAGCCAATTGTCTTTGATAAATAGCTGTTGCATGAACTGTCTGTGTGTTTAAAAAAATCAGATTTTTTTTTACCAGCACAAACAGTAATATAACAAAAGAAGTGTCTCCCTATCTGTCTGTGCCTACATACTGAAAACTGATAGCTGTTTTTTACTGCATCATCTTCAACCTTCTGAAAATGACTACTGACTGTCCTTAGCCTTGCTCTGCCTGCTCCTTCCCAGCAGCCTCCTCTCAGAGCCGGAATGGGTCTGTACCTCTTGCTCCATAAATCTTAGCAGCCATCCCTCTTACTGACCTCTTGGTAGGGTACAAGGACTTGACCTCTCTCTTTGAGAACTGCCTCACAAATGATCAAGAAGAGCAATTTGGGATGTACGCTTAGGAAAACAATGCAACTCCTCCTTTTTCATCTTATTATGAGGAAGGTTCCAAATGAACTCACCCAATTTACCGCCCTTCTTCTAGTCAATGTATGAGCTGTACATCATCCTCCCCATAAACATGGGAACTACATCTTGTTTTTTTCCTTTATTTTTTAAAACCCCTCCCTCCCAACCAGAGACAGCAAAAACTGTGGTGGGAAGAAAAAACATTATTTTCCTTTGCAGGCAATCCTTCTTTCCCACCTCCCATTCAGTTTCACTTGAAGAAGGGTCGTGTCAATTACAGCATAAATTAGCCAGCAGGGCGATTTAGCAGATTAACTACTGAGAACACAGCCTGCCCTTAAAAGCGCTGTGTGTGAGAGATGGGAGCCTCGCCAGGCTGAGTCTGCGAGCAGGGCCTTCCAGTTCAGATTTTTTTAAAAAATCCCCCAAATAAGGGGACCATCTAGCAAAGTGCGCCTATTGTGCTGCAGTTTCATAGGCAACAGACTACTTCCTTAAATACTGCTGCCTACGAAATTTGATTTTGCAACTCTAGGGTCTCTTTTTTTAATTTTAGCACAACAGAAAGGCACATTTCCTGTTAATGCATGTCGTGCTAGAGAGTTAGATTCCTTTCCCAGAAGCAACTGTTATTTTGCAAGGATGATCTAAGTAGGACTGTAGCATTTAAGTGATTCATCAGATTAATTGATTAAAAACAGCACAATCCTGTGCAAGTCACTGATTGCTTGACTAAATGATCGAGCTTACCTTTCTGTGGGATGACTCAACATTCAAGCTGACACTCAAGGCAGCTTACAAAAATTAAAACAATTACTGACTTTTGGGAAAAATAGGCAAACATATCCAAAAATGTATTGTTAAAATATAATCACATGTTCTGCAAAAATAAACTTATTTAAAACATCATCCATTTAAAAGACAAAGAATAAAAACAGTGTAGCACACTGTTAAAATCTGAAATGTTGCCTCCTCCCATATGAGCCTGCCAGAAACAGATTTTCAGGGCAGCCCCTGTTGCATGTTCCAATCCCCTGAAAAGTTAAGGTAGTGGGTGCAGGTAACAGGGATTCTTCTTATAGGGATGTCTCAACTGTGGAACTCTCGATCACGAAAATTAGGTTTGCCCCATCCCTTTTAAGCTTCCAGCAGGCAGCCCAAACAGTGCTATTCCATATGGCAGTCAATGTTTGAAATGGCTCTTTTAACTGTTTCAAAACTGGATTCTAGGATTGTTTTTAGACTGCTTTTAGGAGTTTTAAAAGAGTATTTTAAGGTATTTTAAAAGTGGTCTTATTTTTGTACAGTTTTCATTGGCTTTATTTGTTCATCGCCTCAAGAGCCCTTATGGGATGGGAGGCAATGCAGAAATACTAAAAAATAAAATAAAATCTCTTTCCTCCTAAACAGCCAGTTCCCCAAATCCTGTCATCATCATCATCATAGCAACAACAGTGTCATCGTTACCAGCTGGAAGGGAATTCACATGCTTATGAGGATGGTAGAACTGAGAGAAGAGCCTCCCCCAAAATTCCAGAGGCTGGGTTGACTTGTATGAGAGCATACAGGTACCTTAGTTCTGCATGCCTCTTCTAAGCTGATGCTTGTAAGGATTCACATGGCTATCTCTAAAAATAAAAGAAGCATGCTGATTCGTTCAGGAATATCGAAAAAGGGTTATCCATATGTAGAATTAGGCAAATGTAACAGGTGCATTCATCAATTGATACCAATGCAGTTATCAATTAAAATATCTTTGACAGGATGATAACCCTAAATTTAAGATCAAAGAATAAGCCCAATTCCTTGTTGGATTAATATATCCTTGTAGAAATCCTTCCAGTATTTTTCTCAGTGCCAGTTTCTGGGGAACACAAGCAGGTTATGAATGCAAGAGCGTTCTTCATGTCCTGCTTATGTGTTTCTCAGAGCCGTCCTGATAGTCGCTACAAGAATCTTGGACTAGATAGGACTTTAGTCTGATCTAATGCTGCTCTACTTTTATGTTTTCACATTGCAGTATTCCATTTCTGACAGTGCTCCAAGACACACATCCGGAGTTGCTGTTGAAGGCTATTTTTTGCAAAACCTAAGCAGAATTACAGAATTGTAAAGTTGGTAGGTACCCCAAAGGTAGTCCAACCCCATGCCAATGAGAAAAAACACAGTGAAAGAATCTATGACAGATGGCTGTCCAACCTCTGTTTAAAAACGTCCAACAAAGCAGAGTCTACCACCTCCTGAAGTAGACTATTCCACTGTTTAACAGTTCCCACCAGCTGACAATTCTTCCTAATGTTTAGGGGGTGGAATCTTTCTTTTTTAGTTGTAATTTGAATTGGCTTCGTCCCTACCCCTTAGAGCAGTGGTTCTCAACCTGTGGGTCCCCAGATGTTTGTAGACTTCAGCTCCCAGAAGCCCCAGCCACTATGGTCAATGCTCAGGGCTTCTGGGAGCTGAAGTCCAAAAACATCTGGGGACCCACAGGTTGAGAACCACTGCCTTAGAGCAGCATAACACAAACTTGCTCCATCTACCATTTAGCAGCCCATTTGAAGAAGTCTGTCAAATAAGCTCTCAATCTTTTCTTCTCCGTGCTAAACACACTGAGTTGCATCAGCTTTCTTCATATGGCTTGGTTTCCAGATTTTCCAGAACCCTTACCTTTTTAGTCATCCTCCACTGGAATTATTCCAGCTTGTCAATCTCCTTCTAAAATAGTGGTGTACAGAGTTGGACACAGTAACCCAGGTGAGATCTTAACAAAAGCAAAATATAGTGGTACTGTCATTTATATTGATCTGACTGATAGGCTTCTGTTGATGCAGCCTAGAATTACACAAGCTTTTTTTTTTTTAAACCCTGTATTGCATGGGTTAACTCTTATTAGCTTCTGGTCTACTTAGACCCATGCTCTTCAAGTACCCCAATTTGGCAAGGACAGTCCTGATTAATCCTTTATTGTCCCACTTTTTAATTGCTTTTAAAATGTTCCAGTTTCCCTCCCATTCTCCCACTTCCCTCCTCTGTCTTCAGCTTTCTTTAATTTAGTTCAGTGTGCAAAAGCAGTTTGGACTTAGTTAACTCAGCAGGGGTGAAAGGAGAGGAGGAAACAGAATCTTGCCCTTTCCAAGTAGACTGAGGCAAGAGCAAAACTGCTGGAGCCTCTCCTTGGTCATCTGTTCTTCCTCATTAATAACTTTTGCTATCTTGAACACACGTTGATGTTGTTTGACTATGGCCCTTTTCGCCTGTCATTCGCCATGTGAAAGGGCCTCTGGAGTGTCGTGCAATTGCGAGGAGCTGTCCACATGATGTCCTCACAATTGCGTGATGCCGCCGGGGCCAGCAGGTGCCGATCGTGCACTATTTCATTTTTGGCTTCTAGCCAAAAATGGTGCACGATTGTGCATTGCTCCAGGGCCCCATGCACATTTACCATGCGTGTGAAGCTCCGGATCCATGGCGCTCATGCTTCCTGCCCCAGCACAGCCTGGGAAAATCCCAGGCTGTGCTGCGGAAGGAAGAGGAGGAGCCCTCACACTGCCTGCTTGCTAGCAGGCAGCGGCTGCGGAGCTGAAGCAGCGGGGATGCGAGAGCCTCTCGCAATCCCTGCACCCCAGAACCGCAAAAAGGTAAGGTGCGAAAAGGGCCTATGTGTATCTCAGTTTTCACCTGTGAAATGTTGGAGGATATATTAGACCGCTAGATCCTTCTCATGTGTACTACTGCCAGGCCAAGTATCACCAGCCTATATTTGTGCGTTATGATTTTTCTTGCCTAAATGCGGAGCTTTCTAAAAAAACAAAAACAAAAAATTGGCTCAGCTTTCCCAACTTTCAGTGTGTGTGGGGGATTTTTTCCCCTTCGCAACTCTTCAAAAGTACATGATCTCTTTATTTTCTTTCTGCTACTTCACAGAGTTCTTGTTCCCTCTGAAAATAGCTGTTTGGAGTTTATCTTAATGCCCCATGCTGAATTCTCGCTCCCATTCTTAGCTCTATACAAGCTATAGTGGTTCAACATGTCATTAAGAGTAGAGGCAGGAACAGGTGTAAACTGGCATGGAGTGGCCTGGATTTTGCATTAAGAGGCTCAGTAATAAAATACAGATTTCAGGGTGTGTATAAAATGGAGAGTAGGCCATGCCCAACATAAACATTACTCATGAGAACTGAACATATAAACAGAGATCTCTAACTAAGGCATTTGGCAAATGTTCAAAGGGATTTTTAAAAGAACATTTCTGCAATCTCTTATTCAACTGAGATGGCAGAGAGTGTTATACTTAGTAACACAAAGCACATTATATTCTATGTTTTTCAGTTCGATTTTGTTAGTTCCAAAACCCTCCCCACACACAATAACAAAAGTAGTGACTTCACATCAATTTTTACTCCTAAGCTTATTGATTATGCCATTTCATTTACAACCTTATGCTGAATAAGGAAAGAAAAACACAGTGTGGGCAGAATATCTAATGGTACAAATGTGCAACTTCTGTATGTGGCAAATTGCTACTTCTGTTACAGCAACAACACCCAGCAGTCAGGAACCTGTGGCCCTCCAGGGGCTGCTGGATTAGCACTCCCATCAAATCCAACCAGCACAGTCAATAGTAAATGATTCCTGGAGTGCAGCTGCACATGCCCCAACTTTGGTTTGACCTATCAATGCAACATTTAGAAGATGGTCTCAGCTCAGATTATTTACTATTACAGAGGTTGGGAATTGTTGGACTACACCTCCCATCTGCCTTAGCCAGTATAACCAATGCTGAAAGACGGTGCAGACTGCAGTCTGAAAACACCTGGAGTGACATAATTACCCCCTCCTGGTGTATGGAGTATGATTATTTGAACACACATCTTCATAGGGGGGCTGTACACGTAGCCCCTTGTAACTTGCTATCTCAAGAGGCATCTCACAAGCTTCAGAGATTAAATAAGCTGCAACAGCAGTAGTTCTAACTATCACCTGTGGTCAAAATGTCTGAAAGCCTGCCTTCTCCCATACAAACCACTCTTTCACTCAGGTCAGCTCCTGGCCCTGATTCTGGTTTCCTGTACTGGTGTTACAGTTAAAAGAAGAGTGATGACCAAAGGCTTGGGCCTTTTTGGTACTGGCATCTTCTTTCTTAGGATTTCTGCAAGATAATATTGGACAAATGATTGTTTTGGATGCTGGAGATCCTTGATCAGCAACAGCAAAGTTTGGTTAAGGCTCACTTTTGAACTGGCTTGCCAAGAAAGTCCTGTCTCACAGCCACAAAATCCAAGAAAGTTGACTTCCACACACCTTGGCTGATGACTTAGGGACAAAAACAAACTGAGCAAATTTTAGTATAAAACAAGCTGCCTTGGGCTTTTTTGGATTTAGCAGATCATGCAGAAAGAATCTGCGAGACAAAGGGCCTTTCTGCACTACACTGTTATAGTGCTCTTATTCCACTTTCAACATCCTATGGAATGCTTGGGTTTGCAGTTTAGGGAAGGGCATTTATAATTCTCAGCCAGAGAGCTTTGGCTTTAGTAAACTACAAACCCCAGAATTCCACGGGATGTTGAAAGTGGAATAACAGCACTATAATAGTGTAGGCCGGAAAGGCCCAAAGATAGAGGCATAGGTACACACACACACTCACTCACAAATCCTGTAAAGTTCAGGATTCACATTGTTTAAACCTCAAATTCTTTTCATCCTCCAATCCTTGTCATGTTAACTACACTCTGATATTGTTTGGCCACATGTTTTCCTCTGTTAAATGCTGGAGGATATGAATACATTCTGCAAATTTTGATAAAACTCTTCAAAAAATGAAATGAAACTAACGTTCTCCCTTTTGAACTGGCTAAGTTCAACAGGTAAAGCTATTCCCAGCATGGAATGGACCACACTGTACATCTCTGCCTTATAGGGATATTAAAGATAACCAGCCTCTCAGGAAAAACAAGAGCAACCATAATTTAGCATTAACATGGTTGAATATACAGAGATTCAAAGCCACACTTTTAAGAATTAAACATTGAAAGAAGTAGTAGTAGTAAGTAGTAGTAGCAGTAGTAGTATTGTTTTGTGTGCATGGATGGATTTCTCTGTTTCAGTTTCTGCTAAATGTTAACGTTTTAGTATTTTCTGTCTCCATTTCCTCACCATTTCAAAGATGAATTTGGCAAAGTCTTAAGAAAATGAACTGAAACAAAACCTCTTGCACACCCCATCCTATAGAAATGCTACTTTTTAATCATTCCTAAAGTGAACAGAGAATGTATCCACACTGTACAATTATAGCACTTTGCTACCACTTTAACTGCTATGGCAGCATTTTATAGAATCTTGGAATTTGTAGTTTCATAAGATGCTTAGAATTAGAAAACTTGGAGGCTCTGCCATATACATTTCAACATTCTGGAAATCCTTGCCTTCCAGTAAGAGGTCATGTTTTCTTCCTCTGTCCTGTGACAGAGGACAGAAGTCTTTGGGACCAGAGGCAGAGGCTAGGCCTCTTGAATATTTGCAACCACTTTAATGCTGCATGCCTGCAAGTAATTGCCAACTGATGGTAACCATAGGGCAAATTTATCATGGAGTTTTCTTGACAAGGTTTGCTCAGAGGTGGTTTCCCATTGGCTTCCTCTGAAGCTGAGAGAGTGTGGTTTGCCCAGGATCACCCAGCAGGTGTCCATAGTTGAGCCGGGATTTGAACCCGATCTCCCAGAGTCTTAGTTCAGTACTCAAACCACTATACCACACTGGCTCCCTACATTTGCACTATCTCCATTTACATGTTCACAGTGTGGAAGAGTTGCTTGCTTAAACCACAGCTCTCAGAATCTTCCATGCTGGCTGGAGGATTTGGAAAGCTCTTGTTCAAAAAGGCAGTGGTTCCAAGCACTCCATATGCCCCCATCATTAAATGTCCAGTTGATGATTTCTAGCTCATTGAGCCTGACACTCCTACATTTAGTCTACACCAGTAATATTTCTTCTTTCTGGCCTGAGGCTACAAGAGCTATGAGTTACGAATGCACTTGGCAGCCTGGAGAAGAACAGAAAGTTCCAGGGTACTGGAGCAGGTCTGGATAGTGATAGATAGTGACTAAAATTTGATGAGTCAGCAAGAGACTACATTTCCTGTCAGAAATCAGAGAAAGCAAGTCCTAGCAATGCCATGCATGCTGCCAAACAATCCTTGACCCAAATTTTACGAGTTGGAAGAAATGAGCTGAGACATGGGGTGTGGAGTTTCCATCTTCCTTACTTCTTCCTAAATGATTTACTCACCAGGAAAAAGAGGAAGCAACCAGCTCTATAATTTTGCCTCTGGGTCCCTGGGGTGGAGTACTAACTTAGGCTTCCCTGCCCCTATAGGTTCTGTTCTTAGGACAGCGCTCTGCAGACTTGTATAGGATGGCAAGGATCCGTAGCAGTTTGTAGCTCCGATGTCAACAGGATAGCGAATCCAGTCCGGGTTGTAGATTCCTCTGGTTTTACACTGTACTTTAAAGGAGCTGTCCAAGGTACTTAACCTATTTGGAGGACACGATTCCGCACTTTGGATAGCTGCTTTAAAGTTCAGGCTAAAATCTGGAGCGAATTTGCTTTTCCACTGACACAGCTTAGCTAATCAACTGTGACCCTCTTCAATTTAATTCAGGCTTTTATCAATTGCCAAAGGATTTATCTCTGTAACAATTTCCACTTTCCCTACTTTTCCCTATATCTCAATCACCGATTCTACTTTCACTTGTAATTTCTCTTGTCTGTCAACTCCTAGATCATCTGCACTCAACTGGTTACCTCCCTCCGTTTTTACATTTGAATCTTCAATTTGAGTAACTTTTTTTATTTTTTATTGTCTCTTTCTCATATGGTCTGGTGACTTCTTCAGTAAACGTTTTACTTAGTTTCACACTGACACAGGACGTATCACCTCCCACTGATGACAGTTTCCTTTTTATACAGAAAGATGGAGGAAAATTTAGTTTTCTGGCAGCAGAACAAGGCAGTTATGCAGACTTACACACATACAGTGAGAGAACCAATAGAACCAGGAGGACCTCCAGTGTGACTAGAAAATCCTAGACAAGTATCAGAGGGGAAACTGGGTACATTTGACAAACCACAGCAGCCCCCTAAGCCTGCAGGCATCAAGTGCCAGGGGAGGCAGGCTATAACAGGGGAAGACATTATAGGTGAGTCAAGCCAGTCCAGGTCATAAACAAGTAGTCAAGGGAGGGCACCAAAGTTGGAGGGAAGTGCAAGAAGCAAGGTCTCAGCTATCCCAGAAGCTGTTGCAAGAACCCAGCAATCACAATTGTTGTTATTATGTGCCTTCAAGTTGTTTCTGACTTATGGTGGCCTTAAGGTGGATTTATCATGGGGTTTTCTTGCCCAAATTCATTCAGAGTGTATTAGCCACTGCCCTCCTCTAAGGCTGAGAGAGTGTGACATGACCAAGATCACTCTATGGATCTTCATGACTGAGCCCTGGTCTCCTGGAGTCTATTCCAGCACTCAAATCACTGGCTCAGCAATCACAATAAACAACTGCAAAAGAGGAGGACAAGGAGTCATTAAAAATGTAAGCCAGTCCAGTTGTCAAGAATACAGAATGAATCCATGAGGATGAAGAGCATCGAAAGTCTGGTAGAATGAACAGAAGCTGCTGGGAAATTTATAGCTCCCTGACCTTGAGATACTTGATTACTTGGTCAGCATTTCTCATTTAAGGTTCTGCAAGATACAGCTTTCCTCCTCATTATTTTATCCTAATAACAACTCTAGGGTCTGGAAGCTATGCCCTATGAAGAACAGCTTAAGGAGCTGGGTATGTTTAGTCTGCAGAAGAGAAGGTTAAGAGGGGACATGATAACCATGTTTAAATATTTGAAGGGATGTCATGTCAAGGAGGGAGTGGGCTTGTTTTCTGCTGCTCCAGAGACTAGGACAAGGAACAATGGATTCAAGCTGCAGGAAAGGAAATTCCACCCGAACTTCTGGAGGAACTTCCTGATGGTCAGAGTTGTCCGGCAGTGGAATATGCTGCCTCAGAGTGTGGTGGAGTCTCTTCCTTTAGAGGTTTTTAAGCAGAGGCTGGATGGCCATCTATTGGGAGTGCTTTGATGTGTGTTCCTGCATAGCAGGGGGTTGGACTGGATGGCCCTTGTGGTCTCTTCCAGCTCTATGATTCTATGATTCTATGAGGTTTATCAGGCTGAGAGAGTGGCCAAAGGTGAATTCCATGGCTCAGTGAGGATCTGAACTTGGATCTCACAAATCAAATCCAACATGAAAATCACTACATTACACTCTTAGGTTAACCACTGAAGCTTTGGCTAACCACTTTTACCTTAATGTAATTGCAACAAAGAATCTGGGAATAATCTGTGCTGTCCATTTTGTATGGGTTGGAACACATCCTTAAAATAAATAATTCTGAGTAAAATTAGTCTACTGCTAGGGAAATGTAAACTCTGCCATGGAAGGCATGTCCAAGTAGTAGTTCTCACAGTAGAGCAACAGCAAAATCATCCAGCCAGTGTTGAAGTGTTTACTCCTCTTTCCAATTTTAGTTAGAATCTGAATTCCCCTGCCCAAGTTCTAGTGAAAACTGAAGCAGTAAATCAAGCAGGGTGTGCTTGAAACTCAGCCCAAGTTATTATGGCTGTTTATTTTTATAGAGTAGCATCGTCACCACCCTAGAAAGCTTATGACCCAAATTTACAAGCAAGGAGAAGTTTTGGGAATACTGAACACCTTAGTCCTGGTTGTTTGGATTGCAGTAAAACTCCAAGCCAAATTGGTATTACTTAACTTTTAAGGTTTTGTTACTAGCAAGAGTTTTAAGCGACTTTTAAGTGACCGTGTCTCTCTTGTCTGTTAAAAAGATGTGATAGCAGCCATGTCTACTGTGGCTTTAAAAGAGAACTGATCATGCAAAGAAAGAAAAATAAAGTGAGAAGGAGATAGGAAGAAGTTAAAAGAGGCCTCAGGCAACCTGTGCATTAAAGGGAGAAAATATCTGTTTGCCTACGTGCACAAAAACAGGAGAGCCAAAGACCTCTGCTGCTAGCAATGTGGACATTTCATAAACACATCAGCAGATCTGTTGTTTTTTGTACTCTCCTTGGGCTCTGTTTTTGTACTCTCTGCAGCCTTGTGCTTCCCAGTGTTTACACAGAGATGTTCTGAAGAACATGTCATCTGGAGCTGATCTGGATCATAAACCTCTCCTTACCAAGGCCATTAACTTGGAGGCCCAATAATTCCCAGTCAGTAGGATCTGTTTATGTGAAAAATATGATTTGTCAGTAGCCTTGACAGTATATGATTCACCTAAAGTGTAAAAGAGGGATGGAATACTTGCCAGCCAAGATCCTGAACTTGCCTATGGCAAGCTCTAGAGTTGCACTTGAGCATCAAGTCTACAGTCACAGGTTGCCAACTGGCTTTGTTGGTGAGCTGCCCTGAGTGAGGATTTGGGGTAGTCAACTCATCTGCCAAAGTAATTTGCTTGGAAGTCTGACTGCCATTCTCACCACTCATGATATCCCTCTCTTTTTTTTTTCACACTCTTCCAGTGACTAAAATAGCTCATACATTAAAGCAAGACAAGGCATTTACAAGCAAATATAGCATACGAAAGAGCCAGCGTCATGTAGGGGTTTGAGCATTGGACTTCGATTCTGGAGACCTGAGTTCGATACCCTGCTCAGCTATAGAAACCCACTTGGTGATGTTGGGTGCATCACACACTCTCAGCCCCTAGAAAAACCAGTGATAGATCTACTTGAAGGTCACCGTAGGTCAGAACTGACTTGAAGGCACACAACAACAACAATATAACATATGATTTCCCTGCCTCCCAGCTCTTGACTCTAATAGAATGTTATTTGCTTGAAGTTATCCATTAAATGTCTTCCATCTTGGTGCTGTCTTTATTATCTCTCCAAATCATGAGACCAAAAGTACACTTCAAATGAAAGATAGTGCTCCCTTGATCTGGACCAGTCCAATATATTTTGGTGCCTGAAGCAAAGCAAAAGTTTGCTTTCCAGAACTACAATTAGCAAGGAATTGAGGATGATGTTTAATTCTGTAGCGTAGGCAGGTGCTCGTGATATTTGAATTCATGGCAGTGGACTAGATATGTCCAGCAGAGAATTCTAAGTATTTCATCAAACTACAAATCCCAGGATTCCTTAGAATGGTTGTTGTTGTTGTGTGCCTTCAAGTTGTTTCTGACTAAGGCAAACCTACCATGGGGTTTTCTTGGTAAGATTTGTTCAGAAGAGGTTTGTCTTTGCCTTCCTCTGAGGCGGAGACAGTGTGACTTGCCCACGGTCCCCCAGTGGGTTTCCATAACTGAGCATGGATTCAGACACCCGTCAACAGAGTCATGTCCAGCATTCAAACTGCTACCCCATGCTGACTCCATGTACCTTAGGATGGAGCCATGATCATTCAGGCTGCACGAAACTGAATCACAGTATCCACTCGCAGGTAAGGAGCCCATTCATACTACACAGTTTTCGCATTAAGATTCCATTGTAACTGTAAGGGTTCCAGCCTACGGAATGCTGGGATTTGTAGGATGGTGAGACTCTGGAGTGCTCTGGCTGAGAGCACTTCTTCCCTAAACTGCCAATCCCAGGATCCCATAGGATGAAACCATAACAGTAAAAGAGGAATCATAGGCCATGGCTGCACTGGACTGTTATAGCGCGATGATTCCACTTGCAACATCCTATGGAATCCTGGGGTTTGCAGTTTGGGAGGGGCCGGGTGGCCCCTCCCGAAACTGCAAACCCCGGGATTCCATAGGATGTTGCAAGTATAATCATCGTGGTATAACAGTCCAGTACGGAAATAGTCCCAGTGTTATAATTCTGTAGTGTGAATGGGCCCAAAGCCATACTATGGTTTTGAGGTCTGTCTTGGTAAAATGAATTGCTTCCTTTAACACCAGCTTAAATGTCTCAGTGTTTTTTTTAAATGGCAGACATTCCCTATGTAGAGCATAGTCCAGACTGTTTACCAGAGAGAAAGGAAGGCACCACGCACAGAGTTCCCTCCAGTGGGGCAGGAAAAAAACAACCACCCTCTGTCTCCAGCTCAAATTAACCCCATTCTTTTTTTCTGTAACCCATCAGTGTTGTCATTAGCAGAAGGAAAGAGGATGAGGTGGGGGAAAGGAGAGGGAAATATCTGGGTAAATAGAAGATATCAGTGGGAATAGCTAAGTGTGGAGAAGTAAAAGATAAGGTCCAAAGGGAAATGGGCAAATACTGATTAAAACTCAGGAGGGGTTGTTTCTTTCTTTGTGTTTGCTTTCTTTTAAAGATATGAAGCATGAAAAGGGCTGGAGAGTGTCTTTAGTTGGGGCATGAGGAACAGGAATAACAACATTGCTCAAGCTTGTTTAGGTAAGATCCCAACTGGTGTGGAGGAAGACTGGCTCCTAGAGGGTCAACCAAGCAGACAAACTGATAAAATTGACAAAGCTGGCAGCAGTGAGTTAGAGAAGTGCCATGACTACAGCTGAATCATAGAATCATAGAGCTGGCTTGCCCAGAGGCACACAGTAGGTTTCCATGGCTAAGTGGATATCTGAACCCTGGTCTCCAGAGTTGAAGCTGAACACCCAACCACTACACCATTCTAGTATTATATTTCTCTTTTAACTCTAGATTTTGCACTGTTTGGAAAAAGTTTCTGAAAGACCAGAGGTTCTGGAAACCAAGTGTATACACATCATAAGGAAGAATGCCACTTTTAGTATTTGAAACAACTAGTGCCTCTCTCAGCTCATTGAGCCCAGCTCCCTGCTCAGCTCATTGAGCCCAGAGCATCCCCACCAGGTAGCTGTCCAGCCTCTTTTTGAAAACATCCACAGAAGGAGACTGCATCACCTCTCTAGGCAATTGATTCCATTGCTGAACCTCTCTTACTGTCAAGAAGTTCCTTCTAAGAAGCTTGTTTGCATTACAAGCAGAAAGGCAGAGCTAGCCCTACTATAAGGCATAGTGAGGCAAACACTTCAGACAAAAGAGTTTGGGGATCCTAGCTGTCCCTCTCTGTTGGAGGACAGAGCCTGCTGCCTTGAGATGCAGTGGGGGATGCTTTCTCATCACAGTGCTGAATTAAAATTTAATTGCCAATCTAGAAATTTAAATGATGGAATAGAAGGCATGCTTATCAAATTTGCAGAAGATATTAAATTGTGTTCCCTTTCATCGTTAAGATTCTATGATTCTAGTTCACTTTTGTAGGTGGAACAAAGAGGGTGCCATCTTATCCTTGGGCTCGGGCAGAAAAATATTGTGGGCCAGTTCTACTGAAACTGTTTTTATAAAGGCAAAAGTTAACTTCACCTTGCCTTCCTCTTTTGCTCTATGCCAGGGAGATGACAGGAGATTATGTTTCCTCCTCAACAGATTTGCCAGATTGCAACTTCTTTCCTCTGTTCCATACAAGTAAACTGAAAATGGGGAAGCTCACTCCATCATCCCTTTCAGAGCATCTGAGTTGTAATCCAAATCAGTTGTAGAGTGCCATGCTGGGCATGAAGAGACAAGAGGATTAAACTGGGTCCCTGCAAGCAACAGCGAGAACAAAAAAAGATCTCTTTCTTATGACTATCTCAAAATGATTTGCAATGAATGTTCTTCTGCTGTCCATTAGCCCAACAAGCTGTACCTTCTTTTCTGACAACAAACACATCTTCTGTAAAAACATTCGGGATGAGAACTCAACTTGTTTGTATAGTGGAATGGGAAGAAGAAGAGGGAGGTCAACATATCTCTCAGGTCAAAGCACCCGTACAATGATGCAATGAGTCTCACTGGAAGACATAGTCAATGTGGGCGAAGGTCTTAGAGAAATATAGATACCAGCTACCTTTACATTTATATTTTTTCCTCTTTTCCCTATCAGCTGTTACAATGCAAGGATAATAGTCAAAATAAATGGGAAGAAGATGTGTTATGGAGTAATGTTCAAAGACAGAGCCATGTTAGTTTGTTTTGTCATAAAGAGAGATAAAGGAATCCTGTGTAGCACCTTTGGACCGAGAAAGAGAAAATTTTAGCATAAACATTTGTGGGCATCAGTCCATTAAATTTGGAAGGTCATGAGTGGGAATCTGAAGTCTTTTACATTTTGGAAGACTGCAGATTCCATGAGCCCTGGCCATTTGCCATGTTGACTCAGACTGATGGAATCCAACAACTTCTAAATAATTACTGGTCCCCCAGTCTTTGTTTACATAGAGAACACAGAAAGCTGAATCTAACAAAGAAGTCATCAGACTATTTGTTCATCTACCCCCAAACTGTCTATTCTGACTGGGAATGTCTATGAAAGGTGGTAGGGGCAAAGCCACATAAAGTTACTTGTTTGGACCAAAAGTCTTTGATTGCCCAGATGCTCCATATAGATCTGCCCCCACCAAGTGAGGCAACCGCTTCTGGTGGCAGATGCTGAGAGACAAGGACTAGTGGTGAGGCACTGGAAAACAAAGCAAGTGTATCATGTAGCCAGCTCTGTGGTCCTTATTACCAGGGTAAGTGGAGGATCCATCTCCACTGCCACTGTTGAAGTAAGACTGACTTGCTTTGGTTCATGAAACTGAGAGTATGAGTTCAGGAGAGTATTTTGTGTTCCACCTCAGGCAAGCAAGATTTGTTGGCTCTGACTCTGTACATTTTCATGGACAGTTTCCTAATGCAATTGTACTTTAGTCTGTTTCTTTAAAGGGAAGGGCATGCTCAAAGACAGGATGAAGGAAGGTTATTCGAAACAGACACAGAATCAAAAGGGGAAAGGTAAAGTTTCAAGAATAAGATCAACATTTCCTGAGAGTTTTTTTTCCTTTTCCTTTTTCCTTCAGAGCCACTGTGCAATATTTGCAGAGTGTGGGGAATTAACATGAAAGAATAAAAAAGTTGAAGAAGAGATGTTACTCAGATCATTTAGATCAGCTGGATGGCCAAAAACGAATTCTTCACTCTCAGTTCAAAAGAAAAACCAGAGGTTTTTTTTCCTAGCTGTTGCTATAGACATAGTGGCTAAAGAGATCTTTTGAGAAGAAGCCATGCTGAGGTAGTGCTTCTAGGTGAAAGAGAGAGAGAAAGAAAAGAATAAGAAAACTGGCAGGACCTTTTTAAAAAGGTGATTTGTGGTTGGCAGTGCAAGTACCATGTCCAACTGATTTAGCCATGCACTGTAATCTTGAAAAAGTAGGTTCAGGAAAATCTCAACTTTTCCCTAGAACAGAAAAAGAATGGGAAAATATCTCCAAGTATATTTTAAAAAATGTTCTCTCTCCATAAGAGCAGCATTATGGTTGGCGTTCAGTATTGCAGTTATGGATTCATAACCTATAATGATAGATCTGCAACTGCTCTGTATTCAGCAAGACTACATAGTCTTACTGGAAGCTTAACATAAATGCCACTCAAATCCATTTTAAGAGCCAGCAAGCAGATCAGGTGAAAGAAAAACATGTCCACCCGTTCCCATCAGCAAGCAGGGTTGTGACAATTAGAAGCAGGATCCCTGTGCAAGTTCTTGTTACAACCTAGCTCACTGTCTGGGGGGTGGACTAGAAATGTCATCTTCCTTGTGCTCTTACTGACAGCTGAACAGACTTCCTTTGATGTGGCTACTACCTCTTAAGGTGGGCTGGGGGAGGAGTGTTAGGGCAGGAGACATTACTTACTTACACACGTGTAGCCAATGCAGAAGATCAGTATACGTCTTTTATAATATAAAAGCTATAAGGTTGCTGTGTGTTGTCTATGTACGGAAAAACATAGCTTGAATTTTTCTGCTTTCCAACAGTTGGGAAGGCTATGACTTCAGGAAATTTTATACTGGAGTGGTTTTGTGGCCCTCCAAGTGTTATTGAAATGCATCTCCCAGTATTCATCACCACTGGGCTTTCTGGTTAGGGCTGCTGGAAGCTGCAGTCCAACCACATCAGGAGAGCTGCATGCATCTCATCCTTGGTTTATATGGATGCTGAGAGAGACAACAGCTCTTTAGAATACTAAAGGTGGCATTTTCCTTATGGTGTGTATACACTTGTTTTTCAGAACCTGTGCTCCTCCAGAACTTGTTTCAAAACAGTGCAAAACCTGCAAATAGAGATGATTGTGTGGAATGAGTGCTCATCTTAGCACTTATATTATCTGTTTTTGGCCCTGGAGTTAAAAGAGAAATGTAATGCTAGAATGGCGTAGTGATTTGGATGTTGGATGACAAATCTGGAGACCAGGGTTCAGATATCTGCTTAGCCATGGAAACCCACTGTGTGTTCTTGGGCAAGCCACATTCTCTCAGTCCCAGAGATAGGCAAAAGCAAAACAAAACAAAACAAAACAAAAATCCTCTGAATAAATCTTGTTAAGAAAACGCATATGGAGTTCATCTTAGGGTCACTATAAGTCAGAAACAACTTGAACGCACACAAGAACAAATTCCAAGGACTGGTTTTATTTTTGTTTACTCAATGGGAGCAATCAGGGCTGATTCTAATATTAGGTTGAGTAAGGCAGTCACTGGAAGCATCAGCTTTTGGGTACTATAAAGGGTAGCAAATTGTTAGCTATTGAAATTGTTACCTGCTCAGAGAGGGGAGGGAAGAGATGCTTGGGGAGTGTGGGATCCTTGCCTTTTTTTTGTTTTTTTTACCTCATTTACCCAAATAGTGCTGCTGGCTCTGGACTACTAGGTACCCTGAGCTTAATGTGTGGATGCCATTTGTTCTTCCGTGATTACTTCAGGCAGTAAAATCTCTTGAGCCAGCCATTGGAGTCCTGACTTTGTATTATCTCTATTTTGCATGAGCAGGTGATCCTAAGGTTGAACCTATCACAGGGTTCTCTTAACAAGTTTCGTTCAGAAAAGACTTGCCTTTGCCTTCCTCTGGGGCCCAGAGAGTGTGATTTGCCCAAGGTCAGGTTTCTCTGGCTGAGTGGGGATTTGAACTCTGGTCTTCCAGTGTCCTCGTCCAACACATAAAATAAAACATTATACTATGCTGGTTCTTCTAATTGTTAAACATATCCTCCAATATTTCACAGGTGAAAATGGAACGTGTGTGGCCAAGCAACATCAGAGTTCAGGTCAAGATGGCAGAACTTGTTAATAAGGAAGAACACACAAGCAAGGAGAGGCTGAACAGTTTGCTTTTGCCTGAGCCTACTAGAAAAGGAAGATTCTTTCCACCCATCTCTTTTCCCACCACTGAGCTAAGTTAGTGCAAACCGTTTCTGTACGTTGAACTCTTGCCAGTAACTGAAGTAAGCTGAGGACAAAGGAGTAAAGTGAGAAGTAAGAAACTGGGACATTTTAAAAGCAGTTTAAAAAGTGTGATCACAGGAAATAAGCAGTCCTATCCCTGCTAAACTGGGCCAGCTGGAGGGTATGAGATGCAGGTTCCAACATAGACTCTTTCTAGAGCAAAATCACAGTCACACTTCACTTGCCAATGTGGGCTGTAAGTTGGAGGATATGGTTAAAACACTAAGAAGACGAGAATATTAAGAAGAGCATGTTGAATCAGACCAACGACCTATTTAGTACAGCATTTGGTTTATACAATGGTGAAACAGTTGTCTATAGGAAACCCACAAGCAAAATATTAAGTGCAACAGCATCCTCCTACTCATGTTCCCCAGCAAATGGCACACATACTGCCAAGCATGTGTACCTCTTATTGATCATATATAATCATCATGACTAGAAGCTACTGATACTGATCCTCTATAGCCATTTCTGCACTAGATTATTATAGGGCTATTATTCCACTTTCAACATCCTATGGAATCCTGGGGTTTGCAGTTTAGGGAGGGGCCTCAAAGGCCCCTCCCTAAACTGCAAACTCCAGGATTCCATAGGATAACATTCCCTAGGATGTTGAAAATGGAATAATAGCCCTATAACAGTCTAATGTGGAAATGAGTTAGTCCAGTTTTACAGCCATCCAAGCTGGTGGTGATCTCTGTATCTGTTGGTAGCAAATTCTAAACTTTCTAACTATTTATTGCGTGAAGAAGTGCTTGCTTTTAACCTTCCATTGGTCAACAAAAGTGAATGACCCTGGGCTCCAGTATTTTAAGAAACGGGAAAAAACTAGCATCACTTGGTACTAAGAATGTAATTCTTCACTAATTTTCTCATTGAAGGGAGCATGAGTAATTTTAGCAATTTTCTTCTTCTTGAAAGAAGATCTTCAAAAATAGGAGTTTCCAAAGACTTTTCATACTTTTTTCACATTATAGGACTTATTCTGTGCAATATTTGCACATGGTTGTTTTGTGTGGAAAACAGCTATTTCTGCACAGAAAATAAATAAGGACCTTTCCGCACTACACTGGCCCTTTCCGCACCTTACCTTCTTCTGGTGCTGGGGTGCGGGGATTGCGCGAGCAGCCTCTGGCAAGAGGCTCTCACGTCCAGAGTCCTTCGGCTCCACATGAGCTGCCTGCTTGCATGAGAGCCCCACCTCTTCCTTCTGCAGTGCAGCCTGAGACCTTCCCAGGCTGCACTGGGGCAGGAAGCGCGACCGGTGCAGCTCTGGAGGCTCCGCATGCCAGGTAGGTGTATGCGGGGCCCAGGAGCAATGCGCAATTGCGCACCATTTTTGGCTTCTAGCCGAAAATGAAAAGGTGCACGATCAGTGCCTGCCGGCCCCTGGAGCATTGTGTGATTGTGAATGCGTTGTGCAGATCGCGCCTCACAATCACGTGATGCTCCAGGCGCCCTTTCGCATGGCAAATGCTGTGTGGAAAGGGCCACTGTTATAGTGCTATTATTCCACGTTCAACATCCTGTGGAATCCTGGGGTTTGTAGTTTACTGAGGCCAAAGAGCTCTCTGGCTGAGAATTCTAAAGGCTCCTCCCTAAACTGCAAACCCTGGAATTCCATAGGATGTTGAAAATGGAATAATAGCATTATAACCATGTAGGCTCTAAATCACAAACTATAGAAATTCTCATCAGTCCAGACTTCTTCTCATCAGGGTTTCTCTACACTGAAGTAACACATTCTTCAGCCATTTTCTGAGAATATTTTCAAATATTCTCCCCATCCCTATGTCTTATGCTTCTATTATGTCTCCCCTTATTTGCCTCTTTTTCTTAAGCTAAAAAGCCTCCAATATTGTAACTTTTTGTAGTTGGGGTTGCTGTTAATCTTGAACATACTTATCATAGATTTTTTCACTGGGATTATCCTTGCTATTATATATGGTGGCAGTTGCTGTGTTAAGGAAGAGGGGAAAAAATCATCTTACATCTAGAGGTGAACTGAGATTTTTGAACCTGGTGTGAATTTTCAAGGGTTGCTCTGTTCTAGGAAGTCCATGGAGTTTCTTGAAACCAGCTGTCAATTTGAGAATGGTTTGAGCATATGCAAAATGTTATTCTTTTACTACGAAATACCAATCAACGCCCACCACTTCTAAGGGGAAGAGGAATGTTTTCCAAAGATGTTGATACGAGTTCCAGATGGGCTTGTGACCTGGTGCTTCTCATTTTTAGGAATTAATCACTGATTGTCATCTGAGCATCTGTTATAGACAAATGGAGTTTTAAAAACTAGAATTTTGATATGTGTGATATGTGTGGCCTATTTAAGTCTGACTGATTGCATGGGAGGAAAATCATTGGGTGGTAGGCATTAATGAGGAAATTAAAACAACTTATTTTCATTTGATGAATAATGCCTGTGATTATACCTTGACAGATTATCACTTAAAAGAATGTGGTGATAAGGTCATTAGGCTCTTCTGTGTTTTCTACCTCTTAGCTAATCATGGGAGAGATCAGAACATAGTGGGGGTTTTTTAATTGGTAAAAAATAAAAATAAAATCCATCCTCTACAACTGCAGTGCTTTGTTCTGTGGGGATGACACAGGGCACCATTAATAAAACCAGCATTGTAATATTCCAGACCTCCATATTTAAGGGATGTTATAGCCATGATCCCCAAATTATAGGTCTGACTGATCCATCAGTAAGGGGCATGAATCAACAGCTGGGTAGCAAAAGTGGTAGTAGCAAACATGAGAGAGATTTAGGATTCCCAGAACTCAGTGCCTGGTCCTCTTCTCTGGCCCTCAGGGCAAGGAATCTCAGGGTGAGAGCATTGCCTTAAAAAGTGTGTGTGTGTGTGTGTCTTAATGTTTTCAGGTTTTCATAGTAGCTGTAAGGGACAGCCAAAATGCATAAAAGGTAGAGTTGACAATCAGTGAGTAGCCTTTAATAATTTTGTGTTCTACCAAAACACCAGATGATTGATTAATTTCAGTGCACCATATACTTTCCTCTAAAATCAATGTATTATCCATGTTCACAAATCATATGATGCAGCGTTTCTTTCCTTACAAAGGTACACACTGCAAAATACAGGATTTTAGTGGTGATGGTGGAGCTGATCTTGTTCAATCTATATAAATGGAAAAGTTTTCCAACCCTTGAATAGGGAACATCCCTTATACTAAGGGACACCTTCCAGTCCTAAAAGGGACATGCTTTCCAAACTTCAAATAAGAGGCATCCCTTTTAATAAGAGAAATGGACAAAAGTAGTATGTATATTCGTTGTTTATTAGATAGTGGGTTTTAGTTGAATGGCATACTCTGGGCAACTATATTATTATTATGCCCATCCTCATCCTCCTATTGACTTATAAGTCTCCATTCCTCCAAAACTGAGGCTCAAGGTGACATACAGATTAATATAGCTGAAAACATACAATCAATCAACATAAAAAGAGAATTGAACTATTTGCAATGTTTAAAATGTGGCTGGTATTCAATAGTGGCAGATTTTTATCCTGGAGTTATGAATCCATGACTGATCAGCATTCAGTAAGACTATGTAGTCTTACTGTAAACCTATGTAAATGCAACTGCACACCCACCTTAAGAGTGAGCCACCTGATCAGGTGTAGGAGATCTCTTTATCTTCTAGTTGAGGCACAAGGAGGAGGATGTTTCCTCCTGTCAGCAGGCAAGGCTGTGAGGATGCTTGATGCATCATCATGGTTAAGGACATCACTAGGGACTTCCCCTTGTAGTGTCCCCAGACTCCTGTGAACTCATAGGAGGGTCATTCTTAAGTCTCAGATTTAGGCCTTTTGGGCCAGGAATAGTCCTGACTCGGCAGCCCTGGGTAGCGCAACACAAAGAATGTGGCCTACATCCAGTTGTTAGTTCCAGTTCCAGTGGACCTATTGAATAAGTGGGTGAATGGTAAATCAGTGTTGATAAGAATTCATGCAATTTCCTTTGATTCAGCAGATCTACTTTAGCAGTTTGATTTAGACCTAGGGCACCCTAAACTGGTGCTCCCCGGGTGTGTCAAGCTACGACCCCCATGTAAGTGGAGATCTGCTGTTTCCGTTGGTGTCTTATTGCCCAAACCATACTCCAGTCACATTCTGGACTAATCATGTAATTCCCTGCTTTAACTACAGATCCAAGAAATCCTTGCCAGTATAGCCAATGACAAGGAAGGCTTTGGGATGCGATCCAACATCATAAGGAAAGAAGCATGATTCTCAGCCCAGTGTTTTAGGGTGTTCTGGGCAGGACATTTATCCTGCCTTTTTAGGAAGAAAGTGACAGAGGGGAAAAAAAACCCCAAAGAACTGTTCACTGGCCCCTTTGGGTAGACCTGGGTTCACATCCTTGCTGAGTTTCGAAGCTCATTGGATGTCATTGTCATAACCTCCAACTATCAATTTGGCAGGAACACTCCTGATTAATCATATCATCTCATTTCCCAGCTGCTTTTAAAATGTCTCAGTTTCTTTCTTCTCCTCCCACTTTCCTAGCTTACTTCAATTGCTGCAAGCTGAGCTCAAAGTGCAAAAGTAGTTTACACTTAATTCAGAATGGAGGAGAAGAGAGGAAGGGGCAGAATCTTGCCCTTCCCTGAAGATTTAAACAAAAATAAACTGCTGCGGTCTTTCCAAGCTTGTCTGGTCTTCCTCACTGACACTTTTGTCATCTGGACCACATTCTGATGCTGCTCAGATATATATATATGTCCTGATTTTTATCTGAGAAGTGCTGGAAGGTATCCTTGGCCAGTCATTCTCTCTCAGCCTGACCTATGTAGCAGGGTTGTTGTGAGGGTAAAAATGAGAGCAGGAGGATATATGCTTTCTTTAATTCTTCAGAGGAAAAGCAGGACATAGATACATGGATAGCTGAGCCCAGAGAGTCAAATGTTTTGCTGGGACTATTTCACTTTCTTGGTGGTGCCTTCCAGTTTCTGTACTCTACTGGCTGATTATACTACACACCCGAGGTGTATATTAACTGAGAAGCAGCACAATGCATTCACTCTTTGCTGCTGGGGTTTTTAAACTTTTAAATCAAAAGAAAAATATAATGTGTGCTATTAAACTGAAGAAAAAATTCTTCATTGGGAAATAAATGACCCAGATTTCAAAGAGTGGCTCCCGTATAAGTAAACCTCCACAGTTTCAGTTGTCAACAAAAGTGCAGCCCATTTGCTGCACATTTTGTTCTTGAAAACCTAGGGGGTTGTTTCTCAGAAAGAACAAATGTGTCTTTCTGTTTCTTGTGCTGGCCTTGCTTTGGTCACATGGAGACAAGAGGTCGCACAAAGCAAAAGCAGGTGACTCTGTGGGTTTTGTGTGGTGACTGTAACGAAAAAGCATGTCATCTTGACTCAGGTTTAAGTTTTTGAACTTAAATATAAAGTTTCCCTGCTGTGTGCCATTATGTTGTTAAATAGTTGCATCACTAGACTAAGGATGCTAGATTAAAATGAGTAAACATGGAATACAATATAAATAATTCAATCTATAAGTCAGTTGAACGAGACTACTAGAACTGAATTTTGTAGATGTGTAGCTCAGCCTTTATTTAAGTCCACCTGTTGTTTTCTAGAAAAGTCTCATAATTTAAGGTACACACATATCCTTCGCATTTCACAGATGAAAACCTGGGACATATATGGCCAGGTGACTTCAGAGTATAGTCAAGATAGCAAAAATTATTAATTCAACGATTTGCTTTTGCCTGAATCTCCTGGGAAGAGCAAGAGTGTGTCCCCTCTTCTCTTCTCCCCAATTCTGAGCTAACTGAATGCAAATTACATTTGCAGTTTGAATTTAGTTTGTACCAATGGAAGTAAACTGAGGATGAAGGGAGAATGTGGGAGGAGGAGAGAGAAACTGGGACATTTTTAAAGCAGCTGAAAAAGTGAGGTGACAGAGGATTGACAGGAGTACAATGGAACAATTTCAAGAAGCTACAGTTTCTCTGCTGCAAGGTCAGACTGATATGCAGCAAAGTTTGGGGCAGACAATGATCATTTGGTGACATACAGGGTTGCCAAATGATCAAAAGTTAAGAGGGCTGGACTGCTCCTGTGCCATTAAGAGAAGCTTGGATTACAGACAGGAAATTAATCTTATCATGATAAAATAGTAAACAGTGTCACCTATTAATACCTGTAGATAAAACTGTTTTGAAAGGTACAAGGACCAGAAGCCCTTTAAAATAAATAAGGTAAGCAGAAGCCTAGCCTGGTAGGTAGAAGCTATGAGTCCTAGGTTTGAGTCTAGTTTCTTTCTAAATCATAGGGCTTGCAGCAAATTATTTTTCTTAGGTTTAAACTGCTAAAAATATAGGTTGCTAGTTAGTATGCCAGTTGCATACCCTCCAAACATCTACCCTCCCTTTATAAGTACAGCTATGGTCTCTATTTCTGCAACCTGTGGCTGGTACATCACTACTCCATTTTGTCCCATTTTTGAAACCATTGTTCTGGAGGATTTCTTGTTTAGCTCTCCACATTGATGCCACCTTGAATCCTGGACTGTGAGAAAAGTGGGAAAGCAAAGCAAAGCATGCCTCTTATATTAAAAAGTGGCTGGTCAAGTGGAGGAGGCAGGATGCTGTTGGACTTCAACTGTTGGTAACTCTAGGCAGCACTGTCAATGGTCAAGGAGTCTAAGAGCTGCAGACCAACAAGAGCTGGACACTGCATCCGCTGGTTGAGAACCATTGCTCTGCACTAAAACTCACAAATGCACTGTGTTAATAAAACATCAAGGTCCATGGTGAAGAGAGTACCTAGCAGAAAACTCTTTGCCAGTTCCCCTTCAACCGGGGACACTCGTGCACTGCACAATTGTAGCGCTGCTATTCCACTTTAAATGCCATGAGTCACTTCTGAAGAATCCTGGAGTTTGTAGTTCGGTGAGGCACTGAAGCCCTCTGTCTGAGAACTCTAAATGCCCTTTGGCTTCCAAGTCCCTGGTACAGAACCATGGCAGTAACAGTAGAATAGTAGCACTATAATTCTGTAGTGTCAATGGTCCTCTGTTCCTCATTTATATCTGGGAAATTTAAAATTCTGCATTGGCTTAGGATGGTACATGTGTTTTGACCCTAATGTACATCTCTGTAAATGTGTAGTCATGACACATTAAATGTCATACAAGGCACAGTGTGTTAAGGATTATTTGGTGAGGTTGTTATCAGACCCCCAGACAACTGTGCTGAGTAGACCTTTCAACAATATGTCATGGGCTGAAGGTGGGGATGGGTGGGGAAGATTCAGGACATTTGCCTTTGTCGTTTGTCGTTGGTGCTTTCTGCCTCTGACTCAACTCTAACTTATGGTGAGAATTTTCTTTGCAAGATTTATTCAGAGGAGGTTTGCCATTGCCTTCCTCTGAGGCTGAGAGAGTGTGACTAGGTTTCCATGGCAAACCACTACATAACTCTGGCCATTTCCACACTAGCCTGTTATAGCGCAATGATTCCACTTTCAACATCCTCTGGAATCCTGGGGTTTGCAGTTTCGGGAGGGGCCAGCTGGCCCCTCCCGAAACTGCAAACCCCAGGATTCCAGAGGATGTTGAAAGTGGAATCATTGCGCTCTAACAGGCTAGTGCGGACATGGCCTCTGACTAAGTTTTCTTTAGTCTGGGAAAAGGGGAGGCACCCGTATGGCACTGTCTTCACTGCTGCAGTGTTTCACAATAAGCAACTGCCTTGGCTTACGGCAAGCCAGGTGAGTGCAGTCATTGCACTCAAGCAGGCTGCTGCTAGCTTGTACTCTCTCCTACCCTTCCTCCGTCCCTGATACTTCTCAGAAAAGAAACAATAAAAAGGAACCAGGATAACGTTGGAAGAGATAGCGGGTAGGCATTCCGTATGTGAAACGGTTTTGGTGTTAACAGATACTCTAATCCCAAAATGATTCTGAGGGTGAGCAAGGAAAGACAGCAATCACAATTGCACAGAATTTTACAGACAACACAACTGTGGCCTCATGTGATAAGTCTCTGAGATAGCGAGTGACTCTCTTAACAGTGAATAGTCCACCTTGCTTACACGGGACTGTGTGACTTGGTATTCAGGCATTTATAAAACAAAGTGGAGATTCAGCCAAACTTTGCTGGCACACAGGCTAAGCTTTTAGATTTATTTTGGCTCTTTTGTTTTCCACTCGACAGCAGAACTTTGAAGTACGGGAAAATAATACTGATCTGGCCTCCAAAGGGAGAAGCCAAGGGTTTAGGTGGCAGATTTGTTTTGGCTGACCCTGGAGCCCTGTTTTGGTTTTGCTTTGTCTTCTAAACTTCTAAGCAGCTGCTGAAGCTTTTTCGCTTTCAAATAGCACCAATGATTTACAGTGGACCTGCTCTGAGTTTCAGTCCCCATTTTGAAGGATCCACCCAAAGTGCCAAATCCTATCCCCAAAGCAGGAATGAAAACTTGCCTGGGACCCCTTCCCATTATAAAAATCTTCCCCTCAAAAAAGCTGTTTTTCAACAAAAACTCTGGGGGCAGGGGCACAGTCTGGACCAGAAATTCAGGTCATGCTGATTGTTTGCCACCCATAGGGCTCTCTGTCACCTTTTGTTTTATTCTCTGAAGTGCCATGCACATTGGTACAATTATATAGCTCTTCTGGTTGCTGATCTGTTTCTGAGCACAATTCAAAGTGCTGATTCTGATGTATAAAGCCCTATATGGCTTAGGTCTGTGCTGTATCTCCTGATATGAGCTGCTTAGGTCCCGAGATCCACAGGAAAGGCCCTTCTCATATTCCCACCACTTTTACAAGTACTGTTGGTTGAACATGAGAGAGGGCTGCCTCTGAGAATGGTCCCCTCTCTGCTGTACTTCCATTATCGGGCAGACTTTTATTATTCAGACAGGATTTTAGAACTGAAGGCTTTTAACAAAAGGGTCGTAAGTGCTATATTGTTTAACTTTTGCAAAAACATTTTTAGTGTGTATGTTTTAAATGTAGTTAATAGTCTGATTTGTTTTTTTCATGTTTTCATGTTTTAGTTGTGATCTTTTTATCTGTAGCTCACCTTGAGGCCCAGCCTAGGGGAAAAGGTGGGATATAAATAAAGTTAAGAAGAAGAGGAGGAGCAGGAGATAAAAATAGTCCAAAAATGACTGTGAGTGACTTCAGCATTTCTGGTTTCTGCCAGGTAGTCCCCTATGAGCCACTCACAGTCTGGAAGACCTGAAAGTAGCACACCAGCATGGGATGCATGCCCACTTCTGAATTATGGGGAGCCAAAGACAAGTTGAGGCATCTGTTGAGCTAGAACTGCCCTTTTCAGTTCTAAGTGATTCATGGAAGAGCAGGTGTTCATGAGAAGAAGGCATGACTTTGTGAAGAAAGCAACTCGGAGAAGTGAGAGGGAGCACGATGAAAACACTTTAGCTGCCTGTGTTATTCATAACAAAATTGAATCAGGGTGAGATTTCACACAACATGACAGGCGAGAGAATGCTGAAGCTTGAAGAGGTGAACTATATAATCAGTGAAGTAATCTGTCCATGAAAGGACTGAATGTATTATTATAGTTAAAAGCAAGTCACCACCTTTAGCTACAAGTGATATGTGATATCATTCAAGATATCAGCAGTAATGTAAATAGATATATTTTTTTCTCTTAATAGCAGGTTTTCTCAAAAATTCTGCCTCAAAGGACCCATTGAGAATGGTGTAAATTACTGACAACCACAGCAGAGCCAAGAAGAAGAAATTAATTATAATTTATCAGTTATTTACAATTACTTGTAATTATTTTTGTTAAAATTAAAACATAAGTAAATCACATTATGGTTATAACTTAAAAAGCAATAACTTTTTATTATATAATTATAATTTTTAGTTTCTTTTAAAGATATAGGGTACGTAGCGTCATGAAATGATATAGAGGAGAAATACCACGTGGTTCAAGCGCTGGCTTGTGTTATGCCTTTACTTTGTTGTGGGTGCTTCAATGAAAGCAAGATGGATTGGGAGGGATGTGTTTTGTGCCACAGGGCCATTTAGATACCTGATTTTTTTTCATTAAAAAGTATCTATTTCAAATACTTTCAAAAAACAGGAAGGTAAATGTTACTTTTCTAAAGAAAAATGCAACTCCTGAGGTTGTTTGGAACCATAATTGTAACTGATTATTGTTTAAAAGTAACTTCAAAAGCTCTGGCACAAAGACACAAAATAGCAGTGTATAAACAGAGTTAATCATAAAATAGGGGCAGATGGAAGTGGTGTGGTGCCATGAATGAGAAGGTTGTTGTTTCCAAAGTAGAAGATTGTAGGGTAGCTCATCAGTGGTGACTACTGGCTCCCAAGTTGACGGTGGCAGTGAATTTACTCCACCTGAACTTTAAAGGAGCTGCACCAGGTGCTGAATACTATAGATGAAGTAGGTTCAGGACCTTGAATAGCTCCCATAAAGTTTGGACTAAAACCCAGAACTGATTCACCACTCACTGATGTCAACACAAAAGATTAGCCTGGATGAACTCCGTTGCATCTGAATTCCTTGCAACTTTGTGAATGTCATTGAAGTTATAAAGACTCCTGGAAGGGTTATCATGAGTGGTAATAAAGGGATGGAGAAGGGATTCAGGGAAAGCGGAGATGATAGTTATGGCTGTGCAAACCCTCACATCTCCAGTTAGAGACCTCTTTTCAATAGACGGTCTTGTCTGAATGAAGACCAAGCTTTCTCCTCTCAACGCCTGGTACCATGTTGCCCTCAATCCATCTTCTTCATCCAAACTGAGAGCCAGAAGTGGGGAGGAGATAGGCAGATTCCTCTTGGTGATTTAAACCACTGTAATTATATCCATTTCGTTTGTGTAAGTATTTTCTCAAGCAGTGCATAGCAGAGGAGGAGTTGTGGACAACAGTGAAAGCCATTTGGGTTAGGAAAGAAAGCTGCCATGTTGATGTAATTCTTCACTAATTTTGTTCTTCAGGGAAGCAACAAGGAATTTTAGCATTTTTCTTTCCACTATGAGAAAGTCTTTGAATATTGCACAGAGTTCAAAAACATTCACAGTCTGGGCCTCATTTTGCACAAAATTCGCGTAGTATTTTTGCGCAGAAGACAGAAATTTTCTATGCAGGAAACAGCTTTTTATACTATTTTATTGTTTTATTATTGCTTCTGCCTTTTGTTTTTGGTACAGAAAATACTGCTTCCTGCCAGGAAAAAAAATGCCAAAATCCTTTGCAACAATAATTTCCCCCCTAGAAAACAGCTTTTTCTGCACAAAAAAATAATATTTATGCTAGAGAAAAAGTTGTTTCAAGCACAGAAAATGTTTTCTGTGCAAAAATACTATGTGCAAATTATAAGAAAGAGAAAGTCCCAAACTGTAAAGATGTTCTTGTGAGCTTAGGATTCTCTTTATCAAAGTTTCCTAACACTTCAGAAACACATTTTTCTCCTGTTTTTGAATATTTTGAAGTATTCTTTCCATGCCTGCTTTGCTGTAAGAACTGTTTAAGAGTGCCTTGGAGAATAAACTGCCTTGGAGAATGGGGGACTCTCCTTCTTTGGTCATTTCTGCACTACACTGTTATAATGCTATTATTCCACTTTCAACCTGCTGTGGAATTCTGGGGTTTGTAGCTTATTGAGGCCAAAGAGCTCTCTGGCTGAGAATTCTAAATACCCCTCCCTAAACTACAAATCCCAGGATTCCATAGGATGTTGAAAGTGGAATAATATCACTATAACAGTGTAGTGCAGAAATGGCCAAAGAATGGATAGGCATCCTTCAGGTGTGCTGTAATTGTGTATTCCTACATGACAGGAGATTGGACAAGATCATCCTTGTGGCCTCTTCCAGATCTAAGATTCTATGATTCTATGCTTTAGAGCCAGCAAGGCAGCCCTGTTTCCTGACAAAATGGCTTCCACTGCCGTTCCACCCACCTCTATTGCTATAGCCACATTATCTCTCCCACTAAAGCTGTTGCCTAGAATCATACAACTGGAAGAGACCATAAAGACCATGGAACCCAACCCCCACTATGCAGAAATACACAGTATCAGCCCTCCCAACAGATGGCCATCCAGCCTCTGTTTAAAAACCTCCAAAGAAGGAGACTCCACCACACCCTGAGCAGCACATTCCACTGTCAAACAGCTCTTACCATTAGGAATTTGAGTTGAGGAGGTTGGCTGTTGCAAATGGTGGAAAAGAATACCAGTCTCTGCCATACTCCAAAAAGAGATATGCAGGCAGAAGACAGATTTATGCCTGTGTACACTACTAATAGGATACCAGCCAGAAACTCCTTTGTTACTGTAGTTTCCTAGCCCAGACTTGTCGGATATTAGATATCACTTGATATCAATAATTTGGCCTTCTTTACCCATTCCTCTCCATGTGCTTGTGAGGCCCCCAGACAAGCACACACACAGGCACGGCCAACAATAGCTGAAACATTCCAAACAGATCCAGGCACGCCAGTAATAGCCAGACTGCCGCTTTAGGAGACCTCAAGGCAAGTACCACATTATGTATGCACGCAGTTTACAAAAGACTTCCTGCCCCGAGCAGGCAGCTTGACGAGCCGAATACTCAACTGTCAAGCGCTCCACGTTTGCATACTGGCTACTCTACTGACAACTCTGTCATAACTCAATCATGTAAGATACTGACCTTTCAGAGGCTTTGTCTCCAGCCTGAAACTCATTGTTATCCCCAGGAACAGAATAGCCTACGGGCACATTTTCCCCTATAAGATTCCCTGACTTTGAGCGTCTCCTCGGATCACTCTTGGCTTCCATCCCGCCTTGCTGTCGCTTCGTTCAACGAGCCTTCCCCTCAGCTCCTCATGCTGAGAATCTCCACTTCAATGGACTTTCTCTTCAGACTACCCGGGCTTCAGGACAGGTGTAGTATTTCACATACAAAACCTCTTCTTAAAAACCCTCTATCCTACTCCAACCTTTATTTCAGTAGCTCTCTCTGTGAGTGTGTTGCATACACATGTTTGACTGTGCTGTACATCAATAAAAACTACTATTATTATTTACTTCTGTTTGCTCCTTGACTTGGCCTGACCCCGTAGATATTGGGTTCAAGATCTCGCTATGTTGCCCTGCCTCTCGTATTGCTAGCAGTGCTCTTGCTAATTCCCTTCCCCATTGTGAGCACATTGAGGTGTCCCTCCCGGGACCCCAGAAATCAGGGTAACACCTTGACATTTAATTCTTTGGAGTATCTATACCCCACCCTTCACACCAGTGGTTCTCGACCTGTGGGTCCCCAGATGTTTTTGGACTTCAGCTCCCAGAAGCCCTGAGCATTGACCATAGTGGCTGGGGCTTCTGGGAGCTGAAGTCCACAAACATCTGGGGACCCACAGGTTGAGAACCACTGCTTCAGACAAAAAGGCTCCCAGAGTGGCTTACAAATAATTAACCAGTTCTCTGCCCCTAGGCTTGCAGTATAAATTGGACATGAAACAAGGAAAAGAGGATGGCAATGCAGGAGGGAATTAAGGACAGCAGATATTGGCTGCTCTTTTTCCCTCAGAGGTCCCAGCAATAGCAGTGGTTGGGCCAAGGCATGGTGGAGCTGGCTGCTCTTCTCTCCCTCAGAGGCCACGGCAATGGCAGTTGGAATATGGCGGGGGGTCTCACCAGTGGCTGGGCCACGGCACAAAGGAGCTGTGCCTAGCTGCTCTTCTCTCTCTCAAAGGCCATTGGAAATGGCAGCTGGAACGTGGAGGGAGGGTCTCTCACCAACTTGCTGCACCAAGGCCTTATGCCTTAGTAATTCCTACTGGTAGATGGAGCCAAGCAGGAGTGATGAAAAGGAATGCACCAACATTGTTGCTTGCTTATGGTAAGCCAGAATTTTAAAAAGTTCTGCTTTATCCTTTAAATTGCACTCCGCCATACATAAACACCTCCTCTTTGATCAAGCGATGCTACTGCATTGACAGGGATAAGTAAGCAGCTTAAACTTTTCTTCAGAACATAAAGGAAGAAAAATTCATAATAATTCCTTGTATGTTCTTCTAGACTCAACATTATATATTCCACAATGGGACTGCATTTATCACTATGTTATCTCTCTGAACAGGTTGTAGTTTTTTTTCCTTGGTGTGAGTGTGGGGCAGTGTGTATATTTGAGGGGTTTTAGTTCAGAAGAAATACTAGATAATTAGAGTCCCTTTGATCACAGTATCCTCTAGGTAAGTCTGAGAGCAGATCTAAAGGTGTGTCAAACGGAAGGATCAAAAAGAGTTAAGTGTAGGACAAGCAAGTTACACAGAGTGTTAAAAGCGGTACCCAACTTTATCCCCCGGCTAAAAAAAGAAAAGAATAAGCACAACAAAGATGACATTCCCTCCTTAATTGCTAAACATGCTGTTACACTGTAGGATTCTGTGATGGCATCAAAGAAGCAAAGACACTGATCATTAAGTCTGCAGACAGTCTGTGACCGAGTGTGCACGCTGCCACTTTAAAACATCAGCATAACTGTAGGAGTCAGGTAGGTAATAGATATCTCTGCTGCTGCCTTTGATCCTGCTTGAAAATTTATGACAACATGCTCCTCCTCAGTATATATGATAACCTTTATAATGAAGGATGGCTTAGTGGGAAGCATTAAGCTCACTCTCCTGCCCCCTCCCTCTTCCTCTGATTGCTGGGAAGTCACAGTCAAGACCTGACCTGAGCTATCTTGGCTGGAAAGTTAAGTGCAAGGGAAGCATTATTATATATTTTGATCTAGATGCAAATTCTCATCTGTCATTTAATCAGCTAAAGATGTAGTTAAGTGGTGAGGGCTAATTTGGTTCAGGAGTGAGCCTGTGCCTCCTTGCAACCTGGCAATTTTTGCATATTCCTCTGCTGCTGCAATTGCACAACCTCCAGCATTTCAGAAGATGAAAACAGGGACAGGTGTGCCCCAGCAACATCAGAGTGTGGTCAAAAAGACAACAGTTATTAATGAGGGAGAAACTGGAGCAACAAAAGGGTGCAGCAGTTTCCTTTTCCCTGAACCTACTGGGAAGGGCGGGATCTACTCCCTCCTCTCCTCTCCCTCTGACCCTGCTGAGTTAATTAAGTGCAAACTATTTTTGCACTTTGAACTGAGTTTTCAACAACTGAAATAAGCGAAGGAAAAAGGGAGAAAGTAGGAGGGAGAGAGAAACTGAGACATTTGAAAAGGAGCTGAAAAAGTGGAATGACAGGGTTAATCAGGATTGTTCCTACAAAACTGAGATAGTTGGAGGATATGCAAGAACTGCTACTGAATTTGCCACTGTGCTGTTGTGGACAGAGGCCCATTCCTTTTAAAGTAAAGTACACACTCCCTTGTTACAAATAGAATGCCACTCTCAGAAACCTCCTGAAAACTCAGTTGCATGGGAAGCACGCATTGGCTGATAGACATCCTAGCTCTTTCCATAGATCTGCATGTGCAATTCCACAGCTTCCCATTACCTGGCAGTTGTCAAGCCCTCGGAGGGGCCGCTGCTGCTGTTGCTTACCTGCAGGGAGGGAAGGGAGACTGGATGTGATTCAAGCCATGGAGAAGCAGCTGGTCTCAGCTCAGTCACAGGGGGAGAAAAGAGGGTGCACTTTCAATTGGGTGCACTCACCTTTCCTGCCTCTGATAACCTAGAACAACTGGATCTTCATTGTCTGAATCACCTCCCTCCCCACTCCATCAGTAAGGGACAGCAGCAGGGGTCCTTGCTATGGCTGGACAGCTGCTAGGAAGTTGGACACAGGGGGAGTGGAGCACAAGAGCAAGAAAATAGCCTTCTATGCCCTGGCTAAAGAGGGACTTAGGCATATGAGAGCTGCACATACGTGCATGTAAGTCACAAACATGGTGATGGCTAGTGTGTCTTAAGAGTGTGCTTTCCCCATCACAACAGTCTTGGAAGCTAAGTGGGGTCAAGTGTGGTCCCTGGTTGGTTGCTGGTACCAGTGTGGCCCCTGATTTTGGATAGTTGTTCATCCCTGTTTATACTGTTGGGATTGAGTTGAGGCTGAATGGGTGTCTTCCTTTTGTTTTTGTGACAGCCATTTTGCTGAAGAACAGTGACTAAACTAGTACAGGAAGCAATGGATTCAAACTACAAGAAAAGAGATTCCACCCAATTGTTAGGAAGAACTTTACTGTAACAGCTGTTCAATAGTGGAATGAACTGCCTTGAAGGGTGGTGGAGTCTCTTTCTTTGTAGGTTTTTAAGAAACAGTTGGATGGGATTGTTTTAGTTGCATGTTCCTGCACAGAAGAAGGTTGGATTAGATGGCCTTTGTGGTCCCTTTCAACTCTATGATTCCATGTTTTACGACCAAATCCTTTGATTATGAAATCTCTTTCTTCATTCAAAGAGTTTTACAAGAGTCCAGATGACATTGGCTTCAATCATACTGTTAGTCCCCACTTGAGTAGATCTACTAAATAAGTGGGATTTGGTGACCCATTCATAGTGATTCACCATTCAACAATTGGACTCAGTGGGTCTACTCAAGTTGAGACTGATCAATAGTATTCAATAGTATAGTATCCCATGCTTTCTCATGCATCTGCCATCCACTTTTCTGAAAAGAAAAGAAAAATCCCTTTTCACTGGTAGTGCTCACATTAGAATCCTCCACCCGCAAACATCTCAAGACCCATGTTTTGATCCCTAAGAGTATATTTGTATCTGTAGCCTTTCCAAGCAGAGATGTGAACCAGTCCTCTTTGAAAGGCTGGGGAACAGAAGTATAAGAAGGATGGAGAACCAACCAGCCACCCAGGCTTGTAAACATTCCAGAAGGAAGGGCTGGGATCCAAGAACATTTGGAGAAACACAAATTCCCCACTTCTGGTATAAATGACCCTGAATTACATGGTTGGGTGGACATGTACCTCATTTTAAGGCAGTGGGTTTTTTTCTTTTTATATCCAGGGGCCATACTACACAATTATAGCACTATTATTCCACTTTAACTGCCCTTGTTCCATCCTGCGGAATCTTGAGGTTGTTAGTTTGGGGAGACACTAGAGTGCTCTGGCTAAGAATTCTGAATGCCCCTCCTTAAATTGCCAGTCCCAGGATTCCATAGAAAAGAACCATGGCAGCAGTGGTGGAGCTTGGAGTGCATGGAGGGGGAGTGGGTGGAGAGGCAGGAGCATGGCTACGGCTCACAGGGGAGGAGCTACGACATGCAGGGATGGAGTTATGGCACATGGGGCGTGGCTGCAATGGACGGGGTGGGGCCACGATGTGCAGGGGCAGGGCTATAGCACATGGGGGAGGGCAAGCAAGGAGCTATGGCACCCTCCAAAAACTGCTGCTGTGGGTGCACTGCCCCCATAACCCCTCCATTCCTACATGACTGCATGGCAGTTAAAATGGAAAAATAATGCTATAATCCTGTATGTGAATAGGCCTCAGATCTTTTTCTTTCTTAGTGTGAAGGAGGGCTGGATTTCCTAGTTCATTGCAGGAGCAACCTGTCATGTGTGAGTGTCATCATTAATTGCTGTCAAGTCAGCTTCAACTTATGGCCCCCATATGAATGAAAGACTTCCAGGTCTCTTTGTCTTCAACAGCCCTGCTCAAGTCCTGCAGACTCAGGGCTGTGATTTACTTGATTGAGTCAATCCACCTGCAATGGGGTCTTCCTCTAAAATACAAGTCTACAAATATTTCTTCTTCTACAAGGCTATTAAGGGTAAAGATAAAGGAGCTTGTCTCTCTCTTTACAAAGAAATGCAAGCAGCAAAGATAACAATTCCAGTGGTGGTGTAAGCAAATGATATGATTCATCATCAGGTCAAAATACAAACCATGGGACAGGGCAAGGTTATGTCCCTCACTTTGAACTGTGACTGGTCAAGGCAAATTCAAAGAGTGGGTGGCCTGAGTAAAGAGCCACAGACATTAATTCGAGGAATCATGTGACCTCTTCTCTCTGTTTGTCATCCTTTGAGGGAACCGCTCAGCCCAGATTCTCACTGGCAGTCCTAATTTGGTCATGAAGACTAACCTTGGCACAAATATTTTTGCATGGGAAGACTGGCTTGCTAAAAAGTAGAGTTTTGAATCTGCAGCAAATGGCTTTTTATAGAGGATGCAATGACCCCCAGCTTTTGGCACTGATAGCAAAGTAGAAACATAGGAAAAAGTCTTGTGATAAGAAATATAAGAAGCAAACAATATCTGTTTTTAAAAAGATATTATGGCCAGAGCTTGGAAATAGTTTGTTCAAAAGTAATTGGTTTCATTACTCATTACGGTGCTTAGAAAGTAACCTATTCATGTTACTTATTACAGCAATGCAAACAGTGAACTTATTGCATTACTTCTTGTTTTGTTGGTTTCTTCACTTCTGTGGAGGTTCTCCATGCTTTTGATCATGCACCAATAAAATACACATGCCTTTTTCTGAGTATGCTTTGATGACATAATTTTATACATCCACATTCTCTCAGTAATTAGAGAGGATTTTTTTACTCTGTCTCCAAAACATACTGACAATATATTAAAAATTATACCAAATGAGTTTTATTTCCCCCTTAATTCCAGAACAATCTAGAAATACCTGAAAATGTCCTATTAAATGTGCTGGGACTTAATTCTCCTTTTCCAGCTCTTTGATATCCTTTTTTGAGATGGAGAGACCAAAGCTGTCCAAATTTTCCAAGTGTTATGTGCAACATGGAATTTTAGGAAGCTGTTGCATCTGATTTATTTTTAAGGCTTCTGCTAACTATCCTAAGAAACCTTTTTTTTTTTTTAAATGCTACTTTCTACTGAGTTGATGCTTTCCATGTTTAGGTTTTTTTGGGGGGTTACGGGGATGGCAGCAGAGGAGACTATTCTGTCTAGAGCTTGGGAAAGTTACTTTTTGGACTTTACTTCCCAGAATCCCCAATCAGTGTAACTGGCTAGTGGATTCTGGGCATTGCACTCCAAAAACAAACAAACATTTTTTCCACCAAATTCTGGTTTTGTTAAAGGGCAGTACTGATTTCATAAGCACTTATCCAATAGGCACCCACAGTGGCCCTTGTGCAACCACATTCCAAAGCACACATGTAATTTCAAGGGAAGCAGATGCTGGAAAGAAATTGTAGTTTTACAAGAAGTTGCAAACTAAACTTGAAAATGCCAATTCCCAAGAATGAGTGGGCTGGTTAGGAAGAAATGGCCTTTAGAGTTTTGTCCTTCTTACAATTATTTGTTAATAAACCACATTTACTATACAATACAGCAATAATTTGTAGGGCCCAAGGGGATTATCCATTATCCCATTGTTTCATCACATACACCCAAAGGCTTATTTAATAGGGATCTAATGTGCTTTGTTAATTGCACAGGAATGGACTCAGATGATAGCTTGGCAGGTTTATTGCCCATATACTACACTGGAATTGTTGTTGTTGACGGTGGTATTGGATGATGACGACAGTGATGATTGATTGGCTGAGATCCTGCATCATAGACCTAGTTACAAATGTGCAGCTACATATCAATTCCCCAAACCTATCCTTAACTGCCAGCAGCCACACTGAGCAGCAAAGATCTGTTCTGCTGGTGACTGGGGTGCTGCAGGATGATGTTTCCATCCTCCCTCTGTCATCCAGCTGCACTGCAACAAGGTGTTGTGACAGGGATCTTGTTTGTGATTGTTGCATTGCTGCCTGATGGTGGGAGCAGGTTGGAAGTGTCCTATTGTGCCCCGATCACCAGCAGAACAGGCCTCTATTGCTCTGTTGCTCTGTGTGGCTGCTGGCTGTTAAAGTAGATCGAGGGACTTTGGAATCATGGCAATAGCACCATGATTGTCAGCATGAATACCAGTTACAAAAAGCATTAAGTCTAGGGCTATTTCCACACCATACCTCCTTCTGTTGTCCTCCTGTTGCAGCCCCGGCAGTGCCTTTGCTCCCCGCCTCAGCCAGCCGGCTCCCTGAAGAAGGCAGAGTGAGCAACACACGCCTTCCTTCTGCAGCACAGCCAGCCTCTTTTCCATGCTACACTGGAGAAGGAAGCATGTGATTGTGCTTCTACCCCTTCTTCATGGCTGGTGGGTGACAAGAGCATTGCGTGATTGTGGGCACTTAACAGATTTTTTTCCATTAAGTGTGTATCCCGCAATCATAACATGTAGGAATGCACTGGCTGTGGAACCACAATGATGCCATGTGAAAGCACAACTTACGGACTGCTGCCAACGTGTCCTCATTGTGCCACAGCAACACCATGCGAAAATGGTCTAGGTTACACATTGTAGCTACTCAAAAGGATGTCAGCCTTCCTTGTCTTCCTCCTCCTCCTCCTCCTTCTTCCTCTTCTTCTCCTCTTCCATGTTTTTATCCCACTTTTCATCCAACTCAGTGTGCCATAAATAGTTCTCCTCTTTCGTAGTTTATCCTTACAACACCGCTGCTAAAACACTATGGCCATTTCTGCATTACACAGTTATAGTGCTGTTATTCCACTTCCAACATCCTGTGGAATTCCGGGATTTGTAGTTTCCTGAGGCCAAAGAGCTCTCCAGCTGAGAATTGCAAAACCCCCTCCCTAAACTCCAAACCCCAGGATTCCATAGGATGCTGAAAGTGGAATAATAGCACTATAAAAGTGTAGTGTGGAAATGGCCTTTGACGCAGAGACATTTTGAGCAGAATACTGTGTCAAGCTAAGAGACTTAGGTCATCCAGTGAGTTTCAAAACTCCGTAGGATTGTGAACCTGGATCACTCAAGATCCATTCCATTCCTGTGGAAACCTGGAATTTGTAGTTTAGGAAGTGGTATGTAGAATTATCAGCCAAAGAGCTCTGTTGCCTCGCCAAGCTACAAACCCTAGGATTCCGCAGGAGGTTGCTATGGCAGTTGAAGTGGAATCGTCATGCTATAATAGTATAGTGTGACAGGGTACCATTGTACCACTCTGGCTTTTCACTGTGACAGAGCCTGGAAAATCCTGTATTAGGAGAAAGCTGTTCTGTTTTTTATCAGTATAGCTGTGGGCCTCATCCCTCAGATGCTGTCCACAGGATGCACCCTCACCCTTTTCTTTGTGGAGAACCCTTGAAATGTGAGCCAAAGATACAAGTAAGAAGCAGCAGCAAGGAAAACAGGAAGGACAAAGTGGACAGAAGGGATTAGACATGCGGCTGCTAATTCTGTTGGTGATGGAAAGGAAAAGTATTTAATGGCCAAAGTTTCCTTTTCCTCAGAACACCTGGTGAATTCCTTCCTAGGAAGGAAAGGAATGGAAAGCAGCAGCTTGCAAAGATTTCATTGACTCAGCAAAAGCAAGCCCTCTTTTCTGCAGCATTAGTGGCACTTCTAGAGTAGATTACTGCTATTCAGAGTGGCAGTCTATGGACCAATGCCAGTTACTGAACTATTGGTTGATTGTCCCTGGCAAGTTTTCAGGAAAGAGAAAAACAATTGTAGCCAATGGGTGCAAATGTGGCGCTGGTCCCTGGCACATTGGGAGTGGTGGAATTTCTGCTCCCTCATGAGATGGACTAGATTAGACAAAGCATTGCTCTATAGCTTGACCTAGTGTGCCAGAGAAGCTGGTTTCATTGGTTCTGAGAAGACCTAAAGACCTAGTCTGAGGCTCAGAAGCTTCTAGTTTAGTGTGGAGAGCTTGGGGGAGTTAATTTTTTGGACTACATCTTCCAGAATTCACTAGCCAGTATGGCCAGTAGGCATGCTGATTGGAGATTTTCAGGTACTGTATTAAAAAAAAGAAAAGAAGGTGCCACTTTCCCTAAGGATGCTTCTGCATGATGCGCTTTTACTGTGCAATAGCACTGCTTCATTCATAGATGATTCTTTGCTAGGTTGGATTGTGATCAAACTAAGCAGTGGGAAGTTGGGATGGACTATTCACAACACAACTACTCTAGATAAGTTAGTTCTGTCAGAAATTTGGTGTCTTGAAGTTTATATTTTGTACAGACCTGAACAGTGGTGTAGCTTGGCACAAGTGGGGTAGGGGTGGGGGCATGTGAGTGAGGCGATAGTGCACATAGGCAGGGGGATGGCGCACGGGGGAGGACAAGCAAGAAGTGGTGGCGTCCTCAAAAAATTGCTGCCCAGGGTGCACCACCACACTCACCCCCCCATCTCTACGCCATTGGACCTGAAATCAAAATAGTGAAACTGTGGCATTTTCTTCTCATGGACCCATACAGTCAGTTTTCTCTCCCTGAATATAGAATTCTGAAGCTAAACTGCAAACCCCAGGATTCCATAGGATGTTGAAAGTGGAATCATAGTGCTTAACAGTCTCGTGCGGAAATGGTCTATGATTCCACCCCAGTCCCACAAGCAGTCTCCAGAATGACAGTCAGAAGCAGGATCCCTGTCACAATTCCTCCTCTCACTGGCGGTCACTCAAAGGAGGGAGGGGAAACACCAGTCTGCTGTATCCCAGTCAACAGGAGAACAGATATTCACCACTTGCAGTGGCTGCTGCCCAATAAGTCGGGTTTGAGGGACCCCTACATATCCCCTACACTATTGAATATCTATGGATTATGAATACAGATCAGTTACAAATGCCTTACTCTAGGTTATGCATTCATAACTGCAATTGAGAAGTCCAGCCGTTATTGTTAAACACTCTATTTGCTTCCAAGCCAATTCAAGATGCCAATGCTTACTTTTAAAGGGCCAAATTTCTGACCCAAATTTCTTCAGTAGCCCCTTCCCCTATACCAACCTGCCAGTGATTTAAGATCATTTGGGGAAGTTCTTCTCCAGCTCCTGATGGTACATTACATAACAGTGACAAATAGGGACAGAACCTTCTTGTCTGTGGTACCTGAAGTGTGGAACACCCAGTCTATGTAGGTGTGACTGGCACTGGCAGTATATTATTTCTGAGGTCAGGTCAAAACCTATTTCTCTGCCCAGGCATTTCAAACTGGTTTGCTAAACTCATAAAATGAGCATTCCTTGCCAGGGCTTGGAAAGGTTACTTTTTGGACTATAACTTCCAGAATCCCCCAGCTGGAATCCCCACAGTATAGCCAGTGGGGATTCTAATTGCAGTAACCCAAAGGTAAATTTTACAAGCTGTTACTCCTGTCTTTTTCTCTGTAGCTGATTTTTTATTGTTTTCAAAATATATTTTCTTAGGATTTTTAATGACACTTTGTATGCTGTTTTGCTATTAAAGATGACATGTGGTATCACTTTTTTAAATACTGCTAATAGTAATGAACTGGATGCTCTCAAAGTAAAGAAAGGCTCTTTATCAGTTGAAAGCAGAATTGTTTGCTTGCTTGGCTGACATTAATTCTCCTTCATGTCACCATCAGGAACTGAGCAGCAATGTTGGAAAGATGTGTCTGCAAACTCTTTAGCAACAGTTAAAGCCGTTTGACATTGATATGTTAAAAGGCAAACTTGTTTCCCCCTTCTCCAGCATAGCTCATAACTAGGGGAATTCCTCCTGTATGTAATTTCTTTCCCCAAAAGGTGATCTTTCCTTGCACTTTGTATAGGATTACAAATTCTAGAGAAGAATGGCTGACTTGGTCACCCACGATAGCTTTTAATCCACCCCCATTCTTGTTCCTGAGCCCTCTTAGGTGTGTTGCCCAGAGCACAATGGGAGCATGAGGAAAGCTTATGATTGGCGCCTTTCCCTCTGAGCCGTCAGAGACTTACGACAAAGGATGTTGGGACGTCAGACTTTGCCTTTGGCTCCACCAACCATAAAACATAATGCATAGTCAGTTGTTTCCTCATTTTAGGGCCTGTTTTGTACCCTGCAATTTTTATGCTGTATGTTTAATTTAGCATGGACAGGATCAAGGAGAGCTGCATTTAATGAGTTCTGTGTACCTAACAGAATCTGGGCTTCAGCTTCTCAAACTTTACTCCTCAACTACCTAGGCACCAAGGCAATTTTTTCCCCCAAACTAGAAAAGATATAAAAAAATGCTAAGTGAAGTGACCTGAGGATGTAATTAAAAAATAATAATAATCTCAAGCAGCAGCTCATATTTTAGCCTAGGTGAATCTGAGAAGGAAAATTCAGAAAGATGTCGGAAATGGCCTTCATCAGAGACACTTTAGAGCAAAGCTGAGTTTAAATGCTGCCTGTCCTTTAAATCTGGTAAAAAATAATAATAATCAGAATTTTAAATTCAAAATATTTCATTTCTATGGTTTTAAAAATTAAAAAAAAACCTAGTGGGCTACCTTTTTCATTCTGAGAGTCACATTCCTTCAGGAGTAATTGAGGCTGAGAGAGGAGAGGCAGGGAGGCAATCTTTGGGGATCAAACCTTCATGGGCATTTCTGAACACCATTATTTTTCAATAAACATATTAAGGCTGGAATCCGGTTAGTGGCATACACACACATAAGTTTCCCTTATGTCTTTTTTGTCAGGAGGAGCACTATGAAGGTTGGTATTCCCTTTCTCCACCTGTAATACCCAAGCCATACACACCTGTAGTTCTTTGATACAGCCTCCAAAGCCCTACCACACAGTCATCCTGTAACTTGTGGGCTTGAAGAAACATGGGGCTGTGGCTTGGTAGCCAGATGCAAAATGACTACCTCAGCCCTGAACATGCAAGACCTGAGCAAGGCTGTTGGTAAGAGGGCAACTTTGAAGTTTCTCATTCATAGGGTCGCTATAAGTTGAAGTTGGTTTGACTGCAATTAACTACAAGACTGGAGGGATGAGAAGAGACACGACCAGTAGTCTTCCTGTATCTTGATGCAGGGACTCACTGTATCCAACTACAAGAAGAGAGCTAGGCAGACCCATGCTTATCTCCCCACTCTCCCCCACTGTGGAAATCTCCAGGCATACTTCTGAAAAGGAAGGTTTTGCGGGGAGGAGACGTGGCTATGGAGACATAGCAACATCCAAGTAACAATGTCTCCTCATGCAGAATTTCAGCCAATATTTAATATGAATTTGTCCCAAAGCATCAATTCTCAGAGGTTCTGTAAGGATGGTATCCAATTAATTTAATTTAATTTAATTTAATTTAATTTAATTTAATTTAATTTAATTTATATTTTGTCTTTCCTCCAATAAGTGACCTGAGGCAGCACACAACATAGGCCCTTTCCGCATGGTATTTGCCATGCAAAAGGGCCCCTTGAGCATTGTGCGAATGTGAGGCGCAGTCCACATGACACACTCACAATCATGTGACGCTCCAGGGTCTGGCAGGTGCCACTTGCACACTTTTTCATTTTTGGCTTTGAGCTGAAAATGCTGTGCGATCACGCATCGCTCTGGGGCTCCACACGCACTTGCCGTGCATGCGGAGCTTCGGAGCCGCAGCGCTCGCGCTTCCTGCCCCAGCACAGTCTGGGAAACTCCCAGGCTGCACTGCAGAAGGAAGAGGCGGGGCTCTTGCGTGAGCGGGTGGCAGCTGTGGAGCTGAAGGAACCGGGACGCGAGAGCCTTTCGCTGGAGGCTGCTCGTGCAATCCCTGCACCCCAGCTTCATGAAAAGGTGCGTTGCGGAAAGGGCCATAGATTAAAACAAAAGGGAACTAAAAAGCCATCATAAGATCTTGAAAGTAAATAAATTACTCTATTAAAAACAGTGCTAAGTTGAAATATTTGAAACATGAGAATAAAAATGGATATAAGGAAAGAAAAACAATGAGAAAAAAGTGAAATGCCCCATCGTCATTAAAAGAGCCTTCTTCAGTGTCTGGCCAATACCCAAAAGCCTATCTAAATAAAAAGATCTTTGTCTGCTAGTAGGAGAGCATTTACAGGGAGCGCTAACTCCATTGCCTGGGAGCAACCAGTGGGAACGCCTTTTTGCATGTCCTCTTTCAATGTGCCTGTGACAGTGGCGAGTCCAAAAGAAAACCCTGCCCCAAGGATCCCAAAACTTGGGCAGTGCTATAGTGATATGAATGTAAACCATTGCAGAAGCCTAGAAACACTTCCTAGTGAGGGTCAGTAAATGTGGTCCATAGTCATGGGTAAGGAGTCAGAGCAAGTATCAGCCACCTGGAGAGAACATGACCATGCAATCTACTGCAAAATGGGTCATGCGGTAGTGCCATCCAATGCGGCAGCATACATGTGTGAGTGTATACGTGTCATCAAGTTGCCTGTCAACTTATGGCAACCCCATGAATTCCACAGGGTTTTCTTAGGCAATGAGTGCTCAGAAGTTTTTTGCCAGTTCCTTCCTCTGAAATGCAGCCTATAGCACCTGGTATACATTGGTGTTCTCCCATCCATATATTAACCAGGACTGACCTTGCTTTGGTTCCAAAACTGGTTGGGATCTGGAGCCTTTAGGGTATTTAGGCACATATATACAGCATAACTATATGTCAATCACTGTTGGACCTTCCTTCATAACTTTATCTTCATGGATCATGCTCTTCCCACTCACCCACAGTCCAAGATCCTAGTCACTAATCACAATACTAACTCACTAATTCATAGAATTAGTAAGTGGCATCTTGGCCGGAGGGGGAGGGAAGGGCTATGGACAGAAAAAGTTTTGAAGGAAGGCCCAACTTCAAGAACAATGAGCAATACTGTACCACTGGGACTTTCTGCAGATTTTAAAAAAACCAAAGCAAACAAAAAACATAAACAGCTGTAAAGACTCCAAAGGGAGAAGAGTGTGTCTATCTGCATTTTTACTAACTCCTCAAAGGCTGATGAATAAATGACAGAGACAAAATGAGCTTGAAGGCTTGCTAAGTGCTTTTTTTAAAAAAAGAAAAGAAAGTACTGTGCTTCAGAAAGCGCTTTCTATTAGATTTTGGTAATTGCCTCTAAAGTGACTTGAGGCATTTGTCTCTCACCCAACTTAAAAGCTTTTTCTGTAAGTCTAGCTTAGAAACTCGAAATATCAAACATGTCTTTAAATAAATCTGGAAAAGATTTCTCATCACGATGTTCAGTGTTATTTTTCTCTACAAGTGGATGTTTGGCTCAGTTCAAAGTAGCAGTCAGTAGCTTTAACTAGGGAAGCTCACAATCAGCTTCTGACTGGCAGTGTTTTTCCATCCATGGTATCTAAATATTCCAAGGTCTTGTCAGTAAACTTTTACATACTTTGCAGACAGCTTAGCTTTTGTTGGATAAGGGTTACTGCTGGTCACACTAGCAATGGAGCAGAACGGAGCTGATTCATTGCAAAAGAAAATGGTGGCACTCTATGACGTACTCCAAAGTATTTCACAGACAAAAATCGAAATAAATGTGGCTGAGCAACATCAGAGTGTGATCAGGATGGCAAAAGCTGGTAATGAAAATGTAAAAAAAAAATGCAATTTAAAAAGAAACCAAGTACATTTTGCCTTCCACTAAAGATTTCCTTAGAGAAGTTGGTAATGAGGTAGACTGGGTTTATCAGCTTTAGAACAAGCAAGCAAGGATACAAAATAAAGTTCAAACTACCATGACACAGGCTCAGGGGTTTACTACAATGTGCTCTGGATGGGGCCTTCACTTGAAGATGGTTCAGAAACTGAAATTGATACAGAATGGATAATCACATACACAGATTCATTTACTAATTTATTCAGTCAATACATTTGTAGCTCATATTGCTAATAATGGAACGTAAGTCAGCTGACAACAGAAAAGGCTAAAATACAATAACCCCTAAAACCACAATTATATATTAAAAATAGAACAAAACAACAGTAATAAACATCTAGGATGAGCCCACATGCACTGTACATAAGGATCTAGAGAGCAGAACAAATAAACATGACTTTAGTCTTTTATATACCTGGGAGGGAAAAAAAGAATTAATATCACCCAAGAGGGAGGTGCTGTCATACTGGAGTTCATACCAGCCTCCCAAGGTTGACTCTCATCCTTGAAAAAGACTGGTAATTCCTCCAGCGTTATTAATTATGCTGCCACCACCAGCTGAATTCTGAATATCTGAGCAGTACAGTGGGACCCTGCTCAGTGGATTGGCAATCCCTGTGGTTAAGGACCTTTCCTTCCCTCTCACCTCCCCGCTTCTGAGTGAGAGAAGTCCTATCTAGCGTGTGCCAAAGGATGGCGTGGGAATGGAGAGGAAACAGAGGTTTTACAGAAAAGCATTTATTCAAGGCATGCAAATAAACAAGACAATAACACACATGAGAGGCTCCCCCCTCCCAGGTACGCTTAAGTTATAAGTAGTTACAAGAACAGATATAAAAGCACAGATACATTCTTTAGATCAGCCAGTCTCCAAAATAATTAAAAGCCTAACGCGGCTAACTACTTTATTCTAGTACTCACAGATGTTCATAGGCTTAGATGTTCTAAGAGGAATGTGGCCAGGAGGCAAGGCATGGGGCCTGCAGTCTGCTACTGGCACAGATCCCATCTCTCAGACGTTCCCTTTGTTCTCTCTCGGCCACATGGCCTTCCTCAGAAGTTTTATAACTTCTCCCAAGAAGCATCTCGAAGCATCCCGAAGATGCTCACCTCTTTCCTTTTTGATTGGTCAGTTCTCACCCCGTGACCTGTGATGTTGACCCACACTAAAATGTAATCTAATCCCAACACCTCATTAACCCTTGGTTTACCTGAAGAGGGAAGCATCCCCCTTTAGCTAAGTCTAGATAATGGGCAGCCCCATTATCACAGGTGCCACCACAAAGTTGTCCTGTTTCATGTAATTTCCCTGATTTTACTGTAAAAAATGAATCCGACAAAATTCTCAACCATCCCAGTTCCCAGTAGGGATGCCATAACCTTCAGCGTTTCACAGATGAAAACTGGAACACATGTGGCCAAGCAACATCAGGGATCTTGATGCCAGTGAGCAAGGCTGCCACAATCAGAAGCAGGACCCCAGTCACAATTCATTTTTACACAGCAGATCACTAGCAGAAGAGGGCTGGAAATGTCATCTTGCTGAGCCCTGACTGCTGGCAGAACAGACCTCTGTCACTTGGCCTCACTCCATGGTGTTTAAGGTGGGATTCAGCAGGCATTTACTATTATTACAGTGCCATGATTGTGAATATCTAGCATCATGAATACAGAGCAGTTACAAATCCATAAATGCAATACAGGATGCCAGCTATAGCTGTTTTCTTTCCATAAACATTCTGGATAAAGAGGAAGGGAATACCACAGATACCATGGGAAACCAGTGTGCATTACTTTTACACTGTGCGAAAATAAGTGGCTGAGCCAATCCAAGTCTTATTTAGTGCTATTATTACACTGCTACATGCCATTATTGAAGTGGATAGCCAGCACAGTGATATGGTTTGAGTACTGGACTGGGTACCTCAGGAGACCAGGGTTCAAATCCCTACTTGGCCATGGAAACCCACTGTGTGGCCTTGGGTAAGTCACACTCTCTCAGACTTAGGCCCTTTTCGCACCTTACCTGGTGCCACTGGTGTCATGTGGGGATCGCGCGAAAAGCCTTGTCCGGGAGGCACTCGCATCCCCTCCGCTTTCCCTCCGCACCAGCTCCGTGCTGGCCGGAAGAAGCGTGAGCGCTCCTCCCCTTCCTTCCACAGTGCAGCCGGGTACTTTCCCAGGCTGCACTGGGGAGGAAGCACAATGGCCGCGCATCCAGAGCCTCCACACGCAAGGTAAGTGCGTGTGGGGCATGGGAGCGATGTGCGATCGCACAGCATTTTTGGCAACAAGCCAAAAATGATATAATGTGTGATCGCCTCCTAATGGCCTCAGGAGGGTTGCGTGATTGTGAGGACGTCATGTGGAATGGTCCTTGCAATTGTGCGACACTTCTAAGGCCATTTTGCAACAGGATTGGTGTGCGAAAAGGGCCTTAGAAATGGAAGACTCCCTGTGAACAAACGTTGGCATGAAAACCTCATGGTTGTGTTGTCTTAGGATAGTCATAAGTCAGAAACACTTGGGAGACACACAGCAACAACAGTTATTAAGCTATTAGGGCACACAGTCAATATTAGGTCACACAGCCAATACTGGTCTCATGATAGTTAAGCTGTGAACAAGTCTGTTCAGAAGTTAAACCATCACCAGAACAATATTGATTGGTTGATGGAAAGGCTAAATAATAGTATGTGCCAGAAGGGAATGCCAAAGAAACAACTTTCAGCCATAGAATTGTGTCCCAGGGTAGAGCTAATGGAAAGGACAGAAGAGGCAGATGGACTCCCCCAAGGAACTTTTGCTACTCTATTTCCTGTGTAAGTGGAGATAATGGGAGTACGTGGATACTGAATGATGGTTCCCCCTCCTTCCTATGCTCCTGTTCCTTTTGACCTCAGATGTTAACCTTTGTGGCTGAGTTGTCATTGAGCCCAGGAAATGAAGGCCAGCCTCTTGCTGGCAGCCATATGTTACATCTCTTAATTACTTCAGAATGAGGTGAACTAGCTGTTTTTCTTGGGAAAATCCAGTTACCCATGTGCTTCTTCAAGGAAGCAAAAAGGAGTAGGAACAGAACAAGCTCCAATTGTAGCATCTTCTGCAATCTTGAGACAATGAATGTGCCACAATTCTGATTGCAACGTGCTGTGTTGGCATGCTAAAAAATATTCCCATCCCAGAATACCTTTTAAAAAGTATTCTCGTTCTGTTACTCCTTATGGTGTTTATAAATAATATTCAATGTTAGCAGTTTCAGTGTTGAATAGAATGTTGTTGCATTGTTCATTACACTGGATTGATATTTCTTCCATGATGGGGGTGGGGGAGCAGCCTTTAGAAATAATCAGAGAAATGCATAGAAAAATCCTGGTAAAAATGCCTCCCAAGTGTCCTTAAAGATAAGTTTAAAAGTAATTAGAACAAATTACTTGTTACATTAGTAAAGTGACCTCATTTACATTTGTTCCATTGGCTGTTATATTACCTTGGGGAAACCAGGAGTTAGCACGCTGTATACAACCTGTTGAGTTACTCAGGCCCTTTTCGCACGGCATTTCCAATGTGAAAGGGCTCCTTGAGCGTCGCGCACATGCGAGGAGTGGTCCACACGATGCACTCACATTTGTGCGACACTCCAGGGCCTGGCAGGGATCGCTCACACATTTTTTCATTTTCGGCTTGAAGCCGAAAATGCTGCACGCTTGCGCATCGCTCCGGGGCCCCGCACGCACTTACCTTGCGTGCGGAGCCTCGGGAGCCAGGCCAGTCGCATTTCCTGTCTAGCGCAGCCTGGGAAGGTCCCAGGCTGCACTGGAAAAGGAAATGGCGGGGCTCTCGCGCGAGCAGGAATCTCATGTGGAGACGAAGAAGCAGGGAAGCGAGAGCCTCTCTCCGGAGGCTGCTCACGCGAGTACCGCGCCCCAGCGCCAAAAATAGGTGAGTTGCGGAAAGAGCTTCAGTCTAAGCAACCTATCTGGTGATGTAACACTCAGAGCTTGGAGAAATTACTGTTTTGGACAACAACTCCCAGACCCTCCCAGCCAGCATACCTTGGCACTCATGAAAACCACGTACCATGCCTGATCAGTGTGGCACAAGATCTTTTTGTTTGCGTACCAAGAGATTCAAAATAAGTAGAATAGAATCTTCTATTGGATCAATGACCATAGTTTAAGAACTGTGCATGCTTTTGTATTTTTTTTAAAGTTCCATCTGGCCTCAAGCAGGGTACTATGTGACTAGAAAGAGTCCCTCATTTACAGTAAAAGCAGCTGATTCAATAAAAGTTAGCAAATAATGATTTGGTTATTATTCCCCCCCCCCCAGCTTTAGGGGCCAGAAATAGCACCAGCTGTCTACTCCAAAGGCTCCTAATTGCCACCCGAGTGCAACTGAATTTTTCAGTCTATCATTCTAAATTCATTTTGCTGGCCCCACCTGTTATGATATTTGCAATGGGAAGGTTAGTAAGAGCCTATGATTAGAATTGGCCATTAGAGCACACAATTTGCATTATGGATGCTCATTTGGAGGATGGCTGAGGGTAAGGAAAAAGCTCACAAGCAGATGCTTTCTGCAACAGGGAGCAGAAAATGATCCCACTGTAGATCCCTTGACCTTGAGTGAGGAAGAGACTGTTTGCCCATGTGCCTTTTGACTTTCCTTGCAAGAGCCTTGCAGATAAAGAAAAGAAAAATAGCCACACAAATTCAGCCTGGGCACAGAAATGTACATTTTTGCGTTAATGTTGTTAGTGCATGTACATAGGAAATGTTGCATGAGAACTGTACATTTTTCAAGATTGCTCCACTGACACTAGTCCTGTACCAAGCTGAATGCATCCAGGAAGTTATGCCTTTATGATGTGCCAGCTGCTTGACAACCTTCCTGTTCTTAGGCGGGCAGCTAAAATGAGAAGTTCATTGAACCCTTGAGAGGTTGCTACATATGGCTAGCAGACTGTATTTAACTGGGCAGGTCCCATGTTTTGCACACTTGGTTAACAGAATCCTAAGTTCCTGCCAGGTTCTGTCCGTACATTTGGAAGAAATGAATTGCAAATCAGTCCCCATATAAAGTTTTCAAGGGTATGTGCTCACGGGCAGAGGGCAGATTTGAATCTATCAATAGATTTATGGGTGATTTACAGTAGACTCATCAGGATTTTTAACTCTCAATTGCTTAACAAATGTTGTCTGCCTTCAAGTTGACTCCAACTTGTGGCTACCTGCCATAGAGTTTTCTTGGCCAGATTTATTCTGAGGAGGTTTATTATTGCCTTTTTGCAAGCTGAGAGAATGTGACTTGTTCAGGGTCACTTACAACAAAATAATATGTCCCCCTTATGCATCATAAATAATGACCTAAATCCTATTGGTAGTCCCATGTAGAGTAGATATTGAATCAATAGATTTTACCTATGTGTAGAATCACTAGATACATTGATTTATGCACTTAATGATGCATTTGGAGTACATGAATCTTGTACTCTATTTAGATCTGAACAATAAAATTTAGACTAGCAGTTATGAAGTGATGAAGACTTGGGATAATGAGGAGTAGATTTTTATGTGGAAGGACTGTGGGTTCTCTTCTTGTACGCTGTGTAAATTCCTGGTCTCTAACTTTATATATTTTGTACAAGACTGTGGTCAGTGGAACTCAAATATCTAGTAAAAAACAAAGCAGACCCATCTCACAGGCCTAAACTGTCCACCAGGAGATAGCTAACGTGCAAGTCTTCATGAGCAACCTGGAAGCTTACTCAGTGATTCTAAACAGCTCTCCTAAAAATAGCTTTTCTGTTATGGAAAAAATAAAATTTTTCCCCACCCAACACTAAACTGTTTTGTTTCTGGGGAAGTGCTGATCTCCTTTCTGCCCAAGCTAAGCAACACATGCTGCTTGTGGCTTGTGGTTCCTTGAGTGACGCAGGAGTCTCTTGAATGATGACCATGACATCACTGCTACAGCACATGTAACTCCTTTCATTCTTTTCCCCCAAATATTAAAAATAGAAAGCCTTATCGGTTTTACCTATCTACTAGTGAAATAAACAGAGTTCCATAGAAAAGTGTTTTCCCCATAAAGTGGAACCTCCATATCTGCAGAGGTCTTTTCCAGGACCCCCCTGAAAAGGGGGCCAAAATGAATGTTTGTGTCCCATACTATTAAATAATAGTGGGGTGTGTTCAGATGCCTCAGTGCATTTGCATACATATCACTGCCATTTTGGGTGTAGGATGTGACACTCTGCATTCACTTAAATTCACAGATCCAGAGGTTACTTATATGGAGGGTCCAATCAGATATTGGATATAGAACTATGCAAAGGCCTGAAGGAGCAATCCACATGCATGCGTGCATGCGCACATAGTGGATCACATCTATATGGCCTACTAAATCAGTAAGCATACATTCAACAAATGTATTCCGTCCATCAGAGTGTGGTGTAGTGGTTGGAGCGTTAGGCTAGAACTTGGGAGATCGTCGTGCAAATCCATGACATTCACTAAGTGACCTTAGAGGAGTCACTGTCCTTCTCAGCCTGACTAGCTTCACAGGGTCATTGTGAAGATAAGATATAGAAGGTGAGTAATGTATGCCACCTCCAGCTCAGTGCAGGAAGTAACAAACAAACATGGACCACTGGTCTCAGCCACTAGACTTAACAGGGAAGGCCAGAAAGCTAGACAGGGTTCTCTCCCACTTCATGTGATGCCCATGTCAATAGAGGTTCAAACGAAACCTGGTAAATATTTCTCCAGATCAAGGAAAGGAGGGGGATGTGTTATGGAAGGAACAATGAATATAAATGAGGAAGTGGCGTGGTTGGATTTAGGTTATTGGAAAGCAGTTGTATAGTTAGTGATAACAATGGGCTTAGCACCAAGCAGAAATGGGGCTATAAATTGGCCCTTGTTATATGTTATTATTCCACTTTCAACATCCTATGGAATCCTGGGGTTTGCAAAGGCCCCTTCCTAAACTGCAAATCCCAAGATTCCATAGGATGTTGGAAATGGCCCAGGTATAGAATAAGGGTGGTCTGGAAATCAAAAGGGCATATAACAGGCGAAAGGGGCTCCTGAATGTCCCTTGCTTCTCTCTTTAAGACGCACACAAACACACACACATACACACATTGCTCTACATCATCTAATTTCAGAGGTGCAGTGGCAAATTTGACAACCCTCCCCCATTTCCGGTTGAAAACAAATTGTATAAGCAGTGCACACCTTGTTTTCAAAGCAGAACTATGTCTCTGAATGCACAATTCCACTTTAAAACATGTTGTGTGTTCCCCGTGCACCTTGTTTTCCAAGGAAAATCCAGGATTTTGCACTTTTTCCCCACCAGCATTCATTAGTCTGACAGCAAATGGATGGAAAGAAGGCTCTGAGGAGTGACTGCATCCCCTCCCCTGAAGTTGCCCACCCCTGCTTTAGATTCTCTTTGGAAGAATGGCTTGTCAATACATGATTCACCTCTTGTCCCTGCCTGTTTGAATTCCTAGTGCAGAGAGGATGTGGCATAAGCACTCACAGCCCAGGCAGTCTACAAAAGGACACATGATGGCAACTAGTCATACTTGAAAGACTGTGAATTCCTGATGAGCATGGATTTTTCCCCCTTTACCAATAGAAGTATGACTGTCACATCTATCACAGTCATTCATACAAAAGACAAGGGAAAAAGATGTGACAGCTTGACAGGAGTTTCTGTTTCATAGTGTTTCTTTTCCTTTACTACACTTTTCAGAATTGTACTTTACACTCCATGAACCCTCCTGCACCCTTCTGACTTGTTTCACATTGATTCTACCCAATATGTTGTGATATCCAGGCCTCAATAGAGGCCAGAGTTCTTCCCATGCTGTAGAAAGACACTGGCTGGTATTCAATACTGCAGTTACCGATTTGTAACCTAAAGTTATGGATCTGTTACTGGCCTGTATTAAGGAAGGCTATTTTGTTCTACTGGAAACCCATGTAGATGCTGCCCTAATCCACCTTGAGAGCCAGCAGCTGTATTGGGCTAAAGAGATGCGTTCAACTTCCATTCAGTCGTGGTCTCAGCTTCACTTGCAGCCAGGAGAGAGGTGGAAATGTTGTCCCCTTTCTGCCCCAATCAGAAGCTGAACAGACCTCCTGAAGCCTTAAAGTTGACAGGGAGTGGGGTCAGGCAAGAAGTTCCTACTTAGCTACAGTATCAGCAACTATTTTTATAGGACAGAACTGCCTCCAGTTGTTGTTGTGTGTCTTCAAGTCGTTTCTGACTTGTGGCGACTTTAAGGTGAACCTATCACGGGGTATTCTGGGGCTGAGAGTGTGTGATGCACCAAACATCACCCAGTGAGTTTCCATTGCTGGGCAGGGAACCAAACCCTGGTCTCCAGGATCATAATCCAGTGCTTAAACCACTACACTACACTGCGTCCAGACTTGACCAAAAACAAGGCCATGGATTCAATTTATGTTACACGCACCCCTCATCCTATGTCAATAAGTTTAAGATGTTAAATGAGCTCACTACTCTGAACAGACCCACTTTTAGAAACTAAGCAGAATCAGGCCTGCTTACACTGGGAGGCCAGAACAGAAATCTCCAGATAAGGCTAGGAAAGAAACGTTATTTGTTTGTTTGTTTGTTTACACTCTAGAGCCACTCTGCTAGTGCAATGAACAAATATGTAGATAAACAGGAAAAGAAGGAATAGTTACACAGTGCCTTTTGATTGGTAGGGCTAGCACCTCTACGCTTGAAAGCATCCTTAATAACAAATCCTCCACAGCACATGGATCCAGACTAAGTTGCACTTGGGTCTCTGCAATCAGTGATATTGGTCATGTCTTAACATAAATCCTGTTCCTTGCAAAGGGGAATGAGTGCAACTTACTTTCCTAGACTCTGACCTCTATCATCATCATCACCATCATGCAGCCCTTTCCCTAACCCTGAGACTTAAGGAGGTTTACCAAACCTAAACCAAGTTCATTTAACAGTACACATCATACGAAAGTTAAAATATAATTAATTAAAAGCATGCCAATTAACAGCAAATACAGACATTACAAGATATTGACAGATGTCCTTTTCCTGTGAAATCAATCCTCAAAGATCTTCTTTAAAGAGAAAAAGTTGTCATCTGCCTATGGAAGGATAATGCAGAGTGTGATAGTCCAACCTATCTAGGAAGGGAGTTCCAGAGCCTAGGAGCAGCTACCAAGAAGGCCTTCTCCTATGCTTCCATTGGATGTGTTTATGAGCATGATGGCACAGAGGAAATGCTGTAATATTGCAAAGAGTCTGTCCAGAAGATCTCAAAACATAGACATACTCATATCTGAAGATATGGTCTGCCAGATAGTCTGGTTCTAAGACATGCAGGGCTTTATGGATTGCAACCAGCACTTTGAATTGTGCCCAGAAATGGACTGGCAGCCAGCAAAGCTGCTGCAACAAGGGAGTCATATGTAGCTAGACCCAAGCAACAATGCTGAATGTGGTCTAGATCTACAGTCACAGGGAGAATGGGACTATCAGCAGAACTCAGGAACATTACTTTATAGGGGGAGAGTTCCTAGAATTCCACTGCTGTCATGGACATAGCATTGGTCACAGCGGGATCCTGGGAGCTGTATTCTGAAAAAGTAAACTCTTCATGCTCTGGCTGGAAATCTCATTGCACAACTGTGCCACAGTGGTCCTCTGTGCTGCACAGGGAGGCCTCCGGCCCCATTAGGGAGTGAACAGAGGCCCATTGTAGAGAGCCAGCATTATGTAGTGGTTAGAGCATCAGACTACAACTCTGGAGACCAGGGTTTGAATCCTCACTTAGGCACTGGATGACTTTGGGCAAGTCATACTCTCTCAGGCCCTTTCCACACCTTACCATCTTCTGGCTCTGGGGTGAGGGGATCGCGCAAGCAGCCTCTGGTGAGAGGCTCTCGCATCTGAGGTCCTTCGGCTCTGCACGAGCTGCCTGCTTGTGCAAGAGCCCCGCTTCTTCCTTCTGCAGCACAGCCTGGGACTTTCCCAGGCTGTGCTAGGGCAGGAAGTGTGACCGGTGCGGCTCCGGAGGCTCCGCACGCCAGGTAAGTGCGTGCGGAGCCCGGGAGCAATGCACGATTGCGCACCATTTTCGGCTTCTAGCCGAAAATGAAAAGGTGCACGATTGGAGCCTGCCAGCCCCTGGAGCATTGCACGATTGTGAGTGCATTGTGCGGATCACTCCTCATAATCGCGCGATGCTCCAGGCCCTCTTTTGCATGGAAAATGTCATGTGAAAAGGGCCTCAGTCTCAGAAGGCAGAGGCAAAATCCCTTCTGAAGAAATCTTGCCAAGAAAAATCCATGATAGGCTTGCCACCATAAGTCACTCTAAGTCAGAAATGATTTGAAGGCACACAGCAGCAACAACAACAGTGACTCATTGTTGATTGTTTACATACCACCGAATGTGTATCAGTATGTGTTCCACATCTGGACTTCCATTCCCATCAGCTGGATAAGGCCATTGCTCAATGTCTAATAAAAACACTCTGCGTGTGTAACACAGTTTACACCTGTGTATGTCATTAACAGGATGCCAGCCCTAGCTGGCCATGGTGAGAACAGAATGCTGGGCTAGATAGGCCTTTGAACTCATCAGGTATGGAACTGTTCACAGAAATCCAGTATAATTTCTCTGACTCTGGCATGCCCTTGAGATCTCCAGAAAGAATGCAAGAATGATAAGAATATATTTATACACATGATGGTAAGGACCTGCCCCTGGGTGAGCACTAGTTAGATTGAGCCCCTAAACACTTTGAGGCAGGCAGCAAACAGCTTTGACTAGGGCACCAGCCAATAGATGTTATCAAAACCTATTTGATGCCTGTAATGAAAGCGTAATATCATTTTACAAGGACTGTTAAAGACTAATAAGATTAATCTGTTCCTGATTGTGGTTACAGAATAGCTCTGAAAAGCTTTGCTGTCAAAACCCTTTGTTAGGATTCCTGCCATTATCTCCAGAAGGAACAAAGGAGCTGTACTGTTTTATAATCTCGAATGAAAGAAATTTCCCCCACCCACCCCCACCTCCCTGGCACCAGTTGTGATCTCAATTCAAATGACATCCTTTCAGGGCTCCTTCACTCAAGATAAATTTCTTACGTAGATGTCCGTGTAGAATATGGGATGAAAGATCATAAAAGGAACCCCACTGGATCAAAAAAAGCAAAAGAGGGAAAAGAGGCCTTGCATCCTGCTGGTAATTATGGCAACCAGATGGTGTTGGGAAGCCCAGAAACAGGCTATGAAAGGAGTTGCCTTTTCCTACTGCTTTGTTACCAGCATCGGATATTCAGAGCCTCTGATCATGGATGGATATATTTAGTTACCAGCATGTTAGACCTGGGACTGCCATTAGACAAGCAAGGCAATTGCCTCAGGTGGCAAAAGCCAGGGGACAGTAGTAGACCTCAGATGTCCTTCTAGACCACTGCAGGTCCTTATGTCTGCATCTCTCTCTCTCTCTCTCATTCTCTCTCTCTGTGTATAAGAGACAAAGATTACAGATGACAACATATTACTAGCAGAAAATAGCAAAGACTTAAACAGTTACTGTAAAGCAGGGTTACCACAATAAAAAAAAATGACCATAGAAGACACTGAGGCCATTAAAGATTTTCTATACCTTGTCTCAGTTGTAAATCAAAATGATGACTGTAGTCAAGATCAGGATGTAAATCATTGGCTATTCCATCTCACACATGAGGGTGAATAATTACAGTCATTGGCCCTTTTTGCACGGCATTTGCCATGCAAAAGGGCCCCTCAAGTGTTGCGCAAATGTGAGGAGCGGTCCACACAACGCACTCAAAATTGTGTGACGCTTCAGGGTCTGGCAGGTGTAACTCGCGCATTTTTTCATATTTGGCTGTGAGCCGAAAATGTGTGCAATCGTGCATTGCTCTGGGGCCCCGTGCGCACTTGCCATGTGTGTGGAGCCCCAGAGTCGCGGCGCTCGCACTTCCTACCCGAGCACAGCCTGGGAAATTCCCAGGCTCTGCTGCGGAAGGAAGAGATGGGGCTCTCGTGTAAGCAAGTGGCAACCGCGGAGCTGAAGGAACTGGGACACGAGAGCTTCTTGGTGGAGGCTGCTCGCGCGATCCCCACACCCCAGCTCCGCAAAAAGGTAAGCTGCGGAAAGGGCCATTGTCTCCCTGCTGTGGGAGAAAATTAACATTCCTGTGCAGGATTCTCTTCCAAGTGCTGTGGAGGAATTGTTCTGAGTCGAAAAACACATGGGTTTTTTTCCCCACACATACAAAAAACTCTTTTTTCAGTTCAGGAAACATGTTTTTCTTTGCAAAATAAGTCTTCCATAACACTTTGGGCCCAAATTCTTGCTGGTCTGTTATTCTTCCCAATCAGGTTTTCCAACATGCGACTGGATAATTATTAATATTCTTTCCATTCCTAGGAAATATATCAGAAAATGGCTAAAATTTGGAAAGGCAGCTATGAAGAAAGTAGAAAAGATCCTCAAGTGTAAAGACCTATAATTGAATTCCCAAATCGGAATCATCTGCGCCATAGTATTTCCAATTTATATATGTGGTTGTGAAAGCTGGACAGTAAAGAAAGCTGGCAGAGGGAAAAAATTTTAAAAAATCATTAGTGCTGGATGAGAGTCCTGCAGATACCATGAACTGGTAAACAGATAAATACATAGTCCAAGAACAAATCAAGCCTGAATTCTCTATAGAAGCCCAAATGACTAAATTAGCATACTTTGGACATATCATGAGACAACACAACTCACTGCAAAACAAAGATGAAAATTTTGGCATGGACCATGAACCTTCAGAGGGGTTTTGTTTTTGTTTGGGTAATTTTTTTGGAATGCTATGGGGCATATTGAAATCAATATAGCTAAGGGCCTCAGAATGTCCAATTCTGGCCCGATAGGTAATGTGTTCTTAATGTTAAAAATATTTAGGTACTGTGTCATGCAGTTGTTTGACATGACATTTCAGGCAATGCAGGGAGGTGTTAAAGAGAATGATCAGAGAAATGTTTGGCTGCCACGCTTTCAATTTCTTCACTTGGCAGCTAGCACACTCTGCCCATGAGAGATGCTCTCTTACATAAATGGGGCAATTTTATCTACAGCACTGCAGATGCCCCAGCAGAAATGGTCACAATGGCACTGAGGAAATGTTTTCATCTGTTTCATGTGAGCTCTGCACATATAGTATATGATTCCCATGCAGAATTATGCAGAGTGACATCCATATGATAGCTTTAATTGTTGCTGTCCATATTATAGCTTTAATTGTTGCAGTCTGATGTCTTGTGGCATGCATCCATTTTTAAAGAGGTTTACATCTGTGTTTGTGTGTATGAGAGGGAGGAGAAGGAAGGAGCACATATATTGACTTGGGCCCTTTTTCCACGGCATTCGCCATGTGAAAGGGCCTCTGGAGCGTCGCACAATTGCGTGGAGCAATCTGCATGACGCCTTCGCAATCGCACGATGCTGCTGGGGCCAGCAGGCACCGATCACACACTATTTCATTTTTGGCTTGTAGCCAAAAATGAGGCGCAATCATGCATCACGCTGGGGCCCCATGCGCACTTACCATGTGTGCAGAGCTCTGGAGCCACGATGCTCGCGCTACCTCCCCCAGTGCAGCCTGGGGAAATATCCAGCTGCGCTGTGGAAGGAAGAGGAGGAGCCCTCACGTTGCCTGCTCGCGAGCAGGCAGTGGCTGCAGAGGCGAAGCAGCGGGGACCCGAGAGCCTCTCGGAAGAGGCTGCTTGTGTCATCCTCATGCCCCAGCGCCACGAAAAGGTAAGGTGAGGAAAGGGCCTTGGTCAAGAACTTGCTACAGGCTGCCAAGGTTTTCATCAGGGAAGAAAGTTGGGATATAGATCAGCTAATAACAACTACAAGTAGGAAAACAAACCCCCTCTCCTATGTGCTCCTATGTGATTTGAGATCCTCAGGGGAGGCCCTTTTGTGTATCCCAATTCCTTGCAAAGTTAGGTCAGTATGGACACATAACAGGGCTTTCTCTGTAGATATGCCTAAACGGTGGAACTCCCTAGCCTGGCTCCATCTTTGTTGAGCTCCTGTCTTGAAGCCAAAACAGTGCTGTTCCACCTGGCCTTTGGTGTTTGAAACTGCTCTGTTTTAATTGTTTGTTTTAAAATGATATTTTAGGATTGTTTTTAGACCATTTTTAAATGCTTTTTTAAAGAGTATTTTAATGTGTTTTTGAAATGTTTTATCATTTGTACTGTTTTAATTGCTTTTCTTTGTTCATCATCTTGGAAGCCCTTGCAGGCTGGGAGATGATATAGAAATGTCTTAAATAAATAAATAAATGTACAGTTCTTTTGTTCAGAATTACAGCCAACAAGCCACAGGCCTTTCCAAAAACACTCTGATCCATGTCCCCCTTTGGTTTTCCTCATTGCCTTTGAAAATCAGCGTTCTGTGGCCAGTGAGCTTTCTCAGTCCTCACTTAGGCATTTGAGGATTTCTTCCTCTCTCCTCTTAGATTCCCCTCCAAAGTTTTCCAGCATCTCTATCTCTGAGTTTTCCCCAAGCCTGTTGATATCATCCTTTTACTATACCTTTCACTAACGCTACTGCTATTACTAGTCTCAAACCAATCATAATACCATGACTTCTCTCTGAGAAGTCCTGTAAACGGTAATTTTGCGGGGCTATTCAACATGCTGCAGATCCTGTCTGATCTTGGAAGCTAAGCAGGGTCAGTTTTGGTTAGTACTTGGATGGGAGACCACCAGTGAATACCAGGTGCCATTCAAAGGAAGGAACTGGCAAAATCACCTCTGAGTATTCCTTTACTAAGAAAACCCTATGAAATTCATGGGGTCACCATTAAGTTGATAGGCAATTTGAAAGTGTGTGTGTATGCACACACACATGCACACACATTCAACATGCCATCATAATTGTCTCAGTACTTTCAGAGATTAATTAATTTCATATGCTTCCACAACAGCAAGAGCAGACACTGAGGCCATTTCTGCACTAACCTGTTACAGCGCGATGATTCCTCTTTCAACATCCTCTGGAATCCTGGGGTTTGCAGTTTTGGGAGGGGCCACCCGGCCCCTCCCGAAACTACAAACCCCAGGATTCCAGAGGATGTTGAAAATGGAATCATCGCGCTGTAACAGGCTAGTGCGGAAATGGCCAAAGTCTTTTAAAGACTATTCACGCATATTGGGGTCAGAGACAAGCATAGAAGGGAGATATTCTCATATTATAGAGCTGTACCTTTATTGTGAGGTGAGAAGGAAAATAATTCTTGTCAGACTCTACTTCATGAGTTTCACTGGTTATGTACTAAATACACAGCATATGAGTTAGCATCTACATGGTTTAAAACATCTCTCATTTTCTTTCTTCTCATCTATCCCTCTCCCCATTTTCCATGAGAGAAACTGTCACCAGGAACCAGTCCTTTAAAAGGTGGAATGAATGGAAAAATCCAAGTTTCATGTATGGAAGAGTCTTAAATTAAATGACTGCAAGCCGTAGGAATGAACCAATCTAGGTTTGTTTGCTTTGGACTTTAATTTGGTTTTCCTTGGGCTTTCTAATAAACTTTTCATTATGTGCTGCTCTTAAGGGCTCAGACTGCTCTCAGTGTAATTCAGTAGTCTGATTCAGAGAACAGGAAAAACAAACGTCAACTTTCTGGGAAGAGACAAAGGGGCTTGTGAGGTTTTTCAAAATTAATATTATGGCTCCGAGAGGGTCTGCAGGGAAGGGTGAGACCTGTTGGGTTTTCCAAAAAGGGATATTTAGATTCCTCAGGTTATATGTGAGAGGACTGGTATGGGGAGGAGCAGTTGAATATAGCACCAAACTTTGTAAAACAAACAAACAAACAACCCACTTCCTTCAATATGGCCATTTCCGCACTAGACTGTTATAGTGTTATTATTCCACTCTCAACATCTTATGGAATCCTGGGGTTTGCAGTTTAGGGAGGGACCCTAAACTGAGCCCCATAACAGTCTGGTACAGAAATGGCCTATGACAGCCTTGCAAAGTTTTCAGTAAAAAGACGTTACTTTGCCTTCACTTATACTTAGTAGCATTATTATTTAACCGGGTTTGATTGTTTGGCAAGGCTGAGATTCCACATGGAGACTGTGTAGCATAAACCTTGGCCTGTGGAGTTATGCATTAATGGTGCTACACAACCAATTTTGTTGAAGGGCAGTGTTGCACAAATGAACCTAGACACCAATTATGCAGCCAAATGCACATCCAAGTGTGTATATGTGTCCATGAGCAAAGACCACCCATGCACAATGCACATGCATGTTAAGTGCATATCTGTGTACAATACCCAGGCACACATATGTACAAGGGTCCCACAAACACAGCACTACTGCCATAACCTTGAAATGAATGCAGATATTCATCATTGGACAAAAATGTCCAACCACTTCCATAGGGAAACACACGCCCGCATAAGACACCAGCAGGCTTCCGTACAAGATTCTGTACTTCTGCTCCATTCATGAAGCGATCCATGATTCATTTGAATCACCCATGTCACTAATCCAGGTAGGATAAAAAAAAATCTACCAGAAAAAATGATGATACCAAATATAATCCCTCCCTCTCTTTCTCCCTACCCTTTCAAACATTTTGGGGGGACAGGATTTAGTAATTTTTTTCCTAAAAATGTATAAAGTTGAAAATATTCAGCAGAGCTATAGCTAAATTCAGGCAGGGACAGTTCATTGTATGCAGAAAATCTCAAGTTCAGTTTCTGGTATCTCCACTCAAAAGGATCTGGTAATAGGACTCAGAAAGACTTCTGCTTGGGACTCTAGAAAGTAAAACATAGAAAGCAATAAAAACAAATAGTCATATGCTGATATTATAGAGCAGTTTTTCATGTTCCTAGATATAGGAAAATGTGTGCTAGAAAAGGGGATGAATGTGGGAGCCAAAATGATTAAGAGGGTAGAGCAAACCTCTTATGAAGGAAACTTGTAATGATGCTTGAGCTTCTGGGTGTAGGAGAAAAAAACAGTAATGGGGGACATAACAGAGGAGTGTAAAGGCAGGCATGAGACAGTAAAAATGGACAGGGAGAAGAGTCATAATCTGCAGCTGCCTGATGAGAGATTCACACAGTACATAGTTAAACTATGGGATTCATCTCCACAGCATAGAGATGGCCTCTAATATTAACTGGCTTTTTAAAAGAGGGGTTAAACAAATTCATGGAGATTAAGGTAGTTCATGGATGAATGGACAATTAGAGCATATCATGACATGCTAGAACTCACTGGAAAATATAATGTTCAGTAAAGTGGAAGGCAAGAGAAAAAGAGGAAGACCACATCACAGGTAGATTGAGTCAATCAAGGAAGCCCTGGCTTACATTTCTTATATTAATCACTGGGCTGAAAAGCATTTAATTTGGGCTGTTATCATACCTTTAATTAAGAATGATGTGCTGAATTATGTGTCACTTTAGTTAAAGCCAATGATGTACAATCTGGAGCCCTTTGCTTTTCAAGCAACAGCTTACAATATATCTGCCCTCCACCTGTGATTCCCAGCGAACTGGATTGCATAGCTTGATCTACGGCAGATTACTATGACTACATGGAAATGAATCTAAACGAGCTGAATCTAGCATAAGTGAGAGAAAACCCATTCCTTTTCATCACTGAAACTGCACAAGCACTCCAGAGGTGGTTTTGGGCAGGTCAGGAGGTAATCTCACCATAAATGGAGGTGAAGATCCTGACCAATCTGATGAGGACTATGAGAGATAGTTCTATCTCACAAACAGAAGGTAAGTGACAAACAGTCCCACGGGACCTTCCTGAGATCTCCCAGAGAAATAAAGAAGAGATAGTTTGCTTTGTTAAAATGTATGAAATAGGTTTACTTAAAATATTAAAGCTTCCAGAATATCTCATGCTGGGAGAGTCTTCAACATATGTTCTTCAGACATGGAGGAAAGAGAACTGTGTATGTGCCTTTAAGTTGCCTGTTGGAATATGGTGACTCTATGAATTTCATAGGGTTTTCTTAGGCAAGGAATACTAAGTGGTGGTTTTGTCAGTTCCTTCCTCTGAAATATAGTTGACAGCACTTGGTACTCATTGGTGGTCTTCCATCCAAGTACTAACCAGAGCTGACCCTGCTTAACTTCCAAGATCAGATGGGATCTGGTGCCTTTATTATATTGTGTGTTTTTTTGCCCTTTTTTATTAAACAGATATAAAAAATAACAGTATATAACAATACACAAACTTAAAAATAAAGAGCAAGGCAATACATATGAAAGAACAAACAGAATATAACAAAAGTACAACTAACTAACTAAACTACAATGAACTAAAGGAAAGCATGGGTATCCAGTTTGTTGTTTGATATTTTGTTTGATATTTTCTGGGCCTTCAAGTCATTTCCAACTTATGGCGACCCTAAGGTGAATCTATCATAGAGTTTTCTGGGGCTGAGAGTGGGTGACATGCCCAAGGTCACTCAATGGGTTTCCACGGCCAAGTGGAGAATCAAAGCCTCATCTCCAGAGACATAATTCAATTCTCAACTTGCGTGCTGGCTCTCTTGGACAAACTCAGATTAATGGGTGCAGGAAGAGTGATATGGCTAAGGCTATAATGACATAAATGCCTATGGCCATTTCCGCATGAGGCTGTTATAGCGCTATGATTCCACTTTCAACATCCTATGGAATCCTGGGGTTTGCAGTTTCGGGAGGGGCTGGTTGGCCCCTGCAAACCCCAGGATTCCATAGGATGTTGAAAGTGGAATCATAGTGCTATAACAGCCTCGTGCGGAAATGGCCTATGTCTGTGCCTAAACTCCAGAGAGACAATTACTGAAATCTGTCGTGGATTTGATATTAACTCAGGTGCTACAGGACTCCTTCATATCTTTTTATGCTAAAATAGACAAACACAGCTATGTCTTTGATTATTAGCCACTACTGCATATGGGCATGCTAAGGTTGCTATCTATAACACCACTGTTTAGGCCATTGTCATAAGTTTGGTGTTAGCTTCTAGAGCCCAAAATTTCATCTGTCATTCAGTGAACAGATCTTTACTGGATAAACAGAATATTCTGGGCTATAAACGGAGGGATGTACACTTTGGCATAGAATCACTCAAGCAGGAGACTATTTCATGCTAATAGGTAAATAATAGGTAATAGGTCTGTGACACAGAGATTGGAAGAAGGATTTTATGGACATTTTTTTGTGAAGGAACAGTCATGCATGCAGAAATTTGGAAACAGTTTAGCTGCACAAAGTTGGTGGTGAAGTAGGAGGAAGCTGTATCAAAGAAAGCCCGGTAATTTGGTGGTAAACCTCAGTGAGAGGAAGTAAAGGGGTTGAAATGACTCAGATTGTAGCCATATGCAAAGGAGACAGGCTAGCTCAAAACCAGATTGGCTCCACAGAGGAAGAGAAGCTTGTGTTTTGTGGCTGCATTTTACCCAGATCAGTTGCTCACCCTGAGGACATACTTATAGTCTCCACCATTTTAACACGCTAAAGTTAAAAACAATTCAACCTTGCTGGTTAGGTAGATTTGTACCAGCTGGTCTTGGGAAAAATCTAACCTCAAAACATCATACATCCAGGCAAGTGGGTAGAATGCAGAACTGCCTGGGAAAGTTACCTTTTTTGGACCATGGAATCCCCTAACCAGCATGGCCGAAACGACAGAAAAATGAGAAAACCGTATGATGAGCATCCAGTTAAATTTGATCCAATGAAGTTTAAAACTTGGCCTTCAATTCAGTTCTGTCAGAATAAGAAGAAAGAGTGCACTCTCAAAAAGCAAGTCTCTTCTTTTGTTTCCCTCCCCATCCCACATACCTGGTTATTTTTTCCTCACACCTCACTGTAGCATTTTGCTAAATGCCTACATTACAACAACTGAAAGCGCTTTTCAAAACGGCAGATTTCCACAATAATTGCTCTGTAGCTTAGTACTGGGAATAACAGGCATTGTTATAGCAGTGCCACAGACTGAAGTGTGGGACAGAAATCTCATAATTATGGCTAGCCTCCCCCTACCCTGCTTTTCCCCAATGGTGGCTGTCTATTTGAATTTTAATACCAACATAAAATGGAATGAATTACTCTGTGGGTTCCAGTTTCACCTATTCATAAAGCATAGGGGAACAAAACTGGGAAAAAACTAATAATGGACATTCAAAGGAATTATGGGTAAATAGCCTTCAATTTGTTATACTCCAGTATTTAGTAGGAAGCACGTATCTTGAGCTGCCAAGAAAAAGAACTTCTCTCCTGATTTAAGTAAATGGTTTTCTTTTATGAGCATCTTTTTAAAAAGCCTGCCTGTTTTTCCTGCTTCCTCCATTCCAACCCCTTTGTTGCCTGTTTTGTCATTAAAACCAACAAAAGGTTTTGTAGCATCTTAAAGACCCTCCTCTCCTCTTCCTTCTACTGACAACTACTTTTCTACTGTGAAATCCATCTGCGACAACTGAAATTAGCTGAGGACAAAAACAGAAAGTGAGAGGAAGAGACAGAAACTGGGACATTTTTTAAAAGCAGTTGAAAAACGGAGGTGCTAGGAGATAAGTTGGGATTGCTTTTGCCAGATCAGGAGAGTCAGAGGGTTTGGGATTCAAAGTGAGACTTTTAAGAGGGAGGCACAAAAAACCCTATCTGCCTGGATGAATCTGCCAATTTCAGTTTCTCTCATACTCAGGGTTGCTTTAATCTCAAATTCTTTCCATCTTATAAACGAAAAAAATTTCAAAGTTTTGGAAACTAAACAAAACTCTCACCCATCTCTATCCACAGTATACTTGCCCTTTTGGGGATATTGCTGCTGTCATTAAATTAACTTATACCTCACTGTTTCTCCTAATAGCTTGCAAGCTATTTCATAGACTAGGTGGGCTGTGGATAAATCTGCAGTTCAAACTGTGTGGTGTGTTTTCTTCAGCTTCCTGCCAGCTTGTCCCACGATGTTTCCTTGGCTAAGTCTTTCGGTCTACTTGGCATCTTCCCATGCCCAGTTTCATCAGTAACAATCATTACAGATACCTTCTACAAGTACAGTATGTTGAGAATGTTGAGAACAAGAAAGGGAACCAGGAAAGAAAGAAATTTATTTAGCCTGCAAAATACAAAATAAAGGGAGGAATAGGTGCTAATATAGTCATCTCAAGACCTTGTCCTGCTTTGGCAGTAGCTTAAAGAGCTCCAGTTTGGAAAATTGTTCCTGAAAGGCTTTTTTGCAACAGCAACAGCCAAAACAAAGTGTCTGTGCATGTGTGTGGTGGGTGAGTGGATTTTTGTTTGCCAAACTGCACAGAAAAAAGAACAGAAAGAACTGAGGCACCCCTATTAGGAAACTTCCTTCTGTTAGAGATCTAACTGTTGTGCCTTTTAGGCATGAATTTAAAATTTATCTATTTGTATAAACTTTGAGGGAATAAGCAAGTGTTTGATTTGTCTTCTGCTATTGTTTGCATTGCCTTTACTATATTTTCATAGACACTGTAAATTTATTACAGGTGTATCTCAGCTAACGAAGCAGGTGTTTACCAGACACAGCAGAAATTTAGTACTAGAAGTAAAAAATAATATGAAAAGAACAGGAATAATAGGTTCCTTACACCACAAAAAATGATGAGCCGTTTGAACTTTTAATTCAAAACTAACAGTATGCACATGTGAAACAAAACAACCAGCTCAGGTAGGCTTTGTGTAAGTAAACAAAACATTTGGAACCTTCTCCAGACCACTTGAAAGCATCATCTAAAATGCATCTAGCAAAGACTTTTTCTTTCACCAGCCTCCACTCTTCTTATGATTTCCATTTTGGTGGTGAGATGCATAGATCTCTGCTTTTTGTTTTTTGTTTTTTAAACATGCTGAGGATAGATGGTGAGGCAGGCTTATTCACTTTCCCTCCTTTCTATCTATTTTGCTGTTCGCTCATGCTGAGTAAGGGATTCTAGAGCCGGGTGCTGTCACTTTGCCTGTTGTAGGCAGGCACAGACAACTAGATTAGGGTGGCTGAGAAGTATCCCCTTCTTCCCCTATTCAAAACTTTATTGCAAACATGGGGCTGCAACTTCATCACTGAGTGCCTGTGTTTCTCCAGTCTTTCACCACCCTCCCAGTGTGATTGCTGATTAACAAAAAACTGACAGAGGATGAGGCGGAAAAGAGGAGGGGTTGGATGGGCAGGAAAAGAATTTGTAAAAAGGAGTTTTTGTCCAGGGCTTTCTTAACTGAGGTATCATGTATTTTAAAAATTTGTCATTTTTGATTTTAGATATCTATAATTTGTGATTTTATCTCTGTGTTTCATGTAGATTGGTTAGCCACTCTGTGAGGCAGGGTAGGGTATCATGAATGAATGGAAAGCAAGAAATTCTGCTTTGGTTAGACCTCGCTTGGAATACTGTGTCCAGTTCTGGGCACCACAGTTCAAGAAGGATATCGACAAGCTGGAATATGTCCAGAAGAGAGCGACCAAAATGGTGAAGGGTCTGGAAACCATGCCGTATGAGGAGAGGCTTAGGGAGCGGGGGATATTTAGTTTGCAGAAGAGAAGGTTAAGAGGGGACATGATAGCCATGTTTAAATATTTGAAGGGATGTCATGTTGAAGATGGAGCAAACTTATTTTCTGCTGCTCCAGAAACCAGAGTAATGAGCAATGGATTCAAAATGCAGGAAAAGGGATTTCATCTAAACATCAGAAAGAATGTCCTGACAGTTAGAGCTGTTCAAGAGTGGAATATGCTGCCTTGGAGTGTGGTGGAGTCACCTTCTTTGGAGGTTTTTAAGCAGATGCTGGATGGCCATTTGCTGGGAGTGCTTTGGGTGTTTTTTCCTATATGTCAGGGGGCTGGACTCAATGGCCATTGTGGTCTCTTCCAACTCTGTGTTTCTATAATTCTATGAAATCCTGCTGTCACAGGGATCTTCAACAATTTAGATTACTCCCAATGAGCAATAAATATGAGAGCAACAGTGTTCTCCAGAAAATATTAATATCCCCACGACTCTTCCTGATTACCCTGCAGTCCCAATCCACAAAAACAGGGAATTATTACTCATCAGCTCTGCCAAACAGTACAGTCCCTTGGCAAATCCAGTGCTTCTGAGTGGGCTACCTGTGCATATGTTTTCCTCTTGCCCTATGATCTGTCATTGCCTACTGCCTTTGTCTGTCCTTAGGCATTGCTGGGGTGTCGCCATGCAGCTTTCCATTAGCTGTTGTTTTATTTGTTTTCAGGGAATGTGAAGCTGGTAAAATAAATGCCAGTCAATGGCACAGCTTCCTGCCTCTATGCTGAGATTGTGCACCACAAAACCAGCAAGGGTCTGGCGCTGGTAAAGTACAAATAAATGTTCTTCTAACCTTCAGCAACTGGTACAGGTGGGTGGATAGTGTTTAACAGAGCATCAGACCTTCCATGCAAATAATTAGAAAATTGCTCTGGCTGCATAGATCACCTCACAGTGGGGGCAGTGTCCACTAAGCCATTTTTCACAGTAGCAGTCAGCTGTATTGGGGAGAAAAAGCCATATATCCCAGGTTTTATTTATTCATATATGAATAATTCAGATCTGTGTACACCATGCCTTTGCATCTTTGCAAGCAAAAGCAAAGAAGGAGAGGGAACAAGTAAGAGCATTTCTTCCTCCCCAGTCCAAGGAAACAGTTGGTTTACCTTGATAGTTTAGTCTAAGAAATTCAAATATATGGAAAAGAGGCTGCCTTGGAATATAATGTACATTTGCTTAGAATTCTATGGAAAAGGAGAGAGGCATGCAGTCCTTAAATATTTTTCTTATCATGGAGTAAAGCATATTTTTAAAGGTAACACACTCATTCCTTCAGAATCATTGTATGTCAAACAAGCTTAGAATGGAACATAAAATATACTATTGTGTAATCATGTGTACAACTTTGATTCTGATATCTCAACTTTGAAAGGAAATGTGTCATCCTACTGAAAATGGGTGAGGGCTTCAGTCTAGGCTTTGAACATAACTTGAAACATAGGCTATTTCCACACTACATTGTTATAGTGCTATTATTCCACTTTCAACATCCTATGGAATCCTGGGGTTTGTACTTTAGGGAGGGGCATTTAGAATTCTCAGCCAGAGAGCTCTTTGGCCTCAGTAAACTACAAACCCCAGAATTCCACAGGGTGTTGAAAGTGGAATAATAACACGATAACAGTATAGTGTGGAAATGGTGTCAGAATAGTACTCTGAATATGTCTGCCACATGCCATCTCAATGTTAAAGTTGCCAGTGTTGTTTTATTACACATTAACATGAGTAAGGCAGCCTTTCCCAACAACTTACCCCCCTCCAGATGTTTTGGATGGACACTCCCATTATTTCCAACCCATTTGGAGAAGTCGTGCTGTCATGCAATGATGTGCTCTGCAGTCCAGCACATGTAAAGCCTCCAGACTAGGGAAGGTTGTGGTAAGCCTTCAGTGAAAACCATGGGTCCAGAGCCATGTACCAGGGAAGGGAGAAGCAATCAAAAATGGCAGCAGAAGCAATATTCATAATCTAGGAAGTCACTCAAAGCAAAAAAATAACAAAGAAAACCAAACTATCTGCTTATGTTAGAAGCACCTCCTTTGCATTTGCTTTATTGTAAAGTGCTTTGAAAAATCAAGGGTTTTGAAAAAAAACATTGCTAAAGCTGTGATCCTAACATACTTACTAGGAATTACGCCTCACAGGATAACCTCATGTGTACATCAGTGTGGAAACTATGCAGATTGTGTGCCACAAGTGGTACCCAGGAGGTGAGGGGGACGTTCCCCAGAACCTTCCCTTTAAAGCTCACAAATCACCCAGATTTCTAATTGAAAAAGCATTCTTTCACCCAAAAATGTGTACACACCACCCCTAAAGGCCTTGATAGAGTCAGTTTTGGGACACTGCCTCCCGCCAAGTTCTACAAATTCACTGGTAAACTCAGAACTTACAATAGGAAGTGGCTTGTGTTTACAATATTCAGTGGATCCCGCAGCTCAAAATAAAATGTGGTCTTTTTTTGAAGGGGGAGGAACTCTGTGGCTGCCCATCCCTGGGAAAACATTATAGTAAATCAGGCAGTCAATCAGTAAGTTAACATAAGCAACCCAATTAATGAGTTCAGGTGCTGTGCCTGCAGCAGTCAATAAGGAGACATCATCTAATCCCTAAGGTACACAAAACCAGACCAGGATTTCAGCTTGCTCTGGTTCACTTGCTCACTCACGTAAAGCCCAGGAAGTTTAGGTGGCCAGTTTCCAGGTATTGTATCTTCCAACGCTTCACAGATGAAAACCAGGACATGTGTGACCAAGCAACAACAGAGTGTGGTCAAGATGGCAGAAATTAATGAGAAAGAACAAATAAGTTAGGAGAGGCTGCAGGTGTTTGCTTTTGCCTGAACCTACTGGGAAGGGCAGGATTCTGCCCATTCCTCTCCTCTCCCTGGGTTAACTGATTGCAAACTACTTCTACATTTTGAAGTTAGTTTGCACCAGGTGAAGTAAGGCAAGGACAGAAGTGGGAAAGTGGGAGGAGAAGAGAGAAACCGGGACGTTTTTAGAGCAACTGAAAAAGTAGACGGAGAATTAACTGGGGCTGCCCCTGACAAATTGGGACAGTTGAACGGTATGAGGTATTCAGATAAGTCTTCCATCTTTACTTCTCCCTTTCTCTTTTTCAAAGAGGGGTTTGTGTATGTGGGTTCACTCACTTTTGCTGTTCCTGAGAAGAGGACTTCTACAAATAATGCAGGTTCAGGGGGAGAGAGTGAACAAATGTTAAGAACACTTACCTTGTCTTTTTCCTCTAGTGGCACTTGGCTTTTCAAAACACAGGTTGACCAGCTGTGATATAAAGTAAAAGGACCTATCTGATATGAAAAAAGTCAGTAATGACAAATGAAGCCAAGCCAGCCCCAAACAGAAGACATATAAGTGATATATGGATAATTTAATGGGCAACTTGAAGGCGCGCGCGCACACACACACACACACACACACACACACACACACGGAAGAGAGGAACACATAAACCCACAGGACAATGCTGTTTATAGACAATACAAGCATATGAAATCCCTTGTGTATCTTTTGGAATACAGATATTCACAGAGTGTATAATTACAAAAGAGTCTGATACTGCAAAAATGCAAATAAGCTGAGTGAACAACCAGAATGATACGCAGAGAATGCCACATTGTCAACTATTACAAGATGTACATACACAACAGACTGACATTCCAAAAAATGTAAAGAGACAACCCAAAACGCAAGAGCATATGAGGGAAAAAAAATACTGGAACCACAATTCATCCCTTTCTGAATAGTTTTGTTGTTGGATTTGTCTATTTGGCATCGAGAGCCGGTGTAGTGGTCTGAGCATTGTACTATGACTCTGGAGACCGGGGTTCAAACCCTGCTCTGCCATGCAAACCCACTGGGTGACCATGAGCAACTCATGCAGTCTCGGCCTCAGAAGAAGGCAATAGAAAAGCCCTCTGAACAAATCTTGCCAAGAAAATCCTGTGGTAGGTTCATCCTTGTTCTTGTGTGCCTTTCAGTCATTTCCAACTTGTAGCAACCCCAAGGTGAACTTATCACAGAGTTTTCTAGGGGATGAGAGTATGTGAAGCACCCAAGGTCTGCCAATGGGTTTCCATAGCGAAGTGGGGAATCAAACCCTGGCCTCCAGGGTCGTAATCCAACACTCAAAACCATTATAGCACAGTGGCTCTCCTAGGTTCGCCTCAGTGGCACCATAACTCAGAAACTACTTGAAGGCACCCAACAACAATTTCCCATTACCTATTTTAAATTCTTTATTCTTTTTTTTTCTGTTGATTGTGAGACTCTTCATTCCTCTGTTGTGAAGCTATGATATACAAGAGGAATAGAGATCATCTGGCCTTCCTGATGTTGAACTGAAACTCCCAGCTTTCTAGCCATTGGCTCTGCTGGTTAGGGCTGCTGGGAGTTACAGTCCAAGAACACCTAGAGGACTGCATGAGAGGGAGCTGAAGGCCAAGTTCCTTAGTCAAAATGGAAGGGTTCATGCCAAAATGTTAGGGATGAAGAACTCCACTCCCCAGTCTTCAAGCTGCTCCAGAAAGCTGTTGGCTTCACCATGCCTTCTGTTGTATCCAATGCCAGATTAACCATTACACTGGATGCAGGACCACTCAGTTCTGCTAGAACTGAGGACCCTGCAATCCTATGTGATTTGTGGATAGTTTGCTTGATCAGCATCCTTCTCGCTTGATTGCATCGCAGATGTACAGAGCTTAAATGGCAATAAAAGTGTATGAGTGAAAACTGCCCATAATGGCCTCTGAATTTCCCTCTAGGCTTTTATATTCCTCTTAATTACCTGCCTGTGTCCTAGAAGAACTGTGCAGCAGCAGCCTTTTTACCTTCTTTGAATGTGCTTGAGTTGCATGGTTTTATTAAAGGAATTACTTCCAGAAAATAAGCCTCAAGTCTGGATTTTGAGGCCGTACAGTTCACTGCACAATGGGAAAAATAACCTCCCTGACTGCTGCTAGACACAGGGCAGGAAGAAAGAGCCCTATACACCCCTTCAGGAAGCAAGCCAAATATGAAAGAAGGAAAGAAGATGAGCAAGCAGGAAGAAGGAAAGCAGAAGGGGGAATGGCAGCAGAGAATAAATCTAAATCCTATTGTGACAAATGCCTCTTGGTCAATCTTTTCCCAGAATGAAGGCTTCCACAACTTCATGCCCTCCTGATGTGTTGAAGCGAAACTCCCAAAATCCCCAGCCAACAAAAACAATGGATCTGCAATCCAGCACTGGAATCCCAGTACAGTATACTGTTGTGCAGTGTACAATGGATGGTTTGACTGGGCCTTGGGAGATCAAGGTTTCTAGTCTTCCCTTAGCTATACTATTCATTCCGGTGAGTTACTCTCTGTCAGAAGACCTACTTCACAGCAATCTTGTTAGGACAGTGGGGAGAAGAAGTACAATGTACACTACTTTGAACTCATTAAAGTCAAAGCAGGTGATAGATGTAATTAATGAATTAAAAATAAAAAGAAGCAAATACATCCGGAGGACACTGGGGTGGGGAAACCTTTTGTAACACAAGAGTATGCTTCTTGTAGAACTGGCAGATGCTGGTGAGGGCCTTTTTGAGCAACTTGAAAACTGTAGTTGCCTGGGGGTTCCTTTATTTCACACAGTTATAATGCTATGACACCAGTTTAACTGTCATAGCTGCTTCTTATAGAATCCTGGGGTTTGTAATTTGATGAGGCACTAGAGCTCTTCATCAGAGAATTCTAAGCACCCCTCTCTAAAATGCAAATCCCTGCATTCTAGGATTGTTTTGGGTTGCTTTAGGAGTTTTTTAAAAACATCTTTGGAAGAAAATAAAATATTTAAAAATATTTTTATTTTTGTATTGTTTTAACTGGTTTATATTTGTTCATTGCCTCTGGAGTCCATGTGGACTGGAAGGCAATACAAAAATACTTTAAACAAATAAATAAATACATAAATAAATAATAAGATCCCATACAATGCAGCCATAGCAGTTAAAAGTTAATCCAAACATTACAACTGTGTAGTGTGAAAAGGTCCTTAGTCTCAAGGTGCCAGCTGATGTTTCATTTACCCCGCTTCCCTGTGTTTCTATGTGGGGAGACAAATCACATAGCACTGGATAACACTGGAAGAAAAGAAAGTTGGACTTTTATGTGAGAGGTAGCATTACTGCCAGACCACCCATCTCTATCCATTACCAGCTGGCACTCAGGCGTAGTGCAAATGTGTATTGCACTTAAGCAGCGTTGGCACACCCAAAAGCCAAGAGCAAGTGGAAGAGGCTGGAGGCAGCTTATGGGTACGCCATGCTCTTGCGCCCTTGTGCCATTTGGAGCAGGTAGGGATGGAGTGTTGGACTACCAGCTTTGCAACCCATGAGGCCTTCTCGTGCCCAAGCTGTGGCAGCAGCAATGCAAAGCATGGTGTGTGTATGTGAACACCATGCAAGATTCTGCCTTCACACATGCAAGATCCTACCTTCAAGTTGTCTGTTGACTCACAAGAAACCTGTGCATTTCATAGAGTTTTCTTAGGCAAGGAATAATGAAAGGTGTTTACCCACTGCCATCCTCTGAAATATAGCCAATAGCACCTGGTTTTCTTTGGAGGTTCCTCCTCATTAAAGTACTTACCAGTCCTGACTCTGCTTCACTTCCAAGACAGGATCCGATGCCTTCAGAGTTTAGGAACAGGGCACAGACACCATCACCCCATTTGCTGGCAGTTAGCTTTCCACAAATCCTAGCAGCAGGGCCTGAAAAAAACAAAACAACTTCAGAACCATCATATGTGCTATGGGAAAAGCTGCATATGTTTGGAGTCCTACCAGCAATGGGTTGCAGTTGCTTGCGCTTATTTTACCATCTGCTTAACTCCCCAAAATTGTCCCTGGCATCCAGTTCCGGGCTGTCACAGTACCTGGTTAACCAGGTTTTTATGCAAATTCTGTGTGCGTTTACCTACATGCCTCCCATGCTGGTTTCCTCTATCAGTTGGCCTAGAAACTGTTCTGGCTCTCTATCAGCCCCCTCGCCTGGACCAATTCTATGTCATTGCAGAGGAAACAATCCCAGTTGGTGGCACTGAGGAAGAGATTTCTGCTGTGCATTACTTTCCAGGGCATCTAATATTTCTCCCAGATGTTTCATAAATACATCCATGCTTTCCAGAAGCCCTCTGGATGCACTTCACTCACTTCCAGCCTCAAACAGCACACAGCGTGTTCAAAGGCTAAGCAAACCATAACTTCAAGAACAGATATGCTCACTGCAGGCCAACCATCATGATCGCTGTGGGAAAGTCAGCCCGCTTCATGCTTTCTTTTGAAGATTGGGATCCAAGAAGATATAACATAAACACAGGGAAAAGTAGACCTTTCATCAGAAGAGTGAAATTACATCTGCTAGGAAACCTTAAGCATTAAGTTAGCAAGAAGGACCCTTAGGCTGCGGTTCCATCTGCAACTCAAATGAGCATCTTCCTTTTAGAAAGTCTGTAGTTGAGCAGAAGAGCACATGCATAAGGCAGGGTTTCTGAAAGCAGGTATTCCAGTTGCACAAATCCCAAAACATCAAAAAGAGAAAAAGAAACAAAAAGCCAAATAAATACAAAGCATGCTTTGGTCTTTGTGTGCACTCTGTATCTGCAGCAGTTTCTCTGTAGGACTCAGTCATTCCTTCCAACTATACAGCAATAATTCATTTATAATTCTGCCTTATTTCATTAACTAGTGGGACAATCCAGTGGCTCATGCACCAATGTAAATCCCAGCTTAGTGACACATCAATGCAAGAGCCATTCCTGCTCCTTCGTTAAATTTGCACTGCCAAAATGGATGCTTGTCCAAAACTGGGCTTCTCCTGTTTTCACCAAAATAGCCTGGTGAATGCTGTCATTTAGGTGCTTAATAAACACTTAATGCAGTGGTTCTCAACCTGTGGGTCCCCAGATGTTTGTGGACTTCAGCTCCCAGAAGTCCCAGCCACTACGATCAATGCTCAGGGCTTCTGGGAGCTGAAGTCCACAAACATCTGGGGACCCACAGGTTGAGAACCACTGACTTAATGTGACTATGTTCCCTTCAGTTTTTCTGATAGCACATTATCCATGTTGGATATTTATACGTTATGTTAATGACACATACTGACTTAAGTCCACCTCATGCCTGTACATGTCGGTTTCCCCCTTATCATTGTGGAGGCTGGTGTTCTCTTCCACCCACCTCAGGACCTAAAGCCCCATCCTGATTCATCATTTAGCCACTGCAGCCCACTCCCAAAGCTTTTCGGTGGTTGCTGGAGAGTTGAGTGAGGGGGCAGAGAGGTGTCTGGCTATGTCCCTATTGCCAGACATAGAACAATGATATCATCTGCTGAGTATTCTGGAGGGCCCCAATGGATATCAGTGGATGATATCATCAGTTGGCATCTGGCTACAGGGACATAGACAGATGTTGTCCTGATGCCCTCACTCTGACATCCCCTGGCTTGCCATGGAGTTTAATGGTGAGTCGAGGGGGCTTGAGAGAAGCATGTTTCTGCCTGCAGAAGTATTATGCCACTCTGTGCCATACAGAATCTCAGCTTTGTGTCCAACTGAAAGCTAAGAGAAAACCTGGCAAAATATTCAAATTTCTCTCTCTGGCATCTTTAGATGGAGCTGGAAAATTTCCCTGATAGCATCGGAGAGACATTATCAATCAGTGTAGACCACAGGGGGAGAACCTGTGTCCCTACATAGGTTAATGAACTTCTACTTCCTTCATAAAAAGAGGGGAAGAAAAAGAAGTAATGGGCCATCTTTAAGACTTATCCATTTTTTCTAAGCATAAGCTTTCGTGCAGTACAATCTACTTCTTTGGCTGCATCTTCATGCCTGAGAAAAAGAGGGCTGTAGTCCATGAAATTTTATGCTGGAATGAATGAGTTAGTCTTAAAGGTACCACAGGACTCTTTTTGCTTTTCCCCTTTTTAAATACTGAGGCAGACAATGGCCATTTCTGCACTAGACTGTTATAGTGCTATTATTCTACTTTCAATATCCTGTGGAATCCTGGAGTTTGCAATTTAGGGAGGGGCATTTAGAATTCTCAGCCAGAGAGCTCTTTGGCCTCAGTAAACTACAAACCCCAGAATTCCACAGGATGTCGAAAGTGGAATAGTAGCACTATAACAGTCTAGTGCAGAAATGGCCAAACATAGACATCTCTTTGAAAATGATCATTGCCATTATGCCCAATGGTTAGGCAGTGATGTATTTAAGTCTTTTACTCCAAGTCTCAAGTCAAGTCTCAAGCCTCTACCTTCAAGTCTCAAGTCAAATCTCAAGTCCTTGAAGATACTTTCAAGTCAAGTCTCATGTCTGGAAGCCAACTTTATACCACAACCAAAATTCCAGAATTATTGGATAGATTAGAAATAAATTCAGTTTTAACAATTTAAGCAGAGTTAGCTCTCCACATTTGTAATTTTGCCATCTGCAGCTTTGGAAGTGGGGAATAGCATCCTATCTTACTTCCCATTTCTGAGGATTCAAAAGATTTAGAAGGAAGGATCCTTCCTCCTCAAGCCTGTTGCCTAATACATTTGCTGTTCTCCTCTGAGAAATGCACCCTGCGCTCTAGGGGCAAGTCTTGTCTTTTGCTCTTAGGAAATGTTTCAGAAGGCTCCTCCAATATGCAGTGGGGACAGGCTGCTGAACAGATCTCAAGCTGATTGCCTAACCTGTTTGCTGTTTCCCTCTGAGAAATGCACCCACAATTTGGGCTTGAGAGAGATTGTCATGTGACTAGTAGGCAAAAAGAGATGGAGATGTTGTTCAAAGTTGTAAGGTTTCTGGATGAATGCGTTATATTACTGAACCCAAGGGCATCAAGTCAGTAATTAAAACTATACAAGTCTTGAGTCGAGTTGAGTCAGTGCACTGTTTATGGCCGAGTCAAGTCCGAGTCGAGTCACTGAAGCAACTTAAGTCCAACTTGAGTCCGAGTCTATCAACTCGAGTCTACATCACTGTGGTTAGGCTGGCTAAGCTTGACAGGAAAAGGAGTTCATCACCACAAGCAGGATTATGGGTTCCCCCAGACCTGGAATATGTTTTACTGAGCTAAATGGACCAATGGTTTGAATCAGGATAAGGGAGCTTCCTGTGCTCTGGATGGAAAATGCATTTCACTAGAAGTTCCTTGGATTCAGAAGAATGTAAGAATGCTTAGGATCCCAGCTGTCAGGTATTTTCCTACTAACACAGGCCTGAGAAATGTACGGCCCTGCAGGTGTTGTTGGACTGTGACTTCCATCAGCCCTGACAACCATAGTTAATGGCAAAGAATGCTAGGAGCTGCCACTCAGCAATGTCTGAAAACCCATACTTTCCCCATTGCCATGTGAAAATATGCTTGCATTTTGTTCAGGTGGCAAGAACATCAAGTTAAATACAAATGGGGGTACTCCTGCCAGCATTAAGTAGGAAGAAAATGCTTACAGGGGCTTTTGGTCTTTAACTCCATCCTGTCTCATCTTATGCCAACCACACCCATGTAATTCTACCACATATACCAGTCTGTGTTTAAAGGGCAATCTTATTCCTTATCCACTCATGAGAGTATAGTTAGGCCAAAAACAGACATGATGGCAAGGCAAAATCATGTGATTATGCTTATGTCATTGTTGTGGTTATTGTTATCATTGAGCCTTTTTCCCAGTCCAGGATTCAATGTGGTTTATCAAAGTCAAAAGAGATACAGCTAAATGTTTGATATGACACAGATGTCAAACAGAAGCTATCAATACAATTAAAAGCATCTAAAAGCTTAGTCAACAGAATGAAGAAAAAATAGCACAGTCCGCAAAATGGGGGTGTAGGGTATGGTAACAGCCTGCTGAAACAGAAATATCCTCACCTGTCTATGAAAGGATAGCAAGGAAGGCACAGTCTACTCTAATCCCTCTAGAAAGGGAGTTCCAGAGTCTGAGAGCAGGCACCAAGAAGGTCTTCTCCTGTGTTCCCACCAGGTGTACTTGTGAGGATGGCAGGGCAAGGAGAAGGGCTTCTCTAGAAGTTTCCAAAACATAGGCAGGCTCATATAAGGAGATCTTGTATTTCAGATAACCAGGACTTGAGCCATATAGGTTATAACCAAAACTTTGAATTGTGCTCAGAAACAGAATGGCAGCCAGGGGAACTATTGCAGCAAAGGAATTGTGTGTTGCAACAAGGGAATTGCCTCTTCTTGTCTTTGTAAAACATGGTAGGGACCTGGGAGAAGGTGTTCTGGTTTTTAGACTTGACGAGATGAAATGTATTGTGTGTGAAAGAACTAAACCCAGACACTTCAACATCCCACATATGAAAAATGGCATATGTGTGGCCAAGCAACTTAAGGAAGTGGAAAATGAAAAAAAAAAAACATGAAAAAACATGAAAAAAAATTATTAAGAACAGACAGATGAGGAGAGGTTGACACAGCTTGCTTTTGCCTGACTCTACAGAGAACAGCAAGATTCTACCCTTCCTCTCCTTTTTCCCCTGCTGAATTCATTATGTACAACCTATGTTTTGCACTTTGAACTCAGCTTGCAGTAACCGAAGTATACTGAGAACAAAGGGAGAACATGGAAGGAGGAGAGAGAAACTGGGACATTTTTAAAGCAGTTGAAAAAGTGGGATGACAGAGGGTTAATCAGGACTGTATCTGCAAAACTGGGACAGTTGATGGGTATGCCTCTTTCAACCCACTGTTTTTTTCCTTGTTGCTTCTTTTTCTTTCTCAGATATGCTCTCACTTCTGGGATCAAAAGAATACACTACATTGAAAAGTAGCAATGAAAAGACATATGGATATATATCAGCTAAAAAGAGCACTTCAAGCCCCATCTGCAGCCTCATATATAGAAAACATGGAAATTGTCCTCTCTTCTAAGCAGGTGGATGGCAAAGTCTGAGCCACTTGCGGATCATGGTCGGTTGTGTTCCTCCCTTCCTCTGCCCCTTCCACTGTCCACCAAACATTATTATTATTCCAGCTCTTCAACCTCTGCCAGACTGTTAATGTCTTAATGCTTATTCGGGTGTCAGGGAGCACAGGCAGACATCAGAGTAAATGGGAGGCTGTCAGTGAGGAAATTACCATTCATAAAGTGATCGTTGCAGTCTGTCAGTTAGTATTTGAGCTTGGTTGTCAGGCTGAAAAGAAGAATTGCAGGGTGTGGGTGGAAGGGAAATTCAGGATTTAAAACAAGAGGGAGAAGGGGCTGAAATGATAGGGGACATTCAGTGACAGAAGTGACAAAAACTGGAGGGGACAGGAGACCGCCAATGAAGACCAGGTGCTATAGGCTGTATTTCAGAAGAAGGAACCGGCAAAACCACCACTGAGTATTCCTTGCCTAAGAAAACCCTATGAAATTCATGGGGTTGCCATAAGCTGACAAATGTTTTGAAGAGACATATACTCACTCACCCAATAAAATCCACAGGAAAAAAAGAGCTATGTGTCCAATTAGTCAATGGACGGCTGTTTTGTTTTTGAAAAAGCTTAATGCACATTGGCCTATATATATTTCATTGGCCTTCTTCAAGAGCCACATAATAATATCTCTCTCTCTCTCTCTCTCTCTCTCTCTATATATTTATATATATATACAATTAAAAGGACAATGCATGATCATATAATAAGACACACATCATATACCATAATATATATCACTCTAATCTTTGTAGACTGCTTAAAGCCTGTACATACCGATATGAAATCCACCTGCAGGAATTTATAAAGCTGAGAATCTAATTCCATTTGCTGGACGAAAAAGAAACACATGAACTAGGCTCAAGGGTTTTTTAAGTTAGCGGATGGTCATGAAAAAGGGGGAGGGAGGAAATGAAGAGCATTTGAATAGCATTTTAACAAAAATTGGGGAAATAATGTCACAAGAAGTTTCTCATTTTCTAAAAGACCTGTGTGAATGATTTTACATTCATAGAAGTCAAGAATGATTTTATAGGGGTGTTATATTTTAGCAGAGTGTATGTTATGGACCCATGGTTCCCTAAGGAAGCATTCTGCAGAAATGTGGCTTTTCATGCACAAAAAAGCATTCTTGTGCATCCTCCCCAATTCCTTTTGGTTGTCTCCTCTCATTCAAAGTGGGAGTGGCTAAACTAACCTGGACATAATAATTTAGCATTACATGTGCAGCATAGCTGGCTTATTGCTCCTCTAAGAAAACTAGACCTAGAAGCTATGGAGGCAGCAATCTCTCATTCTCATTTTTGCTGAATTTCCCCAAACCTCAGCAGCATTTCCATAGTGTTTTGGGTTGAAAGATATCAGGTTTTTTTTCCTTCCTGCAGTAAAATGTGCATGCGTTATTATATTTTCCTTAATTTTAACAATTACCCCAATTTAACCAACTTTCCCTTATTAACTAAAGCATATTTCCCCATATTTCCTTTCAATTCTGAGCAATTTAGCTATTCATATTAAAATATGTGTTTTGTTTTGCATGCACTTTATTTTCTGGAAATATCCTGCAGACCTTACAAATGTTTAAGGCAACGTGTACATCTCCTCCCAGGAAGTCTCCCAGGAGGTACAAAAGGGCTATTTTCTTCAAAACAGTTGAATCCAACAACATTTCTTTCCATCCTATACAGGCAGCTCTCTTTAAACTTTGCCTTTTTAGAGAAGCAATGAGGCAAGATTCTCAGCTGAGCCATGGTGCTAAGATTTTCTACTCTCGTAAGTTTCTGGTTAATTTAGCCACTCCCATTTACAGGAGAAGCCTTGGGAGCTAATGAGCAATGTACTCTAGCTGGCATGCCCATAGCTGTTACTAGCAACTAATGCTATCTATCAGTACGATTCTGGATCAAGGCATCCCCTCCAACTGATCCAATTTGGTAAGGATAGTTCCAGTTAATACTCTATCATCCCAATTTTTCAGCTGCTATTTCCCCAGCTTCTCTTTCCTTCCTTCACTTTCTCCTTTGTCCTCAGCTTAATTGTTGCAAACTAATTTCACAGCGAAAAAGTAGTGAGCATTCAATAAATTCAGCAGAAAGGAAAGGATGGAAAAGGTGGAATCTTTTCCTTCCCAGAAGGCTCAGGCAAAAGCAAAGTGCTGCAGCCTCTTCTACCTAGTGTGTTCTTCCTCACTAATAACTTTTGCCATCTTGAACATGATCTGATCTGGCTTGGCCTCACATGGGCTTGTTTTCATCTGTGAAATGTTGGAGGATATGACAAGGACCCACCTTGGTATCCACCAAGAGAGGGCTCTGTTGTTCCTTGGTGAATTACTTTAAGTTTAGAAAAGTTTTATGTTAAGGCTTAGCTTTGTTTTTTTTAATCCAAGCTATATTGGCCTGCCAGCCCTAATAAAACCTGATTTACTTTTATAAGTTTTTATAAATGAAGTTTTATTTGATACTTCAATACTCTTTAATGAGATATATAATTGAAGATTCTCTCATTAATACGCCACATATTATTCATTTCTTGCTTACATAATCCCCTAACAGGCCAGTATTAGAAGTGGCAGGGAGTCTTTAATGCCTCTTAAATAATGTACATGCTGTCTTCTGCACAATTGGATGGTTGCATTTAAAGGTAAACTGGGACTAACATAAGTGTTAAATAAAACCCAGTCCTTTTGGTACAGTAGCCATATCAGCTACTTTACAGAGGGAAGTCCTTTGTTTGAAAGATTGTCAGCAAACAGTCTTCCATCTGAAGGCAACATTTATTTGAAGAGCTGATCAGTTAGGATGGCCAGATGAAAAAGAGGACAGCTCCTTTGTACCTTAATAATCTAAGAAAGGACATTTCAGCAGAGCTAGCAGCCTGACAAATTGCATTTGCCGAATTCCCTCTAATGAACAATTAAATATGTCCTACCATGATGAGATATTTAAGTTATAGATAGTCACAGTTTCTAAATGTGCACTTATGTATGCATTTATACTAACATGCAAATCTATATATTCCCCCTCTTTCTTTCAAGATGCATTTCTTTCTTTTCCCCTCCATTCCAGAAATATATTAGGGTCCACCTTCCCTTTTGGAAATCGAAACTGTACAAGCTGCAGAGTAAGGATTTTATTCTTTAGTCAAGTGTGACTGAGAGAGGAGACAGATGTTAGGGTCACATAGTTCTTTTCAGTTATTGTACACTTCCACTTTTGCAATCAGGGTTTCATAAAAAGGAAGATTATTACAGTTCTTGCAAAGACCAGTGCTCTCACGAAGCAATTCCAAAAATACTGCTTTTGGATGAGGATCTCCATTTCCGGGAACTCCAGCAAACTAGCTTCTTTCTTCAGTTTTATTGTCCTTTCTCTTTCCGTTGATACTGGGTTTTATTCCCTAGACTCAGCACTAATGACTGAAAAGGCCACCAAACTGAAGTCCCAAAAATCCCCCAGATTCAGCACTAATGACCAAAAAGGCCACCAAGTTGAACTCTTCTCTCTCCCAGTCCTATTAGGGCTGCAAAACAAAAGCCTCCCCATTCACTGCCCTATCAAAATTGAACTGTTTGGCTCATTTCACCAGAGGCTTTATCAAGCCTGATATCTTCTATGTTGTTTGATAAGTATCCTTTGGTATTATTCTTTTAACCATAGTATAGTGATTATGCTGAGTTTTTCAAATAAATGTGAAAGGTGTGTGGAGTGTGTCTGTAAGGGAGCTTTCTGTCTCTCTTTACCGACCACAGTCTCACCTACGTGCAGGAGTTAGTACTGGGGAGAAATCCATCCCACTGTTTTGGGGGTACAGTGGGGGATAGCAATTTCTACTGAAGTATCAGTCGGAGAAGGAAATCTCTCTTTCCTGTATGCTATGGAGCATTATAGGTTCATATGACCAGAGCTATGAGGGTATTTTTCCCCCAATGCTCATTTTTTTCCATGGAAAATTTTCCAAACCATCTATGCACAGCACATCCATACTTGCCTGGATTGTTGTACTGCAATCAATCATGTTAGATGGACTAAATATAGGACATGAACTTTGAATTATTTTTAAAAGCATAACATAAACTAATAAAATAAAAAATAAAATAATTCTTAAAAGGAGACAAGTATTGACAAATTCTAGTGACCGGGGAACAAACTAACAAATGAATGCTTGTTTCTGTTTTGCAAAATCTCTTGCTGCTCAATCAGTCACAAGTACAAATACTCGAGACAACTTGCCTCTGCCCGCTGACTCTGATCCATTCTTAGTGAAACAGAATGTTCAGCTAGTTGCGCTGAATCAGATCTTTCTCAGCTTGAAATTCAGTGAGGAAGTGGGTGAAGCTGATGATATTACAGTTCTACCTCAGCAAAAGAAAACTCAACTGTCTATATATCAGCTTAGCTATGTCTTATGAAAAAATAGTGTGTTTTCAGGCATAGACAAGGGAACTAGGTACTATTATCTTTATATTGTTGCAAATATTCCAATAAAGTAATTTAAACCAAATGTGTTAATTTAGATTTTACGGCACTAGGAAAAAATATACATTTCTACCTTTTTTTTTTTTACCCCAGATAGAATGTGGCTATTCCCCCAAGGGCTTGGTATTTAATTAAAAACAACACCATAATTTCTAGTCACGTCATCAGAGTTAAAGTTAGTTATGCCCTCTCTTCTAAGCTGCATAGTTATTTTTGCTTCCTTTGGTTAGGCTATGTGTGTGTGTGCCTTCAAGTTGCCGTCGATTTATGGCGACTGCATGAATTTCATAGGGTTTTCTTAGGCAGAGGTGGTTTTGCCAGTTCCTTCCTCTGAAATATAATCTACAGCACCAGGTGTTCATTGACAGTCTCCCATCCAAGCATTAAACAGGGTTGACCCCACTTAGCTTCTAAAGTCAGATGGGATCTGGTTATAACACACGCTATGGTTATACTGTACGTCTCCCATCTGCTGCCCTTTAGATGTTCTGGACTGCTGCTCCCACATTTCCTTGCCACTGAGCATTTGGTTGGGGCTTCTGAGAGCTGAAGACAGCGGTGGAGCTTGGAGTGTGTGGAGGGGGAGGCGTGAGGGGGCGGGGCTATGGCGTGAGGGATGTGGCCACTGTGTGCAGGGGCATGGCTGTGGTGTGTGGGGGCGGGGCCAGGGTGCGCAGGGGTGTGGCCAGGGATGCCCCAAAAACATTGCTGCCTGGGGTGAATCGTCCCCTTGCCCCCACATCCCTACGCAACTGGCTGAAGACCTACAACAACTGGAATGCCAAAAGTTTCTCATCCCAGCGGCTTAGAAAGCAATCTGATTTAATAGTGTGGCTAGCCATTATAAATGGAGAATATAATGGTCAGGTTAATGGAGATCTGGATTCCATCCTGTGTCATGTTTTGACCCTCTCTTCTCACTCACCAGCACAGTCGTTGGCTGTTGAGTGGCCCACAGCTGGAACTGAAGGATGTCAGAAAGCAAATGAATCTTCTGCCTTTGCTTCCTCAACAGCTCATGCATACAAAGTAGAACTTGCCCCCTTTCCCATTCACTGTGTTTCCCAGTTTCTCAACTCTACTACATCTGTGTTTCATCAACCCTGGCTGGTTGATCAACTCATCCAAGACTAGGGCTCAATGGAGGTAACATGACTGACTGTGATATATTTCAGACGATGACGTAAAAGCTTGCTCCACCTCATTCACCTTCACCACATTCACCTTACATGCACATTTGGGGTTGTAAAAATGTCTTGGTCAAATTACCTCACTTACAAGAGCTCGGGTCACATGAGCCAGAACTCAGTACTACCTTCTGACTCACTCTTCAGAGATGTCTGCTTGAAGCAGAACGGCTGGAGTGCCAAAAGTCACCACTAAGTACAGGAAAGATGCAAAAATTTGCTGCATAATGTTTCCTAGAGGTGCTGAGCCTGGGACAAATGTCCACATTGCCCCTTGGTTAAGCCTGTTTTTCATGGATCACACAAAGTCTGTCTTCATCAGTGCTTCTGAGTTTACCCTTTTAGAGCTTGGAAAATTTACTTTTTTGGATGACAGTTCTCAGATTCCACTAGCTGATATGACCGCTAGCCACAGTGGCTAGCTGGTTTTGGGAACTGTTATTTAAAAAAAAAGTAAAATTTCTAAGCTCTGCCTTCTTTTCAGTATGTTGGCAGAGAGACCAGGCAGCAGGAAATTGTACCAGTTGACCTCTAACCTTCTGTTCACCCCCATCCCCCAAAAAAGCAGCTGAGGGTAGGTATCCAGATTGAAGCCATGGTGCATGGACAGAGGGGTTCTCTTCCCGCCAGCTGCTATCAGTGATGGAATAACAATCATATGGACACAAAAGATGTGTCTTTGGCCATTTCTGCAACTACACGGTTATAGTGCTATTATTCCGCTTTCAACATGGTATGGAATCCTGGGGTTTGCAGTTTAGGGAGGGGCCTTTAGAATTCTCAGCCAGAGAGCTCTTTAGCCTCAGTAAACTACAAAGCCCAGATTCCACAGGATGTTGAAAGTGGAATAGTAGCACTAGTACAGTAGTGTGGAAATGGCTTTTGTGTTGATCTTTGCCCCTACAATAAAGAGTAGGGATCATTCAGACTTAGTCTACAGTGTGGGACAAAGAGCCATTTTCTTACTCCTGATCCGAATTAGTCTCATGTTTTGCTGCCTAAATATTTAGAACATTTATACCTCTCCCTTCAGCCAAAAAAGCTCCCAAAGTGACTTACAAATTGTCAATTTATAATGATGAACAGTAAGAGTTCAGCATTTCAGAACTTGAGCCCCCTTCCCCCACCTCCAATCAAGCATTATACTAAATGTAGGGCCAGCCTGGGGAAGAGAACAAGATGGCACCTTCTACCATTCCATGTACTAAAGCTCGTAAGACTGATGATTGAATTTGTTGATTAGGAGTATTTTTCCAGCGTGTTAGTTCCATTAGGGGAAGGAAGGATACTAGGTCTATTAAGAAGTGGACTTCTTCATTAGAGTGTTAAGAGAAACACACTGAATTTCTAACATGTCTCAGTGAGACTTAACATCAGAAAAACACAAGGTGAGCAAGCAGCATCTGAGTTCTATATTTGCAGAGTCTATTTGTTGCATCTGGAATATACATTCCAAATAATCATTCACATTTCCAACCTTCTAAGACAAAGGCCTTTTCCACGGTAAACTGTTATAGTGCTATTATTCCATTTTCAACATCCTATGGATCCTGGGGTTTGCAGTTTAGGGAGAGGCCTCAAAGGCCCCTCCCTAAACTGCAAACCCCAGGATTCCATACGATGTTGAAAGTGGAATAATAGCACTACAACACTCTAGTGTGGAAATGGCCAAAGTTTCAGGTAAAGGAGCAGAGTGAAGTTGTGACTCATCCATCATGGGGGGGGGACATGTGCGGGAGATAGGGGCTTTCACACAGTTCTGTACAGTTCATACTACACAGCGCTATATTCTGCTCAAACTGCCATGTCTGAATTCTATGGAATCCTTGGCTTTATAATTTTGGGAGGTACTAGAGCTCTCCACTTTGAATCCCAAATGCACCCTCCTCAAGAACTGCAAATAGGATGGAACAATGGCAGTTACACTGGAATCATAATGCTATAATTCTGTAGTGTAAAAAGGCCCAGGAAGGAGTTGTGACCACAGACAGAGTTTCTTGGGCCACACAGGCTGGGTATCTGCTAACATTGCTTAATAGTACTCATGCATTACAATCTATAGTTGAGCAAACAGGGAAAGCTTGAGGAATGAAATGAAACAGAACAGAGGCATGCAGGAAGGCCTGAGCAGCCCCGTTGCTCTAAGGAGGGCATCTGGAGAAGAGAATCTCTCTTCAATACTCTTGAGATGGGATTCTCCACTGAACCTAGAGAGGTGCAAGATGAATCATGTGTCACAAAACTCAGAACCTGGGCGTAATGAGCTCTAGGTAAGCAGCTACAAGTACTGGCTGCCCTGGGTGGGTGGGTGGGTGGATGGAAGGTTTAATGAGTGCATAGTGATGTTATTTTTCTAAAGAAACTCATTAAAGAAGTGAAGTTGCTGTATCTGTATAACAAGTAAAGGTTTCTTGTTACTCATTTAAAGGCAGCTTGACAGGAACTTTCCAAGTTTTATGCCACTTTTTTTATCAATCCTTATCAAGATTTTTATTTTTACAAAGGTAACAGAAATTAATAGAAAAGAGAAAAGGCAGTGTTACTTTTTCAGTGGTGTAAACCTAGGGCTTCTCGAACACTTGGATAAGTAACAGAAAAAAGTAATTTTCCAAGCTATTGCTCTATTGTTACCCTGTGACTTGGGGGTCCCGTGAGGGACACCCAAATAACCAAACAACAACAAGCACGATGGGGAGATTAGCTGGAGCACTCTCTTGACTAACGAGAGGCAGGGTAACTTAGCGGGGATCTTTTACCCTGTGTATACAATGTTGGGTCAGTGAGCAGGCAAAATGGTTCAAATTAGCAATAATAGTTATTAAGCAATTATTAAGGAAAGCACAAACATACTTGCTAACTAGAAATAGGAAATAGAGCTTTAGGGGAATGGGTGATACGTCACCAGTCTCGCAGTCCTGAAGGATCCAATGGAGGGCAGGAGGGCTCGGCGCGGCGGCCGAGGGGAGCTTGCAGAATGAAGAGACAGCAAGGCAGGAGAGCAGTCCGAACGCAAGTCCGAAGAGCTCTCGGAACTGGGGATTTTTATAGGGGAAGGAATGACCGTGGGCTAGTCTGGTTTTTGGCGAAAACAGTGAGTTTTGGGCTGGAAACAATGTCTCCGAAAGGTCAGAATTTACATGATTGAGTTATAGACTGGATTGACAATAGTATGGCCAGTATGTAGATGCAGTTAGCTCAGCAGTTAAGCACTTAGCTCGCCAGGGTGCCCTCTCGGGGCAGAGGTCTCTTTGTTTTCCGTAATGAGGGTGTTTGTTTCGGGAGGTCCCCTAAAGCAGATCTGGCAGTATCTGGCTTGCCTTGGTGTAACAAATATAGCCATGCCTAGCTTCGCGCTTGTTTGGTGGCCTCACAAACACTTGGCTGGTGGCAGAGCAGGGCCGAATTATGATATCAAAACGATATCTAAAGGTTACCAAAGGCCAGGCCAGTTCACAGGGATAACACTATCACCTTGCTCTCAACACATAGCATCTGCTGCCTGAGACAAATAACTCCATTTGCTGAACATAGGAATGAGGAATGTGTAGCCCATGGCAACCCCATAAGACCTTTAGGACTCTCCAGACACCCACAGCAGTTCAAATTTAAAAATAATTTTTTAAGGTTAAAAAGGTGAGTTTGGGGCAGAAAGAAAAGGTCACTGTGAGAAAAAAGAGTGTATCCCAGGGTGTTAGCCTTTTCCCTTTCCCCCTTTTTATGGAAAAATACAAAAATTAAGTCTATTAGGAAGATAGCTTTCATCAGCAGAGTTTAGCAGAATAATGTATCTCAATCTTCTGTACCTCTCTAACTGCTACTTGAAAAAGGCATGCAGCCACTCTACCAAGTCTGCACAGGACACATCCAGCTAAATACCTAATTCTTCTGGTATTGTTTTGTGCTTTCAAATCAGTTCCAAATTATGGTTGTCCTCTCTTAGGGTTTTCTTGGCAAGATTTATTCCAGGGAGGTTTGCCATTGCCTTCCTCTAAGGGTGAGAGAGTGTGACTTGCCCAAGATGTCCCAGAATCTTAAGCCTTAGTCCAACACCCAAACCACAATACTACATTGTCTCCTACTGAATCCGATCCCTACTACTTATGGAATCAGAAACTACATCATCAATGGGCACTTGTGTAAACCTAACTGGAGCCATTTCTGCACTAGACTGTTATAGCGCTATGATTCCACTTTCAACATCCTATGGAATCCTGCGGTTTGCAATTTAACTGCGAACCCCAGGATTCCATAGAATGTTGAAAGTGGAATCATAGCGCTATAACAGTCTAGTGCGGAAGTGGCCTTGGTTAGGACTAGCACATATACCCCCAGCTGTCCCAATTTGACAGGTACAGTCTCAATTAATCTTCTTCTGCCTCACTTTCTCAGCTGCTTTTAAAATGTCCCAAGCTTCTGTCTCCTCCTCCCACTTACTCCTGTTCTCAACTTTGTTCAATTCCTGCAAAAGTAGTTTGCACTCAGCTCAGCATGAGGGTGTAGTCTTGCCCTTCCCAGGAGGCACAGGCAATAGCAGACTGCCATAACCTCTCCTCATTTGGGTGTTAATTAATAATTTTTGTCATCTTGACCAACTGTCCTGTTGCTTGGCCACATGTGTCCCAGTTTCATCTGAAATGCTGGAGGGTACGTTAGCAAGAAAGCGCCAAAGTGATGTAGTGGGCTGAGCATGGCACTATGACTCTGGAGTGGATTCCCTACTCAGCCTTGGGAAGCCACTGGGTGACTCTGGGTGCATCACACACTCTCAGGCCCCAGAAAACCCCATGATAGGTTCGCTGTAAGCCCAAAATGACTTGAAGGCACACAACTTGCTAGCAAGAGCGAGCAAAAGTGTACTGGCTTGAGCATTGGACTATGACCCTAAAGACCAGGGTTCAATTCCCCACTAGGCCATGGGAGGCCACTGGGTGACTTTGGGTGCATCACACGCTCTGGACCTTCCCGCACTACATTGTTATCGTGCTGTTATTCCACTTTCAACATCCTGTGGAATTCTGGGGTTTGTAGTTTACTGAGGCCAAAGAGCTCTCTGGCTGAGACATCTAAATGCCACTCCCTAAACTGCAAACCCCAGGAGTCCACAGGACGCTGGAAGTGGAATAATTGCACTATAGCAGTGCGGTGTGGGAAGATCCTCTCGCAGCCCCAGAAAACTCTGCGCTAGGGTTGCCTTAGGGCTATCATAAGTCAGAAACGACTTGAAAGCACACACCAACAATGCTAGCAACTGGACTTGGGCAAAATTTAACGTCCACACTTTTATTTTTAAATGAGGGAATTTTCTATCACAGGTCAGTTCCGCCCTACACTGTTACAGTGCTACTACTATTCCACTTTCAACCTCCTGTGGAATTCTGGGGTTGGTAGTTCCCGGAGGCCAAAGACCTCTCTGGCTGAGAATTCTCCCTAAACTGCAAACCCCAGGATTCCATAGCACAGTGGTTCTCAACCTGCGGGTCCCCAGATGTTTTTGGACTTCAGCTCCCAGAAGCCCTGAACATTGACCATAGTGGCTGGGGCTTCTGGGAGCTGAAGTCCACAAACATCTGGGGACCCACAAGTTGAGAACCACTGCCATAGGAGGTTGGAAGTGGAATAATAGCACTATAACAGCGTAGAGCGGAAATGACCACAGTCTTGAGGTTACTTCTCCGTCCTGTCGTCACCGTCCTCATTTAATTTTCCTCTGCGCCAAATTGCCACCACTTTCCCCACCCGGGCAGAGGGAGAGACATCCACAGCCACACAAAGCCCCCCGTCGGCTGCAATAGTGTTTTTTTTTTAATACCCCTCCTCCCCTCCCTTGACTCCGCCTCCTCCCGCCTCGGTAGCCAGACTCCGACTTGGGATTGGCCGACCCATTCGGGGGAGGCGGAGCCACAGGAGCCGGAAAGAAGGGGGCCCGTGGACGCTCCGTAGAGGGTTTAATCTGTTTCGTCGCGGAGTCAAAGAAGCGACCCTCGCCGGAGGTGGGCGCGCCGTGCCTCCCTCTCTCCCGTTTCAGCGCTCGCGGGAGCCGCGCTGAGCTTCTCCCTCAGCAGCCCCAGCCCTGGGGGGGCTAGAGAGTTCGGGGAGGGGGCCGTAGCCGAGCTTGTGGCGACACGTGTCCCCCCACAGAGGGTCGGGCGCGAAGTTTCGTGTCGTGGGCGCGCGAGGGGTTGGTGGCGGGCGTCTGCCAAGCGACTCGCTCGCACACCCCGCCTTTGAGGACGGCGTCGGGGGATCCGGCCGAGCTGCTGCTGCTGCTTCTCGCGAGGGGGAGCGACGGGACCCTCGGAGCCGCGTCGGGGGGCGCGGGAGCGGCGCGCGGACTCTGAGGCAGGTAAGCGAGGCGCGCGCGTCCCGCTGGAGCCTCGGCGGGTCTCCCGGCGCCGGTGCGTTCGCGCCCTCGGCTGGCGCGACGACGGCGCCGAGGGGTTGCGTTGTGCGGCGCTTTCCCGCGGTGTTGCCAACAGTATTCCTTCTCCGGAGAAAACCCTCTGAAATTCACGGGGTGGCCAGAAGTCGACCGACGACTTAAAGGCACCTACACACACAAGAACGGCGCAGGCTTGCGCCGTTCTTGTGTGTGTAGGTGCCTTTAAGTCGTCGGTCACTTCTGGCCACCCCGTGAATTTCAGAGGGTTTTCTCCGCGGGAGGAGTGCTCAGAAATGGTTTTGCGCAGCTCCTTCCTCCGAGAAAATACCAGCATGGATGTCCAAGCCTTTTCTTAGGAAGCCCCTCATAGAAGTCGGAGGCAGCCCCTCCGGAGTCGCCCGTGGAGACTTCTTGGCAGTTCACCCAGACGCCACCCAAGCTGTCTAGGACTGGAGCTCCCATCGTCCCCAGAAAGGGCGGTGGGAGATGGGAGTCCCAAGACAGCTGGAGGGCGCTTGGTTGGAGAAGGGCGGGGACTGCGTGCCTGTGAATTGGGATCGGGTGTTTGGTCGGACCGGGGAAAAGGAGGACCGAGGGAAAGAAAGGTCTCTCTCACCGACTGCCCTGGATCCTTGAGGAAGAAGACGGCTCGTGGAACCAGTTTTGCCAGAGTCGCTGTGAACAAGTTTAAAGTCTGATTTGGAAAAGCTGCGGTGCTCGGCATTCGTAGCATTGCCTTAGAAGTGTATGGGGATCACAGTGTGGTGTGGCTTAGGTTTCTTTTGAAAAAGGAGGGGGGAATAGAAGCATTTTCTGCATGGTTTCGTTCATGTCCCCCCTCCCTCAGCCCCTGTCCGTTTCTCAGGTGTATAAAGTGGCTGGGTATATGTTTTCCCTTTCTATTTTTGGTAAACTAGAAAGGTATCTAAAACTCCGACTTTTCAGATCCAGTAACTGCGGTGGGAAGAGGAGACTCGGTCGTCTAATACCCGGAGGGCGTCTGAGATCCATTTGGAAGAAGGCAGCCTCTTTGAGCAAAATAGACTAGTCTGAAAGCCAGAACTGATAGGAATCTAGAGTTGATGTCACAATGTGAATCACTGGGTGATCTGAGTGATTTAGGTCCTCTCTACAAGTGATTTTACAAACAGTAAAAGAATCCCTTTTCCTGAGTCAGGTGGGCTGAAATGTACTTACTATGTGATTTAGACAGTAATCAGGGAAAAACCAGACTGGAGTAGAGTTGCAACCTGATCTCCATTTACTAGGAATTGAATTCTGTTTGTTTGCAGAATAGACAGAGTAAGTTTCTAGTTCAGGTTGTAGCCTGAGTCTCTTAAACACCTACGTGCATCCTGACTTTTAAAGGATGGTTTGTTGTTGTTCTTGGAAGCTTACCTGATGTCAGAATTGGATGAATTCATGATGAGTAAGTCCATCAGCACTTATTAGCTATAACGGCTAAAGAGAACTCCCCTGCTGGGAGGCAGTATACCTGTAAATATCAAAAGTGTACAAAGAGCAAGGATGGTTCTTCCATTCCCTGGGTATGAAGATTCTGGAGATGAGCAAGCTTCATCACTCCCCCTGACTTTTTATGCTGCCCTTGACTCCTCTGGAGTCCCCCAGACTATGCTTTTACTGAAGGATGAATTACTTCTCCAGTTTACAGGCTCCTTTTAACATTAAACATTCCAGTTTTCCCAAAACACAACTGGACTTATGGTTATTTTACATCCTCACTTTCAGTTTGTACACACCTTTCACTATTTGTGCAGCCCACAGAAGGTATGAGGGGGCAGAAAATGGACCCCTGGACGACCTGGAGTTGCTCACTCCTGTTCTTGAGGCAGGGCTTATGTTGGAAACAGCAGCTTAGATTAGATGGAGTTTTGGTCACAACCAGCAAGGCTGTTCAAAATTTTATATATATACATTCTATACATTTTGGTTGGAATAACCATCAAATCTAGGATCTCAAATTTCTCTATAACACTGTCATTTCAGTTTTAGTTTGGTCTTAATCTGAATTAGGATTCTACAGTAGTATCATTAGGTAATTTTAGACTGCATGGTGTTGAGACTGGGCAGGAAGAGGCACATCTCACTCCAGAATGATCAGGTGAAGAGCGTGCTCCCATTTAGGACCACAAGCCACTGGTGGTTGAAACAGATATGCTGCTTTGGTCATTCTGCCCTCCTGTTCATTCTGTGGAGTGGGACCCTAGGCCTTTACTCCAGAGTCCTACCCTGATTGCTCAGTTGGGATCATCTGTGCTCATGATGAATTCTCAGCAGATTTTTCCATTTCATGAAAGAATTGTGGCTGTTCCCATCATTTTTTGTGTGTGGTCCAACCAACTGCAGAGAATTGAAACCCAGTTGCCAAGAAATGAAACTACAGAGGTGGCAGCTTTAGATTTGCCTTGGCACAGCTGGTGTCTTTTCTGCTTCTGTGGATTGAGTTTGTTTCTTCCCTTCCGCTCCTATATGTGTTAATGGTTTTGTTTTGGTTCTGCTTGCCAAGCTTGGAGACAGACAGAAACATCCTCCTTGTCTAGCAGCATGTGACCATGTGTCTGTTGCTAGCTCCTCTAAATTTAGGTCTGGATGAGATGCTAAACAAGAAAGCTAATTGGAAGAGAATCTCTGGAGTTCATAGAGGAGGAAGGAGATGCTGTCCTGGGCTACCGCCTTGTTTTGATCATAGGATGGTGATCTGACAAACAGGACTCAGATATGAACCAGTGACTTGTTCTTTCCTTCCCAAGCACACTGTGTAGTCATTTATAGATGGCTGTATAATGCAGTTACTGATGAGCATGAGGAAAGCAGAAGATTGCTTTAAAGGGGAAAAAAACCTTGATTCAAAGCTTGTTTCTCAATCCATGTTTTGTATGGACACAACTAAGATTTTTCAAGTGGCTATGATCATTACTATTTCATTACTTGGATGGAAGGTGCTGTAGGCTCTGTTTCTGAAGAACTGAAAAAAAAACATTTCTGAGTATTCCTTGCCCAAGAAAGCCCTATGGAATTCATGAGATCACCATAAGTTGACAGGTATCTTGAAGGCATATACACACATTATTCTGTTGGAAAATTTCAAGCAGTTCCTCTGAAGATGGCTCTTCACATAAATATAAGATGCGTCTTGATCAAAAATCAGTTTCCAAAACACATTTAAATGGACTTGCCTGGGGTATTTTGGATGCTCCTCTCTGTCAGTGCTGGTTAAACATTTGAACTGAGTTCATGGAAATGATTTAGCCATGGATGTTGTGCTACATCCAGTTAGAGCACCTTTTTAAATGCCTTGTGTGGCATAGTGGCTGGAGTTTGTTTGGGCAAGAAATGGGCCACCCAGCTACCGAGTCAGCCTCACCTACTTCACAGGGTTCTTTTGTGGATGTCATGAGGATGAGGGAAAAGGACTACATTTAAAATCTCTGCATTCTTTGGAGAAGGGTTGTGTGAAAGTCTCACAAATAAGAAACTTTGCTACTTGGAACAAGAATGCGTGATAGTGCTGTTGGGTGTGTCTTCACTTTGAGGGGCACATATATGGGGGAAAGGGAGTTTTTATTCATGCAAAATAGAAAAGGTGATTATTTCTTTCAATCATTTTTGATGAAGAGGTGTGTAAATTTCTCAGTAGTGCAAGGCCCTTCACTGAGCACAGGATGAAAGGGCAGGCATTGCCAACTGTATGGAGAGCTGTCATTGTTGCTGCTGTTCATTTACGAGTGTCAGCTTTGACATGTGAATGAGACATTCCAAAACACCTTGTTATTAACAGCCCTGCTCAGATCTTGCAGACTCAGGGCCCTGGCTTGCTTGGTTGAGTCTATCTACCTGGAATGTGGTCTTCCTCTTTTCCTATTGCCTTCCTCCTTACCAAGTGTTATTGTCATTTCTGTTGAACTATGTAATTTCATAATATATCTGACGTATGACATACTCAGTTTAATAATTTTGGCTTCTTGGGAGAGTTCAGGCTTGATTTGCTATCAGATCCATTTGTTTGCAGTCTGTGGTATCCATAGAACTTATAGCACTGTATGGAGAAGCAGTGCTAGTGACAGGAATCTTCAAAGTGGCTTTCCAGACTCCAGGACACACTTTTAATAAACAGCACCAAAGAATCATACCTGCCCCTGGGATTACCCAAAGGGAGGATGTCATTATAAAGGATAATGGAGATGGCTATTGGATATACATAGACACAGATAGTTTGAATTCCTTTTTAGTTCTTTTTGTACTTTCTTGCCTTCTGGGCTGTAGTCTTAGTTGCTAAGTGTGTTGAGGAGTTCCTGGTTCTGTTAACCGATGCGTAACAGAAAAACATTCAGTCAGTGCAGTACTTCCAGTAAGACCTGTTGAGCCATTGCTACACTGCTGTAAAGAAGACAGTAGTCCCTTGTCAGCAAAAGTAGATGGTAATCCGGTTGCCTCTTGTCTTCTAGTGTAAACATACATGTTGCAGAATTTAAGATGGCTGGAAGCTGCTCCTGGTTTTACCCTTTTCTCTCAGAGTTTAAAGAACAGGAGACAATGGTCAGAAAATGCTTTTAAAGAATTGAATGACTCAGAAGCGAGAAAGCTGTAAAATTTAGCTTAAAATGTGACAACATATTCAGTTCTGGGGTCATCAGAAGGAGTGTTTACTGGTATGGCCAAGAGCATGCCAACCATACATCTGTGTTTCGCACCTTTTAACTGTTAAATAGAAAGTGTGAGCAATGGTTAAACAAGCTGAAAGTGAAGAATTGCTGAGGTTGACTGTGTTTGCTCTCCTTCCCAATTCTCCCATGCTGCATTGCTGTAAACTTCTTGGTTCAGTAGATGAGACAAAGCATCCCTGAGGCATTAGTGGTCTGGATTTTGTATTGTGGTTTACACTGGAGTAGCACTGCGCTCTCTGCTTTGTCGACTGGTAGCACAAAGCTGAAAAGTTTGACCTCCACCAGTTTGTGTAATGGCATGGACTGATAAGAGTGTGTCTGTCTCTAGCTGTGCAAATCTTATTAAGATATTCTTTTTCTTCAGAGAATAGCTCTGTTAGTCTGGATCAGTGTGCAAAGGGTTCTCCATGCATATGGTGAAGTAGACATGCTAGCCTTCCACACTAGACTGTTATAGAACTGTTATTCAACTGTCAACATCCTATGGAATCCTGGGGTTTGCAGTTAAAGATCCCTCCCTAAACCACAAACCCCAGGATTCCATAGGATAGTGAAAGTGGAATAATAGCGCTGTAGCAGTCTAGTGCAGAAATGGCCTAAGTCTATGGAAGCTTGTGCTACAAACATCTTTCTCTCAGTCTCAAAGGTGCTACAAGATCTCTTAGTGTTCTATTTTATGACAGTCTGCAATGTAGAACAAAATTGTAACAAGAAAGGTGTTAGTATGCAACTCTGTGTGTTTTGTGCGTTTCTCTCTCCCCCTCCTTTCTGTCTAGCCTAATGTAAAAATAGGCAACATCCCAAGACATTTTGCAAGGCAACCAAATGACTCAGCTCTACTGTGCTTGTTCTAAAGAATGTTGTTTCTAGCATCCCCATAAAATGTGTGGGTGTACATGCCTTAAGTATGTCTGAAAAAAGAGGTGAAAAGTTAAAAACACTTACTCATCCTAAAATCATCTTCCCATCTCCACTGTTAACTCTAATACCCCCTTCTCTCTGTCTCTGTCTCTGAAGAATAATCTAGATAAGGATGAGCATTCTCTTTACCATACACTGTGCCTCTTCTGTGTCATTGAAATACCCTGCTTAATCTGTTGACTTTGTAGGTGTGATTGTTCGAAATACCACTTTGATCTAAGGGCTTAGAGTAAGGTTCCACCTTCTGTTCAATGTGAGAATTGCTAGCAGCTGAAGTAATCTGGCACCAGACAGTTGGCAGTGTAACTAATTCTCTTCCCCCTCTGTCCCTTCTTGTGGCTAAGTTCCATTGGAAGAAATTAACATCAGTACAGTAACATCAGTACAATCACATGGGGTTCCACTGGGCAAGGAAAATTTGGGTCTCTTTGTATTTCTGCACGTCATGAACTCTTTGAACCCGTATGCTTTCTCACTGCTGATAATTCTGTTGTTGTTTTGTGCCTTCAGGTTATTTCCAGCTTATGGCCGCCCTAAGGCAAACCCGACACAGGGTTTCTTGGACAGATTTGTTCAGAAGGGGTTTGCCTTTGTGTTCATCTGAGGCTCAGAGAATGTGACTTCCCAAGGTCACCCAGTGGGTTTCCCTGTCTGAGCTGGTATCCAAACCTTGGTCTCCAGAGTCATAGTCCAATGCTCTCACACTGGCTGTTTGCTGATAATACTGGACGTAGTTAATATATACATTTTCACATTTGGGTGTAAAACATCATAGCTGTACAAATTGTAAACTGCACACAACAAAAAACAGACATGTATTTGGAAATGCTTTGTATGTTTTTATGTCCCTTCAAGTCACCTGTCAACTTATTGGCAGCTCCATGAATTTCATAGGGATTTCTTAGGCAAGGAATACTCAGAGGTGGTTTTGCAGGTTCTTTCCTCTGAAATGTAGGCTACAGCATCTGGTATATTTATTCATTAAGGAGCTAGGATTGGTTGGGAGGGTCCCTTTGATAAATGTACTATGAAGAACATACTCAGTTCACTTTAGTTCACTTTTTATTATTTCCCAATAACTCCTGAGCATTGGCTATTCTGGCTGAGGCTTATAGGATTTGTTGTCCAATACATCTGAAGGGTACCAGGTAGCCTTACCGGCATTGGTTGATCTCCGCCCAGCAGGCAGTTGTGTGAAAGTCAGTTTGCTGTTCATTGGAAAAGGTTACCCCTCTGTCCATTTTGCTTCCACCCCATTGTATTTGTGCTTTTGCCTCCTCTTCATTTGCTTTAGACTCTTTGGCATCTGTATGAAGTCAGACCAAAGGCCATATGGAGCCCTTAGACTGCCAATGCATGGAAATTAGACCAAAGGCTAACATGCAGCCTTTAAGATTTCTCACTCCTGATTGTATAGGAACATTCATGAAAATATTAATTGGTTAGTTTTAGCCCCTTGATTAACAGCACTTAGTCAATGACTTTTTGGCAGACGTTGAGATTCTTATTTGTTGTAGCATTTAGTACTTACTAATCTGATTTGAAATTTTGTGATATATCTGGCATATGGAGCAACCTTAGACAGAGTTAAGATTTCTGGCACAACAAGCCCAGTGTATCATTCTTGCAGTAGCTGTCCAGCTTGCAGCAGGTTGGCAAGAACTTCAGGCTTTCCACCTTTTAATCAGAGATGTGGGAGGTTGAATCTAGAATGCTGCATGCAGAGTAAAGACACACATAGACCTTAGAAACAAGTTATCTAAGATTGCAGTCCAATGCCAATTTACTAGGGAGCAGGAGTATCTTGTGGTTTTGTTGCCACAGAGCAGTTAATGTGCTCTCAGTTTTATGGTTACTCCAATTTGTATGGCTGCTGTCCTGGTGCTGAACTTCTGTCTGCATTTGGCTTCATCACCTGGATGGCTGCTTGGAGTAGGCCTCATTTATTTCAATTGGGGCTTCCATCTGACTCGGCATATAAATGAGAATACACTTTTAGCTATTTCCCTTCAAAATAATGAAAGCTAAGAAGCAACAATTCTTGAAATAACTTGACTATCACAGGTTGAAAACAGAAGGACTGGGCAAAAAATCCAAATGTGACTAGAAATAAGATACTTTCGTCTATCCTCTGCTCATCATGGACTGTTGTCTGGAGTTACTTCTTTCTTTTCGTCCAGCTGCTTGACCATAAATAATGACTTGAAAAAGCAGCTTTTGCCTCAGATGCTGCGTGCTCCATAGAAAGGGCAAGTAAGTGTGTGTGTGTGTGTTTTAATTGCATGCTTTGGCTAGCCCAAGTCTATTGTGTATGCTTTTCAAATTAATTCATTCCATAAATCATCTGGCTTTCTTGCACAGATCAAGGGCAGCAGGCCGAATTTTTCCAGGGTCTCTGATAGACCATTATATGTCAGCACTTCCATAATTACTAGCCTGCTAATCCACGCTCTGCGCCACAGTGGCTGAATCTCAGGGTGTTAACACATTCCATTTCTTGAAATTGTTTGCTTTTTTTTTTAAAAAAGAAGTGTGTGGAGATAGATACATTTTAAGAAATTTTGTTTCATTTGAACACAAAAGATCTGTGAAGAAAACAGAGAAGAGAGAAAAAGCTTTTAGGATAACAAAATTTTAAAAAGCTAGAAAGGGAATCTGATATTGTCTGATATTGTTTAGGTTCAGTTACTCATGGCAGACCTTCTGAAATGAGCAGCATTTAATTTTGTCGTAATTAACTGAAGCTGTAGTGATTTCAGTGGTCTGCTCCAGCTGATTTAGATTTGATCCATTCCATGTGTGTGTCCTTTTTTTGTCACATAATTCATTTATATCCCTGTTTTCTTTCATAATGGGACACATAGCAGTATATAGAAGGTTCCTAGGTGATCTCCCAGGTAGTGGTCAGCTCAAGATTTAGCTTTTGTTTCATATCCCTCAGTGTATTTTCTGGAACTAGGTCTGATTTCCTAGGTGCTTATTATCTTAAAGACATATTTTAACATCCTTGAATGCGGAAGGAGTTTCACAAAGGAGAAATCCCTTAAAGAAATTAGCTGAGAAGAGCTTAATTTTATGACAGAAACTGTAATAAGTAACAAGAATGTTTATTTACATAGTGCATTCTGTATTGCATAGGAGGAAGAGCTGTGCATGGCACTGAAGCCCTACCTCTGTCAATGGAAATTTTGCTCAGTTTCCAGATCCTTTCCTTCTGGCATCTGCCCAAATTTGGTCCCATTGTCTGTACTCTTTGAAAAACCATCTTCATAGCCTGGAACTTGAAATGAATGTTGAAATCATCCCTGTGGCTTCCAGTGATGTAGTTAATCTGTTCTGAGTTTTACTCTAAAGTTTGAAGGAGTCTTGCAAGTTGCTGAGCCTGTTTGGGGATAAAGTTGAGCTTACTGGACATCCCCTTTAAAGTTTGGAATAAAACCCAGACTTGCTGCCCCACTGACATGGGGCCATCAGCTGCTAGTGGCTGAGTTTCCCCTGGGGCTAGATTTTGTACTGAATAAACTTACAGAGTTGCACACCATCATAATCATTTATCTACTGTTAAGTCTTGGTTGAGACGTATTCGAAGGAGACACTGACTAGAAAACAAATTGAAGACCTTTGTATGTTGTTCTGCTATTCTGTGTGAGATGACACTTTTGGCAAATGACCTATACATGTAGAATATAGATCTTCTCTTCACAATTTCATATCCACTTTGTCATTTGGACGACACGTAAAGTGTCTTATTCAGCAACCAGGCCTGTGGGTGTGGTGTCTTACAACATCTCACCATCATCTCTCTTCTTCCACTCCAGTGCACAGACAGATACAGAATTAAATTGTGAGACAGGCCAAGCTGCAGCAGCTAAGACTGCCTATGGAAACTGAATCTGATACACCAGTGACAGTCACCCTGATTTGAAGACTGCCTCGTGCAATCCATTAATGCATTGGGGCGAGGGCAGAATAAAGCCAGACTAACTAAACCCAGCACCCACTTCCCATAGGTAAAGCACAGGCGTCTGCAAAAAGACAGTTCTGGGTGTATGTTGTGTGACCTAAAGCACAAATGGAATCTGGAAAGTGGCATGAGTATGTAAAAGCCACTAGATTAGTTGAAGGGTAGTATTTAAGCCCATTGGGGCTTTGAGATCTTGAGAGAAGACCCTTCTCTTAGTCCTACCACTCTAAGAGGTGCACTGGATGAGGATGTGAGGAGAGGAGGCCTTTGTGGTAGCTGCTCTCATGCTTTAGAACTTCCTTCCTGTTAAGACAGCCTCCTTCCCTGTTTTTTCACAGCAGGAAAAGAGCTTTTTATTCAGGTGGCCAGTTGGTAAGTGACCACTTGCTGAAGCAAGAGCTTTTAGTGAGAGGGGGTTCTACTTTTTGCAGTTCGTTATTAAGCTGCTTTGAATTCAGATATGTTTTACAGTTGGGCCTCCGCGTTCACTAGGGTTAGAGGTGCAGGTCCCTCACAAAGGTGGAAAAATTGCAAATATCAAAGTGGGTGTGAGAAGGGGGCTGAGTCATGGTGGGGAGAGTGGGCTCCTAGAGTCCAAACCAGGTTAGGAAAAGGAGAGGGAAGGGAGGGTGGGTTGGGATCGTGACCTTGTACTTCCTCTCTCACCCCATCTCCTTCCTTAAGTGGTAATGGTGGGTGTCAGGAGAGGGTTTATGGTGCTGAGAAATTGAGCTGCAGTTCATTTTTAGGCAGCTGGTGGAGGAGGACCAGTGTGTGGGTTTTTAAAGAACTGCACAGCCTGATTAGAGTTGCTGAGAGGGACGGTTCCCCTGGAAAAGAAGCACTCAAGGTGAAGGGGGCTGCGGTTGAAGAAATTTGCAAATAATCAAACCTATAAAAATCAAACCTGCAAATATGGAGGGCCAACTGTAGTATTATAACTTCATTGTGTTTTGATTTCATAACATCCTCTGTTTTTGTCTGTGCTGGTAGTTAATCTTTATTCTGAGCTACCCTGAGTCCCAGTTTTGGGAGAAAGGGGTGAGTTATAAATCAAATGAGTGAATTAATAAATACCTATTTGCGCTCATAAACTGATACAATTCTAGTTGCCTCTTCCCTCTGACTTCATTTTTTCTTTCTTCTCCTCCACTGGTGATGATCAGCTTTGAGGGGGGTGTGTGTGTTTTTCCTTGTTCTCCTTTTGCGCATGTTTTATCCTGTCAAGGGACATGTGGCATTCTCATAGTGTCTTTCACCTGCTGGGTTCTTGTCCTAACCGCTCCTTGTTCCAAAGAAGTCTGGCCCCTCTCCTTTCCCCCTCTGCTATGGCACGTGGACCTCTCTTATTCTCCCCCCCCCACCATCTCTACAGACTTCTCTGTGAGGGCGAGAAATTCAGTCCTCTGGTTGAACAGCTGCTCCCAGTGATGGATGTGACTTCTCAGATGCTGAGCTGGCTGCCCTCCCTTATTTTGATGCAAATCTCCTTTGGCGTCTTGAAAAGAGGGATTAGCAAGGGGGTCATGTAGGCTGGGGGACTCTGCTCGGTGTGTCTTTGCCGCCTTCCCTCCCTCCCCTGTGCCACTCCATGAGCAGCAAGTTTTGTTTTCTCTTATTGTTTACTCACTGGATCCTCTGGCCTTGTGTAGGATTTGAATGCCTTCATTGTCCTGACCTGCTGCCAGAAGCAAGCCAATCTTTGGCTCTCTACGCATGCAGTGCCATTTTTCCCCCTCTTTCTGTCCCCAGGAATCCAGATAATAACTTAATAGCTTCTCCCGTCTCTTTCTGAAGAAATGCTTTGTTGGAGAATGCACAGATGGAGAGGGCAAGAGAAGCTACTTATCCACAGGCTGTCCTATTACCACTTCTCCAAAATCGGGTGTTTTCCCAGGCAGGCGTGCACCAAGCCTGCATTGATTTCCAAAGCCTGCGTTTATTTACTTCCTTTTTTTTAAAAAAGAGAGACTCCCCCCCCCCCAGCAACCAACATCCCTGGGGGACTTGGCACACAATAGAGAAAGAAAACCCGTGGCATCTGCACTTAAATTATGGCTGGGGGTGGAGTGGAGTGGGATGTTCAGGGTTGCTGCAGGCCCACGTGTGTGCAGTGTGCCAGCACCCTGTCTACAGCAGCTGGCCTGTATGAATTGCTGATGCAGTTTGGATTTCTTTCCTAATTGCTCAGAGGAGTCTAAGCTGTGTTGATATGTGTACATATTTGTATATGTGGGAATGCATACAAAGCACTAGCAGCCATGATGGCTAGTAGATTTGGGGAGGTTACTATTAATGAGAAGTTAAGAAAGAAAGTGCAGAAACAGGGCTCCAGTTGAGTATTAAGAAGACAAAAAATAACGACCACAGATAATTTATATAACTTTAAAATGGATAATAAAGACATTGACATAGCAAAAGATATTGTGTTCAGTCATTAATCAAAATGGAGACTGTAGTTAAGAAATCAGAAGAAGGCTAAGACTTGAAACGGTAGCTATTTATCTTTAAATACCAAAGTCAGAATCATTCATGCCATAATATTTCCAATTTCTGTGTATGAATGTGTGAGAGCCAACATGCTGTAGTGATACGATTCTGGAGACCAGGGTTCAAATCCCTACTCAGCTATAGAAATCCACTGCGTGACTTTGGGAAGCTGCATGCTTTTAGCCTCAGAGGAAGGCAAAGGCAAAGCAACCTTTAAACAAATCGTGCCAAGAAAAGGTTCACTGCAATAACTCAGAAACGACTTGAAGACACACAACATGTGTAGGTATGGAACTTGGGACAGTGAAGAAAGCTGATGGGAAGAGTCTCAACTCATTTGAAATGTGGTGCTGGAAGAGAGTTCTGTGGTTGTCCTGAAGTGCTAAATAGACAAATATATGGGCCCCAAAGCAAATCAAGCCTGAACTCTCAGTAGAGGCCAAGATGACTAAGCTGAGCCTATTGTACTTTGGATGTATCATGAAACGATATCATTCTTTGGAAAGGACAATATGCTGATTGCCAGTGGATCGTCAGGATTTCAAACTGAGACTTTTGTAGCCCAACCTGGAGATGCCAGAGATTGAACCTGAGACTTTCATCACTTAGTTACAACTTTGCCCCCTTGTTTAAAATTTTAATGCATTGCATCTCGTTTTAATTTTAATGCAGTTAAAACTTGAATGTAGTTAACTTTAATGCAGTCTGCTGTTAACTTTAATGTAGTGCCTTTCATTTGATCTTCAGATGATGAAAATCACTGGATGCTATGATAGATCAAGGACATACAGCGCAGCTTGGGATGAACACCGCTTGGGCTATAGACATGGGAGATCATTCTCCTTCCAATTTTGGACTTTAGTTTTAATCTCTGGTGATTTTCCTTGTTTGTTTGTTTGTTTTGTGCTCCTGTTCTTGTGCTGTTGTTCACATCTTTATAGGATAGACTTGTACAGAGGCTTGCCCACTTACTGCTTTAAGTTTGGAGTCAGTGTCCATACCTGGCATTTTAACTGAGAGATTTGAAGGCATTGGGATGGCTCCTTTTTGCTGTGTATTCAGACATCACACTGTAAAGAACTTAATTACTCACTAATTCTTCTTCCTTGCTCAAATGGCTGTGTCATGCTCACTGGTGTGGATGGAAAGTCATGAGATGTATCTGTAGAAATGAAAAGTGGAATCCTCTTGACCATGCAAAAAGTCAGTTTTGGTTCTGCTTGCATTTAAAGTAGAATATCCATCAGTCTGGAAAGAAAAACCTAGATGTGTAAGCATTAAATGGGACAGGTGTCATCTGGATTGCAGGAGCATGAAAAATAGGTCATGCGGGTGCTCCTTATCATACAGTCAGTGTCAGCATGCCTTCAGACCAGGATCTTGGAAAATGATGGCCTCCCGTGGAAGCAGAGGGGAGGGAATGTGATTGTGGAAGGTGCATGGGAAGTAGAATCTCAGTAGTAGCCTAGTTGCAGAGAGTGGGTCACAGAAAGAAATGTTAAAATCAGAGCTTGCACTCAAGGCCCTTCACTGCTGCTACTGCTGCTGCGTGCACCTTCAAGTCAACTCCAACTTATAGCAACCTTGTTATAGAATTTGGCCAGATTTATTTAGAGAGGTTTGCTATTGCCTCCTCTGTGTCTGAGAAAGTGCAATTTACCCAAAGTCACCCAGTGCATTTCCGTGGCTGAGCAGTGATTTGAATCCTGGTTTCCCATAGTGTTAGTCCAATGCTCAGATTGCTACACTACGCTGACCTCAGTGAGGTCATAATAAAAGATGGTGTGTGTGTGTGTGTGTGTGTGTGTGTGTGTGTGTGTGTATTCATGTGCTATTACTGAGTTGCAGGCTCTGAAAATTCATTTACCAGGCTGTAACTCAAAAGTGGGAAATGTAGCTGGACTGCAATTCCAAGCATTCATCACCCTTAGTGAGGCTGGCTATGGCTGCTGGGAGTTGCAGTCCAATAACATCTGGAGAGCAGCATGATTTCTACCCCTTCTCTAAGTGCATAGCTGTAAATTTGAAGGTTTTGTTTAGAGAGAGTTCATTTGGAAGTAACAAAACAGTGTTTCTTTGTGAGACAATAAAGAGGAATGTTGTAAGAACTTTTTTTGCATCTTTTCTCTGAGTTAGATTTTTTTAGTGATCCTAACAATACCAGAGTCCTCTTATGCTGTTTGTTGAATATGAGAGCTGATCCAAAGTCACATGGAGGGTTCATGCTGAAAATACTATCAGCAGTGAAGAATTTAGCACTTCTGCATTTCTTGTTTGCTTTTGTAAAGCGCTGAAACGCTTCCTTGGTTAAGCCCAACCAGTGACGCTAAGCTTGGATTATGTTAACTAGTGCCACCCATGGACTTTGGAAATTCAAAAGAGAACAATGTTGGTATTGGAGGTTGTTTACGCAGTTGGGTGTATTGGGAGCAAGATGTCTTAAGTCTAGTTGGTTTGCATAAGCTTGGGCAATACCATTGCTGCCCATGCAAATCTGTGCATATGAAATGACATGTTAAAGTTGTGATTTAAATATAACATTCTAGAAGAGTTTACCGGTAGATAAATTGGATGGGTGAAAAAAGTTACAAGGAGATTCTTGGAGCCTCTCAAATAGCACAGTTATCTTCTCCGTCATATAAAAAGTTCAGAGTTCAGGTTTCATTAATGCTTGTCTTGGACCCATGTGGTTGCGGGTATCTTTAGGAGAGTCCATTCTGAGGATATTCTGACATTCAGAGCCCACCTTGTTGAGCACAAAGGAGAAGACATTCTCCTGTGTTGCTTCCAGATTTGGAAGTAGAGTTGGGCTCAGTTGCCAATTTTGCTGCTCTAGGGAGGATCTGAATTCTTATTTCTCCACTCTGGCCTCTAAAACTGTTTTCTTTGTAGTGATGATTTTAATATTCCCATTTAAAATTGTTTTAGAAGTTTGTTATGTATGTTAGCTTCCCCAAGCAGTGCTTTTAGTGGGAAAATGCAGTGAATAAGAAAAATAATAGAAATGGAAACCCACAGCATGACCTGAGCCAGAGAACAAAGAGATGTGAATGTAATTCCCTACACATGTGGACAAAAATGTGTAATTCAGGATAAGAGCTCCACAGCAGCATCCAAATATGCACACCTGCATGGGTTTTAGATGATTTTAAACTGCTTTAATCATCTTTTTTAACCCTGTAAAATCTTTAATATGCTTGTGCTCTGTTTAAATTATTCCAATGGGTTTAAATTGGTTTTATTGTATAACACCCTGAGATTCTTAGATAAAGAGGGGAATAATAAAATAATACAGTGGTCTGATTCAATCAAGAGAGCCATGGCCCTGAGTTTTCAAGACAAGACCAGTGCTGTGAAAACAGAGTCTCTTGGTGGTTTCTCATTGTCTCGTTGGGTCTCACTGGGTTGTCACTAGTCAAAGCAGGCTTGTTGGCACATAGAAACAACAAATGCTTCAATGTCATCATTGTTGTTATTAAAGAAATTTGATGTAGTGGAATTACTCATGTCACCTCTTGATCCAAGCTGTTGAATTCCACATAGGTACTTAAGACTTGTGGCACCATAATGACCAACTGATTTATTATGCTGCAAGCTTCTCCCAGTAAATAATCTGGTAGACAGACTTGGATGCAAACTATAGTGCTATGACTTTGGAGTGTCTAGAGCAAGTCCTTGTTATCTGGTGTAGGCACAGCTTTCCGATTATCACATATTAATAAAACTTATACAGGCATCTTCATTGATTCCAGTGGGACAAGGATGCTCATGAACTACTGCTCTCAGAAAATATTTCCTAAATTGTTCTCCTTACTCTTTTATTTTCTCAGGAAAACATGCCCCAGACTCCTCCCTTTGCTGCTATGTTCGATAGCAGTGGCTACAACCGGAACTTGTATCAGTCAAAAGAGGACAGCTGTGAAGGACTGTGTTACCATGACAACAATTTGCTGTCGGGATCTTTGGAAGCCCTCATCCAGCACTTAGTGCCCACTGTTGATTATTACCCTGATGTAAGTCTGCTCCATTTGCAAATTAAATTGGCTTGGCCTACTGGGCATCTGAATAGGAAGAAGCAAGGGGCAGCAAGGGGCAGCAAGGTGTGTTGCAATTATTGTGAAGAAAGGCTTCACCTGTAGGGAAGATGAATAGCTACCAACCAGTCACAGTCTTAAACTGTGTTTTCTTGTCAAGGAATTCAACATCTCTTAAACTGGGCCACAGAGTGCTCTTTGCTGTATTTTCCTGTTTGCTAATCCCCTGAGGCATTCAGCAGTGTTGAATTCTAACAAACCTGGTCAAGAAAAGATTACAAAAGGGCTGTCCCATGTAGAGCTGCCTCCTTTCTCTTGGCCCAGCTACACTCAGTTGTTTGAGATTTGGTAGACATTCAGATCATTGAGATTCAGGAGTAAAGTCATGCTGCATGAAGGTGGCATACTAAGTCAGTTTTGCCCAGCCCAAAACTGAAGATGGGCTTGTTTTCTTCCCAACCAGCTTAGAAGCAGTTGCAGATACCAGAAAAGCGATTTCCCCCCACCCCAAACTCTCCACCAAGAGTAGATAGAATTGGGAAGGATGATATTTCAAAACAGGTGGCAAGGGCACGTGTGCAAGTAAGTTATTCTTCTCTGCATGCCTCCAGGATAATATCCAAAGAGAAGAATTGCACATCTTCCTTCCCCTTGATGTAGAAATTCAAGAGCTTTGCCCTTGTTGCCTGGGTGCTGTCAAACAGAGGAAGAGCTTCGTGATTTCTTTTGAGAGGAGACGTAGAATGGCTCCATTTCTTGAATTTAGAGAAACGCATATGTAAGAGAATACAAGAGAGGCTGAGGATCCTATGTACCTCTTCTGCTTCAGCACTGCAGATTACCAGGTGTGCAGGATCAGTGTGAGTGGGTTTGTGTGCTCCATTGGTCAGTTTGGCTGCCAAGAGGAGCCAAGGATCCCTTGGAACTCTGTGTATGTACTTCTCTTCCCTTCCCTGAAGTGGGAAGGAGGGGTGCTTTGGCCATATGAATGGTCTTCCAAACTCCACAGCATGTGTAAGTGTAGTGCCTAGCTTTGCTTGTTATATATTGTGGTCAAGATTATAAAGCCTAACAGGTAGACAGTCTTGCTGGAGGATCAGTTGTCCTGGGGAGCTTTTTGGTTGCTTAGTTGCTAATGCACATGACGAGACAAGAGGTACTAGTCTTGTGTCCAGCTTGTGTCCAGCTTGTGTCTGTAGGCATCAGGTTGGCCACTGTGAAAATAGAATGCTGGACTAGGTAGGCCTTTGGTCTGATCCAGCATAGCTACCCTTGTTATTTGACCACTTCTGGTGTATTAAGATCTATTGTTTAGATACAAAATGACACACACATATAATAAAGCAAGACTACTTTAAAAGGCCCTTTGACTTGCAAAATGATTTGCACCTGGAGAGCAAGCCACCTGAGAATTCTTCCTATCTTTTAACGTTCCATGAAATTCCCAGAGAGAAATTGCCAACCTCTCTCACTGCACCCACTACCAACTTAACTCTCTTTCCTCCCAAGTTTTCTGACATACCCAGAATGCTTGGGAAGAAGCAAAGATTTCTTACACTTGTATTGGGTGGATTGTGGAAAAGGGGAAAAAAATTGGGTCAAAATCTTCGCTGCTTCTTATGTTCTCCAAAGAGCAGAAGAAGAATGTGCTCAGGACAGGGACTGTTGGCTCTTATGCAGTTTTCTACCTTGAGAGCAAGACCCCTTTGTTACTTATTTGTGGATGACCTCGGGATGACTAGCTACCAGAATCCATGTGCAAAACATGTATGTATACCCCTCACATGTTATGAAGCACGTATTCTGTGTGTAATCATGCATGGGAATTATATCCATGAGGAATAGCACTGGGGGACATGTGGCCCTCCAGATATTATTGAATTGCAACTCCCATCACTAGCCAGCATAACTGTGTAATTAATTTGTTTATATCCATCCAGAGTACTTGTTACATGTAACTTGAGAATAGGAGTCATCTCCCAGTTTCCCCGCTTTGATCAGAGTTGTCAGTCTTGCTGAGTAAAATCTCTGAATATAAGTATTACATACCTGACGCTTTTGACATTCATTATTCAGATAAATAAACTTGCTTTGTTATGACTTCAAAACACTCCCCACCGCCTTTCATGGCTGATTCACGTTGGTGTATTGAAGCTGTGTAATAAACTGAATGACACCCTTGTTGAATACTCACATGGCTACGACAAACTCTTGAAACCTGTTGGAATTTTCCATCCTGTGACTGACTTGCTGGTGGTAACAGAACAACAAAAGTTCCATCCTGGAAAGTTGCAGAAGGAGTTATATTATACCAGGCTTCTGCAAAGTTGTGTTTTCCAGATGTTCCCAGCATACCCAACAGGCTCACGTATTTGAAAGATGTCAAGTTAGAGAAGGCTGTAGACCACTCTCTCGTCTCCATTTGTACCATCAGGCAAAAGTGATATATGAAAGATAATTTGAAGAATTGAAAATATGAAATTTGGCATAATGATTCCTAAACAAGCTGCTGTGGAATCCATTTGTTGGTTGCAGGGACTTTTGGTTGGGCTATCTAACTGCTGGTGGACTTGTTCAGTGTAGCAAAGAGCAGCATGTTTGATTTTGATCTGGAAGCCTTAGCTATGGCAGTGGTGGGCAGGATGCAATCCTCCACATGTTACTGAACTGCAGACCAATCAGTTGTGCTAGCTAAGACTGATGGAAAATGCAGTCGAATGACATCCAGAGAACCACAAATTGAAAAAAAAACTTGTATAGATTGAGCTTTCAGAGAATACTTTAGATAGAAATTGCAGTATAGATTTTACGCTGAGAAGTGAAATTGAAATACAAAGTCAAAGTGTTGATGGGTCTATTTCATTAAAGGTTAGGTATGATTAGTTTTACACTGAAGAAGTGGCTGCTCTTTACACATCATATTAGTCTAGTTTCTTGTTCAGTATTACTACTGATTAACATTTGGTACTAAAATAGGGCGCCAGATGCTCTAATACAGAAACACTGTGTTTCCTCTGTAGGTGTGCCTGTGTTGAAATCTAAAGCTCTAATCCCAATTGCTAATTCTGAAGAAGTTCTGAAATTGCATAGCAAGCAGTTCTTAGGTACTGAATACCTGCTATTATTCTGTTGCACAAGGATTGTCAGCACTCAGCTTGGTGAGGTGCCCTGCCCTGTCTGTTCTTCTAGCCTTGCTTAACTAGAACGTGATGTATCCCACAGTGGAGTCTGAAAACTATGACGTTTGGTGCTATTAAACTTTAATGCTTGCCTCTGCAGTATTGGGTGCTCTCCTAAGATAATGCTACAAATTGTCCTCCCCTTGATAAAACATGAACACATATCTGGTCTCAGTGAAGTAAGAAGTGTCTCTTGTCTTTCTTTCTTACCCGCAGAGGACATATATATTTACCTTCCTGCTCAGCTCTCGGCTTTTTGTTCATCCATATGAATTAATGGCAAAAGTTTGCCATCTGTGTACTGAACAGCAGAGGCTGGATGAACCTGCTGCTGATAAAGTAAGTGACCTGTCCGATCAATGTAATTTAGTTTTGTATTATGATGGATTACAAGAGAAAGACATACTGCAAACTAAGAGTGCCCTGATATTTTGGCCCTTAACTCTGGATTTATTGAGACTAGGTGTAATTGGTTAGTTACATATATATTTTGCCATTCCTCTAGAGACTTCAAAGTATTATATGTGGTTCTCCCACTCCTTTCCTATCATCACAACAACCCCTCTGAAAACACCTGGTGTTTCTTGATTGTCTGCCATTCAAGTACTAAGCAGGTTTGACCTTGCTTAGCTCTGATGCCTTCAGCATATTAGGCATCTTTGCGTTAACTGTGCCACATTAAAGTTCACATTACTGTGAATTTTTACTATATTAGATTCATTCCTTCTCTGTCTTTCTCTTTCCAGAGCCGGCTACGGAAAATTGCCCCCAAAATCTTGCAGTTGTTAACGGAATGGACTGAGACCTTTCCGTATGATTTTCGAGATGAACGAATGATGAGGAATTTAAAGGACTTGGCTCACCAAATAGCCAGTGGGGATGAGGTGAGTCTCTTGAGCTGGCACTGGAATTCTGATGTTTCAGAATATTTCAGTCTGAGCAGATTTCTCGCAGCTATAGGGCATTTTCACACAGGTGATTTACAAGGGCTCTTTAGAGCTATTTTTGTACCAATATGAATGATATTATGGAAGGGGAGCCTGAGGTGTGTTTTTTAACTCTTACAACTGAATGATGTATGCAGGAAATGTAAAAATTAATTTAACAAGTCAGGTGGGAGAAGATTTTTTTAAAAAACCCATCAATCTAACACTATGTTAGATTCTGAGGAAAAAGTGATAATCTGTTGGAGCCATCCTTCATTCTGTATTCCTCTGTAAAGAGGAGCTGTGTGTAAAGAGAGCTGTAAAGGGAAATAACTCCTGAAAAGAATAATGCATTTGAACCCTAAGTATCAGAAATATACCAAACATGACTCTTTGATCATTTGCAATGCAGAAGAAGGGCTGTCTTTATCCAGCCATATCCTGGCTATACACCTCACATTCTTGAGCTCACTTATGTAACTTCTTTGTCCCCATGCCTCTAGTCTGTCTGTTCAATCCCCAATATCTTTCTGAAATCCCTTTGGGCTTCCCCCTTTCTTCCATCTTTGCCTCCCCCTTCCATTCAACCCAGCTGCCTCCTTCCCCTTCTGCCAGCCACCTGTTCTCCAGCTGGTGCCTGTCAGCTAGCATGTGGATGCACAAATGCTTAGATTCATGCATGCATATATACTTTATATCCCACCTCATCTGTCATGCCTAAGATGGGATATTAATATTTAGGAGTATTTACAACTATTGTTTAATTTGTCACTTGAGTGTTTAGATCAGTACTGACTTTAAAGAAAAAGATCTTTGCAGAATAGAAATAAAAACTGTATGGGGGAAGGGCATGAAAAGCCTTCAAGAAGACCTTACTGCTTCCCAGTATGTACAAAGAGTGACCTGCATGAAGTGTTATGGCTGTGAACAACAGTGGCATATAAGGGGCTTCCCAACAGATAAATTGTTATGGAACCAGTTTATGTGAGAAGAAGAACTTTTGTGCTTTTAAATTATTTTACAAGCCTAGCAAATGAACTCTGATTAGCTCATAAATATTTGGAGACAGTGGCTAGAAAACTCTGAGCCTGAACCTGAAATAATTACACCAATAATATACAATCAGCTAAAAATTAACAGCATAGAAATGTTAAAAAGCAATCAAACCATCATAAAATTGAAAGTAGTTAAAACAATAACAATGAATAAAGGTTCAGCACATTGTACAAGGCCTGTTCCCCCTGAAAAATCAATTTTCAAAGAACTGCTGGAATAAAAATTGTTTTATCAGCCTTTGGAAAGATAATAAGGAAGGTGCCAGTCTAGCCTATCTGGGAAAGGAGTTTGAGACTGGGAGCAGCCACTGAGAAGAGATTCTCTCATATTGTCACCAAATGTACCTACAAGGATAGTATAAGACAGGTTGCTGCTCCACAACAAAAAGGTGCTTTATACAGCATTGGAAGAAAGCTCAGAAATGTTAATTTTCTTTGCACTATTTCTTCCAGAATCTGGGAGCTGTAGTCCAAAATACTAACTTCCTCAAGCTGTTTGGTCTTTCAGGCCCAGAATGAAGCACTCTGGCACAGTTTTGCAAAGCTTTGAAGAGAGATCTTTTCCAGCCTTCATTTTCTGAAGTACATGTAAATGAAACAGTGTACAGTTGGCCCTCTACATTCCCTGGGATTAGGGGCTCAGGACCTCTGCAAAAGTGGAAAAACAACAAATATCAAAATGTGTGTGCACGTGTGTGCGGGAAGGGGGCTGAGGCATCGTGGAGAGAGCAGGCACCCAAGTCCAAACTAGGTCAGGGAAGGGAGAGGGCAAAGGAGTGGGTTGGCATGGTGCCCTATGCTTCCTCTCTCTTGCTCATCTCCTTCTTTGGTTGTGGTGGGGGCACTGGGAGAGAAATTGGGCTGCGAGCTGTCCTTAGCTGGCCAGGGAGTGGTTGGTGGAGGAGGAAGACCAGAGGTGTTTTTTTATTTTTTATTTTTAATAAAGTTATAACAAACAATATTTAGATATAATCATTCTTTCTTTTTATAAATATATAAGAACCAGAAAGCAAAGAAATATATACAAATTTATATACCTATATACTTATAAATTTATATACCTATCTAACATCTAATTCTATTTCTATTTCTTCTTCTTCTATTGATCTTCTATCTTGATCTACATAAATAGATAGATAAATACATCATTTCCCTTTTTATATGACTTGCCATATAATTTTGAAAATATATTTTTCAATTCCCTTTTCCATATCTTTGCTTGTTTTCATTCTTTTCATGTTTCTTTCTGAATTGCCCATTTTCTTTGTATGTATTCTTTAATTGGTTTCAGTTCTTCTCTATTTTCCCCTGTTGTTTCACCCTCAAGTGTCATTGTCAAATCATCCATCATTATCATTTCTGATAATTTAACATCCCATTCCTTGATATCAGGTGTATGTTCATGCTTCCAGTACTTTGCATAAGTAATCCTTGCATTTGATACCATATATAGTATTATTCTCCAATATCTAATATGCTCTTTTTCTATTTGATGTAACATATTTAAAAGAAATATTTCAGGATGCAAAGGAATATTGATTTGTAATATTTCCAATATTTTCTTTTGAATGCTTTTCCAGTATCTTTTAACTTCAGGGCATGACCACCACATATGAAAAAATGTTCCTTCTTCTGTCTTACATTTCCAGCATTTACTGGAAATCTTGTACATTTTTCTTAATTGTGCTGGGTCTAAGAGGTGGTTTTTTAAAGGGCTGTGTGGCCTGATTGGAGTTGCCGAGAGGGAATGTTTCCCTGGAAAAGAAGGAGCTGGGAGGGGGGCAGAGGCTGGAGAAACTCGTAAACAATCAGATTTGTGAAAGTGAAACCCTCAAATGTGGAGGGCTGACAGTACATTTTTTCCTGTTTACCAATCCCCGCTTTTCTTCTCTTTCCCAATCATCTTTCCTTTATCAGGTTTTAGACTGTAAGCTCCTCAGGTCAGGGATCTGCCATTTCTCACTGTGTGAAAGTGCTGTACATACTGATGACATTACTCTAATTGCAGCTTCTGGAACCTTAGGCATGCTAGCCAGTTGCTATACCACTAAAAGTTATGGTATTTCCTGATGTTGCTTTGGGTCCCAGAGGATCATCTCTAATTCATACTCTGGGTTTTTAAAAGTAATTTGTTATAGTTGCAGGTCTGAGAATCAAAAAAGAAAAAAAAAAGGTACCTTTGTAATATTTTAAAAAGTAACTCTTTGCCTGCCTTTTCCCCCAGAGTAACTAAAATTAATCCCCTTTCCCCCCAAAGTAACTAAAATTAACCCCTTTTAATTCCTTTTAGCTACTTTCCTTTGAAAAAAGGACATTTGAATGCTGTAAGCAACTGGTTGTGAAACACACTTCTTTCCTTGTTATCACCCCAGCACACAAAGCAAGAGGTCTAAGGCAGCCACAGGGCTACACTGTACCTGCCCTGAGGTATATCCTTGATGACCAGGCGGTGTGGAATATCGAGGTGGTGAATCTTGATTCAGCTTCTGCCATCCCCAGTCACTTCGTTAGCAAGGGGTGGAGTGGCGGAGCCCGATGAAGACCTTATCCCAGTAATAATTTCGTAGTTGTGGGTGGGAAGTGAGCTTTCATTACATTCATTACATTAGATTTCTGTCTGTCTCTAAGTTATTGTGTGTTTGGCTTTCCCAATGGTTCCCATTCTGTACTTTTCAGAACACAATGTGTCAGTACGCTTCTGGGTGTCATAAATTGTTAGTTATATTGGATAGTAATTCTGTTGGAAGGGTAAATGCAGGCACTAGTGACCTTGTTTCTGTTGTGCTGCATTGCAGATCCCTGTAGGAGCACTGAAGTTCCTGAAAACACAGTTGCTTAGCAGATCTTTGTTCCCATTGCTACCCCAAGCGACGGAATGGTCAGCCATAATGGGTTTTTCCCTTGGCCTCATAATTTTCTTTAACTCCATTTTGTGTTGCATAAAATTAAGGAATCTGGGGGCATCTCAGAAGGATAGGTTAGCACCTAGAGGGTGAGCTTCAGTGTTCCATCTTCATCTGCAAAGTTTCAGGAAGGATTTAACATGTTATAGTTTTGCAGTTCATAGGCTCAAGTGAGAAGGCTACTCTTCTCTTTCTTTTCTAAAACATGCAAGTAGAGTGGGCCCTCTACTTTTGTGCGTTCAGTCACTCACAGATTCAATTATTTTGGGATTGTTTTATTTATTTAATTAATTTATTTAATTTTTTTTTTACCCTGTTTGCCCCACCCACATTAAAAATAGTTTCTCTCTAGCAGTCTCTTAAGTCCTTCAATGTCATTCTGTGGCTCACTTCCACTGGAAGCTGACCATAGAATTGCACTAGAATTGATTTCTAGAGAAGTGTTCTTACATGTTTTTTTTAAAAAAATCATTTTTTTTAATTTGCATTTTTCCATTTTCACAGAGATCTTGCATCCCTAGCCCTTGCAAAAGTAGAGGGCACAATCTTCCAACTCCATGATTCTATAATATAAAAATAAATAAGATTTTACCATATATTTTTTGCTGATATGCATGCATGTGTGCACACCATCTGTTAAGATTGCTTTTACTGAGGTGGAGATAACTAGGGAATAAATACACACACCCCCTATTAGTCAAAACTACAAAAAGTCCCATGCCACTAATAAATTTATTATGGTAATCTGCAAAAAAACAAAAAAAAACAACAACCTCATACTGTGGTAAATTTGTCAGTCTTTAAGGTACCATGGGACTTTTATTGTTACTTGTTTTCTGCAATAGATTAATGTGGCTACCCCTGGAAATGGTTGCAGTGGACAGCATTATCTTAGCACTGACCTTTACATGCTGACATGTCAAATTATGAGGTTGTGCCCAAAGAATCTGTGTCTGTAGCTGATCAAAGAGGCGTGCAGTGATAAGGGTACCCTTTGCCCCTAGGCTGTTTTTATGTATACGTCTCACTACTGAAAGCCATCTCTCATTATAGTCTCCCGAGCTGTCATGCATTCTCTTGGTGCCCTTCAGAAAAATACATGCCAGAACTGTCATTGTCTTTTGCAGCTTGATCCTGACCCTTAATCAGAAGGCTTAGAGTTTTTTATTTTTCAAGAGGGTGAAAAGCATTATTTTCAATAATAGAAACTCATTGTATGCCATGGATTCTGTTAACTCTGTTCCACTCCCAAGAAGGCTTATATATTTTCAGTTTACAGTTATCCTCTCTTTATAAGACCTGCTACCTGACATCTGTCATGCTTGGTCTGCATCATAAGTTCAGATGTATCCAGAAACCACTTGTGCCGGCAATACAACTTGCCCAAACAGTTCATCTGCACGGCCACAAGCTGATTGACATTGTGGAGCGGTTAAACCAGAACAGGAGGGAAAATTAAGCCTGTAGCTTTCACTTGAAAGGTTCTGTGGGTGGATGCTTTTTGTACTAAAAAAACCTTTCTGGGACCCATTCTATGTGCCTTTTGTAGCTTTACTTTTCATCTCCATTTCTTCTTCTTCTTCCTCTTCTTTTTTGAACAAGCAAGTCTTCCAGTAATATTGCAACTGAGTTTTTTTTAATTATTATTTAGGACTCAGGACAGAGGCTTATAAAAAGAAAAGAATTTGTAAGTGTTATGTTTTTCGACCACAACTCTAAGGATCTCCCACTAGCTGTGCTAAATTGGGGATTGTGGCATTTGTTGTCCAAAATAGTAACATCTCCAGCTTCTCAGATACAAAAAAGTTTATGGCCAAGTTGACCTCTTAGGCTCAGACTGCCTTGAGATCTGCTTGCTGGTGCTTTATTGCAATGAAATAGTTCCTAAAATGTGTCTTGCAGCTCAGGTTCTGTTTTTGTTTGCCTGTTAATAAACACAAAGTCTGTATTCCAAGCCACAAGGGTTTCTCTCATTCATTCCTCTCCCTCCCTCAGGGAAGATCTTTTTTGGGAAACTTTGGGGAATATTTCCTTTCACATAACTGGTACATACTAGATCCAGCCTAAGGGTTGCAGCTGGCAATTGAAAGTATTCAGTTAACATGGCAAGAAATCAAACTGTCAGGCTCTAGACAGTACCTTAGCAACTTTCAGAGTTTTGCAGCACTGTAAAAACAAACAGTTTTATTATGGCATAGGCTTATTGTGGACAAGAATCTACTTCACCCAGTGCCCTATTATGTGCCTTCAAGTCATCTCCGACTTATGATGACTCTACTCCATGGTTTTCTTGGAAAGATTTATTCAGGGGTTGCTGCTGGTTTGCTCTTAGGCTGAGAGAGTGTAACATGTCCAAGGTTAGTAAGTGAGTTTGCATGGGGTTTCAAACCCTGGTCACCCAGTCCTAGTTCAACACTCAAACCAATATGCCACACTGGGTTACTCACTTCAGCAGATGCTCCTGACACAGGCTAACTTTCTGCAAAACAGAACTGTTTTTCGTTTTTAAATATAAGTAGTAAGGGCAATAATAAAAATAGGCAACTTGGTATGGTGTTTGAGTATTGGATTACTGGGAGACCAAGGTTGAAATCTCCACTCAGACATGAAGTGGAGCCCACTAGGTGACTTTGAGCAAATCACACTTTCTCAGCGTCAGAGTAAGTAAAAACCCTTTCTGTACAAATCTTGCCAAGAAAACCTTGTGATAGTTTGATCTTAGGGTCACCAAAAGTCAAAAACCACTTGAAGACACACAAGAACAGCGCTACCACCACCAAGGTAAGGGCAGTGCTAGCTAGGTCAGCTCAAGTATTAGTCTTGAGTAATGTGCAGAGATGGTTGAGGTGTTTCAGGTGATGCCAAATGAAGCCCTCTTCCAACAATACGCATGGACTTTGGGGAGGACAATTTTTAATCAAATTCTGCTGGAGTGTACGTTTCTCTCCTTGGCTGACAGAAATAATGCCTGTAAAGGAAGGAGTGTTTGTTCAGTGTATCTTACTGAAAATCCAGTTGCCTTCGTGTTTGTTATTTCCTGTTTAATATAGATATTAAACCCTAAATTGTGTTTTTCAAATACTATATTTTATCATATTTAAGTTATGTGTTTAAATTTTCATTAAAGTGTTGTTTCCCTTCCCTTTAGCAGATGTACAGGAAAAATGTACAGCAAATAATCCAGAGTCTCATTCGTAAGCTGGCTTCTCTTAGCCAGTATGAGGAGGTACTTGCAAAAATCAATGCATCCTCAACGGACAGACTGACGGTCCTGAAGACCAAACCCCAGGCCATTCAGCGAGATATCATCACTGTCTGCAGTGACCCCTACATGTTAGCCCAACAGCTGACTCACATAGAGCTAGTGAGTTGTTGCTCCTTTCTTTCTTATATTTTTCACTTTCCCAACTTTATTTGTTCATTATCTTTGGAGAAGGGATGTAGTTTTGTATCATTTTTGGGACTTGCAATATACAATTGAATTCCTTTTTCCTTTCTTTCAGGAGAGACTTAATTACATTGGACCGCAAGAATTTGTCCAAGCATTTGTACAAAAGGATCCACTGGATAATGACAAGGTAAATGGTTGTGTACAGGGTTGTGGGAATTTATGGCACGTGATGCCAGTTTTCACTTAGACTACACAGCAAGTGCAACTCAAGTGAGATGTACGAGTCCATTCTTCAAGGAAGCAGAGTTTGGAAATACTTAGTTTTTTGGACCACAAGTCATAGAAACACCACTGCCCCTATTGACCATGCTGGCTGGTCTGGGGGTGGCGGTTCTGCTAATCCCCCCACCCCTGACATGAGAGGGGTTGAAGAGGTGGTCAGGAGCTATGACAGGGAGAGCACTGCTCAGAATTGCCTGTGACTTAACTAGGGATTGTGTTGGTCCACAAAGATACAGTGGCATATTTCAAAAGAGGGCAGTGTGCTCACAGGAGTACTAGGGGTGTAAGCAGATTCTTAGACCAGTGTGAAGACGTTAGTTTTGCAATTTATATTTACAGTAAAATCAACTGTTCTATAGTCAGCCTTGCACCTTGTATGCTTTAGCAAAGGATTCTATCTTAAGCACTTGAATGAAACTCATTCAAGCACAACCTAAACTCTTAAGCATCTTGTTAAGCCAGTAGTACCACTACAGGATTAGAATATCTACCATCAACCCAGAAACATGATCTGGTTAATTAACACACAATATTGTCTTCTCAGAGCTGCTATGGTGAGCGGAAGAAGACACGGAATCTGGAAGCATATGTGGAATGGTTCAACCGACTCAGCTATTTGGTTGCCACAGAAATATGCATGGTAGGTGCATCTGTCTTGGCTTGGCTTTTTTTTTCCATGTGCATTTACATGCTCTCAAAACACTGACGGTTTCTAAATGTAATGTGCATGCTGGATGTGGCGCACAAAGGGGAAGGGTTATGTATGGGCGGAGGAAGAATCATCCAAGCTCAGGAGTTAATGCTTATAATATCCTGGAAAGGGGCTGGGTAGCCTGATGGAATGACTGCCTGAGCTGACGTTTGAGGACAGCCAGCTTAATCCCTGGTAGCTGAGTGACTCTGTGTCTGCGATTCATAGGTGTGCTGCAGCCCATTCACACATTCAGATAATCACTTGAAATTGATGTCAAGCAATGCACTAGGCCCAGTTCCTGATTTGAACAGGCTGATTTTGATGCCACCCCCTACCCCCCAGTTGCTCAGCTCCTGAACCACTACCAAGCAGCCGTTACCAGGTCAGCACACAAGTGTACAACAAAGTCAGTGCTGCCTTCATGTGTTTGCTCATGGGCCTACCAAGCAGGGCTGGTGTAAGACATTGGGAAATCAGCTTCACATGGGTTCTGAAACATTGCACAGCCGGGTGACCATACTTGTGAATGAGGGGGAGACTGCTGATGTCAACAGCACTGCCCCACTGGGCCTGGAAAGGAGTTCTGGGACATGTAGCCACTAAGAAATGCCCAGGTATACCAGGTGCTGATGCCAGGCCTTCAGAGCCATACCCTTGACTAGACCCTGCCCTGCCAGGACTGTGGGGAATGCTGTTTTTTAGGACTGCAGGATGTTAAGCTTATTTACAAAGAAATGTGCACTTGAATTTGAAGAAATTGTGTGGATACTCCCTTACTCAAAGGGGAGTGACAGTCCCACAGTGGGTCATTTTATTCAAAGGTGTGGCTGTGTTACTCTTTAACTGTAAAAACAATCAAGACCCCTGTGTGGCACCTTAAAGACTAATAAATCTATTATATAATAGGCTTTCCTGGACTGTAGTTCACTTCCTCTTAGTGTGGCAAGCTGAAACAACATTGTGTGACTCAAATGAGTGAAGGCTGGAGCCACCCTAACTTGCCCTCTCTTTGTCTGGCAAAGTCTTGTCACGATGATATATCCCTCAGATTTACTGTATCTTTAAAACAATATGTAACTTAAGAGTACTATTATTTTTTAAAAAGTGGGTGTGGGTATCTTTGTTTGGTTCCTTCCCATGCCCCCTTTTCCTCAGCCTTGATTTTTGAGCAAGAAGCTGAGTAAATAATACTCCATCCTGCCTTTTGGCCTTTTGTCTTCTGTAGCCTGTGAAGAAGAAACACAGAGCAAGAATGATAGAGTACTTCATTGATGTGGCCCGGGAGTGCTTTAACATTGGCAACTTCAACTCTTTAATGGCCATCATTTGTGAGTATGAACAGACTCTGTAGATACACATTTTTTTAAAAAATGTTTTATAAAGCAGATCTGGGAAGCCTTTTGTCCTTCTGACCTTTCAGTTTCAACTCTGACAATTCCCTGCCATTGGCTGTTTCCTTTGGGACTGATGGAAATTCAAAATGCCTGGAAGCCCCACAGTTCCCCATCCATTTTGTAGAGAATGCTTGGAAACAAGATGGATCCTTTTGGTCTGATTCAAGCAGACCGAAAGGATGATTTCTTCCAATAGTTGTTTTCTGTAAATTTTTGATGCTTTTGATGCCTTGCCGTGTGTCATCACTAAGTTATCTTTCACAGTAGACAAATACAGCAAATGGATGTTCCTTTAACTACTATGGCTGCATCCTGTGGAATTGTGGGATTTGTAGTTTGGTGAGGCACTGAAGTGCTCTGGCAAAGAATTCTAAATGCTTCACAAAACTACAAAATCCAGGATTCCATAGGCTGCAGCCATGATAGTCAAAGTGGAATCATAGTGCTATAACTGTGTAGTGTGAAAGAGACTAAGATTATAGTGCTAGAGATCTCCCTTTTTCCTTTGCTTCTCCCATTGGCACTTATTTGCACTCACGGTGATATTGTATATTTTGCAGAACTATAATAATAGTTCTTAACATTTACATACTACTTTCAAGTGTCTGACAAAAGTAGCATGCGTGATCTGGCTGTAATCCTTAGTAGCAACTCCAAGTATTTTTAACCTCCATGTTGCATGTATGGAGTTGGGGACAGCTCCATGTAAAACAGTCAGGGATAACTGAAACTGCAAGACAGTCTTTCGCAGTTATCTGTTCAGTTTGTGGCAAAGGTGAAATTGAAGTTGAGGACTACTGAGTAATAACTCTGTCTCTTAGCTTAGCCACTGTAAACAACTCCACAAGCCCATTCACATAACCCAGTTGCAGTGCCACTGTTGCATTTTAACTTCCACGATTCTGTCCTGTGGAATCCTGGAGTTGGTAGTTCAGTGAGACGCTCCAGCTCTCTGGCTGAGCATTCTAAATATCCTTCCCTAAACTGTTAATAGGATGGAACCATGGCAGTTAAAGTGGAATAATAATACTTTAATTCTGTAGTTTTAATGAGTCTCTTATTTCAGAGCAGAAAACTGGATTGTTGAGAGAGTGACTTGTGTGTTCTTGGAATGATGTTATCTTTTATTATTTCTATGCCATTTATGTAGTAGTAATCTCTGTAAGTGGCTTATATACTAAAAGTATAAAATCAGAATTGAAGTATGTAGATAGTGTAATGTAAACCTATAAATAATAAAACAATGTTCATAGTCAGTTAAGAGCCAGGGAAACCTTGTGTAAACAAGGAAGACAGTTTGAAACCTGCAACAGTTTCTGCATCCCAGACCACGTATGGAAGATTTTTCTAGAGCATGGCTGCCCTGCATTCAGAAGACCCCTTTTCATGATATGACATGGCACCTTTCTGTTAGTTATGGAAAGGACTGATAAGGCCTTCTCTGAAATAGATTTTTCTGGATGTATATAAGAGAAGGAAGGCTACTAGATATCCTGGTCCTGAGTTGTTTAGGATTTTAAGCAGAACCTTGAACATAGCTAATAGGCAGCCGGCACAGTTCTTCAGTGGTGCACTGTGGGTGTTCAGCTATACAATACCTGTTGTGTCCAAAATAGCTACAAGGGAAGCACTACATAGACTGCATTATAGTGGTCTAGTGATGAGGTTGCCAGTGTATATAAACCAGGCTGTTTTGATATATAACCAGGTTATTTCTCTTTGGGAACAAGCCTAGTTGTCAGACCAACTGAATTTGGGAGTAGATGCTCCCAACACTGAGGCCACCTGAGACTCGGTGACAAGAATTGATCTGGGAGCATACCCAAACTACATTCCTGTTATTTCAAAGTCTTCATAGCATAATGAAGGCTTTATAGCAATTGTTTACTTTTCCTCATTTTAAATATATTTACTCTTGAATGCTTATGTATTCTTTTGCTCTAATCTCTTTATCCTTATCTTCTGCCACCATCCTTTGAACTAAAAGCTGGAATGAATATGAGTCCTGTCTCCAGACTAAAGAAAACCTGGTCAAAGGTTAAGACGGCTAAATTTGACATTCTTGAGGTAAATCTGAGTGGAGGGTGAGGAGAACAGAGAGGGATCTTGTGTGGGACTCATCATCTGTACAAGCATACTTAATAATTTTGTGATTTTTATGTACGCTTGATCATAGTTTTGGTAAAAATGAGTGATATGTAAATGTGTGACTACATTTGGTTATAGTGGGATGCCCAATGTTCCTACTAGTTACTGGGCAGAATCTATGAGCCCAGTGCTCCTGAGAGTGGTGGTCTGTGGACAGCCCCACAGTAAGACTGCAGGAAAAGAATGAATGCAGGTGGGCAGAAATATGGTGCCAATCATGGACATGTTGTGATGAAAACTCCTACCAGTCCCTCACTTCAGATGGCTTAGGAAAGACTATATTAGTCTACACTTTACAATACCGAGTTAAATTAATACAGCATTATGGAAGAAGATACTGAGTGTGGCACCTCTGTGTTGACCAATTTGTTAATCTACTGTTATGTCCAAATAGTTTAGTTAATCAGAAGTTTAAATGAAAGTGAAATTTGCAGTGGCTTTCTCCACCTATCTCTGGCCTTCCTGCACTTTGGATTGGATAAGTAATCTTGAAACAATCCAGTTTCTGCCTTGTGATTAGTATTATCCTCCCTAAAATAAATCCTGGACTTCCACAAAATCTCAGATACTTTAGGATCTGCTATGTATGTTATGGAGAGCCAGTGCAGTGTAGTGGTTTGAATGCTGGACTACAGCCCTGGAGATGAGGGTTGGATTCCCTGCTCAGCCATGGGAACCCAGTGGGTGACCTTGGGCACGTTACATGCTCTCAGCCTCAGAAAACCCTGTGATAGGTTTGCCTTAGGGTCACACAACAACAACAATAACAACAACAACAACAAGATATGTCATGAAATGTGTGATCTATATTACCCACTCTTTCTTTCTCTAGCATCAAATGGATCCTTCCAGCAACTTCTACAATTACCGCACAGCTTTGCGTGGAGCAGCTCAGAGGTCTTTGACTGCTCACAGCAATAGGGAGAAGGTACAATTTTACATTTCTACTATAGACCGTAGCCATAACATGTCTTTTATTCTGTGGCAAGGGTGGAAGAATCTTGTTTAGCCCTGGGTCAGAATATCAATATGGGGAAGGTCTCAAAGGGTCATTCAGAGCAAAGCAGGCCAGGCCAGATGGAATTCTTACCAATTTGGACCTCTTCTCAATCAACTATATGAAACACATTTCAAGTCTGTGTATATTTCGGAATAGATCTCATGCAGCAACTTTCAGGCATGGAAAGCAAGCTCAGTTTGGTGGAATCAGTTCTTTGACTGCAGACCAGGGCTCAGTTCCATGCATCAAATTCCTGGGATTTTTTAAAAATAGCAATCTCTGTTTACCGTTAGGAGATCAGCAAAAGATTGGATGGGGAATTTCTGTGGGCCACCTCTGGCCCCTGGACTAGAGCAGGGGCTCTTTTTTGGGCCATGGACTCCTTGGCATTCTGGTGAAGCCTATGGACCTCTTCCCAGAAATAGTGACAGGTTCATAGACTTCATCCATTTCTGTAGTAGGAGGTCTAACAACTGCAGAAATTTAAAACTAGTGATGAATGTAAGCAATATTTTGAGATGTCTGGAACAACTTGAAATGTGATATGATAATATCTGTGACGTCTGTTGGTGACAGTGTCACAGGTACAGCCTGAGGTTTGTTGCCTACGTTCATATTTCAAGGAAATGCTGGAGAGGTTAGTCAAAATGTAAAGGTATGACATTTTCCCCATCCAGGTTCATGGACCCTCTGAAATCTATCCACAGATCTCCTGAGAGTCCATGGATCCCAGGTTAAGAATCCTAGTGATTCATTATCCCTGCTCTGTAGTGATCCATCTGCTTTGGTGCACAATCTCTTACTCCTGAACCATCGAATCCTTAGCCTTTCTTAGACGTATCTTCCCATTTCCATCCCAATGGGAATGTTTTATTAATTTCTGTAGGATTCCCTGCTTTGTTCTTGATACCTTTCACTGAAAAGCAAATTTTTAAATGGTTTTCTGTTGCCCAACCAGCAATTAGTCCTATCCCAGTAGGGCAGTTTGTAAAAGAAATAGAGCAAAGGTGTAGTGAATTTTAAAAAAATGTTATTCTTGGAGTGAAAAGCACAAAGATGGAAACACATGGATCAAGGCTCTAGAAGATTGCTTTTTTTTGGCTCCAGCTATTACGGGAAATCTCTGTTTTGTTTGCTACCTCTTTTAGAAGAGCAGGATATCCTAGTGTTCACCTAAATCTTCAAAGGTATTTTTAAGGCCAGTTGTCACTTATGGGGCAAAATAGGGGAAACAATTTAGGAAAGACACAAGAGAAGAGAATCTGAAGATTAAATGATCCAGCATCCCAGCTAGATCTTTTTTTTTTTAACTATTATGGTGTTTTATTTTCCATAAAAATACACCCACAGCAATAGGAACTGGGCTTTGTTGAAGGAAATGATTAGAAAGAAATTATGGATCGTTAGGGGGCATGAGTATAGAACAAATATGTTTCCAGAATGGCTGTTACCTAGTATTATGAAAAATATGAACTAAAGGTTAACTGTCTGATGCTTTAATAAAAGATCCATTTAATGAGGAAGCTGTGGAAAGCTTCTGTAGGAAATTAATCCATAACTTCATTAACAACTGTTAGCATGAAGTGGTAGAACAAATATGGAAATCTGCTGAAGGTGTACAGCAGCCTTTTTGACCTGCTGTCAGGGTTGAGTTGTAACAGTTTTTTACGTGAAGAGAAGGATGTGCCGTTTCTTGTTTTCTGTAGAACAGGTTGAGTAGTCCCCAGACTGAAATGTTTTGCTGCCAGCTACCTGCTTCCTCCTTTGAGGCTGTGGCTGCAGCACTCCTGCTCTTTCATTGCTCAGACCCTCAGTTTCTCTCCAGCCTCACGTCTCATACACAGCACAAGTAGCAAACAAATGAGACATGAGGCTGGAGAGAGATGCGAGGATCTGTGAAATGGTGGGAATCCAAGCATAGTGCTCAGCACAAAGTGGTGGCTGCAGCATTCCTGCTTGTTTGTTTGCAGGATCCCCTGAGATATCCTGTACAGTAGTGTGTTTTATGTATATGTAAATACAGGTATTCCAAAATCGAAAAAATAAAAAAAGAAACAGTTCTGGTCCCAGGCATTTTGGATAAGAGATGTTTAGCCTGTACCAGTTATGAAAATCGCACCAGACAATAATATGTTATTCTAAACTGATCATTGTTATCTAGACTGTTAACTCATTAAGAAGGTTGTGCTATGCTGTGCTGAGCAAGAAAACCTAAAAGCTGCCTTTTTTCTTTAGACTGAGCTACCTTATACCTAGATTAGGTCCATCAGAGTTAATGTTGGCATCTCTGCGTAGACCAGTGGTTCTCAACCTGTGGGTCCCCAGATGTTTTTGGACTTCAGCTCCCAGAAGCCCTGAGCATTGACCATGGTGGCTGGGGCTTCTGGGAGCTGAAGTCCAAAAACATCTGGGGACCCACAGGTTGAGAACCACTGGTGTAGACAGAAATAGAAGGATGAGAATAGGCACTACCATTAACTTTTGAGATCCCCCAGCTGGTCATAGTTGGTAGTGTTTTTCTTGTTGTCTTGTTTGTTTCCGCAAGAGAACTGAATGCAGCATACAAGAGGAATGATTCTCAGTGTCATCTCACTTAAAAAGGTTTTGCAAGTTTTTGTTGTGTTCCTCAAAATCCCACAAAATTGGTCAGGACAGAGGCCATATGGGATAAGAGAATCATGAGTTTGCACAACTGTCTTCAAGCTGATGCCCTCTAGATGTGTTGGACTACAACATTCATCACCCCCTGCCAGCACAAGCATTGGCCTGCTGGTAGTGGATGATGGGTGACAGTCCAGCACATCCAGGACCCTCGCACTGCACTTTTCACACTAGTTTCATCTGAGTGAAATTAAAATCATGTTCTGTCTTCTAAGATACCTGGATATAAACAACCAGTTTGTTTTCTATTCTTCTTTAAAATCTCAGTTGACTGCTGTTTGTCCCTTGTTTTAGAACTGATGTTGAACTTGAGATCTTGTTTTCTTTAGATTGTGATCCCTTTCTTCAGCCTACTCATCAAGGACATCTACTTCCTCAATGAGGGCTGTGCCAACCGCCTGCCCAATGGCCACGTCAATTTTGAAGTAAGTAGAGCATACTCAGAATTTCCTGATTGCTTTAACTGCCATGCTTTACTAATTAAAATGTGAGCAGGAAGCCTGGCCTGAGGGTCACTGCTTATTCTCTTGGTGCTAATTGTGAGCAAAAATAGGCCTGGTAGTGTAGTCCTAATCACTTATTGTCTGCTGCATTGCCCCTGTTGGCAAGGGTGCATGTCTGCACTCTGATGTTCATAGGAGAACTGTTGCTCTCACTTGGTCCCTTCTCCCCCTATAATAGACCGTAGCATCCATACAACTCCCTTTCTCAAACAGCTCCACTGGCTGCCAGTCTGTTTTTGGCACAACTCAAAGTGCTGTTTATGACTGTAAAAAATCTATATGGATCAGGTTCAGGCTGTCTCACAAACCAGAGCTCCTTCCATGAGTATGCCCAGACCTTGAGAACTTGAGGAGAGATTCTTTTTTCTCAGTTCTATCACCTTCACAGGTATGGTTGGTAGGACATGAGATAGCGCCTTCTCAGTGGCTGTCCTAGTTTCTGGAGATTTCCTGTGAAGATTGGAATGGACAATCTCCTTGCCATCATTCAGAGGGCAAGCCATATGTGTGTATGTGTCTATACTTTTGTTTCATTTTTTAGTTGCTTTTAAATTGTACAACTCTTTCACAACTGCTGCTTCAAAACTTGTACCATGAAACTCTCCTTTCATTTGACTTATATTTGATTTATTAGTTTTCTCTCCTGTTTTGCTTTCTTTTAGTTTTTGCTAACTATGTCTTCCTTCCTTTCCCAAACTTCTTCCAATCCCTACCATGTTTAATTACAGAAATTTTGGGAACTGGCTAAACAAGTCAGTGAATTTATGACGTGGAAACAAGTGGAGTGCCCTTTTGAGAGGGACCGGAAGATCCTTCAGTATCTGCTCACTGTCCCCATCTTCAGCGAGGATGGTAAGAAACAGACCACATTTTGTAACCAGTCAGTTTGCCTCTTATCATGGCTTATTATTGTTGCTGGGTATTACTGTCTTGGGGCACAGAAGATTGGCCCAGTTTTATTGGATTTGCACTTAAGTGGGGGAAGAGCAGTGTTAATGTTTTAAAGGGCTATGGGTTGGCAAGAAATTTTCTTCATCATGTTCAATAAAACCATTTTTTGTTTCCAGTATTCCCTCAGAGGAAGGAGGTGGGGCAACACCATTTTGTTAGTTGACAGCAAAAGTAATCTTTTGGAGAATGCTGACTGGCTAGTGCCAATATCACTCATGATTCACAATCCTAGGGGAAGAGTTTTGCAGGTATTGATGCTTCAATTGTTGTGAGTCATAAAATTAGCAGTTGCAGGGATGCTTCCTGTCCCACCCACATGAAGGAAAGAGGCTCACCTTCTTTTATGTGGAACATAGAAAGGACAGGAGAAAAGACAAGATTGTCCCAGTGTCAAAAATAGGTTTGGCTGGAATGTTTGTCTGATGTAGAAGCTGAAGAAGAGATTGAGCCAAGCTCTCATGGTCAGAAAAGAACACATTACTGTATTTATACTGTTTTTCAGCTATAACAGTTCCCACAGTGGTGAACAAGAATAAATTAAAAACAATTCACCACTAAAACAGTGCAAATCTAGAGACAGGGTTTTGTTTTGTTTTTTTAATCTGTTTTATCTGGGTACATACATCTCAGGCTCGCCTGGTGAGGACATGGGAGAGAGCCTTTTTAGTGGCTGCAGAAAGGAGGCTGGCCGCCTCCTTGCTTTCCTTTCTGCAGCAGGCAAAAAGATTTTTTTTCAAGGAGGCTTTTGATGTGTGAGCAGGAGAGCTTTTTATTTATCAGTCTGTTTTTAAAATTGTTGTAGGTTTTTATCATTTCATATGATTTGAATGTTTTTATTTGTTTGAAATGTTTTTAACTTTGGAAGCTGTCTTGGGTCTCACTATGGGAGAAAGGCAGCATATAAATATGATGAATAAGTTTGAAATGATTGTTCTTGATTGGAGTAAGAGTCCCATCTGAGGTATGAAGCTGGGATAATAATATTGTAATAATTTTTGTAGGGGCTGGCCTCATTAGTATCACAGGGTAGGTGATACTGTTCACTCTCTAGCGTGAAGTCGGGAAGATGCCTCTCGTGGTAACTTTGTCTTTGTTCTCCTCCATTTGCAGCACTTTATTTGGCTTCCTATGAGAGTGAAGGCCCTGAGAATCACATTGAAAAGGACAGGTGGAAGACACTCAGGTCAGTGTCAGAGGGCACTGCCATCAATAAATCAGCAGACTGCAAACTTACTCTACCATTAGACACCTTCAGCACCAAGTGTTTTGCTGCATGCCTCAACAGATGAACACAGTGTGAGCATGAAAAGAAACTATCACTCTAATTTCTGGCCTTTCTAGAAGAAAACTTCAAGCTGCTTTAGCTCCCTTCTTGTTTTCTTTTTCACCTCCCACCCTCAGTGCATTATGAGCTTCAATCTTTCTCTTCTTAAAATTCAAAAACATATTCTCCCAAAGCTAGACTAATTCTGATTTTTCCTTATTTCTTTCTCCTTTGAAGCTGATGCCCAATCAAATCACAGATGATTCTAAATTCTGCTGCTAAATTCTTTATTCCCGAGACACATTGATGAACAACCCTTTTTGACAGCTAGTTAGCTGGGGTACAGAGACCAGAAAGAATATTCCAGTGGATATAAATAAGTTCAACTTTGGAATTAAACTTTTTGTACAGCCCTTTAAAATATCACAGAATGTATGCAGCTAAAAAAGGGTACAGATGCTGCATTGGCCATGGTAGTTTGTTGCCACATGTGGCCTTTGCTAAGGTTTTTGTAAGAGCAGTGAATGCAGTGGTTCTACAGCAGAGGTGAACAACTTTGGCAGGCCCAGGGGGCAATTTCAGTTCCAGTTCAGGTCACTCCCCACTGTAGAATTTGGCAACATGAAGATTTATGTATTTATAACTGCTTTTCAGTTAGCACTTACAGGTAAAATCACAAATTTCATAGGTACTCTACAGGAAATAGTGTGAAACAACCTGCCCCATTTCTGAATTGTTCTTATACACATGTCCCTTGTTTTAGAAGGAGGTTCATGTATCTTGGAGGCTTCCAGCAGCATAATTTTTCTCTAAAATAAAGTGAACACTTTATACTTACAGAAGTTGCAGAACCTTTTCCTAGCATGCTGCTGAATTTAGCCGCTGCTGTTCAAAGTATGAGCAGCATGGTTTGGCTATTCATGGAGTTGTTATGGCTTGCCAGGTATCTCTCCACGACGCTTTGAAGAATAAAAGAGGCTCTGTTAACTTTGCATCTCAAGTCTACCCTGGTTAGTGTAGAGCAGTGCCACTCACAGTGACGGTCCCCATGTTATTTGCTCACAGAAAATTTCCAGGAAATAAAGAAACACATTGGGGAGAAAAAATAATTGTGAACCCTCAGCATCAGTTAGCTTGTTTCAGAATACCTCTCTGTTGTAGACTACCTAACAAATTTTTCAGGTGTCACTTGTAAGTGCTAACTGAAAAGCTAAACAGTTATACTCTGAGAAACTGTTTTAGGGCTAGTTGGTAATAGCAGTTCAGCTTCAGAACAACATAGGAGCTCCTGTGCTTGGCAAGTGATGAATATAAGAATCTCACAGGGGTGTTTTAATGGTTGTTTCCTGCAGGGGATTGGCCTAAATGGTCTTAAGGCTTTCTCCCCATTCTATGATTCTGTGAAGTTGGGATGTTAGACTGTTAGTCCGTCTGGGACAGAGCTATCCCCTCTGACCAGTAGTAACTTTCTAGTATCTTGGTAGAGCCATTCTCAGTGTGGCCACCTGCAATCCCTTGACCAGAGATTATCGGGGTAGGGGCTTAGGCATTTCTATTGTCATGTCAAGCATGCATTTGGGCCCCGGCGGGCCTTCCATTCTTGACAAAAGCAGCAAGACTGGGAAGCCAGTACTTTTTTGGATAAATGCAGTGGAGGACATTCTCATCTAGAGAGCTGTAGTGCCTCACCAAACGACAAACCCCAGGATTCTATAGGATGCAGCCATGGCAGTTAAAGTGGAATCATAGTGCTGTAACTGTATAGTATGGTCAGCTTGGGTCTTGACTGCCAAGTTCTGGGTCTTGGGAACACTATGACAGAGACTCTTCTATTGACAATTCAGAAGGAGACAAAATACAACACTCAAACAGGTTGCAAACTATCAGAGGCAGATTCTCAGTATCCTAATGGATGTCTTTCCTTCTCTCTGTGATTTGTCCTTAGGTCAACGCTTCTGGGGAGGGTGTAACACATGACTGGGTTCCTGCTGCTGCCGCCGCCGCTGTGTTGACATGGAATCTTATTTGATGGACATTATCAAAGGCATCTATTTATTTTCCCTTCCCTGCTTCTCTATGTACCCTCCCTTTCAGATCAAGTGACGCTTTCAACTATTAGAACTGTGCAGCTGGTTCAAACATGTCAGAACTTTGTACGAAGGCACAACTGCAATCTAACTCAAGAATAAATAGATCAGCCTCTTAAACTGGATGGATCATCAGATCAGATCACAAGTTTGTGACATGTGCTTGATCAAAGACAGTAATGAGGAAACTCCCTTGAAGATCAAGCTCTTCTTTGCATAATTTCCAAACACCTGGATGGGGATTCCATGCCGCTACCTTTTAGTTTTGCCCTGCTGCTCTTTTGATGTGTTACAACCTGCTGCTACTTGTGTACTTGAGCTCTGGATTCTAAAGCAAACTTCCACTTGCATGGTTGGAATTCCCAGCTTTGACTCTTTCATATGTCAGGCCAGAAGAAGAAAACCTATCCTGCGCTCATTTCTAGGAATTTTGGCTTTCTTCTTGAGGGGGGGGGAGTTCATGATGGAATGAAATGGGCTGCTAAGATTTTTGTCTATTTATTGTGGAAAGGGGGTTTAATTATTTTTCCTTCAGGGTTTTTTTTTAGATGAGTTTGCTGCTGGTCAGCAAACTCATATGATGTATTATTTGAAAATAAGCAATTAAATTCAGTGCTGTGATAGGAAAGCAGACACTAGAAGGATAGGTAGCAAATGTAGCTAGACTGTAGAAATGTCTTCCCCTCCCCACTTATATTTATGCTGTCTTTTTTAAAAAAATTCATTTGTTTAAAAGCCACATCTATCTTGAAGAACTTGAATCAAGTGTGACTCAAGTTTGACTTCCTGGTTTTCTCTAAATAACTTTGGAGAGCCTTCGAACACCAAAATTTTGGTTCCTTTTAGTGGGCAACTGTGACCTGAATTCTTCAGGTTATCCCTGACTAGAGGAGACCCACTGAATCAGTTGTTGAATAATGAATCAATCCTTATGTAAATCTCATTGATTTAAGGGGTCTGTTCTAGTTAGGACTAGCAATAGAATTTATGCCCAAAGTAGTTAAACAGGTTTGAAGCTGGATTAAAATTGTAGTATAGATATTGCCAAAATGTCTGTTCTTTCAGCATCTCCCCACCATCACCGCACTTGATTTTTTTCTACTTGGGATACCACAGCTTGGATTGTGGTAGATAAATCTGAAAATAACGGCTGTAGTAAAATATGATCCGGTAAGGCTAAACGAAACAGGGACATCAAGTTTCTCTTCAGTTAAACCATGGCTGTGATTTGTAAACATCTGTTACTTCCCCCACTCTTGTTTTGTTTGTTTGTTTCATGAGTTTGAGCACCTTTTAAAACTGTGAAACAGGTCACATTGTTACACTTCCTATGAAACCTATAGTAGCTCTGAATGCGTAGCCACTGTAATTTATCCCCCTAGGAAATTCTGGAAAGTGAAACAGCCCTTTGAGCATTAGGCAACCAGTGACAAATCATGTTCTGATCAGAAGGACTTGTATGTAATCAATGCCGATGTTCAAAACTGAAAATAAATTTCAAAAATATACCTGTGTTTTTCTGCATATCTGGAAATTTGAAAAGGAGTCCATGAGTGGTCTCTGAAACTATTTCTATAAGTAGTGTGGCTCCCTATTTTAATGGCATGTGCAGGAATGTGGTTTATTATTTTTATTTATTAATTACATATATTTCCCACCTTTTATCTGCTGAGTTCAATACTGCATAGATGGTGCTCCTTGTAGTCACTTTATCCTCCCAACGATCCTACAGGGTAGGTCATGGCGGGGGGCAGGGGCTTGAACCGAGATTGCCTAAATCCCAGTCCAACCCTCCACACAAAGGATCTCAGGGATAGACCATTTCTACTTGCTCCGCAGGTGCAGTCCATAGAAAACAAGATCTAAGTATATCAAAGTGCATTTTCGTTCCTCAGATCCCATTTCTTCTTGCCACAATGGATGGACTCTTCACAGGGAAAAAGTGTGGTTTTTAATGATGTTTTTAAAAATAGAGATTTTTCATTTTTTAGGGCTGCAAATTTAAAACAGGGAAATTCTTAAAACTATTTTAAAAACTTTATAATCAACTAAAGGTGTCTCTCAATTAACTGGTTAAGAGTATTTTTTTAAAACCTGCAGATGTGAGGCAGCAATTGAGATCAGATCCTCTGTCATCTGTCGAACACATGAGGGATCTGTCTGTTGTTAACTTGGCTATGACAAATACACTGTCTAAAAAGTACAGTTTTCCTCCTTGAAACTGATTGGTTTTTATTGAAAACAAAACTCAAGATTTCTTTAACTTGAGGAAAGCCCCTGAAATTTTCTCACTGTAAAAAAAAAATTGAATTTGTGAATCACAACTGTTTTGACCTGTGTGCAAAGGGATCCATTGAGAGAAAGAAGTTGCTAGCCTAAGCTTTCGTAGACGTCTCTAAGTCTACTTCATTAGATGAAGTATCTGACGAATTTGCATCTGATCAAGTCGTTTTTTTATCATACTTCCAACTCTCTGAAGAGGCAAATACAGCAGTCTGATATCACTGTTCAACAGCCCAATTGCTCTTGTCCCACAGACTGGATCTCGGCAACTAAACTCAGAAACATAGCAACCTCTTTCTTCATATATAAAATAACTGAGTAAACTCAACATACGCCAGCATAAAGCCTACACTGAGATCCCACTTGGACTTCAAGTCTTAGGAATAGCTGGTTGGCCTGGAGGAGGAGTAGGCAAAACTGGTGCCTTCCAGAAGTTGGGACTGTCAACTCCCATAAACTCCAGACAGCATAGTCAGTGGGAATTGAAGTTGAAAACATCTGGAGGGGACCATTTTCATTTCCTTTGCATATAGGGTTACCATGTTCTTCAGACACCAATATGGAACAACCTTTTTTTCCCTTGCTAGCTCACGACTGGCCAGTATAAGTGTGGCAGGCTATATATACAGTGTGCCTCAAGCTTGTGAGAATTCCACTAAGAACTTAGGGGGATCTGTAAGTTGCAAGCATGCCTGGTGCTCTTTTTGATCCATAGCTCTATAGGTGACTTTAAGAGCAGCACATGAAGTACATTTTAGAGTTGCTGTTCCTTACTGACAAGAGAGGAGGAAGGGAGAGAGTGGCATCACACCAGCCACAGTCCCAGCAGGCAGGCCCCCGACATTTGATATGTAAACCATTTTGCTATGTACCAGTTGCTTGGGGATTGGCCTGTTTGAATGTGCATCTGGTGACTGCTCTCAACAAGGAATATAGGATTTGGGACATTCTATACAGCCCCAATATGTGGCCAGATTTCAAGCCCCCAAATACTGGACACCTGGGAAACTTCCTTGTGTGCCGTAGAAGGGGGATGTACAACGACAGAGGATCTTTAAAATTCAGTGGATGACATACTGAATGCTTAAATCTCTCCTTTCTGCCAAAGAGCTTGAGATTGTGTACATGCGTCTTCCACCTAAATCATGCTTGGTCCTCACAACCAAGCTATGCTGAAAGCTAAATATGAGTCCACGGTTAAACTGAGTTTCATGGATAAATGAGGATTTGAGCATAAGTTGTCCTAGTCTGACACTGACCACTACATTACATGGCTAGCGCAGCATTAAGGAATCCCATCTACAGAGACTGCCAAGATTGCAGTACTCATAAGCTTTACATTTAGAAAAGATTATTTTTTTTTAAAAAAAATCTGTCTGGGTTCTGCTCTGCCTCTTGATTCAGAAAGATTCTGAAGGCAACATATACAGTGTGAGAAAATATAATAAAACATTAGGGTTGATTCTCCCTCTTCTGATGCTAGAGTTACCCTGCTTATTTCTTCATGGGCATCAATTGGATTTTCTCAGAATTCCAGTACAGTACCTTTAGCTCAATGGTTAGCTGAGGCAAAGAGTTTTATTTCTGCTGGCACTTAAATCCTTTTAGGGGTTGGAATTTTAAAAGGGGAAATAGTGTTGAACACAGGCAATCAGAAACAGCCACTGTTTGGAGGGCAGTGCTGGAAAGTTTGTGCATACTAAAGAAGTCAGCATTCCTGAGTGACAGGAGCTTTGCCACCTTCACAACAGCAGGTGCTAGAAAATGTGCCACTGTGGGATTCTCGCTTGAAATGAGAAGCAAACACTATTGCTCCAGGTAAGCTGGAGGCTCTTCACTTTGGATGCTAATGAGCTTGGCTTTTGATTGCAACAACACAGCGTTCTTTATTCTCTGTCCCATCTCTCCTTCCCATTGTTCTATTCAGATGTGAAGCTGCTGTACTTAAAGAAAGGAAAGAAGAGGAGGGGAATTTGTGTTGGGGGAAAAAAAATGAAATGATAACCAAGAGTCCAAAATGTGTGGGGTGCAGCTAGGGTCTCTTTTGCCATTGTGGTTCTTATGGCTGACACACCAGCCTTTTAAAAAGAACAAAGGAAGCATAGTTCTTCATAGATATCAATGGTTAAAAAAGAACAGGCTATGATTTGGAAACCTAAATTTCTAAAGAATCAATTCATTTTCATAGATAGACAAACTCATTCACTCACAGCCTCAGACCTTCCATGGGGAAAAATAATTCTGGTTTAGAATTGCTATGTGAACGTTTGACCACGCTTTGTCAATTTTAGGACTTACAGTTCTTTAGACCTATATTTTCAGATGCAGCCATTCATATAGAATTTAGGCTCTGGACTTATGAGTGAGGCTTCACCAGGGCTGGGGGCAAAATGAGGACATTGCTCTCCAAACAAGAATTCTGTCCCCTCATGAAATTTTCCTTCAGTCTCCCAATTTGTAGCATTGCAGATAGCCAGATATTAAAAATTATTCATACCTAGACCTCTTATGTTTGTTGAATTAGTGTTCCTTTGGCAATTTCACTTGCTACTTTTCTTTAGATCTCTAAACAGGATTTCTAAATGTTCAGCTGAAGTTTTTCTTGTCACTGCAGTGCTAGAAATTTGGGGACTGAAGGAAAATTTCACTTGAAGAGTCAGAAATCTTATTGGAGGGCAATGACCTCAGTTACTTCCCCTGGCAGCTCCATTTGGCTCCACTAATATATCTCAAAATGTGATAAGCCCACCCTATTGTATGGGGCAGCTTTCATGTGATTGACAGGAATGTCATCTCTGTCTCTCATTTGGTCTGCTGAAGTTTCCCAAAATCATGCAAAAAGAGCACTAGGCTAGGTTCTAAAGAGCCAACAAGCTGAAACATAGCCAGAGGAGGACAACCAAGATGGCAAAACGTCTGGAAGACCAAACCCCAGGATGAATGATTGAGGGAGCTGGGTGGGCTTAGACTGAAAAAGAGAAAACTGACATGCTAGCAAATTTTAGATGCTTAAAGGACCATCATGTAGAAGATGGAACAAATTACGGCAGAACCAATGAATTCAAATCACAAGAAGGGAGATTCTGACTAAACGTTAGGAAGATCTTCCTGGTATTAACAAGCTGTTAATTGTGGAACATCCTTCCTTGGAAGGCATCCCTCATTGGAGGTTTTCAAACAGAGGCTAGATGGCTATCTCTAGGGGTGCTTTAGCAGTGGATTCCTGCATGACAAAGGTTAGAACAATCTTCTAGCTCTATCATTCCATGATTCTTTCAAGTGATGTAGGTTCTAGCAACTGGTAGTTCCCACGTCAATGGGGAGAAGAAGCCACTCCAGACTTTAAAGGAACTATCTAAGTAATTGAGACTTATCCCTACAGTGGATTCTGCGGTTTGGATAGCCCCTTTAATATTCAGACTAAAATCTGGAATGGGTTTACTACCCAACTGCAGGCCATCAGCCACTCCTAAGGTCTAGAATGGAAATCTTGGGACCAAAGTATAATCCAATGGGCAGTGGTGCAACCATATTCCTAAATCTAGAATGTGAAGCCATTAAGGGAAGGTTGGGAGAACCAAAATATGTTTGATGGGAAGAAAAGAATGCTGTGTTTTTCAAACATTCAAAAAGATCTCTTCCATTGAGAGATTAAAGGAAAAGGAGATGTGTTTGGAGTGAACATTAGGAGGCATTTGTGAACTGCTGAAGGAGGTGGTATTTGGCAAGTATTCAGAGAGTTAGAAGATGTTTGGGGGTTTTAACATTCTACTTCAGGACAAAAAGTGTTTAAATGGGAAATGTCCTGGAGGCATGACAGCTGAAAAAAGGCACCATTTGCCCTTCTTTTTGGAGAACCCAATTAAGGATTTCAAACAATCACTGGAACAGGTGAAAACTGACCTTAAGACAGGAGTGGGCAACTGAAGCATGTCTGGGACCCTCTGGAGGGTAATGAAAAATAAAACAAAAGTGGTCAGAAATCCTCTTCTGGTTTTCAGAAATGAGTACTTTTTGTTGTTAAAGGGAGGACTGGTATCCTATTTAAAAGGTAAATTATTTTGCATGGATGTTTCCAGGAACCACAAGTCAGCCTCATGGGATTCCGGAGACTTTGAGGGCTGCAAAAACATTCTTCAGAGGCCACACTTTGCCCATCCATATCCTAAAATACCTGTGTCCTAAGCTATTCAGAAGTTGAAAGATGACAACACGCACATTGAATTGTTCCCAGAAATGGACCAAGAGCCAATGAGGTTACTTAGCATGACTAACCAGATGTGCAGGATTAAACTCATGGCACAATTCCTCCCCCTTCCCTCCTCCTCTCAGCAATTTTTCTTGTTCAAATTAAATTGGTTCTTGGAGCTTTATAATAACTGGAGATATCTTCCTACTATATACACTTGAGGGAACCAATGTGGTGTAACAGTGAGTGTTCCATCAGGACACTGGGAGACCAAGGTTGAGATTCCCAGTCAGCCATGGAAATGCACTGTCACATCCTCCAGAAAGGAAGATAAATCTCTGAGTAAATCTTGCCAAGAAACTCTATGATGGAGACACTAAAGCCATTTCCACACTGCAGTCTTATAGCGTGATTATTGCACTTTCAACATTCTACGGAATCCTGGGGTTTGCAGTTTAGGGAGGCGCTGGCTGGCCCTTCCCTAAACTGCAAACCCCAGGATTCCACAGGATGTTGAAAGTGCAATAATCACGCTATAAGACTGTAGTGCGGAAACAGCCTATGAGTTGGAGTTGACATGAAGGCACATAACAACAACAATACATACTTTAGTACATGAATTCTTCCTTGCTGACGGCTGTTTTCAGGAGGCTTTCTTCCAGCACCCTTGAAACTTGTGCATCCATGTGCATGCATACAAAATAGCTACTTACTATTATATGAATCGCCAAAAGCTTGCAAGGAAAATGTGTCCCTCACCGGGGTACTTGGGGAAAGAGACGAAGGGACAAGCTTTATTACACTGCTATCAGTTGATGGACTCCAGTTTTATGACTTAGTTTTTCTTTAGCTGAATCAGCAGATGCCACAAGAGTAGCAAAGCAATTTACGAGGGGTTCTTGGGATCCTGCCACAGAACGTGAAGTTTGGAAAGTTGGCTGAAAAATCCTCAGGGACCAGTCAGTTTATCACACGGACATTAGTGCCACCTACTGCCAGTGAAGAGAAGGAGCTCAGTTGCTACACTTTGGGAAGGAAAAGGGCTCTCAGGGTTTAGCAGGGGTAGCAAACTCAATTTCATCTTGGGCTGCATCAGCATTGTGGTTGCCCTCAAAGGGCAGTTGTATCTGTAAGACTATATAAATGTATCTACTCTGTTATCATATTAAATAATTGCATATGTATTTGATTATTACTGATTTTAGTAATAACTAGCTCTGAAACTAGAAGTCTAAGAAAAATAATGGCAAGCAGATATTCAAATGTACAACTATTGCACAGTTTATTGAAAAATGAGTTATGAAAACAGAATTTTTTTTTAATCATCAGACAAATATTACCTGTGCCTCTTTCTGCTCCCCCTTCCCTGTGGCTCTTTCTGCCCCCCTGGCCCTCTCTGTACCTGGTGACCCTGATTCCCACATTGCGGGTCCCTGGCTGCTGGTATTCTGAAGAGGAGCCCAGCACCCAGCACTTGGGATCTCCTTCTACTTCTGACCGCTCCTTTGTCCAACGCTTGCAAGCCATGCGGAGTCTTGCAATGGTAACCTGTAGCAATGGCTTGACAGTGAGAGCTGGACAGAAGAGCAGTCAGAAGTAGTAGATCGCAAGTGCTGGCTTCTGGGCCCCTCTTCAGAAAACCGGCAGCCAGGGGCCTACAATATGGGGACTGGGCTCGCCAGGCAGGGTAAGTGCTGCAGCTGCAGGAGAGGTGAGAGGGCCACATGTGTCCAGAGGAGGGTGACCAAAATGGTGAAGGGTCTGGAAGTCATGCCCAGGAATGGCTTAGGGAGCTGGGTATGTTTAGTCTGAAGAAGAGAAGGTTAAGAGGAAACATGATAGCCATGTTTAAATATTTGAAGGGCTGTCATGTCGAGGAGGGAGCGGTCTCGTTTTCTACTGCTCTGGAGACAAGGACAAGGAGCAATGGATTCAAGCTGCAGGAAAGGAGATTCCACTTGAACATCAGGAAGAATTTCCTGATGGTCAGAGCTGTCTGGCAGTGGAATATGCTGCCTCAATGGAGTGTGGTAGAGTCTCCTTCTTTGCAGGTTTTTAAGCAGAGGCTGGATGGCCATCCGTTGGGAATGCTTTGATGTGTGCTCCTGCATAGCAGAGGGTTGGACTGGATGGCCCTTGTGGTCTCTTTCAACTCTATGATTTTATGATTCTATGAAATGGCCTTGTGGGCTGGATTTGGCCCGTGGCCCTTGTGTTTGACATATGTGGTTTAAAGATAACAGTGATAATCTATGATAATTGGTTTTTAATTTTCATGGTTTCCAGCAAAGAATATATAAAACTGTCATTTGATAACAATTGCCTTTGAGAGAGCCTTAATATGTTTCAATTAATTTTAAGATATCTGGGATGAAAATATGCATGTTAAGGACATGACTCTTTGTTTCAGTTTTGGACATGAGTTTGGGATAGGTGCAAGAAAGATGTCAAGCCTACCATAATGGGATATCTTTCAAAATCAAAATAGCCACCATCTAGATTGGTATACTCACCAACATTTCACAGAAGAAAATCAGGACACAAATAGCCAAGTAACATCAGAATGTGGTCATGATGGCATAAGTTATTAATGAAGAATGCACAAGCTGGGGGCATCTACAGGGAAGGAGAAGATTCTGCCCTGCCTTCTTCCTCATGTTGGGTTTATTGAGTGCAAACTACTTTTACGCTTTGAAGTCCATTTGCAGCAAATGGAATCAAGGACAAAGGGGGAAGTAGTTGTAGGAGGAGAGAAACTGGGACATTTTAAAAGCAGCTGAAAAGTTGATGATAAAAGATTAATCAGGATTATTCCTGTCATATCAGGACCGTTGAATGGTATATTCCTGCATGGCAGGGATTTGGACTCAATGGCCCTTGTGACCTCTTCCAACTCTATGATTCCATGATTCTATTTCCCCCCTGCTTTTCCCATCAGCTCCAGCCAGCACAACCGATGGTCAGTGATGATGGCAGCTGTGCTCCAAAACAACTGGGTTGGCCAAGGCTGCATGAGGGCTACAAGCTTGAATGTCTCCTTGGACACCCTGGCTGACTTCAAGATTGAGGGTAATAAAGTCCTCCTGTTCAGGCCAGGATTTGTCTGTTAAATGATAAACTTCATGGGCTGTGTCTCTGACAGTGCTGCTGGTCTTGGATGGTTATGACACAGTCATATTATGAGATAGTTCTCTGCTCGAAGCTCAATCACCAGCTTGAAACTACTCTATCACCATGGCTGTCCAGACAAGAATGCAAAATGCATCTGGACGGCGCTTGCCATAGTGGCTGGAGGAGTCTGGGAGTTGAAGTCCCCAAAAGCAGCTTTTCCAAGTGCTGATTGGGTACTCACGAGCCTTCCTTATCCCAAGGAGAAGCTATGTGTCTGTAAAATTCAGTGTTATCTATGCTCAAGTCTTTGACATCACTCTATGATCCTTTTAATAGAGAGGTTGAGCCTGGGACTACCCACATGCAGTATGTGCTCTTGAGGATGGCTACTTAGTTGAATGATCATAATGATTGCTGAAATGCCACTGAGAAAGAAATTACCAAGCACAGCTGCACATTGCACGCAATGGGCTTATCACAGGGAGGTAACTGAGGCTCAGCTCCAGCATAAAGACACATGTGTGATGTTTGCTTTCTTCTGGTTGTTGCTCATTACATTTTCAAATGTGCAATCACGGGAACTTTGTAAGTATTAAGATATCCTTCCAGCCTATTCATTAAACACAATTTGTCCAGAGTGACCAACAAACATCGTGAACAAAAACAAATGCTGTAATTCCTATTTAGCCTAAATCACATGGATTTCTGGTACTTGACTGTTCCCAATATAGATGCATCCCTATTTCATATCCTCCAAATGTCCCAGTGTGGCAGGGACAGTCCTAATTAGTCCTCTCTCATCCCACTTTTTCAGCTGCTTTTAAAACATACCAGTTTCTCTCTCCTGCAGTTACTTTCCTCCTCGGTCCTCAGCTTATATCAGTTGCTCTTGTTAGTGACTGGTGACTCTGCACACCACTATAGCCTTGTCTGCTATTGGGAACAGAAGTCTGAGTGGACTTTCAGGGTGGGAAAAGGAAGAGAAGGGATTAAACTACCCCTTTCCACTGTCCTTGCATCCACTGTATGGATCAACAGGAATCTAATCAGAAAGAGAGCTGCAAGAGACAAATACACACCTCACTAGTGTCTATATTATTTCCAAGTCAGATTTTTCTTAAGCATGGCTTTCTAGATGGTGCCCTCTTGTGGGGGGAGAGGCGCATGCATGAAGAGTCAAAAAGAATTGTGATAAAAATGGAAATTTATGCATTCGAACCTGCTGCCTAATCATTACCAACAATACCTGGAAAAGAATCCCAGTATAAGAATTCCAGGATTTTTGACAGACTGGAACATGTAGAGAGGAGAGTCACCAAAATGGTAAAAGGTCTGGAACCCTGTGAGGAGCAGCTTAGGAAACTAGGTATATTTAGAGAAGGTTAAGAGAAGGTTAAGAGGTGACATGACTGCCAAATTTAAATATTTGAAAAGATGCCATATGGAAGATGGAGCAAGCTTGTTTGTTTGTTTGTTTGTTTGCTGTTCCAGAGACTAGGACACAGGGGAATGGATTCAAACTATAGGAAAAGAGATTCTACCTAAACATTAAAAAGAAATTCCTGATGGTAAGAGCAGTTCGACAGTATGCTCCCTTAGAGTTTGGTGCCGTCTGCTTCTCTGAAGGTTTTAAAACAGAAGCTGGATGGGCATCTGTCAGGAGCTGGTTGTGTATTCCTGCTTGACAGGAGTTTGGACTAGATGGCCATCTTGGTCTTAAGAATCAATGTTCTGATTATTGGCTGATGCTCTTTTCCAAACACCATCTTTATCAGATAGGAGTTATGTTTCAAACAGGCAGAGGGCTTCTTCAGAATACAGGAAGCCCCCACCTTTTCATGCCCCATGATCTAATGACTCACTCTTTTGAGTCTGCCAAATTAAGGACAAGTTCAATTAAACTGAGAGGAGTTCTTCTCTTTCATCAGTTCTTGTCTACAGAGGCTTGCCTGGAGTTGCTTGCATGTACTTGCTGCTTGCAAAGCAAGCCGAGAAGGAGGGAAAGGTGCTAGCTAAGCTGGCCGACAGACTTTGCAAGCAGCTCAGGTGCAGTTGGTTCCAAGTGAGACTTCGTAAGTCCTTCATGCTCCTTACAACACAGTATGTGGGTTCCACTTTTCAACCAGTTCCATTTTCTGACAGTGCTCCTGTCTCTGGCCTGTCAGATAAGCAGGGAAAGCCTGTAGGCATTCTTTGAAATGCAGCGCACCTAGGACTGAACCAGGCTTTCTTTCAGATTTTCTCTTTCACAGATGTACAGATTTCCCACTTTGAATGGATTTCTAATTTCCCCTCTGTGTTTTCTCAAATAAGATCAGCACTGAAAATAAGCATTCCTGATCTGAAAATCTTTTTTTTTAAAAAAAAAAATTCCTCTTGTTCTCTCTGTAGATCTGTTTTGAGATTTGGATAAACCTTTTATTTTAAGGCTCAGTTCTAATGGACAGAAGGGTACCAATTCCCCGCCCTCTCTTTACTCTGTTTCTTCTTGATTTACTCAATGATCTGAATGTGTGCCAGGGCTGCACTATCCGCTAGGAAAGAAACTGAAATGGTCAGCATTGGGAAGAGATTTACTGGCTACTTACTGTAAGAGAGTCTTTTGCAATACTCAGAAGCAAGCCCTAATCAGTTCAGTGAGACTTAGGCCTTTTCTGCACTACACTCTTATAGCGCAATGATTCCACTTTCAACATCCTCTGGAATCCTGGGGTTTGCAGTTTTGGGAGGGGCCAGGCGGCCCCTCCCGAAACTGCAAACCCCAGGATTCCAGAGGATGTTGAAGGTGGAATCATCGCACTATAAGAATGTAGTGCGGAAAAGGTCTTATTGTATGCCTTCATGTGTTTCTGACTTACGGTGACCTCAAGGTGAATCTATCATGGGTTTTTTGTGGCTGAGAATGTATGAGATGCCCATGGTCACTCAGTAGCTTTCCATGACTAAGAGGAGAACTGAACCCTGGTAAGATGTTGTAAAGGGCCATTAGAATACGTTGATTTATGGTAATCATATATTTTTTTCTACCACATCTTTAACTAATTTCATTCTGTTGCACCTCTTCTTGTCACCATTTTGAGAGGGACAACAGAAGAAAAAGGAGGTTATTTGGAGCTAGTATGGTGTTCTGGGATGATTGAGGAGGTGTTCTCATGCATTTGTAGGGCTTTCTGTGTAATCTGGGAACAAAATTGTCTTAGATTGTTCTTTAAAGTAAAAGGTGCTTTGAGGGACTGATGGAGGGCTTTAGTAGCGACAAAAACGAGGTGCAGGGGCCTCAATTTGCCCACTCCTGCTGTACTTCTTGTTTACAAGCTGGTTTGGGGATCCGTGGTTTTTGTTTTATTTAGTTGTATTTAACCTTATCTTTTTAAAATTTCATCCTTGCATTTTCTCTGTCCTCTGCAAGAACACTTAAAACTGCCAATCTTGATAGTGCTACCAACAGGGAGAATAAGATGATTGCTTCAAGCTGCAGGTGGCAGTAGTTTCCCTGATGTTCCTCCTCATCCCCGCCCTCATCTCCAGCACTGGCATATATACATGCCTCATGGCTTGTCTTGGGGTCCTCAAACTAGCTCACTGCCTTAGTTGTAGTAGAGAACACACTCACCTATCACTGATGTTGCAGTTAAGATTCCACTGCCAGCCTATACAGTCACTGTGTTTTCCAGCAGTTGCAGCCACCTGACCAAAGACAAAGGCAGCCCCACATAAAGCATATTGCAGTAATCCAAATGCAAGGGTTTTTTTGCGTTTCCATTTGTCAATAAAGGAATCACTCTTTTATGGATTTTGGATTTTGCTCTATTTTGCTCACGGCCAACATGGCTACTCCAGAATATGTTTCCTAAATGCACATTTACCAATGCATGGACCACAGTAGACAAGCTATTCCTGCCCAGGAAAGGGCACAGACATTGTACTTAGCAAAGTACATAATAATAAGTGCTCCTCCTTATTGAAGGATGACCGTGATGAATCCAGGGCCAATCCTTAACCATCTATCTATCTGTTTGTTTGTTTTCCTGAAGGACTGCAACTTCATCTACAACAGGCAAACTCCTCAGTACTCAAGGCTACAAACCAGCAGTCTCCATATTGTCAAGACTCATACCAGTTTGCTGCCCCTCCTATCATGACATGCAGGCAGTAGTTCGGAATGTGTGCAGCCCTTCCTGAATCTGACAGTACAGAGAAATAGAGCTGGGTCATCAGCACAGTGAAGTCACCTCACTCCAAATTTCCAAACAATCGCCTACGGTGGCTTTATAAATAGCAGCAGTGACAGGGAGGTACTTGAAGCACCACATTGTATAATTACCAGAACACTGTCATCCATGGAAATTTCTTTAACCACCCTGGCAAGTAAGAATAGCACCACTGGAAAACAATACGTTTATCTCCCAATTCAACCACAAAGAAAACAATCCAGAAAAAAGGATAGCACAGCAATGGCAAGAGATAATTTTTAAAAAATGGTGAGATACTTCTTACCCCCCAACATACAGAGAACAACTCAATTCTATACCTATCTACTTATTAGCAAGTCCCAAAGTAACAACCCATTTTCTCTCCTGAAAACCACTTTCATGCAGTACCTTTCCTGCCTGCAAAATAAATCTCATTCCTACATGAAGTATTTAAAATTTAAATATCTTTAAATACTCCATTATCTTGATTCAAGAAATAACAGCAGTGGGATCTTTGTTTTACTCACAAGTCCCCCAGCCTTAATTTGAAGATTTAAATCAGACTTGGAGAAAACATTTTCTTCAGTCTGAGTGGCTCATAGTCCTGGGAATTCCTAAAGAATTTAGAAATGTCCCCTAACCCATTTGTAAGGTCTTTAAAAATGGAACAGAACACATGGGAATTATTTGGGGAGAAACAGAAGAAGAATGGAATGAGCTGAATAAAAATGGAAGTATATTCAAAGCCTGATTAATTTAACTAAGAGCTGCTTCATGCATTATGTTTTTATGGTGAAAGTTTAAAAGGCAGAACCAAATGAAAACCACAGTCTAAGCCAAAAAGCCCAAAGCACTGGAAAGTGGATGCAGGAAAATGACAGACGGAGAGACAAACAAACCAGCCCTAAGAGGCATAAATAGAATGGCTTAGACAAGTCCAAAATTTGGCCGTTACCCAAGCAACGACCCAAACTTGGCTAACAAGGATTATTAACCAAGCCTGGGTTGGAGACAACCAACAAGCTATTCAGGGCAGAGCACACAAGAGTTGCAGACTTTCCAACCTGTCCTTTTACTGGGGCTTCTAACACACCAGCTTGATATACATACATCAAGTTGGTTCTAATGCAACACTAAGCCATGGTTGAATGATACATGGACAGGCCTAGCCTCCCCACAGGTTCTTGGGTTCTCTGCGCCTTCAGTGAGATCATGTAATGTACTGAATAACCCACACTCCACAGAAGTCACTCTGAGATAGGCAAGTGTTTACTCTTTTATGGATATCATGAGCAACACAGCACACTTCCATAGAAGCTGCTGAAACTGGAGTTTATATGCAGCATTCAACTTATGTGGGTTATCAGTACATGTTTCAGTACAAAGCATTCATTGGTCAAAGCCACAAATCCCTTCCCAAATGTCCCTCCCTAAATTGAAAACCCCAGGATCCCATAGGATGTTGAAAGTGGAATAATAGCACTATAACAGTCTAGTGCAGAAATGGCCATGAACTTCATTAAGACATTCTCAAAAGCCAAATGGCATATCCTCCAATATTTCACTGATGAAAACTGGGACCCATGTGGCCAAGCAACATCAGAGGGTGATCAGGATGGCAAAAGGGTATTAATGAGAAAGAACACACAAGGTAGAAGAGGCTGCAGCGGTTTTGTTTTTCCTTGAGTCTACAGAGAAGGGAACTTTCATCTTGTCCTCTCATCTCCTCTCCCCCTTGTTGGGCTAGTGGAGTATAAACCATTTTTGCATTTTCACTCAGTTTGCAGCAACTGATATAAGCTGAGGACCAAGGAGGAAAGTAACTGCAGGAGAGAGAAACTGGAATGTTTTAAAAGCAGCTGAAAAGGTGGGGTGAGAGAGGACTAATTAGGACTGTCCCTGCCACACTGGGACATTTGGAGGATATGAAATAGGGATGCATTTATATTGGGAACAGTCAAGTACCAGAAATCCATGTGATTCAGGCTAAATAGGAATTACAGCATTTGTTTTTGTTCACGATGTTTGTTTGTCACTCTGGACAAACTGTGTTTAATGAATAGGTTGGAAGGATATCTTAATACTTGCAAAGTTCCCTTGGTTGCACATTTGAACATGTAATGAGCACCAACCAGAAGAAAGCAAACATCACACATGTGTCTTTATGTTGGAACTGAGCCTCAGTTACCTCCCTGTGATAAGCCCATTGCGTGCAATGTGCAGCTGTGCTTGGTAATTTCTTTCTCAGTGGCATTTCAGCAAGCTATTTAGGAGCCCTGGAGATTTCCAAGCACACATTCTGGGTGAGAGGGGAGGTAATAAACTCATTAGCAGGGGATGATTTTACTTGAGGTTGTTCTCTATATCCCCCCCTCCCTATTTTAGACTTGGGTGAGCGTTTTCTTTCTCCCTAGTCTGTTCTTGCAGTCCCTTTTTCCCTCTATAGTTCTCAGCCCTACCTGCCTTAAAGGCTGTGGCTCTCCTCCCTAGAGTGCCTGTACCACACCTGCATGCAAGAACTCGATAAGAAATTCCTGCGGTGATAAAAAGTGCTCTGGGGTCAAAGTTCCAGTGGTAAAATTAATTGTTCAGAGACCGCCTGTCCCAAGCTATCTATAAAAAAGAGCATAATTTACTGCCTGTGATACCACCTGTGTGGCGCAGCTGTCTCAATCACTTTCCTGATGCAGAAAATGTGATATTCAGGAGAGGTTTGATTTGGGTTAAAGCCATGCTCTTCGGAGGTTTTGTTTTTCACCTAATTGGAAACATCTACAGTTCTTCTGCCAAAGCACTGCGTGCGTGAGCCAACCGGGCCAAGAGGGGCCCCTTGCCTTCAATGCATGAATCACCGACAATGATGAGCCCGTCCCAGGTTTAAGGAAAGGCAACGAGATGGGGGAAGAGAGAGAGAGAGAGAGAGAGCGCTCTGCTTATCACATAAAAATAGTAGCAAACAGCGGGATCCCTAGGCTGACAGCTTCTTGAGGTAGATCCAAAGACTTGTCATTGGGCCTCCAATTCTTAAAATGAATTTTATGAGACAGGGAGAAATAGAGCTGGTTGTACGCAAGCCATCATTCCAGCAAGGCATCTTCTTGCACAGATGTGAAGCCTTGACCCTCATTTATAGCAGGGCAAATAGCAGAGCTGGGACAGGTATACAGCAGCCCTCCACCATCACCATTACCATTACTGTACTTAAAATGTCTTTTGTCCAGTTTCACTGATATGCACAATGAAGCAAAACGTTAGAGCAAAGTTTAAGCAAAAAGTCCAAATGGCATGGCTTCGTGGAGATTGCCGAGGATTGACAATCTACTCCAAGGCATCCTAAATTTCTGTGCTAGGAGAGATGGGTTCTTGGATCTGTACACATCTAAGCAAATCATAGAATCTGCAAGGGCATCTAGTCCAAACCCCTGCCATGCAGGAAGACACAGCCAAAGCACTCCTGAGAGATGGCCATCTGTTGAAAGTCCATCACCTCCCAAGGCAGTCTATTCCATTGTTAAACAGTTCTTACAGTAAAGAAATTCTTCCTAAGGTTTAGATGCACCCTCTGTTTTTGTAAGTTGAATCCATTGGTTTGTGGTCTAGACTCCAGAGCAGCAGAAAGCACCCTGCATTTTATATGGCATCCTTTCTAATATTTAAAGATAGTTATCATATCACTATTCTATCTCCTCTTCTCCAAGCTAAACGTATCTACCTCATTCCTCATACAGCTTGGTTTCTGTATGGTTTGCCACCCTGGTTGCTCTCCTCTGGACCCATTTTAGCTTGTTACTATCCTTCTTGAATTCTGATCCCTAGAACAGGCCATTATACTCCAAGCATTGTTGTTGTGTTTTGTCAAGTCACTTCTGACTTATGGCAATCCTAAGGTGGCATTATCATGGGGTTTTCTTGGCAAGATTTGTTCATGAGGCGGGGTATCATTGTCTTCCTCTGAGGCTGAGAGAGTATGACTTGCCTAAAGTACCCATTGGGTTTCCATGGCCAACCAGGATTTCGAACCCTGGTCTCCAGGATTTCGAACCTTGGACTACAACCACACTGGCTTTCATATTCCAAGTGAGTTCCAACCAAAGCAGAATAGAAAAAAAGGCACAAATACTTCTCTTGACCTAGGCACTATACTGCTGTTGATGACAGCCTAAAATAACATTGGATTTTTTGGGTGAAATGTTACACTGTTGACTCATGTTTAATTTGTGAATTACTAAGCCTCCTAGATCCTTTTTACTTGTGCTGCTTTCAAGTCAGGTGTCACCCATCCTATATTTCCAGTCTAGATGTAGGACTTCACATTTATCCCTCTTAAAGTTCGTTTGTAACTTTTCGCCCAGCTCTCCAATCTGTTACAGTCTATTTGAATTCTGATCCTGTCCTCTGGGTATCAGCTGCTACTCCTCATTTGGTGTCATCCCCAATTTTGAAAGCATCCCTTCAATTCCATCATCTAAGCCATTTATAAAGTTGTTGAAGAACATTGGCTACATGACAAAACCATGAAGCAACCCACTAGCCACTTCATTCCAGGATGAAGAGAAACCATTGGTAAGCACTCTTTTTGTTTAATCTGTCAAATGTCTATATAGTACTTGTTCATTTATTCCTCCTACTCTGATGATTTTTTTATTTTGAGCTAAAAATGTGTAGAGTACTGGAGTCCTACCAATCCCCTAGAAATCACAATATTGTCTGCAAACTTTCAAATTTCTCTTTGGGACCTGGAGACTGAAATCATAGAATCATAAAATACTGAGAGTTGTAAGTTCTCTGAATGTTTTGCTTTGTCTCTGCTTTCTTCTGCATAATCTAGTCCTTCTTATACACAGAAATCCATATGAAGGTTTTGTGCATAGTACTGCTGAACAGACAGGCAAATGGATGATGTGGGATGCATTGTGGTTGACATCTGAAAGACTGGATTTTAGAGTCTCTTAGAGTTTTTTTTGTGTCTCAGTGACTCTCAGGATAGCATCACCAATGACATCCTGATTATTATGGCCATTTCTGCACTAACCTGTTATAGTGCTATTACTCCACTTTCAACATCCTATGGAATCCTGGGGTTTGCAGTTTAGGAAGGGGTATCAAACCCCAGGATTCCATAGGATGTTGAAAGTGGAATAATAGCACTATAACAGGATAGTGCGGAAATGGCCTATGATTATTATGGTTATTATTCCACCCAACACACCCACCCACCCACAGCATTGTAGGTTTGTCTTTGTAGGTCTCTCTGTGGCCTCTTCTCCAAAAAGTTGCAATGGATCATTGTTTTTGTTGTTACCACCATTTTCAATAACTGAGTAAAAATATAGAGTCAGGCTGCTAGTCTCAATGAAGTTACTGAAAATGGGTTTGTGTATGAAGATCTTGTCTTTGTCATCTACTGTACTTTGTATTGTAGATATATAGCAGTTAGCAATAGCAGTTACATTTCTATACCGCTTATCAGTGCAAAGCACTCCCGAAGCAGTTTGCAATATTGTAAGCTAATTGCCCCCAGCAAGCTGGGTACTCATTTTACCAACCTGCAGAAGGATGGAAGGCTGAGTTAACCTGGAGCCCTGCAGGATTGAACTCACAACGTTGTAGCTGCAGTACTGGCATTTGACCACTGTGCCACCAGGGCTCTTTAAGGATATAAATTCATTTATGTATACAATTTCTATGCCGTTGTTCCTAGACTAGCTCAGACTTGTGTTCAAGGCAGACAGGGGGTAGGAGGCTGCTTTTGGAGCTGCTACAGGGCCCCAACAACTTTAATCCCGTCTTGCCAATAGACCTGGCCAATGCCCTCTTTAAAGAGAGCACATGCACACTGAAAATGTCCCAGAAGCGCTGCAATGTTCCTGAGCAGAGAGCTTGGTGCAAAGGCATGCCCTAATGGCAGAAGTGAGAGAATCAGTCATAGACTATGCATATTATACCTATGAGAAAGAGAGACAATAAATCTAATAGAGCACTTTTATTATGGCCCCAAAGAGGATTTTTTAAAGGAAACCCATTTTCACTGATTTCTTTTTTACAACTTTGCTAATCAATGAAAGATATTTTTTTGTCATACTTCCCAAACTGCTCATTGTAACATAGCCTTTCCATAAATCTAACAGCACCTCCCTTGAGATGCCTCAAACCGCAACTACCTCCCTCTCTCTTATAATAAAATATGAGGGTCATGTGCAGGGACATTCCCAGTGTCCCCTAAATTAAAATCACTGGAGCAGGTACATTAAGCAACCAGATTTACAGCAAGCTTCAAATGAAACATAGGTATCCTGTACAGCTGTGAGACATCTGTAACCAATTTTCTCTCAACTTGACTATATGCAAGATAAATATTATCTATATTCTACATCCTTCCCAGTCCATCATCACACAGTGAAGAATGAAGGCTGGCTTTGCCACTTAAATGTCTCTGGGTGCTACTCAGAGTAGTATTTTATAGGGTGTACAACTTCTGCTACAGCCACAGTAGTGAGGGGGAAAAAAGTGGTTCTGCTGGTATGTCACTGACGCATAAGTTTTGAGAAACAGCAGGAAGTAAGTAATAGGTAAAGGTCCTGAAGCAATAAGCCAGACAAGGTTGGCTTTTATACTGTTGAGAGCCATGTGATTATCCAGACAGGGATCCAGAGACTAGGATTATATTTTGTCATTCAAACTGACTTCCTAAAGCAGAGTTGGCCAGCATGTTGTTGGACAAAGAAGGGCTATACATCCCTGACTGAAGCAGAAATGCAACACATCTCAGCATGGTAGTGCAGGGAAGGCTCTGACCAAATGAGTTGTGTGCCTTCTGTACACTCTGCTGTCCAAATAACAATCTACTGATGGGCAAATGCAAAGCCCCTACTTTTTCTTCCTATGGTAATTGATGTCTACCAAACTTGATCTGGATTACTCTCTACACAGAGGATGGCTTCAGAGGAAGGATTATACCTTAACAACCTTTCAGATACTGTCTGTTATAAAGCTAGTCTATCTCAGTACCAGTGTTGGGGAGTGTGGCACACAAATAGTTACTGTTTATTCCAGTTCTGCATGGTAGGGAGTAGCTTTTCTTGTATTTCCATATACTACTTAACTACATATTTAAACCATATAATTCATTACCCCAGTAGTGATGGTTGCCAACTTTAAAAGGGAGCTGGACAAGTAGAGAATGCCACCTAGTTGGCACTACTCAAGATAAATATATGGGTATTTATAGGATCCCTCTATATTAGCTGCTTGGGAGCATACAGGAGCAAGAAGTTTACATTCATGTCCTGTTTGTGCACTTCCCATGGACACACATTTGTAGATGATACCAAATTGAGAGGGGTTAAATTCAAAACGACCTTGACACATTGGAGAGCTGGGCCAAAGCTAACAAAATGAATTTCAACAGAGAGAAATGTAAAGTCATACACCTAGGCAGAAAAAAATGTAACGGACAAATATAGGATGGGAGACACCTGGCTGGACAACACTATGTGTGAATGCGATCTAGGAGTCTTAGTAGACAACAAGCTGAACATGAGTCAGCAGTGTGATGTGGCAGTCAAGAAAGCCAGCACAATTCTTGGTTGCATCAATAGGAGTATGGTGTCTAGATAGAGGAAAGTAATAGTACCACTCCATTCTGCTCTGGTCAGACCTCATCTGGAATACTGCATCCAGTTCTGGGCACCTAATTTCAAGAAGGATATTGACAAGCTAGAGCATGTCCAGAGGAGAGCGACCAAAATGGTGAAGGGTCTGGAAGCCATGCCCTGTGAGGAGCGGATTAGGGAGCGAGGGGTGTTTAGTCTGCAAAAGTGAAGGTTAAGAGAGGGACGTGATAGCCATGTTTAAATGTTTGAAAGGATATCATATTTATGAGGGAACAGGCTTGTTTCCCACTGCTTCAGAAACTAGGACAAGGAGCAATGGATTCAAACTACAGGAAAAGAGATTCCAGCTGAACCTCAGGAAGAACTTCCTGATGGTCAGAGCTGTCCAGTAGTGGAATATGCTACCTGAATGGAGTGTGGTGGCGTCTCCTTCTTTGGAGGTTTTTAAGCAGAGGCTGGATGGCCATCTGTCAGGAGTGCTTTGATGTGTGTTCCTGCATGGCAGGCAGTTGGACTAGATGGCCCCTGTGGTCTCTTCCAGCTCTATGATTCTATGATTCTACAGCTGACTGCTGTGTGACCAGAATGTTGGACTAGATAGGTCTTTGGTCAGATCCAGCATGGCTCTTTTTATGTTCTTACATTTTGAAGAACAGTCTATAAGAGATAGAAAGAGGGAAACCCCACGAAAAATCAGAAAAAGGACGGTCAAGAACAGTAGAAGATTCCAATGGGCTGGTGACAGTGAGCTACACTCTCACAATCTCTTGCACATACACATATAGCAAACCATGAAATCCACATAGTAGACTATCATACATGATAATCATGTGCCCATGCTATTAGCATTATATGAGCACTATTCTCTTTATGATACTATGTGTGCTGCACTGCAATGTAAGCCAGTTAGAGATCTGAAGCATGGAAGATCCCAAAAGTTAATTTCTTCCATTATTTTAATGTTTCATAGAAAATCCACTACAGAAAGCAAATTGTAATCCCTTTAGCATAAGAACAGTGTGATAATGGGGATGGGAGGAGGGAATACAGATGTCAGATGTCTACATATCTCTTCAAGCAATGCTCAAAAGGCTCATAAATCTTCCAGAATTTCACCCCCCACATTTGACAACATGATCTGGCCAATTTGCCCCCTCCTGTTTCTCTGGTTCCTAAAAGAAAAAGAAAAAGGTCTAATTTTTTGACAAGCTGAAATAAGAACATCTGGAGTTATTGTCCTGAAGTTTTGCAACAAGTCACAGAATGGATTTGTTCTTTTTTTTTAATTTTGTATAACTATGTGCTTAGACATATTATAAATGGTGTAATGTCATAAAGGCATGTTGGCTAATGGGTGGGTGTGCTTATCTGATCACTCCTTGGGGTTTTTCAGAAAGTTCTGCAGTGCAGAGGTTACACGTTTTGTTTTATTTTTCTCTAATATACGCCGTCAGACCAGAAGGGTACTTTAGCCTGAGGTGATCTTTGCTAGTCCTCCCAGCTGAGCACGATTTTTTTCCCCAGGTTCAAGACATGCACAGTCTACATGGCTGGTAGTGATCTTTTTTCCCCGATGAGACATCATAAGGAGCCACACACCTGACCCCCACCCCCAAGAAATATCTGTCCTTTCCACTGATTCAAACTGGATGCATTAGTCCAGTTTAGGGTATCGAGATCTCAGCTTTAGGTCCTCTTTTCCAGACCTCTGGAGGAATCTCAGGGCAAGAGCACTGTCTTGAAAAATGTTTGTGTTTCACATTTGTTAGATTTGATGTCTTTTATTTGAATGGCATAATTTTCTATGCAATAATACATTTAATATATTGCATTTAATGACAGTGCTGGAGTACCTTATGTGATATTACCACTGTAATATCACCAGAGTCTGGCTTATGTGACAAAGGAATCATCCTTAGGTCGGTCTTGGCCCTGGAATCTCACAGCCTGGTACAGTCCTCACCTAGTAGCCCACTACTGCACAGTTGTAGGTCCAAAGAAAACACAGTTGTGGACAATCTCCCTTTTCCTCCCTGCCACTTGTGAGTATTCAAGGTGTAACACTTTAAACAGGGAGAAAGTATAGCTCTTTTGGTGTCTAACACTGTCTGTGATGTTGCGATAGCCTTACATTACTGTCATGTACAACTTTTGGATACTGTCTGAGATAGAAGTGGTGATGGGGGACATACAGACACACACCACACTGTTGGATTTTTTGTTTATTTCTTTAGCACCATTTCATGGAAAGGTGGGATCCACATTTAACAAATAAATGAGAAATAAATATAATTTTCAATTGTATTCTTTTTGAAAAGTGTTTAAAGCTTGGATTCTTTCCTGTATAATTCGGGGCAGAATATCCCACAAACATGTTTTCTGTTACCTGGCAGTAAAAACACAACCATAATAAATTCAGTACTTAACAATACGCCTCAATTTCCTGACACCCCAAATCTGCTGCCTGAGAAAATTGCCTCGTGATGTCTAACGGTAGGGCTGGTCTACTTGATGGGAAAATGTGGTAACTGATTAATCAACAGAGGGCACCTCCAGAAAGACAAGTCTCTTGAAGTCCCAGCTTTTGTTCCTGTCCAGAATATTTCCTGGGAATTCCCAGGTTGCTAGATTTTTAATTCCAAATTCCCAAGTCAGTTTAAATTGACACAGTACTTTCTTTATCTTAATAATATTTTTATTAATATATAAACAATTTTAAGTACTATAAAACTAAATGCCTACCAAAAAAGGGGGGAAAACAAATTACAAAAAGCAATAACAAAACTATAAAACTGTAACCTAAACTTCCATCTGAACTACAACTCCCAAAGAAAGAAAGAAAATATAAAATAGATATACAATTGACTTCCTACCCCTCTGGGAACAGTTGTTTTTTTTTTCCTTTGCTATACTTCCTTGAAGCTCACAATTCTAAATTTTCCGTTCTGGTGATTAGTAGTATTTAATAATAGATGTCATTAATAGCCCATATACCTCCACCCTTTGATATGGTTTAATTGGCAAGCATGATTTAATTGGCATAAAATATAAATTATATTCAGCCATGACTGAAAGCTTGCTGGCAAAGAAGAAACTGGCTGCACAGGTGTGTTGCAAAACTAGGTCAGGAAGGACCTCAAGGCACAGCCAGGTCGTAGTCAGGAAATAAACAGGGAAATTCCAGCAATGAATTTACAGTTAGCCTTCTGCAACTCAACTTTTGGAAACAATAGCATCTGTGATGTTCGCACAGGATGGCTGATTATCTTAACCACTCTTCCTCTGCCCAACAAACTTCCCTTTTGCCCTCACACCTATCCAGCAATTAAAGAGCTATCAAGATTCCCATTAGCCTTTTGTCACCTAACACCAAGGCCATTAGTCCATTCTGGACCCCATTGTTTATGCTGCTGGAGAGCCATTAACACCTTTGCACTCTAGGCAGAAAAAGAGTATTTAAACCCCCGTTTTGGGCTAGGCAACTTGCAGTACACTGGTTGCCGGTTGCCACTCTACAACTCTGATTTCTGTTTATGTACTGACTTTAGACTCTGTGTCTAAGCCACATTGCTTCTTCACTGCTCTCCGGATTGGTAAATATTACCCACTTCACTCTAAAACTCTCACTATCCGAACTTTCCTCCTTTTCCTTCACTTAGCCTGGTGTGTTTGTGAGACTGCTTGGATATTGCATGCTTGTGATTGATAATTCCCCCAGATAAAATATCTTTTAAACAATCATTCTTTGACTCTCTGGCTGGTATTCCTGTGCTAGTACTGATGTACACAGACGTTATTAGGTTACCCCCCTCCAGCAGACCTCTCTGTTTGAGTTAAAATTCCCACCATTTTGTGGAGGCACTGGCCTCGTGGATGGACCCCTGAGTCACCCATGTTTTGGGGTAACAAGGTAATCAAGTGGAATATGGATGCTATATAACTATGCAACCTAAATAAGCCTCTATCATTATAAAGTACTTTCTGAAATGAAATTTATCTGTAGTTATCTCTGTGTTTCCACTTTATCAGAAGCAGTAAAGATGGCAATTGCAGGCACAGTAAGCACAGCTATTGTTTCCAGGCCACGAGGGGGAATGCTGGCAGTAAAACAAGATGATACTAATGCTTAACTACTGCAATATTGCTAAACCATTTTGGCACTATAACTCCCAAATACCCATGAGGTATCATTGTAACATCACCGGGGCCCACTCCTGTGAAATCATAAACGGGTCATCCCTAGATCTTGAGCTTGGGCCTCACAATCTCACAGGATAGTCTCCACTTAAAACATGTAGGAATTTTCCCAGGCACTGCCTGCTTCTAGAATTTGTGGAACATTCACTGCCTACTCTTGGAATATTTTTCTTTAGGTCCTGGTTTGCTATTGCCATTCCTTGTACAACAAAAGGAATATGAGTCACAACACTGGCAGTTGACTCCTTGTCTTGATCCATTAGGTGTGACAGATCCAGAGCCATGGACTCACCCACACACCATCTTTCTTGCCTTGTTTCAGGCTTCTTAGTGCACCAGCAGTACACATGTGCAACAAATAACTTTGCAATGAACTGGAAAGTACTGCTATCCATTGGGAATGGGCAGGGATGGGTATCCATCTCACATACAGCAATTAACACTTTCACCTTCTTCAGTGCTGCTCACCTAGAGATTTGTTTCCTTGTCCAGAAAAAGCACAGCAGTTCCTTGAGACTTTAGCTAATGGCCTAAGATCTGGAAACCCTAACAGGAGTACAATCCTCTACATAATAAATTTCACAAGTGTTTCACTTAAGCTTTAGTATTTCTTATTTTTTGCTAGCCAGGAGCACCGAAATGTGCTTTGAATTCTTCTGCAGATAGGTATCAGTGGCAACCTGAGAATGTATCAGCACTCTTAAGGAATTGCATTGACGCCTTTATATGTTCCTTCAGATTTCTAAAAAGTTTTTCCAGAGCCCAGGCTTCCAGGGAAAGGAAGGGGTAACTATTGTCATGACTTCCTCCACCACCAGATGTCAGCACTATACAGGGAAAAATGAATGTTATTTAATTACCATACCAGTCAGCTTTGCGCTTCAGGTGAAATGGAAACCATGGTACATGGGAAGGAAAGAACCTCACCTATTGCAGTCTCAGATCCTATTGGATAATGCTGTTGATAGTTCAGCCCAAATTTTATATTTGTATTTTACATTCCTGAATTATAGTAATGCAGGCAGAAATAAATCCTAGAGCTTTCTGACCAGCATGCATTTGTAAGGACTTAAAGTGACAGCTATGAAGAAACTAGGTTAGGATCCCTAAGATAAAGATATATCATTGAATAGCACAGTCAGGATCATCTATGCCAGTGGTTCTCAACCTGTGGGTCCCCAGATGTTTTTGGACTTCAGCTCCCAGAAGCCCTGAGCACTGACCATAGTGGCTGGGGCTTCTGGGAGCTGAAGTCCACGAACATCTGGGGACCCACAGGTTGAGAACCACTGATCTATGCCATAATATCTCTGATTTCTATCTATGGTTATGAAAACTGGATTGTGAAGAAGGATGGCAAAAAGAGAATCTATACATTTGAATGTAGTACCGGACAAGAGTTCTACAGATACCAAGGATTGCCAAAAAGTCAAATAAATGGGTCCTAGAAAATTCTGCCTTCTTATTGATTCACTTAGAATCATAGAAACATAGAGTTGGAAGAGATCACAATGGCCATCAAGTCCATGCAGGAACAAACACTCAAAGCACCCCCAGCAAATGGCCATCCAGCCTCTGCTTAACTTCCAAACCTCCAAAGAAGGTGACTCCACCACACTTCAAGGTAGCAGATTCCACTATCAAATGGCTGTGACTGTCAGGAAGTTCATCCTGATGTTTAGATGAAATCTCTTTTCCTGTAGTTTGTTCCGCGTCCTAGTTTCTGGAGCAGCGGAAAACAAACTTGTTCCATCTTCAACATGACATCCCTTCAAATAGTTAAACATGGCTATCATGTCACCTCTTAATCTTCTTTTTGTTAGGCTAAACATACCTAGCTCCCGAAGCCTCTTCTCATAGAGCTTGTCTTCCAGACCCTTTATCATTTTGGTTACCCTCTTCTGGGACACATTCCAGCTTGTCAATATCCTTCCTGAACCATGGTACCCAGAACTGGACACAGTATTCCAGGTGTGGTCTAACCAAAGCAGAATAAAGTACAAGTATCTCTTGTACTTAAAAAGGTCCTAAAATAGTATTTTGGGGAAAAAATGTGGTAAAATTGTCTCCTGTGCTCCTAGAAGGCATTTGAAAGCAAAAAATTTAAAAATTGAACTTTGAGGGAGGTGGGGGTTGGAACTTGCCCAATGGCTGCCTCTTTTCCACCCTGTTCTATACCACTGCATTCTAAATTCTTTTTTCTTTTCTTTTCAGGTATTGTCCAATTCTTTTGTAAAAGAAAAATCCTACTGATGTTTTGCAGTTTTGAAATTGTCACCAGCATAGTGCTTTGTCTCTGAGACTGTCCAACACTGTAGTCTCACCTACTTTGGAGAAGCAGCCTTTGATGACAACATGCACCCATCGTCATGCAAAGACCATTTAAAAAACAAACAGTCAGGCTATTGGCAACCAACAGTCTTTGTTGGAGATGGAGCTTTTAAGTTGATGGGTGCTATGTTTTTGTTTATTTGTGTACATTTTAAAATTGGGACCACACAATTTTAAAATTCTGTTTTTATGCTTTTATTAATGGCAAACTTCAGCTGTTGTTGCAGTGTGCCATTTCCAACTTATGGCGACACTAAGGTAAACTTATAACAGGGTTTTCTTGGCAAGATCTGTTCCAAGGAGGAACTGGGCAGCTGACAGAGTATGACTTGCCCAAGATCACCCGGGGGGAGGGGTCATAGCCAAACAAGGATTTGAACCTTGGAACCTTGAAATCCTAGTCCAGCATTCAAACTACTAGACCACACTATGTCTCAAATTTCAATTGCATTGCTACTATTTAATTTGAAGTTGCCTTGACGCCCATTCATAGGAGAAAGATGGGATATAAATTCAAGGAAAGAAAGAATGCAATTGATATGGTCTGTCATTCTTTTCCTCTGTCATAGGATGAATATAGTGTGGCCCTCAAGAGACTGTAGAACTGCAGCTTCCAGCATTCTTCATCACTGGCCGTGCTGGCTATAGCTACTGGGATTTGCAGTTGAATAATATCTGGACAGCTTCAATATTCCTTTTCCTGCTCTGCCATTACAATTCAACATGAATGACCAGCTATATATACCTCCCAGTGCTACTCAGTTCACTTTCATCTCTTTTCTTTTCTGATAATCCTGACTAACAAAAACTCTAAAATACATGAGTGTAAACAAGGATATTGAAATTACACCTGAAGCAGAGCTGAAGAGTAACTTTGGTTAAAGCAGGGAGACAACTCTCATGTTTTTCAGTTGTAAAGCTTATAATTCCTTGCTACTGACTGTGGATTGGTGAGAAATGAGGTCCAAAATATCTGGAGAGCCACCATAACTCATTCCTGTGTTAGAGACAGAAAAAAATCATGCACAAGTGAGCATTTTAATTAATTTAAGAGCAGCAAGGAGACAAAACATCCCTAAGCATAACTCCCCAACCTCAATCATACTGGGTGAGATATTGTACTATTAGTACTAAATAGTAACATACTGAGAGCCAGTGTGGTGTAGTAATTTGAGCTTTGGGCTATGACCCTGGAGGTTCCAGTCCCTTTTCTGCCATAGAAACCCACTGGATGATCTTGGCTGCATTGTATACTCTCAGGCCCAGAAAACCCCATGATAGGGTCACCTTAGGGTCACTGTAAGTTGGAAATGACTTGAAGGCACAAAATAACAACAGTATTGTGCAAGGATAGTAATCATATGTTGTCTGGCCATATTCAAAGTGTTATAGATTTTGGGACTAGTTCAACATTTTAGTATATTTTGGAGGAAGAACGTGGCAGTGAATTCTACAACACAGGAGACCTTTTCATTCTCAAGCGAAAAGATGGCGCAGCCTCATTTTCTACAGTCTTCAGTCCATTCCATGACATTATTTTGAGTTACAGTGGAGCAGAGTTTTCAACCAGCCTGGAGCAGAGGAAGCAATGGAGCAGATTTTCAGCAGGTCTGGATTGTGACTTTGTGGACATTTTAAGTCTTGAAAGGGCCTGAACAGCTGCGTGGCCTTGCTGGATGTTGGCAGTAACCAGTTTAAAGTCTTAGTGGTGATGCCAACTGGCCAGAGGAAAGAAAATGCCCTGGCCTTTTATGGTGCCATTAGCAGAAAATTTGTCTGCAGAAATCAGCAGGTAACCTTTTGTCACAGCACAGGCGATAAAGGTTATCCTTGCTAACTGCTGCTGATCAAACTGCTATTTAAAGGGAAAGCAATATACTGGCAGTTCAAAATTGGGCATCCTGAGGCCTTATGCCTATTTCTCATTGAATCAGTCAACATACAACTGTTCTCACATAAGTCAGAGTTCTACCCTACACAAGAATACCATCTGTACAACAATTGACTATGTATGTCAAGGTAAATACTAGAATAGAACCACTCTTCCTGATATCAAGTTTTCAGTGCACATGGAAGTCTGATATATAGACCTCACCTGCAGTCTGGAGCGGTAGTCTTTCATGTAGTGGATAACCCACACTCCGCTAAACTTACTTTGAGATAAATAGCACTTTATTGTTTATGGATAAGAATGAGCAACACAAAGCACACTTCCACAGAAGATGCTGAAACTGGAGGCTATATAGGCTATCAATACAAGCTTAGGCATACAAAGCATTCATTGATCAAGTCATAAATCCCCTCATGTGTCTGTCCCCCCATTAGCTTTCTCAGACTGATGCTTGCTACAACCCCCTACTACACCCTTGACCAGCACAACTCCCCTTGAATATTTCTCTATCCCTATCTTCTCACTACTTTGTTCTCATAACATCCTAGCACTGCCAACCTTACTTTCTTTCCCCCATTCTTCCCTTAGACAAAACACATTGTAATAGCAAGTAGCCTTTGGATAACAATGAAGCAGCAGTTAGCTTTATTGAAGCCTGGATACAAAGTAGTCCCTTTTTGCAATGTCTAAATACAGAGTAGCAGTTAGCAAAGAATGCATATTCAGCAGGTTAGTACTTTCATGGCGGCGAGCTTAACAACCTGACATAACCTAGACACAAATTTACTGTCAGAAAAGGTTGGACTAAACCTCAAGAAAAATACTTTGTGATGTAAGTGTAAATGTCATGATGCTTTAATTGCTTTAATTGTTAAGTGCACCTGTGGAAAGGAATGTGACTTGAGCTAGTTTGTGCTGAGTCATGCTGATGAGCACCAGGTGCAGACAATGCAAGGGCTGGCCAGGTTTGGCTAGGTGTCTGTATAAAGGTAGCAGAATCCCAGCCAACAACTGCACATGTTGTCTGGTGTATGTTGCCAGAAAGTGCAAGACAGATATGCTGGATTGCCATCTGGACTTTGTAAATATTGTATATATTTTGTAATAAAGAGTCTCCACATTGGAAGATTACAAACTGAGTGGGTGAGTGTTACTGGCTTAGTGCATTTGATGCTAAAAGTCTTCTCTGCAGCTTGGCATGCTTTGACAGCTGTGTGGAGCTATCTCTGCTAAGCTATATAGAGGTGTTCTTGGCTGGCTTTTCTTTATTTTTCCCCTCTTTCTTGGGACATTTACCACTATGAGATCTCTCCCTTAATATGATGGCCATTTATGATAACACAAAAGGTAAACAAATACTAGAATTTAAATAGAAGTTCATTATCTCTGGTAAAATAGCAGGTAAAATAGTGAACAGGTGGCCTGTTCAACCTATTGACTTGATGCTGTTAATGGGCAATTTCAAGGTCTTGGTTTTTCTTTCTTATGAGTCAATGGTCAAAATCCTGTTCACCTACTCAACAGCATAAAATTACATCAGTGTGATTATGTTTGAGTTAGTGGCTCTCACTGCTGTGGAAATGATCCTGTAACAGCAAGGATGCAGTGCTTTCTCCATTAATAGAAAGCTGTGCTCTGTAAAATTGGACCCATACATTGCTCTCCTTTCACTGGCAGGCAAAAACTTTTCTTTTCCAACAGGCTTCTACATAAGCTGGGTAGCTTTATTTATTAATTTCTTGTAAACTGAATATTGTTTTTAGTGTTTTATGATTTTATATCCTTTTAATGTTTTTAACTGTTTTAATTTTTTTAATGTGTTTAATTGGGTCCCAATTCTGGAAGAAAGGCAGCCTATAAATATAATAAATATTTAAAATAAATAAATAGTCCATATCCCCCAACCATCAGATTTGGCAGGCACAGTCTTAATTCTCTGCTGTCCCATTTTTTCAACTACTTTTAAAATGTTCCAGTTTCTGTCTCCTCTTTCCACTTCCCCTCTTATTCCTCATCTTATTGCTGCAAACTCAGTTCAAAAAGGAGTGTAGTTTGCACTCAATTTATTCAGGAGTGAGGGGAGGAGGGGAGTGGCAGAAACTTGCCCTTCCCTGTAGACTCAGTCAAAAGCAAAACACTGCAACCTCTCCTAGCTTGTGTGTTCTTCCTTTTTGCCCATTTGACAATACTCTGAAGCTGTTCGCCTATATGTGTCCCAGTTTATATCTGTGAAATGTTGGAGGGTATCCCTTGCTTGCATTCTGTGCAACTGTCAGATAATCTGCCTTAGACTATTTTGTTTTTGTTGTTTTTTTTAACTGCTAGTCTTCTCTCATCCTTCCTTTTTCTCTAGCAAACAATACTCACTTCAGAAAATTGTTTGACTGTACCAAGCCAAACTTCCTTCATCATGGTTTCTTCACCCCCTCGCATCAGCCATCCTCTTTTAATTTGCTTTTCCACTGTAGACAGGAAGTACACCTGTTAGAATGCTTTGAAAATTTGAGCATAAAACTTATTGCTGTGGCAGATGTGTTAGTACATAGTGCCTGCACTGCAGGCTTAAGAGGGCTTCTTTTCTCCTCCAGTTGAAATTCCTTCCACCTGCTCTTGAGGGGCATGTCTGTGTTAACTAGCAGCAAGGTGCTTGTTAAGGGTGCTCCAAAAGAATACAGGCTTTCCACCAGGAAGGTGAAGTCTATTGACTCTGTTAAAGACAGGGGGGTGGAGGGGGAATGAAACGGAAGTTATGTCATACGAACACTGCTGGAAAGCAATATTCTAACAAGGAGAAAGAGAAAGAGGAGAAGAAATATATAGCAGTGGGAAGTGTTAAACCCTTCACTATTCTGAAACCCAGACTGCTTTCCCAAATATGCTTTTACAGCTTTTTAACCCCAAGCACAACGCACAGGTGGCACAGAGTGTGAGGTTAAAGGCAATCCAGAACTTTATCTACTTGTAGCCAGCATATTTGGGAGGGAGTAGGGTTACACATTGGGTCAGAAAGGGGTCCCAACTAGTATGCTTTTTTCCCACTTACTCCGTACATGCCTTTTGATTTCCAGAATTAAGATTGCTGCTTATTCCTCTAGCATGCTTTTGTAGCTTTAATAAAGGGCTGTGGACAATTCAATGCTCTTGCCCCAATCTTCCACCATCCATCTGAAATCTTTTGGAATATTTTTGGGTCATCTTTTCCACCTTCAAAATGGCTGCAAATACACCAGAACTGCCTATAACAGTGGTTCTGAAACTGTGGGTCCCCAGATGTTTGTGGACTTCAGCTCCCAGAAGCCCTGAGCATTGACCATAGTGGCTGGGGCTTCTGGGAGCTGAAGTCCACAAACATCTGGGGACCCACAGGTTGAGATTCACTGGCCTATAACATGGTGATTTGCTTCTTTTACACTACATAGACATGCACAGCACGGTCCCAGAAAAATGGCCCAAAGTTACACCAAACAGGAAATGGAAGTAACATGACATCACTTCTATGTTTGCCAGCTATAGAATGATGTGGCCTTCTGGAGAGTGTAGGGGTGAAAATTGGTCTCCATCCCCAACCTCACAACTGTCCACCCTGATTTAATACATGAAGAATAGGGAGAAGTTGAACAGGTATAGTTTTCTCCTGGCACGGAGTTTCAGTGATGGGGAGAGCAAACCACATTATATATGGGGGATGACAAAGTCTCAACATTAATCTAAAATCATGCATTATGGTCTCCATTACAAATTTCACATTAGCTACTTAGCTGTGAATGTTTCTTAGAGCAAACACAGTTCCCCTGTTATTTGGAACTGAAGTCATTTCCTTGCATCATAGAACGACGACAAACTGTAAATAGAGATATGTGTCTCAAGTCATTATTTAGAATCACTGAATGGGCCATGCAGTCCAACCCCCTGTCATGCAGAATACACAACCACAGCACTCCTGAGAAATGCCCATCCAACCTCTGTCTAAAGACTTCCAAAGAAGGAACATTTATTACCCCCTGATATGGTCCATTTCACTGTCAAACAGCTCTTATCAGAAAGTTCTTTCTAACTTTTAGGTGGAACCCTTTTTTCTTTGGAGTTTAAATCCATTGGTTCACGTCACAGTCTCTTGAGCAAGAGAAAATAAGCTGACTCTGCCTTCTGCATGATATCTTGTCAAATATGTCCAGCAAGTTCCTTCCCAGAGTGCCGAAGGAACTTGTTGACATACTTGCAGAACCACTTGCCATCATTTCTGAGACATCTTGAAGAACAAGTGAGGTGCCAGAAGACTAGTGAGAAGCAAACATTGTCCCTATCTTCAAAAAAAGCAAAAAGAAGATCCAAGAAACTATAGGCCTGTCAACCTGACCTCAACACCAGGAAAAATATTACAACAGATTATGTGGGACTGCATCTGCAAGTATCTGAATTACAATGCACTAATTAGTGGGGACCACTATGGGTTTGTCAAGAACAAGTTCTGCCAAACTACACACACACACAAACACACACACATGTTTGTATATATGATGGGAATGCTGTGGATGCCATTTATATGAATTTCAGCAAAGCATTTGATAAGATTCCCAATGATATTTTGATTAGCGAACTAACTAAATATGAAACAGATGGAAATACTATCAGATGGATCCGTAATTGATTGGAGATCCATGTTGAATGGCTTGCAGTCAGTGGCTTTGCTTCAGATTGGAAGAAGATCTCAAGTGGACTGCCACAGCATTCTGTCCTGAATCCAACATTCTTCAATATTTTTATCAATGATTTGGCTGATGGGGCAGAGGGAATCCTTATCAAATTTGCAAATGATACAAAACTGAGAGGGGTAGCTAACACATTGGAAGGTAGGAATAGAATTCAAAAGGAACTTGATAAATTAGAAAACTGGGCCAAAATTAATGCAATTCAACAGAGACAAATGCCAAATTCTACATTTAGGCCACAGAAACCAAAGACACAGGTATAGGATGGGGAATACTTGGCTCAGCAGTAGCAAATGTGAAAAGGGTTTTAGGATTATTGTTGATCATAAGCTAAACATGTGATGCTGCAGCAAAGAAGGCAAATGCTATCTTAGCCTGCATTAATAGAAGCATAGTTTCCAAATCAAGGGAAGTAATAGTCCCCTTATATTCTGTGCTGGTTAGGCCTCTTCAAGAGTACTGTGTTCAGTTCTAGATGTTTCATTTTTAGAAGGATAAAGACAAGTTGGAGTGAGTGGAGAGAAGGACAATGAGTATGATAAGAGCTGTGGAGCTGGGCATGTTCAGCTTGGTGAAGTGAAGGCTAAGAGGTGATATGATTGCACTCTTTAAATACCTCAAGGGCTGACACAAAGAGGAGGGTGCAGGCTTGTTCTCTGCTGCCTCAGAGGGTAGAACTAGGTCTAGAGGTTTTAAGTTACAGGAGGATAGATTTCAATTGAACATCAGAAGGAACTTCTTTGATGATGTGAGTGGTTCAGCCATGGAACTAATTGCCTGGAGAGATGGTGGGGTCTCTTTCTCTGGGTAACTTCACAAATAGGCTGGGCAGCTACCTACTGAGGATGCTTTACCTAGAAATCCCACACTGAGCAGGTGTTAGACCTGATAGCCTCTAGGGTCCCTTTCAACTCTATGGTTCTATGAAATATGTGAAGAAAAATCTATTGGAAAAAATAAACATCTTATGGTCCCCCCCCCCACTGTTGTATCACCTCTTAATCTTCTCTTCTCCAAACTGAACATACCCCACTCACTAAGCCGTTCCTTATAGGTCTGGGTTTCTTGACCTTTTACCATTTGATCTCCCTCATCTAGGCATGTTCCAGCTTGTCAATGTCCTTCTTGAACTGTAGTGCCCAGAACTGGGCACAGTTAATCACGTTTGCTCACTGCTAAAGTTCTCAGGTTTAAAAGATGACTGATAATTATATTGGAACCCCTGGCCTTTTTTTTTTTTTTTTTGGATGCTTGATTAATGTTGTGCCTCATTTCCATTTTAGCATCTTCAATGGAACTGATTGAAATAAACAAGCTGAGAAAGTGGCAGGGGGTATTCATTATTAGCGTAAAACCCGTGCAAAAAATGGAGGAGAAAATGCCAAGTACTAAAGAGGATAATATAGACATATTACAGAGAGATGTGGGTGTTACTGATACCTGTCTTTCCCCTTACATTTCCTGACAATGTGTGTACTGGAACAATGCGTGATACTCACACCTCCAACACATCATAAGCAACAGACAGTGAATCAGAGTGCCAAGGGAGGGGAGCTAATTTAATCCTCCAAGTCTTCTTCCTCTAATGCATTGTTTGGGCTGCATGCCTTTCACTGCTCAGAAGCCAGACTGCACTTCTATGCGCTTTTATATCTTTAACACCAACTACAGCACATAGCTAGTAAAGAATGTGAAGTAAAGGTCATTCAGGAAAGTGCTTGTTTGCTTACCCAAAGCCTGTCCACCAATATAACATGGCAACTATGAGCAGCAGGCAGACCTGCAGACACCCTCTGTGTGACTCAGGACCAGTCCTACTGTTGGGCAGAATGAAGTGATAGCATTAGGCAGTAGATGAATGGAGGCCAATGGTTGCTATGGAAAGGGATCCTATACTTTTAGTTGTGTAAAAGAGGGAATTTTGGCAGGTGTTGCTTGTTACTTGGTTGCATGTCACGCAACACATGCAGAAATTCCATCTTCTATACAACCATTAAAAGTAAAGGAGCCTTCTCCAGTTGTCACTCTGGCAACCCTGATTGGTAGCAATTTCTCTTCTGGATTTGCCCTCTGTTGAAAGCTGCAGGTAATAACGCCACACCTATGTAACCTGTCCTGCGGTCCCCAAGCTAGCTTCCTGCCTCAGGTGTAATGGAGGACACTATTTGATTGGCAATGTGGCAGTTAGATTTCACTGCCTGTCCAGCTGCATTTTCTTGCATGGAACGGGGAAGACTGTTCTGACCCTTACCTCAGACAGCAAAAATATTTTGGGCCACTCCTGTTCTTAGAAACCCTTGGGTTATTATTCTGGGGCGATTAGGGCTAAATTGTCCCTGATAAATCACAGGCAGATTTAAACTCCTTGGGATGTGCTTTGGTTGTTGGTTTTGTTTTGTTTTGTTTTTAAGAAACTTGTAATCCATCAACTGAAGCCGAGTGCAAACTAGTGGTTTAGGGGTAGACATATATTCAGCTCAGAAATACGTTTTCACTTCCAGAGCTGAGCTCACAGTCCTTTCACACAAAAATGCATTCCTTCTTCCCCTCATCTCTGGCCAAGTGTTCTGTCCCAGAGTCGCCTCATTGTAGAATGTGAATAGGAAGGTTGTTTCTATTGTTGAACTACCAAGACTCAGAAATCCTTGTATCCACAGTAGTTACAACATTTTGGTAGTAACCAAAATAATGTCTGGAATTCACTTAGGAACATATGCACATGCAAGTCATGCTACTCAGCTGGGGCCAGAAACTCACCATTGGACAATGGCCTTAATCTGTTGATAGCAGTGGAAACAGAGTTGCACAGACTGCATGTTCATCTGTGCCTTACCTTTGCAAGTTGTGCATTATGTGTTGTGGTTGTGCATTCTGTACTTTGCATAGTGCTTGTGCATTGTGCAATGTCACTCCATCATTGACATTGTGTCGCACAATATTGCCATTCTGCATGGAGGTTGCATCGTGCGTATGTTCATATGCAAGTATTTACACTGTATTAAGGGGATATTGGATTGAGGCTCGTATCTGCCCAAATTTGGACTGGAAAATATATTGCCATTATTCCTAATGCTCAAAGTGATAAGAATACAAAAAAAGAGAAAGAAAAGAAAGAAACGAAGAAAGAAAAGAAAAGCCGAAAGGAAAGGAAAGGAAAGGAAAGGAAAGGAAAGGAAAGGAAAGGAAAGGAAAGGAAAGGAAAGGAAAGAGCTGCTTTGTGTAACGTAAGCATAGCTTTTCAGGTTGGTATCCAGTCTCCAAGAGTACTTAAGAACTAAATTATTCATAGAAAGTCATAATATGCATAAACATGCAATACCACATCTCAACAAATTTTCTTCTTCCCTCAGCTGGAGGCTTAACATATATGTCTGTGTTGGAAAAGTAAAAACCCTTGTAATGTTATTTGAACCAATGTGACTGCAAACATTCTTCTATAATTAATACAAATGGCTTCTGGTCTTCTTTAAAATTACACACTTATTTGGTCTAGAGAATGGTTTTTGGCAGTGAACACAAAGAGAAAAACCAATATCTTTTACTGTGCAAAAATGTGAAAAAAGGAATAATCCTTCTGGGAAAATGTCACACATTTTTTCGTCTCTTCAGCCCCGTTTTCTCTCTTCCGTCTTTGTCTACTGATATTCTCAGTTAGTGAATCACCTAGCTTTTAGCTCCAACTTTTCAAGTGAAAAGGTCAGTGTTTTCATTTTGTCTAGGTTCTTTTCTTTTTGTCTGACACAATGGGTTTTGTGTACAACAAAAGGATGCTCTGGCAGCTTCCATCAGTGAATGCCTCATGTGTGCTTTCCAGGGATTTCCATCATTGCAAAGATGAAACACAGGTCATGTATGGTCAAGTGATACTAGAGTGCGGTCAGGATGGCAAAAGCTGTTAATGAGGAAAAACAGACAAGCTAGGAGGGGCTGCAGCAGGTTGCTTTCATCTGAGCCGTCTGGGAAGGGCAAAATTCTGCCACCACTTCTCCTCGTGAGGGGTGTGGAAGGATGGTGGATGATAAGATTTATGCAAATCATGATAAATCTTCCCTCATTCCACTGAGCTCTGACCAAACGTGGCTCAGAGACAAGTGCAAAACAAAACACATAGAGCAGAGTTGATAAACACAGCAACAAAAGCGTGTGCAGCAGAGTATGATATGCAGCGCTACTCTGACCACAAAATTCACCCACGAAGGAACACTATCACACAGTGTTGTTCTTCCAAGGATACCTGGAGGCTTTTAATCTGCTGTTCCAAATATATACATATTTACAGGATTTGCAGATCCTCCAACAGAGATTCAGCATTCCATCATCAACACATCAAGTGGAGATACGCTTCTGGCAAAGCCTCCGGCCAACAATCAGGCAACCGAGAGAAATGTTGGTTAGACCCCATCTCCTTATATACACAGGGACTTAGGTGATGTAACCCCAGCCACGATTTCATGTCCCATGGCTGATGTAATTCCTTGTCCTGGTTACATTACACTGTGACTCAGCTTTTTGTCCCAAGGGGAGTACCTCGTGACATGCACAGTCATTCCCCCACGTGCTTTCCACATGCACATCATAAGTATTTTATTGGACCAAAGGTCACAGCAAACCTTTTCCAACAAGGGGAACTGAATGCAAACTATTTTTGCACTTTGAACTCAGCTTGCAGCAAGTGAAGTCAGTCAAGAATAAAAGGAGGAAAGAAGAGGAAAGAGAGAGAAAATGGAACACTGTAAAAGCAGCTGGAAAAGTGGGACAACACAGGATTAACAGGGACTATTCCTGCCAAATCAGACAGTTTGGGGTATGGAGTAAAAGGAAACAATAAGGAAAAGTGCTTTCTAAGAGGGGAAAAACATGGCCAATACAACAGAGCAGGGGTTGGTAAAGTGAAGCCTGTGAGCCACAACCAATATTTTTTCCTTTGGCTTGCATGCCCCCAGATGGCCATTAGGAGTCGTGGAGGGCATTTCCACCACGTTTGGGGGCCTCTTGGACCACCATGTCAAAACAATTTCCCTCCTCCCTCCCCCCACACCCATCTTTCTTTCTTTCTCTCTTTCTTTCTCTCTTTCTGTTTTTGCCTCAAAATGAGCCCAAATGCCTTCTAGGAACTCAAGAATGTTCCAGAAGATGGTGAGAATGGCCTCATGTTCCCTAAAGGGGACTGGTTTTATTGTAAGAGCGGCTGCAGTGGAAAGTACAGTCCTCCAAGGTTTCTTGCCCTCAGGCTTCCATAGTTGCCCACTCCTGCCATAAAGCATGAAGAAGAGACTAGGGCCCTTTCTGCACTATACTCTTTTAGTGGTATTATTCCACTTTCAACATCCTATGGAATCCTGGGGTTTGCAGTTTAGGGAGGGGCCCTAAACTTGGATGTTGAAAGTGGAATAATACCACTAAAAGAGTGTAGTGTGGAAAGGGCCTGGAAGGAGAGACTTGGGGCCTGCCTGTTTAACTGGAGGCAGCCTCATATCAAAACAACAGCTTTGCTTCCTGCCAGCTAAATTGTTCTCCTGGTTTGCAATATACCAATAGTGGAAGTTGAAAACAACCTCAGCAACTCTCACAACTTGTGAGAGAATTTCAAGGGCAACGTCGTTCCCTTGCCCAAAACTACTTACAGGTAATGATTACACGCTGCCCAGAGCTTGAACTGAAAACCTCTTGATCCAATGCGGGGATTTGGTCCTGTAATGTACTACTCAAGAAGGGTGTAGGGTATGTACAACCTTCGTTCCTTCTAATGACTGGCAAGCTTCTGGATTAGCCAGGGCTTCGTGACACTAGATCCTAGCCTGGCCTTTCGCTTTTGCCTCAGGTGAACTGTATTGCTGTGCTTCAGAATCCAGCTGCTTAGTCCTGCAGGGAACCCTGGATTTGAATGCATGCTTTCAAGGCCTTTGACAAAGTCCCCCATGACATTCTTGCAATATAAATAGCTAGAAATGGTAAAATGCGGGCTGGACAGGGCTACTGTTAGTTGGATTTGTAATTGGTTGACCGACCGAACCCAAAGAGTGATCACAAATGGCTGCTTCTCATCCTGGAGAGAAGTGACTAGCGGGGTGCCACAGGGTTCTGTCCTGGGCCCAGTGCTGCTCAATATTTTTATCAACGACTTGGATGAAGGAATAGAGGGCATGCTCATCAAATTTGCAGATGACACCAAATTGGGAGGGGTTGCTAATACGCCTGACGACAGGATCAAAATTCAAAAGGACCTGGATAGCTTAGAGAGCTGGGCCAAGGCTAACAAAATGAAATTCAAGAGAGAGAAGTGTAAGGTCCTACACTTAGGTAGAAAAAATGGAATACAGAAATATAGGATGGGGACAAGTGGCTGGATAGCAGTACATGTGAAAGGGATCTAGGAGTTTTCATAGACCACAAGCTGAACATGAGTCAGCAGTGTGATGCGGCACCCAAGAAAGCCAATGCAATTCTCGGCTGCATCAACAGGAGTATGGTGTCTAGATCGAGGGAGGTACTGGTACCACTCTACTCTGCTTTGGTTAGACCTCATCTTGAATACTGTGTCCAGTTCTGGGCACCCCAATTCAAGAAGGACATGGTCAAGCTGGAGCAAGTCTAGAGGAGGGCGACCAAAATGGTGAGAGGCCTGGAATCCATTCCCTATGAGGATAGACTTAGAGAGCTGGGGATGTTTAGTCTGCAGAAAAGGTTAAGAGGGGACATGATAGCCATGTTTAAATATTTGAAGGGATGCCATGTAGAGGAAGGAGAGGGCTTGTTTTCTGCTGCTCCAGAGACCAGGACAAGGAGCAATGGATTCAAGCTGCAGGAAAAAAGATTCCACCTGAACCTCAGGAAGAACTTCCTGATGGTCAGGGCTGTCCGGCAGCGGAATATGCTGCCTCGGAGTGTAGCGGAGTCTCCTTCCTTGGATGCTTTTAAGCAGAGGCTGGATGGCCATCTGTTGGGAGTGCTTTGAGGGTGTTCCTGCATGGCAGGGGGTTGGACTGGATGGCCCGTGTGGTCTCTTCCAACTCTACATTTCTATGATTCTATGAAAACAGAAAAATAGCTAGAAAGCTCAGGAGGAATAGTTGGTGAGCAACTACGGCTACCCCTCCTACTTCTCCACCCTGAGGCAGTTGCCTCCCTCTGTCTAATAATAGAGATGATATGGTACTACCACTTATATTCATTTTTAATACCAATTTAATAATTAGGGCTTCCCTGAATGAATTCTGGGAACTGTACTGTATTGACAAGGCAGCTGAGAACCGGTAATCCTCTGTACAGAACTTGGGTCATCTCTCTCTGCCTCTGTTTCCAGCTGCAATCCTGTACTCACTGAGTAGAGACTGAGTTCCAGTAAGGACAATCCTACTTTCTGGATAAATATGCTGCAACGGCTCTTTCACACTACACAATTATGGCACTTTTGATTCCACTTTGACTGCCGTATTTGCATCCTATGGAATCCTGGAGTTTGTGGTTTGTTGAGACACTAGAGCTCTCTGGCCGAGAATTCTAATTAGTCCTCCTAAACTGCAAATCCCAGGATTCTGTAGGATGACAGTGGAATCATAACATCATAACAGTGTAGTGTGAAAGGACTTCACATTCTGATTAAGCCATAGGATCTTGAAAGGATCTCCCCTTTTTGCATAGATGTAAATGTGCAACTTCATCAAGGAAGGTTGGATATTGAGAGGAGAGATAATTTTAAAACAAACAAGCATCCCTTCTTGCAAGTGTTATCTGAGAAGCTTTTTAGAACATCAAGCGGTCAGGTACAGAAGATGAATATTTAACCAGTGTGGTGAATAAGAGGGAAACAGTTTTTTTCCTGGAAAAAGAAAGAAATTAGCAGCTGGGGAATAAATGTGAACTACCTCCTATAATTATGTTTTCTGGAAATGAAGATGTAATTTCCTTTTTGATGGACACAAAACACACATAAATAGCCCTTCTCATAAACTTTTATTGCTATTATCAAGAGAAACAGATTGCATACAGCCCCCCAAAGATCATATGCTGTAGAAGGTAATAAAACTGTGAAGACCTTTGCCCAGTATAATTATTAGTAAAATATCAAAGTGTGATATAAAATAGCTACTTTGGCAAGATTTTTTTTTAAAAAACCTTGTTTTGCTACTATTTACTAACCTATATTAATAAGCTAACACACACAAAAAATCTATTTTCTGTGAAATGAGAAAAACTGCTCCTCCAGGTAAAACGAACACAGTCTTAGAGCAAAAAGAATGAGACACACAGAAAGAGAGACACCATGGTCAGTAATTTTGTGTTCCAGATAAGAACAAAGCACTTACCAGAGCTGCTGTAGTTTACTGAAAGTTGTTTGAAAATCCCAGCAGGGGATGTCAACGGGTTACATGAGCCAAGGCTAGTTTTGTGATGGAATCTTATATTCTGATTCAAACCATGTGAATTCCAGAATTCCAGAGGAGGTTGAAAGGGGAATAATAGCAATATAACAGTGCAGTGTGGAAATGGCCTTAGTCTGAAGGCCATTTCCACACTACATTGTTATATTGCTATTATTCCCCTTTCAACCTCCTCTGGAATTCTGGGGTTTGTAGTTTACTGAGGCCAAAGAGCTCTGTGGCTGAGAATTCTAAATTCCCCTTCCTAAACTACAAACCCCAGAATTCCACAGGATGTTGAAAGAGGAATAATAGCGCTATAACACGGTAGGGCGGAAATGGCCTAAGAGCCTTATTGCACTATGGTGTTATACCATGCATTAGTCTTGCTTTTACCTCAGCCTTATTGCATGATGTCAGCGCTCTCCAGACACTACTGCACTGCATTGCAGAGCTGTTGAAAATGTGTTTGTTTTTCACAGTGGAAATAATCTGTTAATACCCCCCTTTCACATAAAAATTCAGTAACCAGTTCAGGTGCTGATGTCTCATAGCACTTTCTTCTGCCCATTCATATGGTGTGGGTATGTTGTAGCATCACAGCATCATAACATTACGGCACTATTACAGCTACAGGAACCAATCAGAAAGCAATGGGCAGGAAACAGAAGTCAGTAATGATGCCGTAATGCAAAAGAAAACAATGTGCTAATGACACTATTAAAGCACTAATGTGGCAAGGGTGCAATAGAGAATGCCAATGATCAGCTACTCTGATGAGAATGGCCGAAGTGGATTTCAAATGAAATAACATGGCATAAACGTGGTGTGATAAGGGCATGAGGGAATGCTATGGGGTAGAGAGCCCTGGTGGCTCAGTAGTTAAATGATGGTACTGCAGCCACAATGTTGTGAGTTCGATCCTGTAGGGCTCCAGATTGCCTCAGCCTTCCATCGGTTGGTAAAATGAGTACCCAGCTTGTTGGGGACAATTAGCTAAAAACGTTGTAAACCACTTAGGGAGTGCTATTGCTATTGCTATAATGATGTAGTAGTAAATTCTGTAGCATAAGCACTTACCTGACTGTCCTTCTAGTTACATCCTCAATACGGGTCCATACATTCAGGCAACTATGTGAATGCATGCTAACAAACTATGCCTGACAGTTTTCATTTCCACCTGGAACCAAACTTTTGTAAAATAAATGGGTCTTAAGTCCATATTCCCTAACATTTCACAGATGAAAGATGGGATATGTATGGCCAAGTGACAACAGTGTGTGATCAAGACTGCAAAAGTTATTAAGGAAGAAGGTATGACCTAGAAGAGGTCCCCCTACCCTCCATTCCTCTGTACCTAAGAATCCAAGACCTGTGGATATTAAGAATGCACAAAGAATTTTGGGAATTCTTAGCAAAGTTTGGCAATGGGCTAGTAGATCTGTGTCAGCACTGCAACAACTGATACAAAAAGATGTTTAAGAATTAAAAATTATTGCTGTTGTTGACTCTATTTCAAGTTGTCATGGTGGGGTATTGGGAAAGTTTTCAATTAGCAATAATCGTACCTTGGATTAACCTCATTGGCTACGATACTGCCACTGTGCAAAGCTGATACACAAAGATGTTTAATTGGAATCTTCAGAAAGTCATCTGCAGGCATTGGAAAAGATTAAGGACACAATAACCAAGATTCCTGTACAGCAGTATTACAGTCCAGGCGAACATCTATTATTACAATGTGATGCATCTGAAACAGGGCTAGGAGCTGCCGTGCTGCAAAAACAGCAGCCTATTGTATTGTAAGGAGAACACTTTCAGAAACTGAAAGAGGCTATGCAGACACTGAAAAAGAATGATTGGCTGAACTGTTTGGAATGGAAGGTCAGACTGTTCTGTGCATGCCCAATCAGACCATAAGCCTCTGGCAACCATTATGCAGAAGTCAGTGCTGAACGTCCCAAAGAGCTGTGCACTCCTCACACATAGCAACTAAGAGCTGTTTCCAGAGAGCAAGAGAATATATATACTGGACTGGCTTGAATGCCCAGCTGACAGCATGCATGCAACAATCTGTAACTCATATGGAGAAAAACAACAAAAGCAGACTTTATAGCCACAGGCGGTGTCAAGCTAATGCTGGGTGAGGAAAAGTAGGAGCAGATTTATGCACGTGGTAAGAGAAAGGTTTATCTCACAAAGGTAGAGTACTACTCTAACTTTTGGCATATAGATCCACTACCAAATACTCGATCTGAGATGATCATAATGAAGTTAAAGAACCATTTTTCCAACCACAGAATAGCAGACATTTTATTCTCTGATAATGAAGCACAATTTGAGTCAGAACATTTCAGAAATAATGGGTGTCAAAATGTGGAGATCTGGGCTAGCTAGGGCTATAACAGATCAGGTCTACTTTTCATCTCTCTCTCTCTCTCTCTGGAGAAGCAGCCCTGTTTTATATATTTACCACCTCCTGTCTCCATCTCCACATTTATATCTCCTTTCTGCTTTCCCTAAGCGCACAACTTTGTGGATATAGGACAAAGTGTGTTCAGCTTTATCCTAATGAATGTGTCACTGGTGGTAGCGTGTGTAACTGAACTCAGTTTAAAGAGACTCTGTATGGAGACTGCTCTGTAAAAAAATATAATAAATCTTTATTAAACAAACTGACAAGGGAAAAGTATTTGGCAATTAAATGGTATCCAAACAGCAATACACTTTCAGCTCTAACAGGAAAACACTTCCCCAATTCTCTCCCTGAAGGAACTCCTCTCCTTTCAAACTCACAGAAGGAACTCTCTTTTCAAACCCTGTTTCTGTTATTTTTCTGTTATGCTGACTTCCCCATCTAGCCCCTTCCTCTGGCTAACCTGGGTTCTATAGTCAGAGAACCAATCAAATTAAACCCCTCGTGGCTGCTAGAGTAGCTCTGCTGGCTACGCCTCTCACCAGGGTTCATCACAGTGGGAATTTGATAATCACACATCCTCCCCTGCCTTCCCCCAGAGCAATGACAAAGTTGAATCAGTGGTCAAATTAGCTAAGAGAATACTGACCAAAGTCAGGAGCAGGGACTGATGCCTATCTAGCTATCCTGGATCACCGGAATACACTGGAATCTTATGTGTCTTCAAATAGTTTCTGACTTAGGTTCACTTTAGGCTCACCCTATCACAGGATTTTCTTGGAAAGATTTGTTCAGAGAGGCTTAGCTTTTGCCTTCCTCTATGGCAGAGAGAGTATGATTTGCACAAGATCACCCTATGGGTTTCTATGGCCAAGTGGAGATTTGAACCCTGCTCTCCCAGAGTCATAGCCCAACAATCAAACCACTGTGCTGGCTCTACCAGCCTACTTAGTCTATTAAGCAAGATAAATTGCCAGTTTTCTACTGGCAGCTGTATCAGAGCTCATGCACAAAAATTAGCAAGTGATCATGTTCATCTCTATGGCCATTTCCGCACTAGACTGTTATCGCATTATGATTCCACTTTCAACATCCTATGGAATCCTGGGGTTTGTAGTTTTGGGAGGGGCCAGGTGGCCCCTCCTGAAACTGCAAACCCCAGGATTCCATAGGATGTTGAAAGTGGAATCATAGCGCTATAACAGTCTAGTGCAGAAATAGCTTATACTATGAAAATTCACCTGCTGTGTGCAGCTACTGTTAAAATCCCAACAGTGGAAACAGCTGAATTCAAAAGAGGCCATGTGTGGGGCAGGCAAGGATTAAATAGGCCTCTGTCCAGTCACGTGATGCAACCTGCACCAGCCATGTATTGGCGGTCTCATCTGGGAAGGGCATCAAACTTTTCCCCTCCACACAATGATGAAGCCGTGCATGTTCTGGAAGGCCTTCTTGCAAGCCTATCTTAGCGCACCTAAAGGCAGGAAACATGCTTCAAAACAAAAAGAGGGTTTCTTTAGATATAAGTTCTGTGCCCAACAGCAATTCATGTGTTCAAGTCATGAGAACGTGGGACACACATAATCCTAGACATAGGGGTCCAGCATATGAAGCAGCATGGAACCCCAGTGCCTTTGAAGACACTGCTACTTGTACTGGTGGGGCTGGAGTGTAAAAACACAACAACACCTAAACTATTTTTAAAAGAAGCCAAGATGAAGCTGACTGTACACCTGATGCTTCATATCACCAATATTAATTGCCTTGTTTTTCTAAAGAAATTAAAGAAATACAGAAAAGGAGAGAGGAGAAGAGGAGATGAGACAAGTAAAGAAAGCGATGCCATTCACTGATTACTTGAAAAACCCATCTGGCCATATTTAAAATTATAAAGAATCTCTGGGGACCTATAGAAGCAGAGCTTTGGAAACAGGTTGCCCATCTGGCAAAGCTGAGGTAAGTGAGTTGCATGTGCTGCTATTTTCTCATACGGGCTGTGAGATGGGCCGGTGAGAGATAAAGTGGCTCTATAAATTGTGATAAGATACCAAATCATCTCAAAATTGGTGAGGAGGGGGGTTTTCCCCTTTCCAGTTACAGATATCTGGAGAAACATGACATAAGCAGCAAGCCTATTCTCTGAATATGGAACCAAAATGAATTCCTATGAATCCAAAATAACATTCTCCAAACACAAAAGGCATGAGAATATATAGTATGTATGCTAGTACAGTGCAGTGAGCTAGACTCTTGAGTTTACTGCTGTTAAAAAGAGTAACTACTTTGGAAGCAAGTAGTTAGGTTAAGAATACCAACAATATGTTTATGGCTTCAAGGAATCCATTCAAAGATAGTATAAATCCCTAAACTTGGTTATACAGCCCATGAAGCTGACTGTCACATATACAAGTCTGCCCAGAAAGTCATTATGAAAACTATCTGCCTTTCTCTACTAGGAGAGAGAAGAAGCAAGAAATGACTGTTACCCTGTTCTCTGGGGGTCCCGGGAGGGACACCTAAATAACCAAACAGTAAAACACAAGCTTGGGGAAAATTAGCTGGAGCACTCACTTAAGCTAGCGAGAGGCAGGGTAACTTAGCAGGATTTTGCAACCCAGCATCTACGGGGTCAGGTCAGTCAAGCAGCCAGACGGGTTTAAAGTAATAAAAATGATGTTTTTATTGAATACAGACAAATATTAAAGACACCACAGTCACACAAATAATTAAGGAATCAGAGATTGAATTAGAGATAGGGATTTTCAGAGGGAAGTGGGTGATACGACACCTGTCTCGTCGTCCTGGACCTTAAGAGAGAAGCCAGGGATGCAGAGAAGAAGCTCAGCTCGATTAGCTGAGGGGAGCTCACCAAATGAAACGGCAGCAAGGCGGGATGGAACTCTAGAGCGGGCCGAGCGATCCGAGGAAGGTCTCGGAATCAGGGGTTTTTATAGGGTGAATTGTGACTGCAGGCTATGCCTTACTTGGGGAACAACAATGAGTTTTGGGTGCAAAGGACAGAACTTTGCATGATGGAGTTAAGTCCGAATTGACAAAGAGGTAGACTGTATGCAAATGCGCAGCGCTTACCAGTGGAAGGCACAAGCTTTGTCCAGTAGTCTGCTCGGGGCAGGAGGCTTTTGTTAGTATCGCGCATATGTAATGAGGTGTTTGCTGGAGAGGTCCCTGAAGCGACGAACCAACTGTATCTGGCCTGCCTGGGTGGAGAATGAAATGTCCAGCAATTATCAGCCATGCCTGTTTGTGCGCTTGTCCGGTGGCCTCGCAAACACGTGGAGTGGGATGACAGGGTAAAGCCGAATTATTGATATCAAAGTGATATCTAGGGGTGTCCCCAAGGAGGTCTAAACTGCAGTAACATGACCTCAAAGGAAGAAGAAAGGCAGTAAAGCCTACCTGTCACAACCTATACACAGGTCTAGAAAAAGACAAGAAGAGAGAAAATCTGGGGTTATCCATCAGGTTGTTGCCCCTCCCAGCATACTGGATGGGGTTATTAGTTGAAATGTTGGTGCTTTGATTTCCAGTGAGAGAGAAGTATCATCAAACTGAAAAATCTAAGGTTTGTAGAATTACAAAAAAACTATTTGGGGAGAGGTTTAATGAAGATTAAACATGTTCAGATAGGTGATGCTGACTGATGGCAAGGAAAGAGAAGCAGAAAACTAGGAGGATGGAGGGAAATGAAATGGAGTATCATGAGTAGGGCATGGCTGGCTGGCTGGTACACCCAAGAGGATCACTAAGGCCACTTCCACACTAGACTGTTATAGTGCTATTGTTCCACTTTCAACATCCCATGGAATCCTGGGGCTTGCAGTTTAGGGAGCAGTGTTTGAGGCCTAAGTCCAATTTGTTCTAATCTATTATGTAAACATAAGAACACCACTATGCTGTATGGTGTTTTGTAGCGTGGCTGCAAGTATGGTCTCTAATGTGGTGAGCTTACAGCCTATAATAAAAATTAACTAAAGAAAAGACAATTAAGGGAACAGAAGAAGAAGGAAGTTGGAGGAAAGGCGAAGTAGAGGGAGGAGAAGAAATAGCATAAATGCAATTTCACACCCTTAGGCTTCATTTCAGGTAGGTAGAATAAACAAAATGCAAGAGGTGAGTTCTGAATCATTTCCAGGAAGATGGCTAGTCTGCATTACTTCACCTCACATGTGGTCTTTGCAGGACCACAGTGTGCTTGGGGCATGGTGTGACCATTTGGGGATGCCACAGCTAAGCTAATTTTGGACCAGTTTGTAGGTCCTCCGGTTCTCTCTTCATATGGGCAGTCATCACTCAAGTTTACCAAAACAGCAAGAGGTGATCACCATAGCTCAGTGACAGAGCCTATGTTTTGCCTGCACCAAATCCAGGTTGAATCTTAGGAAGTCTTTTGTTTGAAAGTGCCAGGAGAACCACTTCCACTCAATGTAACCAATATTTATCTGGGAGCAGGGCTGATCCCATCATCAGGGATGGGGTGAAGCAGCTGTTTGACAATAAATGTTGGGTCAGGAAAAGCAAGAATCTGGGGACAGAGCTCTTTATGCCATATGGTGTGTCCCCAAAGATAGCCTGCTACCATCAGGTGTAGTGAAGGATGCTGTCTTGTCAGGAATCTTGTAGCAAGATTCAGCTTTCCACTCATACTAGGGGAGCATAGGACCTTCTTTGAGTTAGCCAACAAAATGTCATGGTCCAGTCTTGGCTTGGGGGACCTGTCTCAGTATAAATGAGATGTTGATGTTTCCACAAGAAAACAGTATTGTACTATATTGTTTCACTTCTAGTAAAATAGGGAATAGCATGGATGAATGCTCCTCTACATTTAAAAGAACAAAAGCAGCCAACAACATCTTGCATGTTAAACGTTCACATACCAAGGAAATATGTCCTAGCCTAGTGCTCTTCCTCAGCTACTTGTTTTCCAGGCTTTGCTGTAACACAGTGGTTGTATAAATCCCCACACCTGGAATTTAAAATAGTACAATTGAAGGACAGTGTGAATATGAATGTGAACTAGACGATTACTGGAGCTGACTGCATGGGTTTGCAATGTATTATAATGTCACCGTTGGGGCTTTAGGTGACATTCCCCCTACAGATTTCTGGCACCTTCAAAACCACACAGTAATAAGGGCATCAGCCTAAGTGTAAAGTGACCACACAGCTGACTGAATATGAATTTCTTTCTCCCCCACCCCGCTGCCAGCTCCTATTGAGAAGGAAGTGTGAATTCATCCAGACACTTGATGCTAAAGATACGGTGCCAAACTGCAACACACATCCCCTTGACACTGGTTGTGGTAACAAGCAAACAACCATCCTAAATCCACTCTTGACCTTATTTTCATTGCTCTTAGAATTTCTCAGAACTGATGATGAAATGTGTGACAGCAGGGAAAACTGTACACCTTAATTATAAACAGAGGTGGAATTGCTTTCCCTTGAGTCAGCATGGTTCTTTGGAAATTGAAAATGAATGTCTTGTTTGGAAGGTTTTTCTCTTGTTCAAAAATAATACAGTTTTTGAGCAAGCATAAAAATAAAATAAAGATGAGTGATGAACAACCTGAAGACAGAAACTCCCAGTGCAATAAAAACAAGAATAAATAAAAATCAGCTCTAATGCTTCTAGAGAGAATCATGATAATCTAATTTCATGTTGCTTTTCAAAGCAAACTACATTTTGATTGTAACTTTTCTCCCTCATAGTTTCCTTCCTCCATCTGAGTTCCTCTATATGCGTAAAACTGGATTTTCTATCACTTGAGACCTTTAGACTAAGCTAATATTCTTCATGTCATTAAAAAAAATATTATTAAATTGTGTATGGAGGGAATACTGAAGCACTTACTTAGGTTACAAACATTTTCTATATGTGCAGAAAATTAGATGGGTTGGTAATGGAGCATAGACCACAAAAGGCTCCGTACTTTGAGAAACTATCAAAAAAGCCAGCTGAAAAATATACACACTAAAAAGTGAGAAATAAGAACAATACAGTCTTCTATCAAAATCCTTTACCCACAACCACTCACGGATGCTAAAAAATGTAAATGATTATGTCCCATATTATTAAATGGTGGTGATGTGCAAGCACATGCTTCAGCATGTCCGCATTCACATCTCTGTTGTTTTATGTATAGGACATGACAATCCACAGTGGGTGGAAATTAAAGATCACAGATCCAGAGAGTCCACTGAATTTTCTAATGAAAAGTAATGTGTTCTTAATAATACATGGACAGAAGAGAGAAGGTAAATCAAATTATTGGCATTTTACCAGAGATGGAAAGAATATTTGAAAATATTTGAAAAATGTTTGAAAACATGTTTTTTGAGTGTTGAGATATCCTGATGTGAATAGTCCTGGAATTATAAGAAGCTTCACAGCTCAGGGCTTATTCTGTGAAAAATTCACACGTGGTTGTTTGCACAGAAAATGGCATTTTCTGTACAGGAAACAGCATTATCAGTGTGGAAAATAATATTTCCATACAAAAAATATTAATTTCTGCACAGAAAACATTGTTTTCTGAGCATAAAAAAGCTGGAATTGGGGATTTGCTCTTGTAAAGTTCTCCCATTGTTGATTTGCATATTAAATAGTATTTTCTGCACATAAAACAACATTTTCTAAGCAAGAATTAATATTTCTGTATTGAAATATTTGACATGCAGAAAATGCAATTTTTCTGTGATAACCACATGGACATTTTGTATAGAATAAATCCAGAATTGCGAATAGCCTTCAAAAACTGTGGTTTTCAATGATATTCTTGCAGTGAGTAGAAACTTATTGGAATTATGCATTGCTAGCTCCAAGAAGCAACTTACTGAAGAATTACATCCCCACATTTTACAAATCCTAGGCTTCTCTGGGTTGTAAGAAACAGCTGTACTTAGATATCATATACTCATATGTTGTCTAAAATGTTTGCCTCAAATATTCCCATAGAGGGGAAGAAAATCAAACCAAATGCCAAATCTTTGCATGTTGCCACTTTCTCCTGCTGTGCTTGTACTATTTTCTCTGATTAATTTCAAGATAAGAGACACCTGTACATGCACAGGAGAAGAAGAAAGTTTCTTACTGAAAAACAAAACATCCCACAAGTTTATTCCCCCTTTCCAAGCCCAAACACAGAACTGCATCTCAAAGTCTGACCATTAGGACTAATGTATATAACCTTTGTGCACACAGTGTGTGGGATTCTTTCTCTTTGGAAGATAGTCATGTCCAGTCTGGTACAGATGGCTCACACTTTCTTCTGGAAAACAACACTTGCCGTGTATTCCGAACTTTAATTCTGTTTGTGACAGTGCCTACCCACAGCTGGAGAGCAGGCATACACATAATTTTCAAGTGGATCCAGTACTGCTGCAGATAACCTGGGCTAGCAACAACCATTTGTGGATGAAATGGAAAGGATTAGGAATTGTTTACTCAGTGGCTGGGAAAGTTGTCATTGGGCTTAAAGTCCCCAGGAAAGAATGCTGATGATTCATCATACCATAGCTGGAGATAAATTCAAAACACTATGGCACATTTGAGAACATAACATTTAAATAAAGAGTCCACAACTGTACTTTGGAAGCATTGAATAAGGTAATATGTAGTTGATTGCCTTCTCTGTGTCCAGTAGAACCCTGAGATATTAAATGGAGAGCCTTAATCAGTTGTTCCACAAGTAACAGAATGCAGTCAGGTAATATCACAAACATGTGCTCTATCAGTGGTTCTGCCTACCCTCAGTCTGGTAATTCTGTGTTCTTTGGTTGGCAGAACCTGTCTTAAGCTTTAAACACCTACAGAGAACAAATTTGCGTTTCTCCAAGCTTTTCTGCCTGGTAGTGACTTAGATAGTTTCTGTTTTTGTGTTGGATGTTGAAATGTTTCAAAAGGTATTAATCATTATTAAAAAAAATTAATTTGCTTTCTGTTGCTTTTATATTTTGTGATACATGCATTTTAATATAACACGCATGGAGATTTTATTTTGTGAAACATAAATACTATGAATAGATAAACAAATCTGGAACAAAGAGCCAGCATGGTATAGCAGTGATGTATATGTCTTTTAGTTCAAATCTGAAATCTCTGTTTTCAAGCGTCAAGTTGAGTCACAAGTCCTTGAAAGATATAAATCAAGTCTCAAGTTTGGGAACCAACTTTATACCCCAACCTATTTTCCAGAATTTCTGGACAGAATTGAATAAAATCAGTTTAACAATTTAACTAGAGACGGCCCTCCACATTTGCAGCTTTGCCATCTGCAGCTTCAGGAGTGGAGGATAGGATCTTTCTTGCTTCCCTTTCCTGAAGCTGGAGGCTTTTGTGCCAATGGGCATAAAAGAACCTGCAGCTTCTGAAGTGGGGAGTAGGATCTTTCTTCCTTCCCATTTCTGAAGCTGGAGGCTTTTTTGGAAGTGTGGAATAGGACCTTCTTACTCACTGTAATTGCAGCTTCAAAAGCTTTAGAAGTAAGAATCTTTCCTCCTCAAGCCCATTGCCTAACACATTTGCTGTTTCCCGCTGAGAAACATGCCCTGTGCTCTGGGGGCAAGTCCTGCCTTCTGCTCTTAGGAAAAGTTTTAGAAGGTTCCTCCAATATGCAGCATGGATAGGTTGCTGAGCAGACCTCAAGCCTGACTCAGACCTGTTGCCAAACCTTCTGAGCAGTATAACCAATCAGAAGAGTAGTACTCTTACTGAATATTTGGATTCACTCATGAGAATAACATCCTCCATTAAATACATGTCACTGATTGTTATTAATTGGATAGTCCTCTAAAAGTTCCAAAACGTTTGTGTTTTATATTCCCTCTTGAGTGCTTTGCAACAGGTAAAAATCCATACAGAATCTAGCATTTCTCTTTTAGTTGCATCCCATTTGAATACTGTGCTCCCAGTGAAGGTGTTAAGCATTCTGAAATGGAAGGGAAGTGTGTGTGTAGATATGTAGATATGTAAATATGAATATAACATGGAAAACTTTTCTCCTGCATGACCTGCTTTTGTAAAGACTTTGGTGTGGTCCATGACAACTCAGCTGAAAATGATATAGCCTATGTTCAGATTGAGGTAGTACTGTATACCTCTGTTTTCTGTGATGGAGATGTCAGTGGGAGAGTGAATGTTACTGGGCTGTACAGCCCCACTCCATGACATGGTTTAATTGGCCAATATAATGTAATTGGTGTGAGATATAAATTATACACTGCTATGGCTGCAATGCTATGCTGGTGAAAGAGGACTGGCTGAACATGTGCAATGCAAAAGTAGGTCAGATGGGACCTCAGGGTATGGCCAGGTCATAGTCAGGGAACCCCAGGCCATAATGGATTTGCAAATGTCCTTCAATGACTTGGCCTTTAGAAACAATAGCACCCAAAACTGCCTCCACATAGCAACCAATTGTCTTCAACCGTCTTCCTCTGACTGCTGAAATTCCTCGTTTGTTTCCTCACCTGTGCTACCATTAAGGAACTATCACAATTCCCATCAATCCTTTGTCACCTAATGCTAAAGCCATTAGCTCGTTCCGGACCCCATTGTCTAGTCTGCCAGATAGCCATTAACATCTTCCCCCTCAGGGCAGAAATAGGCTATCCTGGCTCTGAGCAGGATAGCTTATAGTACTCTGGAGATAGGCCATCACTCTGCTGCTCTGATTCCCATTCTTGTACTACACTCAGACCCTTAGTCTAAGCCACAGCGCTTCATCTTTTCTCTCCAGAATGGTAAATATCAGCCACTTCACCCTAACTTCTCACTATCCAATTTTTCCTCCCTTTTCCTTCAGTTAGCCTTGTGTGATTGCAAGACTGTGTAGATCTTGCATATGTGTGATTGTTGATTTCCCCCAATAAAACAAAACTAACTTTTGAATCTCCATATGGTGTCCCTGCATTAGTACTGATATACACTGGTATAAAATATCAGATCCTGCTAGGTAACCCCTCTCTTGCAGGCCTCCAGTTTTGAGTTAATATTCCTCACTGTTTCACAGAGACACTGGCATTGCAGGTGGACCTCTGGGTCACCCACATTTTGGGGTACCATGATTCCATTTGTAGTCTGAGTCCAAACTCTAAAGTAGCTAATCAGGGAGTTGATCCCTATTCCCAAAATAAGGTCAACGTTTTCAATAGCTTCTCTAAAGTTCAGACTAAAACTTGGAGTGGATTCATTTTCCCCTGACACTGGAGCCACCAAGTTTTGCTGTGACTCTGTCATCTCATTCACAGCATGCCAACATCCAGAATCTAAATTTTAAGGAATGGAATCCTAATAATCAGAACATGTCAAGGAATGGATTTTTTTTTTTTTTTTGCTTCCAGTCAAGTATGTGAAGGAATAGCTTCAAGCTGCTTATCACAACCTAATCTGCAGCAAAATGCTCTTTAAAAATGGAAGTAACTAATTTGGCATGTAATTGAACTGAACTAATGATGAATCAATCTGTCAGTTGCCAAAGATTACTGAACTGTGCTTATTGCAAATGTATAATGCAGATGTGAAAGCCAGGTCATTTATGAATAATTTTTCCCTTTGCTGTTATAAAAGCAGCCATGCTTCTTGTCAATATGCAGGGAAATCTGTAAATTGCATCTATGCAAGTCACAAGGTTGCAGCATCATTCTCTGAAATATTGTGTTAATTAGAGAAGTGTTATTCTTATGACACTCTAGACTGTAGTTGCACGTCAACATGAATTTATACACAACATAATCCAGTTGGTGAGGCCCTCATTAAAGAGACACAGTAATTTGCTACTGTGATCAGAACTAGGATAAATTACTTTCTTGGATTGTGTTTGTGTGTGTATTTGTTTTCAAGTTGCCTGTTAATTTATGACAACCCCATAAATTTCATAGGGTTTTCTTAGGCAAGAATGACTCAGAGGTGGTCTTGCCAGTTCCTTCTGTTGAAATACAGCCTACAGTACCTGTTATTCACTGGCAGTCTCCCATCCAAGTACTAACCAGGGATGACCCTTCTTAGCTTCAGATGGGATCTGGTGCCTTTGGGGTATCTGGGTTAGCCACTTTCTTGGACTACAGCTCCCTCAGCCAGAAAGTGTAGTGGACATCCTCGCTGAGGGAGTCTGGAAAATGTAATCCAAAACACAATTTTTCTAAGTTCTGGATGTGACCTAAGTTCTTTGCTGGATCAGAGTTAGGCAGCGGCTGAGTCTACCTCCCAGATTAATTAAGGATGGAAGAGAATTTGTTCAGACAAGATCTTCACAGAAACATACCTAATTTGTACCTCCTAAGCTGATGTTTTTAAATGTTTAAAAGTATAATTAATTATACTTAATAATTAATTATATAATTAAATGTTTAAAAGTATAATTACAGAGAAAGTTAACAAGAGAAAGAGTGGGAAAAGAAAAGAGGGGAATGCATAGGGTGTGAATATAGGTTAGGCATATATTAATATAAGCATACTGTATTTCTGAAAACATATTTTCTTTAAGCTGACTATAAAATAAATGTTCATACATAGCTGAAGCAGTAAGGTCTTTTGAACATGGAATGACAGATGGTTAATGTTTATCTTGCCAGCCTTTGAGTATACATCTTTTAGTAACAATAAAAGCATTCAGGATCCGACCGTGTTGACCATTAATTAAATTCCATATTGCAGGATATGTACATAATAATATTTAATCATATATGTAGTTTTTAAATTGTTAATTTGTATTAGTTTCAATAGTCACAAAGTACACGCATATATATCGAATGTTTTCAAAATTCTGACTGATTAGTGTTTTAACTATATTGAATGTATCTAATAAAGTAATGTATTACAGAAATATTTAAGAAAGATAGGCAGATTTGCATTTCACTAACATTAAATGTGATTGCTAAAAATAAAAAAAGAGAGAGTAAAACCAGATATTTTTGATTATATTTATTTATCTTAGTAAATATCTGGTCAAAACATGGAGAAAAATATGTAAACCTTGCTAATCCAAAATTTCCTTAAAGTCTGACTCAAATCTGGCATTAAAATCAGGATTTGCATTGTTAAACATATTTCTGCACCTTGAACATTAAACTTAAGTTTTAATCCAGTAGACTCTCAGTTTACACCTGGTAAATAATGACAAAGCTTGAAAATGTTTTATTTACTTGTTGTATGAATTGTAATGCAAAAAGTTGCTCACCTAACAGATTCCCACAAGCCACACATTGTATGTCAAAGAGCTGCATGCGGCTCGTGAGTTGTGGTTTGTCTACCCCGATACATAAGGTCCTCAGGGTTTCACAATTGTAAACATTGCCTAAGTTCCCCTGTGGGAACTGGGCAGTAGATTACAATACTGAAAATGGGAAGAATTCTTTGTCTGCATCTGTCAATTGATCTGCAGCCTAAATCCCATGGTCAACCCCTTTCTTCCATGAAAAGGATTGTCTTGGGGTCTCCAAATTTAGATTTTCCCATAGTTAGCTTAGCATGTCATTTTAGTAGCTGTACACCCACCCCCACATTTGATATGGCTTAATTGAAATCATACACTACTATGAAGGAAAACCAGCCTGAATAAGAGGCAAATTGGCTGGATAAGCAGGTCTAGGAAACCCCTCCCAGGCTTAGCTAGGTCATAGGAAGAATAGTTACCACAAGCTTTCAAGTGCTAATGAACTCTCATCTAGCTATCGATGAGACAAAAGAGTCTCCAATGTTTGCACAGAAATATTGATTGGTACATTCCTGTTCCTCTCACCTTGACACCTATTCCTTTATCTCTCAGCCTGCCCAAATGGTATAAGACTATCAAACCAGCTATTATTTCCTTGTCACTTACATGGTAAAGCCATCAGCCTATTCTGGATCCCTTTGTACTCCACCAAAGAGCCATCCATGCCCTCCAGGTCAAAATTAGATATAAAAACCCTCAGTTTTGAGCAGTCTGATGCAGTATTTTCATTTGCTGAACACCACCATGGCCATTTCCACACAATGTTGCTATCTCGCAATAGCAGCGAGTTGTTTCTGGTCCAGGAGTTGTGCTACCACATGATGTTGTTGCTATCCGGCAGCTATCCCATCCCCAAGCATTGCAAAACCACTTTATGCCATTTCCAGAAAAAATCCATTAAGAGCCTCCTTTAGCGCTTCAACCCCACCAGCTGGCTCAGTGTGGTACCATAATAGCACTTGATAGTGCTTCTTGTTGTTGTGGATCCAGAAGTGGGCAGGGTGTGGGCGTGCCCAGCCTGTCCCTCCCTCGGCAACTCCTACGGCATGGTAATTTCAAAATCTATCACCTCTCCATGTTTATTTTAAATTTCTCCTTTGAGTTAAAACTTTTTATTTTTTTTAAATACATTTTAAGCATTATAGCATAAAGGTACAATAGCGTACTGGTGTGTCGTGCCATTATAATTTTGCTGAGATAGTACGGCTTCCAGCCAAAAACCAAACAAAAAATCCCCCAACCAATCAGGAGCGGTGGGGCAGGGTGAAGGCAGGGAAAGGGAGTGGCAATGATGCTGTAGTGTGGAAGGAACGCTGGTTGCAATACCACACTCATCAGCTTAAGGCAAAAGGGTGTTGTAGAGAGTGTTCCTAACCCAACACCATCATGGAAATAGCAATACTTGGATTGTAACAAAGCAATGAGCTATTGAGGTATGGTGCAGAAAGGACCTATGTCACTTTAAATCCCAATTTGTACTGCCCTGAGATGCAAGTCTAAGCCACATTGCTGTTTCTTTGCTACTCCTGGATTGGTAGTTATCTCCCCAAACCCTGAAACTTTGCTATCAATCTTTCTTCGCTTTCCTTCAGTTATCTCTTCTGTGAATACATGACTGTTGTTGTTGTTGTGTGTGTGACTGAATTCTCCTAATAAAACACATTTTATTTTACTTTTGAATCTGTGGGTGGTTTTTCTTGAAGGGATCTTGTAAACATTGGTGGAAAGATCTTGCTAGGTTACCTGCCTCTCACAGTCTTCCTAATTAGAACTAGTTAATTCCCCATTTTTGCATGGAGGTGCAGGTACTGTTGGAGCACCTCAAGGGCCCCTCACCTTTTGGAGTAACATGCCCATTTAGATCAAATTCTAATTGATAAGAGATTGTGCACCAGGCTATCCAGAAACTAGAGGAGGCATGTAAGTCAATAAGTAAAGGGAAATGCACTTTTGCACTGAAATCTAAACTTTTCAAGATTTTTGCAATACAGTACGCCAGTCAAAAATGAATACAAAAACTTATGCGTTAAGGGAAAGTCCACATATACAAATATGTATGTATCAATTACAAATAAAAAAGGGCATTATGTAAAGGAGAATTGTGAAAGAAATTTATGGCTTAGGAAAAAACATATACAGTGATTGAAAATGAACACAAAAACATGTACAAACTTTCATGTGGACTTTAAAAGAAAATTCATACAGCACTGAAACTGAGCAGAACCAAAATGGACAGATTCATCCATTGAGTGCAGAATTTTTGTCTAGAATGTGCCAAGCATCAGAAGTGCAAGCCAGAACATACTCCAGCTTGGATTCCATTGAGCCAGCCACATCATTGGATATGCAGGTAACTAGTCCTACTGAACTAGACTCACTGATATGTATTAGAATCATAGAGGTGGAAGGTGCTGCAAGGACCATCTGCCATGCACAAAAACACACCAAAAGCAGTCTTTTCTTGTAGTTTGAATCCAGTGGTTCATGTTCTAGTGTCTAGCGGAGAGAAAATAAGCTTGTTCCATCCTCTGCATGAAATCTTATCAAATATTTAAAGAAGGCTGTCATGGCACTTTCCAGTCTTCTTTTCTCCAGACTAAACATACTCAGTTCCCTATATTGTTCCTCTTAGGGCTGGTTTCTAGAACTTTGGCCCTTTCCTCACGGGGAGGGGCGAAACGGGGCCGCGCATGCAGGGGCGGAGCTTACCCGCGAGCGGGTTGCTCCGTCCCTCTGGAGAGCACGGATCCGCCGTTCCAAACGCCGCCGAATTTCGGCGGCGCTTGGTGGCGCTCGGCGGCGCCCGGCAGCGCCCAAAATGGCTTCCGGCGGCTTCCGGCGGCACTCCGCCAATTAGGACAGCGTGCCAGCCGGAAGCCTGCCCCCAGGCAGATCTGCAGGGACGCGCTACCGCATCTCTGCAGTTCTTGACCGGGGGCTGCTACGGGGCAGCACGGGTAAGTTTTATAAAAACCACTTTTGAAGGTGTTTTTTATAAAACTCACAGCGCCACCCCCGGGGCTGCGCTAGAGCAGTTTGAGGTCTAGAACCTCACTTTTTTTAACTGCTCTAGCGCAGACCCCGGTGAAGAAGACCTCCAGGAGAGGTCACTCTAGCGTGGGCAATATGCCCATGTGGAAATGGCCTTTGATTGTCTTGGTTGCCTTTCTTTTGACACATTGCAGCTTGAACTGTGGTGCCCGGAGCTGGACACAGCATTCCAGATGAGGTTTGTTTGATTCCTTGCTTACTTAACTTGTTGTTGTTGTGTGCCTTCAAGTTGTTTCTGACTTATGGTGACACTAAAGTGAACCTGTCATACAGTTTTCTTGGAAAGATTTGTTCAGAGGGGGTTTGCCTTTGCCTTCCTTTGAGGTTGAGAGAGTATGACTTGCCCAAGGTCACCCATTAGATTTCCGTAGCTGAATGGAGATCTGAACCCTGGTCTCCAGAGTCCCAGCTCAATGTTCAAACTAGAACACCACACTGGCTCTCCACTTACTTATTGATGTACAATTTATTTACTTATTTTAACATTTCCTTCCAATTGTCAAGAACTGTCTCTGCCTATGGCCATTTCCACACTAGACTGTTATAGTGCTATTATTTCCACTTTCAACATCCTATGGAATCCTGGGGTTTGCAGTTTAGGGAGGGGTCTTCTCAGTTCCTCCTCCTGCCCACCTACCTGCTTGCTGCCTTTGAGGCCCCTCCCTAAACTGCAAACCCTAGGATTCCATAGGATGTTGAAAGTGGAATAATAGCACTACAACAGTCTAGTGCAGAAATGGCCAATATATTTTACTGCATTCATCAGGGTGATGTTGGATGGGTAAGATTTTTCCTTGATCAGTAAAGGCAACCCAGTTGATTGTCCCAACCTAACGCCCTCCAGACTTGTTAGACATTATATCACGTCATCCCTGGCCAGCATGATCATGTAGTCTAATATATCTGGAGGGCATCAGATTGGGAAAGCTGGTATAGTTTGATTGTGGGGAAGGATGGTGTAAGGACATTTCTCCCTTTGTACAGAACAATGGATTTGGTGTTGTTATTTTCTTCCTAGCAAGGCTTCTGTCAGCAGGCTTTGACTTGTACTATCCTTACGAATGCAGGACTTTCAAGAGACCTTATAATTAATGGCCCTGATCAGGTCTTGGAAAGCAAGGACTATTGCTTCCTTGACTGAGTCTATCCACCTGTCTACCTCTTTCTACTGCTTTCCACTTTACTGACAAATATCATATTTTCCAGCAAGTTATCTCCTCTCTTGATATATCCAAAAAGTACCATAGCCTCGTTAGTCATTTTGGCTTCTGTGGAGTATACAGTATTGACTTGTCCTCAGACCCATTTATTTGTCTTTTTAGCAGTCTATGGTATCCACTCCTTCCATTTCAAAAGAGATGATTTTTTTTCCCCTGCCAGTTTTCTTTACTGTCTAGTGTTCACAACCATATATAGAAATGGGCAATGCTACTACATGGCTGAGCTTGACTTTGGTATTCAATGATATATCGTTATACTTGAGGATTGTATATCCTTCTTTCTTTGTTGCCCTTCCAAGTCTTAGCATTCTTCTGCTTTCTTCACTACAGTCTCCTGTTTGAGTAACAGTTGAGCAAAGGTTAGTAAAAGTTTAATAATTTTGATGTCTTCATCCCCCTTCACCATCATTACATGAATTTTCCACAGTCATTATTTTTGTCTCCTTAATATTCAGCTTTAATCCTGCTTTTGCACTTCCTTAAATCAAAAAACTGCACGACCAATAAAAATCCATCAAAGTTTTGTAGATTACCGTATACCCATGCCCATATGAACCAAAGCATTCATCTTCTGTTTTCTTAGAACTATTGCTCAGTTACCTCAAACATGCTTCTGGGAACAATTTCTTCTTTATCATATACTAGCGTATTTACCTGGTGTTGCCCGGGATTTTATTTTCCTCTTAAGAACTCACCAAACTGTCTTCTCCAGTGCCTGTAACTTATCCCCATATCCCCCATTCCAATCTCTATTCAGAGTTGTTAACATACAGAGGTTGGGTTCCTGAGAGAATACTCTATCCTCCTCCTTGCTGCTAGGCCTCATCTCCATAGCAACTGGCCTATTCCAGTACTTGTAACTTATCCCTGTATTCCCCAATCTAATCTGTATTCAGAGTTGTTAACATACAGAGGTTGGGTTCCTGAGGGAATGCACTGTCCTCCTCCTTGGTGCTAAGCCTCATCGCCATAGCAACTGGCCTGAGGCCCAAGAGCTCTCTGGCTGAGAATTCTAAGGCCCCTCCCTAAACTGTCAACCCAAGGATTCCACAGAATCTTCACAGCCAGCCAATCATATGAGGTCTTCTTGCCTCACACAGCCAATCGTATGAGGTCTTTGCCTGCCTGACGCAGACAAACAGAGAAACACACTCACAAACTTTGACTTTTATATAGTAGATAATTGTGTGGTGGTTGTGCTGTTGTGACACCTTATCTGAGATCAGACTGGAAACCAGCTCAAAATCACTGAACCAGAAGGTATGACTGTAGCAACCTAGTAACTTTTAGTTCCTGGCACTGCCAGGATAAAATATACAATTCTTTCCTCGGTCTAATTGTTACTGAATCCCTTGTAGATGGTTGCTCCTCCTGGAGGGAACATAAGAAAACAATTTTCTCATGCCGCAGATCCTGGAAATTAATTTTGTTTGTTCATTTCTAAATAGCTATTATTAGGTTGCAGAGCTATGTGACAAACTGGGCGAGAAATCTAGTTTTCTGTAAATAATCTTCTGGTGTTTCGTGGTTTCTACTGCTGTTAACAAAAGATTGTTGGCACAGTATATTTGCAAATACCAAAACATTTCTGGAATGCTTTGCCAACCACCTTCTTTGCCAACTGTTACTATGAATGAAACATGGGATGATTCCTAGATGGGTAACCAAACAGAATTCATAGCACTGGAGGAGAAAATCTATGGTGTAGCACAAGGGTGGGAAATTGTGAGTTAGGAGACTACAGCTGGCCCTCGAGGGACTTTGGAGTGCAATTGCTTTCCACCTCTCACCTTTCCCCCTTTTCTGCCCAGGGAACAACTTCAGCATGTGGGGAAGAGCTGGGCTGTTTTAAGTCCAAGACAGATCTGATTTCCAACAGGAATAACCTGGAAGTGACCCAAGACAGAGTTTTATAACCCACTACTGTGCTATATGACTTAGGTCCAGTATCTCCCTATAGGAACCTGCTAGAGCCCTAATATCTGCAGGGGAAAGCTTTCTCCCTGTCCCGCTCCCATCCCAGGCTTGCCTGGTGAGGACATGGGAGACAGTGGCTGCTCCCACCCTGTGGAACTCTCTTCCACAGGAGGCTAGGCTGGCCCTCTCCCTGCTTTCCTTTCATAGGCAGATAAAGACATTTCCTTCTAAGCAGGATTTCAACAGCTGAGCAGGACAGCATTTTACTTATTAGCTGTTTTTGAATTTTATTGTTAGTTTTATAATTTTACATATCTTTAACTGTTTAAATGCTTTTAATTTTTTAAAAACTTTTTGGAAGCTGTCTTGGGTCCCACTTTGGGAGAAAAAGGGGCATATAAATTCAATAAATAAATAAATAAATATTAGGGCAGAGACAGTCTGTGGCTGACTTAAGTATTTCTAACATGCCACAATTAATAATTTCTATCGGGCATAGTACCAAAGGAAGCAGAACTAATCATTAGTTTTAAAAATTACACTAACTCCCAATTTGTCCTCTTCCCAATAGCTATCTTGCCGCCATTCCAGCTGGTGGAGAAACCTCATTGCATTAAAGTCACATAGCAGAAAAAACACATGCCTGGGTCTTCTTATCTTTCTTTTCCTTCCCATTGCCGTTACTATTTTCCCTTCCTGTCTCCTTAGCTGTCTTTCAAATGTGCGCCTTGCGGTATATGGCACAATGGGGTGAAACAGGAGAGAGCAGCTTTCAGTAGAAGACTGATACAGATTATGGTTCTGATCCCTGCTTTGGATCAGAACCATAATCTGGACCAGGGTCTTGCTGTTGCTCTTTCTCCTAAGGAGAACACTTCCTGAAATAAGTGACTAAATGTTTTGTTTGGCCCTAAGAGGTTAAGACCTGCTGAGCATTTGTTTCTTTGCAGATATTCTTCTGCACAGAGTTGTTGAGTTATGCAAAAAAAAACCCAACCCCCCCCCCCAAACACACATACAATAAAATAAAAATGTGGCCTATTTTTTTCTTGTGTATAATTCTCACAGCAACAACATTTGCATTCTGAAGTACCAAGAAAGTGGTAACAGCACAATTAGCACATTTTATGTAATAGCTTTGTCATTTTTAATTAGAACAAAACATAATGAGAGGAAGGGGGAAGGTAAGGCAGGACTCAAAGGAATTTTGCTGTTAGAGTTAGTTTTCATAGGCAGCCTTTCGTGTTGATCAGAAGCAGCAATTAGAATAATTTTACAGAACATCTTGATGACTCCTAAATTCAAAGGAAGCTAAAGATATTGGTTTTTAATGGCCATTGTTTTAGAAATATTTAACACAAGTAGAATATAGCTGATTTATGGCTTCCATATATGTTCCAGACTGATATGAAATAGAGTTGCACCTTCTTTTACCAGAAAGCTCCTGTGCCTTTATCAGCTGCCTGACGGATAAATATTTAGCAGATGAATGTTGTTTCAGCACAAATGTTCCATGAAGGAGAGAGCTTCATTTGCTGATATTCTTTATTCTAAGCAAATATTGCAGGGGCTAGAATAGGGTTATAGCTACAAAGTGAAGGGCAAAAAGAAGGTGTTGCACCCTCCATAAGAATGCTTCCCCCCAAAGAAATTTTCCTTCACTCCCCAAATTTCTAGCATTTCAGTAAATTAAAAGAATAAGTTGAACATTTAGAAATACAGTTCAGCCATCTAAAGAAAAGGGATAGGCAAAATTAGCAACAGAATGTGAGCCCACAGATGTAAGAGTTTTAGGTGCAATTGATTTTCAATGTCTCATTCTGTGCAATGCTAGAAATTTGAGGTTTGAAGGAAAATTTCATGAGGCTTACAGAATTCTTATTTGGGCAGCATATTTTCACTCCTCACCCCACCCCAGCTACATCTCTAGACCAGAACCTTGATGAGAAGCAAAATTCAGACCAGATCCTGTTCATTGGTAGCGTAGCCTAACATTACACAAACATATCTACACAACAGTGCTGAACTGTGCTGTCTTACAACTGACTGTGCTATAGGAAGTATGGCTGGGTGATTTCCTTTGCACAATAGTTGCTCTAGCTCCCTACACACTGCTAAGGACTGCACTTAACCAAACCTCCTATGGGCAATCCTAGGTTTGTGCAATGGTTTACACTAGTAACACAGGACTTGTGCAGGGTTGAAAAAAAAATCCTAGTCTCATCCTGCGTATATTTACCCAGAAATGAGTTCCGTTGTGTCCCATGGAGTTCACTGCCAGGTAAATACGAATGGGACTACAGTCTCCGTGTACCATGATTAGGAACACATCTGTGCTATGTATCCATTCCAGAATGTTCATTACAGTAACATTTTTCTTTAAAGATTTTAGGCTGCCAGATTTGTTCAGATACATGTATTCTGAGAAGGTCACCCCGCCATTCCAGATTCATCTCTGAAAACATTAGCAAGGCAACCAAATTCATGCTTACCTGAGAGTGAGCCCCACTGTGAGCTGAACGGGGCTTACTTTTGAGGAAATATGTAAGAGTCAGTCTACACAGAAGTTGAAACTACTATACAAAATAGTGTGCTTGCAGTGTGCTTTCAAGTTATTTTCAACTTTTGGTGACACTACATTGAACCTCTGAGGCTGAGAGAGTATGACTTACCCAAGGTCACACAGTGGGTTTCCATAGCTGAGAGGGGAGTCAACCCTGGTCCCCAAAATTATAGTCTGACACTCAAACCACTATGACACACTTTCTCTCAGCATTGTTTACTTGAAGAGAATCAGGGTTTAAGACAGAGGATTCTGTCCATGAATCTGCTAGAGATGTTGTTGGTATTGTTGCATTTTTCCTTTGGCCAATTCTCCTTGTGCTGCGATGAGGAAAGCTAGATGAGATGAAATGCTCACTTTCCTTTCCAGTATGCATATGTGTGAGTGCACACACACATCTTCACAGAATGAAACAAATCCTTAAAGAAACACGAATTTATTATATGTATTAGTGCTGCAAAGATATACAAGGCAACCATGAGCATAATAGAATATAATTTGAAATAAATATTAAACCAAACAAATAGTCCGAACAAATATTAAACCAAAACAGATTAAAGTACATAACATGATAGTAAAATAAGCGAGCCTTCTAAAATCAGAGGGCACAAACTTGATAAGTAAAGTTTGATAGAACAGTATGTCAGGGTGGTTAATGAATCCATTACTGGGATTTGGGGGTGGTGAATCTACTCTATGAGGTCTTTGCCTTTGGGATGACACAGTAGTTCTCCTGGTGATGGACCTCTGTTGGAAACAGGGTCTAAAATGTGGATAGCATCCATACAACTTGGAGCAAGCGCAGGAGGAGCAGCCCTAAAATCAAGGAAGGACTTATCGCCCCTGTAGTGGAGAAACCACAGACACCCCTGCAGCATATTTTTTATCAGCTATCTAAAAGTGAATAAAAATGAATCCAACTTGGATTCCTTTTTATTGGGTTGTTGCACAGAAGGCCCTGTGGTGTATATCCACTGAACCTTCAATCACTAGGAGGTTGCACATCCTTAGATGGAGAATATAAACTTCTGGCAAGTTCTTACGGGAGGAGGTGATCTCTCAGATATTCTGGCCCCAAGCTGCCTCAACTCAGAGAAATCAATGTTCTCTGCTTAAGAGAAGGGTAGTAAGCTGACAACAGAAATAACATCTGAGACAAAAATGTAGGCCCACAACTCTAACATCATGCTTTGATGTGTGTTCCTGCATGGCAGGGGGTTGGACTGGATGGCCCCTGTGGTCTCTTCCAACCCTATTATTCTGTGATTCTATCATCACCTTTATTCTCCTGTATGATTTGAAACCTCTTTGCCTGAAAAAGAAGCCAATGAAGCTTTGAAGGCTTGCATGATATATTTTCTGCATTTTGATTGGCCAATAAAGCTACTGCTCTTTCGTGGATTTTGGTTTTCTTCTATTTCGCTGCATGGGCAACACAGCTACCTCTGAATATGCCTCCTGTTTCTGAAAGGGGCATTCCAGGGTGGTTCACTCAGATGTTAAATCATTTGCCAATGCATATAACTATATAGAGAGAAAATCTTCACTGCTGAAACACAGCGCTTTTCAGTTATTGTTCACACATTCAGCTAACAGCCATCAGAGCCTGGATCCCATACAAACAGCCTTCGTTTGGTTTATTTACATTGCACGACTTCTAACAATGACAAAGCCAATGTGCTGTGATGGTTACAGAGTTGGACTGAGCCTTGTCCACTGGCCCTGAAACTCAGTGGATGACCTTATGGCCATTTCTACACTGGACTGCTATAGTGCTATTATTCCACATTCAACATCCTATGGAATCCTGGGGTTTCCAATTTAGAGAGGGGCATCTTTGGCCTCCGTAAACTAGAGACCCCAGGATTCCATAGGACATTGAAAGCGGAATAACAGCACTGTAACAGTCTAGTGCAGAAATGGCCTATGAGTCACCCGCTGACCTACCTTGCAGGATGGGTGTGGTGAGCATAAAGTCCGAAGAAAGCAAGCCATGCACCCCGCCCTACTGAAGAAAGTTTTGGCTATAAAGGTAAGTAACTAGCGAATAAATGTGCAAACTGCCAAAAGCTTTGAGTGAGGGCAAAATAACGGTCTCACCCCCCTTTTGCCTATGGAATTATGTTTGTGCTGGCCCATCCACACATGCGAGTCACCCCTGCCAGTGGGGAGGAACGTCAGGACGTTATGCACGTGCGAATCTCCCAGTACTCTTCCAGGGCTTCTTGGTCTTCTTCCGTCCTGCCCTCCAAACGCCCTCCAGGGAATACAGCAGCGCGCGGCAGCCTTTGCGCCAGAGCCCCGGCAAGGCGCACCGCCCACCCTGGCAAACAGAAGGGCCCTTCCTGCACTCGGCTGTTATAGTGCTATTCCTCCCCTTTGCAACTGCGAACCCCAGGATGCCATAGGAGGTTGAAAGGGGAATAATAGCACTGTAACGGCCCAGTGCAGAAATGGCTGGGGGGGGGAAGGTGGTGGGGGAGGAAATAACGCCCATGGACAGCGGAGGCAAAGCTGCCTCGCTCGTTGCCCCCCTGCCTGCCTGCCTGCCTGCTGCGGGCGAAGGGCGAGCGGCTGGCCAGAGGCGGCTGCTCCCCTCTCTCGCCCCCTCCCCCGTCCCTCCCCAGCGCGCGCGCGGCGGCGGCGGCGGCGGCGGCGGCGTTCTCCCCATCTCGACGCCCCCCCCGCGCCGCGTCCCCGTGCGCGCGCACCCCAGCCTTGCCCGTCAGCGCCCGGCTCCGCGGCTCTCCCGCAAGCAGCCCGGGCGGGCGGGCGGGCGAGCGAGCGAGCGAGGCGACGGCGGTGCCCGTCTTCTGCGCGCTGTCTCCTCGTCCGCCGGCCGGCCGGCCGGCCAGCCCCGCTGCCTCTGTGCCTGGGCCCCGCGGTTCGGGGCAGAGCGCGGGCTCCGTGGCCCCGGCAGGGCGGAGGAAGGCGGGCAGGCGGGCAGGCGGGCAGGCGGGGACCCGAGGGGAGAGCTGAGCCGGCCGCCTCCCGCGGGGCAGGTGAGTGGCCAGAGGACCGGGGCTGTGAGCGGGAGAGGGGGAGACCGAGGAAGAGGAAGAGGGGGCAAGTTTCAGGGAGGGGGCTGGGGATGCGGAGCGGGGCGCTGGTCCTTCGCGTGGATGCGTGTTGGCGGCGTGCTCGGCAGCCTCCCAGCCATGTGGAAATTGTTGGGGGGGGGGCAAGGAGAAATCCCCTCTTCGTTTGGAGGGCGAGGAGAACCCGCGGCCACTGTGGTGGGACTTGGAAGCCTTCCTGGCAGGCGCAGAGACAGAGATTTCGTGTGCCCCCTTTGCTAACCCAGAAGAACTCAAGCTGCCAAGGTCCACCGGAACCCCTGCTTTCCCTGAAACGTGCGCGGCTGGAACCCACGGTGTGCCAGCGCCTGAGCTCTGGGTGTCAAACGCTACTTATTACCATGAGTGTGTCAAAGGCACAGCTCTGTTCTATGGCCTCTGGCAGACAGGGCTGGTAGGAGATGCTTGGGGCTAACTTCTGAGGCTGAGGTGCAGCTGCAGGGAGGGGTGGGTTGCATCCTATCTGCATTCCGTGGTGGTGCTAAAGAGGGCTAAAGAGCTGTTGGATGCACGATTTTCGGTTGGGGGAGGGAGAGAGTTCACTTAGGCAGGAGAAAACTAGGGTTGTGCAACATGTTGAGAATCGTATAGATTTTTTTTATTAATCAGGAGCCCACTTGCTTAGCCTCTCACCCAGGTTTGACAGGGATTTAACCCAGGTAGAATATGCTTACTGTTCCACCCATGTAAAAGAGATTTCATTTGAGCCAAGTTATGGAGTCTTCTTGCGCTATTCATGTATAGTTATATCGTGTGCTGGGATTCCCTTTGAAAAATAATTCCCTAGAAATGTTTTTTTTTGGGGGGAGGGCAAGGGGAGTGAGGGAAGGGATGAGAAGGAACATGAGTTTCATCTAAATGTCAGTGTTAAGAATGGCGATGTACCTCTGGGGCTTCCTTCCTTTCTGTTTACCAGAGTAAATAATGGGGAAATTAAGTTTACATAAGAAGGATGCGTTTTGCCTCTATGTATACTGAATAACCGTGGGTGGGACTGATTGTAATAGTTGTATCACTCCCAAGACGTGCAATACAATGGAACTGCTTGATTGTACCTGAATGCATGCTTCGCTGTTGCATCTGGGGGATAACGTAGGGAGGAGGATGAGATGAAGATCAGATGTGACTTGATCAAACACTGGCCCCTGTGTTGAATGTTTAAATAGCACAGCCACACGAGAGGGAAAGGGAAGAGTTTTTGGAGCAGCTACAGAACTCTGTCATCCTTATCACCATTTGACTGGCAAGCAGTCTCACTGTGGATGTGGCAAGCAGTGGATCCTTCTGGAAAACTTCAAATAGGAACAGAACCATGCCATGCCACTTCCCACATGCCCCTCTCTCTGTTCTTTCACACGTCCTAGTTCATTCAGTTTGCTCCATACTCCTTTTCTTCCCAGCCACTTTTGTCCTGCCCCGCTTGTCAGTTTAAGAAAAATGATAATCTCTAAGCCAGAGTAATATTCAGGGTTCAGAGTTTTGCTTGCCCTAGGTCTATCTGGGCAAAGTTCTATACCCAGCCATATTGCTTGCTAGATTATCTTGGGCCAACCACCAGTAGTGTAGTGGAGCTAGGACTTGCAGGGTAGAAATAATGGAACATTTTGATTAGAAGGGATAGTGACATCATCTGCCTCCCACCTCAGCCTTTCCTGTTGCTTTTGAGCTTAGCTGCAGTGCTCACAATAGCTCTGGGGACATTTTTCCTTCCAGCAACCCAGTAGACTGTCGTGAGCTATGTCTGTTATTATTGTAAAGCATTTTGTAGTGGGTTGGACCTGACTGGGCAATGAGGACCCATTAGGTTTACAACAGACCTGATCCCAGTAGAAATGAAAGCTACTAGGGCTATGCCTTTGATTTTTGACTAACTTGCGCATGTGATGATGAAGACTGGCATAACGAGTACTCCTCCTCCCTTTTTTGAAGTGACAGGCATTTACTCTCAGCCCTCTCTTCAAAAACAAGGCAATGACAACAAACTAAGGCCATTTCTGCACTACGCTGTTATAGCGCTATTCTACTTTCAGCATCCCATGGAATTCTGCAGTTTGTAGTTTATTGAATCCTGGCCAAGAATTCTAAATGCTCCTCCCTAAACTACAAACTCCAGGATTCCATAGGATGCTGAGAGTGGAATGATAATACTATAACAGCGTAGTGCAGAAATGGCATCAGAATTATCATATGTGTATTCTAATTAGTTTTAAGAAGAGAAGGCTTTGGAAGCTTTTACCTGTGTTATAAAAGTATGCTTATTTTGCTGTTTTTGTAAGAAAAGAAGCAGATAAAAGTCGCAAAATATAAAAAACTTGCAGAAGGTAGGAGCTGCAGAGATTTTGTAGGAAATACCTTGAGAAATCCTGGCTGAAATGAAGTTCTATTTCCAGTGAAAGCTAGTGAAGAAAGTGAAGCATACAGAGAGGGAAAGAACATGAAACACAAAAGAAGAAAAGAGAAAAAAAGGCAATAGCAAATTGGCGGACGGGGACATTGGAGAAAATAATGGAGGGAGATGAGGAAGCAATGTAGACAAAGTAATGTTCAGTTCAAGAACAACATGCGAAAAAAAATTGTGAAACTTTATTTATTGGAAAAATGAAAGGGAGCACAATTAAGAAAACTGTATGGGAACAGAGGAAATGTGAGAGAAGGAGGTAGTAGCCAGGTTTTTCATGATTCGTTGGGCTACAGGAAAGAAGCAGATGTCATTCCCATTATTTATATTCCAGATTGTTTCTGGGCACTTGGATTTTTGCACTCTGGGCAGAACTGATGATCCTGCCAGCCAGTCTGTCCCCATTAGATCTAAGAAACAATGGAGGTAATGCATAGAGGACAAAGATGATTGTTCTGCTGGCTGGGGCATCTGATCCAGAATAGACACAAATCCATAATGTCCTGCATATGATGGAAGCTGATTAAGTACCAGTGAACTTGGAGAATGAGGACAAGCTTGGCTTGCAATTGGGTTTGAGCCAGGGCTGTGCCAAGGCTTACTCAGGGGAGAAGTAATGCTAGCATCTTATGCTTCCGCAGTAGCAAAGTACTGCTGAGAAGTTGAGATCATGTAGCAACAGGGGATCTTGTTCTGCTCAGTTCTAAATAAGGGAAAACAGGATTGCTTTGTGTGAGAGCTTTATGGACGTGGGAAGAGAGAAATTAATGCTTAGGAAATGAAATGCTGTCCACTTCGCAAAATGATTGTGGTATTAAGGTGTGGAACCTAGTTGTCTTCCACCACTGATTATTGCACCCCTTTTAAATCATGGTGGTTGTGGTGGGGTCTCTAATCCTGAATTAGGGCTATGTCATATCTTTGTCACCTGTGCATTTCTGAAACTGACTCCATGATGGCCTGTGCCAAGCACTTCCTTGACCACTGCTGTTCTGTCATGACCAAGCCAGCACTATTCATGCTTTGAACTGGCTAGACCAAGGTTCCTTCATCTCTTGAGTGGCTGATAGTCCTGGATCCCCATTTGTCCTCTGTACTGTTCATAGAGTTACAAGAAGGGAAGAGACTGGCATGCCATCTGGTCCTACCTTGCACTAAGACAACGCCATCCATTACTCATACCATGATTTTCAATACAATCTGTGGCTTGCAAGAAGCAGAAAGAGTATGGGTACCACAAAAAAGTGCTTACACTGCAATCTTTTTCCAGAGGAGGATGCACATGATACAGGTGAATTAGCACACATTTGAATCAGGCAGAGTAGAGAACCAGTTTCCAGTGCGTGTCGGGATCCTCACCAGGTAACTTCAGCAGGGCTAGCCCTATCATTTGATAAGAAAGAATTAGGCAGAAGATGCTAGGAGGTAGCTACTAGGTACTGGAGGTGAAATCCCTCATTCCTGTAAACTAGCCTGCTGCCTTTAGGTGTAGTGAAGGATATGCTATCACCAATGCTGAAGAAATATTCTGTGGACAGTCCTGTTGGATTTTGTATGTGAGATAGGTGTGCAATCTTGTCTTTCATCTCAGGCATCATCACATCTTGGGCTCTTGTGTGTATGCGTTTTAGAGTCATAGAATCATAGAGTTGGAAGAGACCACAGGGGCCATCTAGCCCAACCCCCTGCCATGCAGAAACACACATCAAAGCATTCCTGACAGATGGCTATCCAGCCCATGCTTAAAAACCGCCAACGAATGAGACTCCACCACACTCCGAGGCAGCATATCCAACTCCCGAACAGCTCTGACTGTCAGGAAATTCTTCCTGAGGTTCAGGTGGAATCTCCTTTCCTGCAGCTTGAATCCATTGCTCCTTGTCCTAATCTCTGGAGCAGTGGAAAAGACGGCTGCTCCCTCCTCGACATGACATCCCTTCAGATATTTAAACATGGCTGTCATGTCCCCTCTTAACCTTCTCTTCTGCAGACTAAACATACCCCGCTTCCTAAGCCGTTCCTCACAGGGCATGGCTTCCAGACCCTTCACCATTTTGGTTGTCCTGCTTTGGACATGCTCCAGCTTGTCAATATCCTTCTTGAAATGAGGTGCCCAGAATTGGACACAGTTTTCCAGATGAGGTCTGACCCAAGAAGAATAGAGTAGTGCTATACTCCTATTGATGCAACCAAGAATCACGTTGGATTTTTTGGCTGCCACATCACACTGCTGAACTCATGTCTAGCTTGTGGTCCACCAAGACTCCTTTTGTGTGTCTTCAAGTCATTTCCAACTTATGGAAGCAAAGCTATCATGGGATTTTCTTGGCAAGATTTGTTCCGGGTGGTTTGCCTTTGCCTATGAAGCTGAGAGCTATGCTTGTACCTCAGGTGATTCTTGGCTATACTAAGAGGTAAATCACATAATCCATTTGATATGCTGCAATCAGTAAAAACTGCCTTCCAAAAATTTTGTCTACTCTGTGAACAAGTTATATAAATTTTCGGTATTTGTCCTGATTTCTTCACCTGCAGCCGAAAACCAGATACTCAGAAAGTGTTTTGAAACACGGTTTGTACAAAGATGTGTTGAGTCTGAAAAGCGCCAAACAATAACAAAGACCAAAGCAGCATTTGGAAACCTGTGTGGTAAGGAACATGAGGCAGGGCACTGCAAAGCACTCTGCTTGTTTGATGGCCCAGTTACTTAGAAATTTGGCCCTACTGCGGAAGTGTTTATTCTACCCTGTGTTGTTTTGATAGTTCAGCAGTTTATCCGTGCATGTTATGTCTAAGGACATAGAATTATTTTCCAGTTTTTTAAAAAAGTTGTGTGACTTGAGCATAAATGTGAAAATATAATTCAGATTACCCACATCAGTAGCTTTATTTCAAGGAGAAGGTTGCTTTCCCTTTCCCCCTACTCCTACGCTTCTACTGTTGCTGTTTGGTTTTATTTACTGACAGTTTGACAACAGTATTTCAGTTCCTAATGTGTGAAACTAACATTAATAAGAACGTCCAACAAGAGCATCGGGTTACATGAGCCATTGGTTTGAAATGTGCAGCCTTCCAGATGGCTTCATGAAGGGATTTTAAAAAGAAATAAGAATTCAGGATCTCTTTCTATCTTTTATAACTGTGTGGGAATCTGCTGGTCTTAGCATTCTGCTCTTAGGTGAATGTTCTCATTCTTTGTTCCCATTTGTCACAGCAAAGTTTTTTGTCTGTTTCTTTTTGTAGGCCACCGTCCCAAATGGGAAATGGTTCAGTGAAACCCAAGTATCTGAAGAGGCCAGAAAGCCATGCAGGAAACTGCCCATATGGTTGCTCAGGTGGCAGCAGCAAGTTTTTGAAAGACCCAGGTGTGACTATCAGCACAATCACAGGTGCTGCTGATATTCTGAGAAGCAAGGTTTGGGAGCTTGAACGGGAACTGAAGAGGCAGGAGGAAGAACTGCATGAGAGGAACTATCACATTCTCGAACTCCAGGAGCAGCTAGCCAAGCAAACCAGAACTATTGCAGAGCTGACAGAGGAGCTCAAGTGTAAATGCATCCAGCTGAATAAACTGCAGGATGTGGTGGACACTCAGGGAGCCAATCCCTTCCTGTTCTCCCCCATTAAAGAAGTTCCCAAGGTCAGCTCAGCCCCATGTGGCAACAGGAGGAGGGGAGCCAAGGAAGGTGTGTCGGCAGAGCCAACAACCCGGACGTATGATCTGACTGAGCAGCCTCGGTTTTCCTTTGAAAAGGCAAGAGTCAGAAAGGCCTCAAGGTGAGACAATCTCATGTGCTAGTAAGACACAGAACAGAGCATGTTGCTTAGTGATTGGACAATCAGTGTGCTTAGCACAGAACCATGTGCGTAGCTCGATATGGTTTTTTGACCATCTCCTGCTGCTGTCATAATGTCTAGAACCAACTTTTCATACTGTCCTTCCACTTAATGTCAGTAGTCATTTGCCATAGAATTTGTGGCTTAAGCGACAAATGTGGTCAACACAAACTCTGGCTTATTGTGATGTGCATATCCACCCTGTGGGTAGGCAGAAAGTTCTTGCCCCATTTTTAAAGCAGATTCTGCACCACAATTATAAGATCAGGATTGAGGTTAATGCTACATGTTGGGATGACCATTTGTGCTTGTGCATTTGGTTGTTAATGATTTGCAAGGTTGTATCGCAGTTTGTCGAAATCCTTACTGGGCTTTCATTGTTTACACTGTTCCAGAATAGCATTGCTACCACTTCATTCTTGTATACATTCTTCTATACATTCATTCTTTAGTTAAGAGCTTGGCCAAATAAGGACAGCCCACAGCCCAATTTCTCAGAACCACAAACCCTCTCCCAGTGCCCCTGCCACACACCCAAGGAAGGAGATGACTGAGAGAGAGGGTGACCATGCAAAACCACCCCCTTTTCATTTCCTGTCCTTGGCCTGGTTTGGACCATGGGTGCCCACTCTCCCCACTATGCCTCAGCATCCTTCCCACAGACAGGCACACACACATCTTGGTATTTGCAATTTTTTCCACTTTTGCAGGGGTCTCTGTGCCCCTAACCCTAGCAAATATAGAGGGCTGGCTTTACTGTATTAGGTTCTGTCCTGGGCCCAGTGCTATTCAACATCTTTATCAATGATTTGGATGAAGGAATCATGCTGATCAAATTTGCAGACGATACCAAATTGGGAGGGGTTGCTAATACCCCAGAAGACAGGATCAAAATGACCTTGACAGACTGGAGAGATAGGTCAAAGCTAACAAAATGAATTTCAACAGAGAGAAATGTAAGGTCCTTCACCTAGGCAGAAAAAAATGAAATGCACAAATATAGGATGGGAGACGCCTGGCTGGACAACAGTATGTGTGAGAGGGGTCTAGGAGTCTTAGCAGACCACAAGCTGAATGTGAGTCAGCAGTGTGATTCTTGGTTGCATCAATAGGAGTATGGTGCCTAGATTGAGGAAAGTAATAGTACCACTCTATTCTGCTTTGGTCAGACCTCATCTGGAATACTGTGTCCAGTTCTGGGCACCTCATTTCAAGAAGGATATTGACAAGCTGGAATGTGTCCAGAGGAGCACAACCAAAATGGTGAAGGGTGTGGAAGCCATGCCTTATGAGGAGAGGCTTAGGAAGCTGGGTATGTTCAGTCTGCAGAAGAGGGGACATGATAGCCATAATATTTGAAAGGATATCATATCAAAGAGGGAACGGGCTTGTTTTCCACTGTTCCAGAGACTAAGATGAAAAGCAATGGATTCAAACTAAAAGAAAAGAAATTCTACCTGAACCTTAGGAAGAACTTCCTGTTTGGCAGTGGAATATGCTGCCTTGGAGTGTGGTGGAGTCTCCTTCTTTGGAGGTTTTTTTTTTTAAAAAAATGTTTATTAAAGATATAACAGAAAGAAAAAAAAAGATAACACAGCAAAGAAAAGTAAACAATTATAATTTTTACTTCTTTGGAGGTTTTTAAACAGAGGCTGGATGGCCATCTCTCAGGAGTACTTTGATGTGTTCAGGCCCCTCCCTAAACTGCAAACCCCAGGATTCCATAGGATGTTGAAAGTGGAATAACAGC